>BSBM01001711.1:242500-1442500 GCA_027924585.1 Larix kaempferi
TGAGAGAGAGTGAAAGAGGGTGGGTGTTGGGAGGTTAGGGGAGAGAGAAAGGGGTGGGGGATATAGGTAGATAAAGGAGTAGGGGAGAGAGAGAATCAAAGAGGTGTTAGTAAGGTTTAAGGGGAGTATGGGAGCGAGGGAGAGAGAATATGGTAGTTAGTGATATAGGTGTGTGTGTGTGTGTGAGAGAGAGAGAGACAAAGAGAGGGAGAGAGAGAGTTGTTAGGGAGTAGTAGGTGATATATAGAGGGGTGATGGTTGAGAGAGAGAGAAAGAGAGAGGGAAGGTTAAGAAGAAAGGAAGATTATTGCACCGAGTGTAAACGAGATGCTTACAACCCAATATGGGGGAGATCCTGTAACGAATGTCACATGTCACATGTAACATTTTCGAAAGTAATAAAATGTAAAAAGTAATAGTATGGGGGAGATCCTGTAACGGATATCACATGTCACATTTGTCACGTTTGTAGTATGGGGGAGATCCTGTAATGGATGTCACATGTCACATTTGTCACGTTTGTCATGTTACGTTACAACCTAGTATGGGGGAGATGTTGTAACGTTTGTCACATTTGTCACGTTACGTTTCCATGTCGGTTCATAACTTATAAAAAGTCAAATGTAATTCAAAATTTCATGTTCACTCATAACTTATCAAAAATAAAAATTAAAAGAAAGGGATCCAATTTCTTAAGGGGTGATTTTCTTTTCTTAATGTGTAAAAAATTTAAGATAAAACAAAAAAAATTACACCTCAAGAAATTGGATCCCTCTCGGTGCTTGATAGATCTAGGTTTGAGATGGATCTATGTTGGTGGGTAAGATAGAGAAAGAGAGAGGAAGAGAGGGTGGGGGTTAAGGGGTTAGGGAACATAGAAAGGGGTGGGGGTTAACAATAGGTGTAGGAGTTGGTGAAAGATAGAATGTGAAAGGGTGTTAGTAGGGGTTAGGGGGAGGAGGGGGAGAGAGATAAAGATAAGGAAGAGGCAAGTTAATGGTAGGGTTGGGACTAGGGAGGTGAGTGTGAGAGAGAGGGAGAGCAGAGGGATAGTATGGAGTAGGGGAGAGAGAGAGAGGGATGGAAATTATGTGCAAGAGGAGTGGGAGGAGGAGAGAGAGAGAGAGAGAATGTGGGTGATTAGAGGTAGGAGGGAGGAGGTGGGTTCGGGGAGAGAAACAAATAGAGATCAGAATGGTTGGGGGTTTGGGGAGGGGTAAGGAAATTAGAGATAAGGGGGTTATAGTTGAGGAGTGGGGTGGTTGGGAGTAGAGAGAGAGGGAGGGAACGAAGGAGAGAGAGAGAGTGAAATAGAGAGAGAGGTGGTAGGGGGAGAGGGGTTAGAAGAGAGAGGGCGGTTAGGTATAGGGGGAGCAGGAATGGGGTTAGGGAGAGAGAGAGAGAGAGGTTAGGTATAGAGAGAGAGAGAGGTGGGGGTTAGGGGTAGGGGTAGGGGGTGAGGAATTGGGAGTTGAGGATAGTGAGGGAAAGAGGAGGAGTAGGTATGGCAGGATTAGTATTGTGTGGTTTGGGGAGAGAGAGAGAGAGATAAAGAGAGATATGGGAGGGTTTTTGTTGGTCACAACACTATTCTAGAGGTTTTCCAATGAAGACCTAGGTACTTCGCGGTACAAGATACCAACAAAACCCTTATTCACTACCCCTTTCGGCAACAGACTGCAAGCAACCTGAGGTCTCACCCAAGGTGAACTTGAAGGGGTGGTTGCAAAAGCAGGTTTCCACAACCTTATGATGCGAGTGTTTGAACTGATTCATGTACAAAAAGGTATGAGTTGTGCATTGTGGTCAACGAATGCGCGAAGTGTTCTACTCCACGTCGAGTATCGTCAGAAATAAAGGTATTTGCACCCTCAATGTGTCCACAAGCCATGCAGTGCGTTTATGAGATCTGGTCACTTATATTCAACTTTATTCGATAATCCTTAATCATTCATCATTACTTAGCTTGATAAACATCACAACTTGTACAAATGAGTGAGATACATTAGGTTGTGTGCTTGATGTCACGATTCAACGTTAACCATTAATTGTGTGGTTATCTCATAGATCCATTCATTTGAGATCTTATAGGTGCTTTATTGTTAACATTCCTCCATAAATGAACTACTATCATCTTATTCCATCCTTCCCATGGTGAATACAGATATCAGTAAACATATGTCAGCCAATAGTAACTTCATGCATGCACTATAAGTAAATTAAATAACAAATAAATGACAATCACACATAGCAATCACATAACACAATGGTTTAACATGGTTCACCCCCCCGGATGGGAAGCTACATCCACAAGAACTGTTGTTTATTTATCTTGGAAAGGATACAACAGTTCTTCGCCTACGCACTCAATTGTAGACGCTATTCTCTCTCTCTCCTTCAAATTCAGGTCTTTGCGCACTCAGCTGCAGAGCCTTTACAATACTTCAGTCTCACAGATCTAACAATATTCAATCTAAAAAAAAATGAGAAAATTAACCCCTTTCCTTTACAAAATTTCCCTTTTTATAGATCAAGACCAACAGGTCATGTCTTTTACATCTTGAAGGCAGAACCCTTAGGTTTGCAAAACTGTCGCGGTTTTCCCAAAACCAGACTACTAATATCTGGCAGCAGATCTTTTGTTATATGTGTTCCAATAGGTTGCTTCCGGTCCTTCTTTCATGGTCTTTGATGACTGATTCGAGTAGTAGTCTTCTGTTTGTTGTGATCAGTCATCTACCTCTTGATCTGCACCTATCCACTGCTTGATAGTTATCGATGATCTTTGCCAAAAATAGGTCTTCTGTGACCTAACCAAAATAACTGCCTTCATCTATCCATGCTCTACTTAGCTGGATCTTCATCGACGTGGAACATCGTGACGATGTGGTCCTCGTAGCATCGACCTCGCAGCTCCTTCGACACTGTGCTGTGCTCAACTTCGCAGCATACCAAAACTTATCCCAAAATTGTTCAAACTTAACTATGCTTAGCTCCGTAGTTCTCAAAATTCTTCTTGTTCAAAAATGCCCCATCTAGGCCCAGTCCAACAGGCCCTTAACACTTGCAAGTCCTTGAAGGTTTTTCCCTGACTGTGGACTAATCTTCATAGCGAACGCGTTGAATGTGCCCATCGGCTTTTCTACCATGGTCTTCATATCTTGTTCAATTTGCCAAATTATTTCTATCATCTCAAGTGTTATCTCATGGCCAATTTGGCCTTCTACCTGTTCTTGATTCTGGTTCAATTCCCTTAACGTTCCTTTGATCTCTTGCGAGATCGTGCCAGCTTCCTCTAATAATGGCTGTGACTTATCACCCATTTCTATCTCCTTCTCACGAAATGCTTGAACTTCCTTCTTTAGGTGGTTGATTTCTCTGTATTTTAGGAGTTTCTCTCTTGCTAGTAGTGCCTTAACCTCCTCACCCATATTTTCTAGTGCTTCTTGTTTTTCTTTCACTTCCTTCTTTACTTCCAGTAATTGTTGGTCTTCTTCAAGGTCATTAAATGACTTCAATGTTGCTTCCAGTAGACTCTGGCACTTAGTCTCTTTGGTAGCAATATTCTGTGCCGCGGTCTTCACTACTCCCTGTCTTAATTGTTGTTCATCTGGTGGAGTCTATGGATTGATCTACGCTTTCAGGGTAGCAATTTCAAATTCATGGAGAATCTCCATGTCTTCCTTCTTATTTTTAAGACTATTGAGCAACTCGCCAATATTGACAATAGTATATGCTGGTTCTGTTTGTACTTCAAATTCATCTATATTATCTGCAACCACAGTGATCGTGTTCTCCAATCTCAGTCGATGATCTCTTTCATATTGTAATTGCATAGTACTCCGTGAGTTATCTTCTTCAAGTTGCCTATTAGATGTTTGCAACTCTGCCTGTCCTTTCAGCACTTCTATGGTTCTGTCATGCATTTCTTCACCGACTTGCGTCTGTAAATAATGCAGTCCTCGTAACGATATTCTTGCAAGATCAAGCTCCACATGCTCTACATTCTTTGTATCTAGCATTGCTTGATCAGGTAATGGCAATCTTATAGATAGTGGTTGCAAATGGACAACACATGATCACACGGGAACTGATATTTGCTGCTGCGAAGTTCCCGTGGACCCTTTTTTAGCTATTGGCTCATGGTGTAAGGGTAATCTTCTGCTTACTTCATCAAATTTTTGGGATATTCCTTGCAATGTAGCCAGGTTCTGGTCTAAGCTGTCTTGAATTGCCTTGTCCTTCTTCTCTTTATTTGTCAAAATTTCCTCCATTTGTTCAGTGACCTTTGCGGCGATCATTAAGTGGTCATCATCGCGAAGCATTGTGTCTAATTGGTCTTTATTTGCTTTCTGCTTCTTCCTTTTTTTGTTGTGCCCCAAAGAACTCCCAATGTCCTTCCTTTTGCTTGACTCTTTATCTTCTACTATGGGGTAGGGGATAGGGTTATCTTCGCCAGAATCACTTTGGATATCCATGACCTCGACTCGGAATCTAAATGGCCATTCTTTCATAATATTCTCAATATCTTCCTCGTACATATGGTAACGTCCTAGGTACCAATCAACATTCTTTGTCTGCGCTTTGGCTGAAATGGAGATGCATTTCATCGCAGCATAAAAATTGATAATGTGGATATATTTGCTTGTTACTTCCTTTGGTATGCAATATGTAAGCATGATGGCCCCGCGCAACTAGTCATAATATGTATAGAAGACCAGCACTATATCATGCTGTTTGTTGGGATTCAAATTTGCTCATAGATTCTGAAAGCGAGCACCTCTGCAATCCAATGTGTCTGTGATTACTCCAACGTAACGCTTCAGCTCCCTCCAGCCCAGGAAGGTGATCAGTATGATTAGCCAGGTGAAGTGGAAGTATCCACCATTGATTTGCGTATCATTTAGTTCCTCTAGGAACTCATTTAGTATAAATTGACACCAATTGAATTCTTGTCCCTCGGTGGCTATAGTGCCAAGTAGTATTGCGTCCGCAGAGACTTCTAGCGGTCTTCATTTTCTTAAAATCTTGCCCACTAACAGTTGTGTGACAAATCTTATTGCCTGATCTTTTATGTCGTCTGTCTAGAAGCCTTGCTTCCCTTTTACAATAGACTATGTTTGCTTCATCAATGCAGCTACCTCTTTATCCTTTTTTTCCCTTGAAAGAACTTCCTTGGGTCTTCTCCCCTTTTGCTCAGTCTAGTTATCCAATGGATTAAGTCAATTGTCAGGTCGATATACTGGTCCATCCATAAATATCCCTGGTGGATGCACACCATAAGAGTTCGTACCACTGCGTTGAGCTCCGTTGATCTGTCAAAATGTGGGAGTCTGAGCAGGTTGAGCAGCCCCGACTTGGCTACTCCGGACAGCCAGCTCTCAGCGACCAAAGTCAAGTCTCCCCTTTAAGTCTTCTTCCAGCACATGTATTTGTCAGGGTGGAACTGTGGAAACCTTGGCTCAATGGGTTTGTCCTTTTGCATTGCTGGCAAATCATAGTCTTCCCATTTACATTATGGAATCTTTCCCAATAGATTTTTGTCCACCTCAACATGTTTTGATATCGGCCAGACTGGTATCTCATACTTTGGACTCTTGAGTAGTTTAATGGCCAGTGCATCCACTGCACGTGGTGAGACATAGTCTGGTGTCATAGTTAGAGGTATCTCTTTATCTTCAATGGGTTTATTTGGTCCCACTGAACTTGTCTGTGGTAGCTTTGATCTCAGCGCTACTGGGTTTTTTCCTTTGTCTTGCATTGAGGGGTCGTGTCTTGGTGATCTCCTTGGACCTTGTTCTGATTCCGTGACGAATTTCTTGCTTGGGGTTCTCATTAATTTGACAATTCCTCAGTGTTTGAACAACTTCACAATCTCTTTGACTGTGAACTCTTTGTCAACAAAGGAACTCTATGTCATTCACTTGCACACTTACTCGACTAACCAATGGAAAAATTATAGTCTAAACTCAGGAAGCAATATTTGCAATAATTTCTAAGTGCTTTGGTAATGCCTGCGAGTCTAACTGCTGCATTATATATAGCCATGGCTGATCTATCTCCGCGCCCCTTAATGGTTAGATAAGTATTAAATGCAGTATCCATTAGCCTATTCCGACAGAGTACACGGTGAATTCTGTTATTAAGTCGTTTAGAACGGCTATTTATTCTTTAAATGCTCGAGCGGTCGGTTGGAAAGTACTGTATAATGGCTATATTTCCAACCGACACTGTAACGACTATTTTCTGGAGCCTGCGTCGAACTGTGCGACAGGCAATCTTTGGTTGTGCGCAATGACTTTGCAATGTATAATTTCTTTTCTTTCCAGTTGTTTCTGTTTGAATGTCACAATAGTGCATTGTTATTTTTTCTCTCTCTTTTTTTTTTTTTAGTTTGAGCAACGCTGTGTGCTCTATAGATCTATCTCTACAAATTTATGTACAAACTCTTCCACACTTTCGAGTGCCCGATTGCGACCATACTTGGCACCTAGAAACTTTCCCTTCTTTCTGGTCATACCAGATGTTGCAGAACAAGACTATCGCAGTAAAGCTTTAGTCTACTCCCATTTATCAAATTGGGTAATGTATCACCGGCTAAAGTAGCTAACTGGACTGCACCTCCATTAGTAACATGTATGATAGTATATGGTCCAAGCCAATGCATTTTACATTTTCCAGGAAACTTCATGAATTTACTATCATACAGGAGGACTAGATCACCAACCTGAAAAGACTTATTCTTGATGTGGTGATTGTGCCATGCTTTTTCTCATTCTTTCTGCACTTGCTGGTGGAATCCTGTGATGAAATGCTCTTCTTCCAATCCAACCAAGTGTAACATCCTTTCTTCTAGTGCTATATGATCTACCATCCCTGTAAATGCAGCTATTCTTAAGTTGGGTATAATATATTCCATTGGCATTATTGCTTCCTGTCCGTAAGCCAATCTGAAGGGTGTATGTCCTGTTAATTTATTGCATGCCATTTTGTATGCCTATAATATGGATGGAATGTGCAAGTCCCAATCATTGCGGTTTACGTTGCATATCTTGGTTAGCGCATTCTCAATTACTTTATTGAATGCTTCAATAGTTCCATTCGCTTGTGGGTGATAAGCCGTGCTGTGCTGATGATGGATGTAGAATTCTTTAGTCAAAGCTTCAATAGTTCCGTTCAAAAAATGAGTACCTTGATCACTCATAAAAAAATTTTGGCATCCAAATCGTGTAAGGATGTTGTCAAAGATAAACTGTGCGACTGTAGCTGCGCTACAGTATTTGACTAGTTTTTCTTTTGCCCATCTGGTGAGGTAGTCAGTTGCAGTAATAATGTACCTCACACCAGTTCTTTTTCCCGGTGGGTTAATAGGTCCCACAAAATCGATGGCCCATTTGTCGAATGCCTGCAAGGTCAGTTGAGGGTTCAACGGGATTTCATCTCTTCTTGACGGTTTTCCTGTCCTCTGACAGACATCACAATTCTGGCAATGTTCTTTTGAGTCTTTATGAATCGTAGGCCACCATAGCCCTGTACGCAATATCTTATGTGTAGTAGCCCTTCCTGCATAATGACCTCCGGCGATTCCTGAATGCACATCAGCTAATATAAATGGCTTCTCATGTTCTAATACACATCTTCATATCACTTCATAAGGTCCTAGCTTGTAGAGTTGTCTCATGATAATGGTGAAATCTGCGGCTCACACTACCAGCTGCTTCTTTTGCTGCGTAGTGAATTCAGTAGGTGTGAACCTGGTAGTTAGAAAGTCAATGATATCCTGATAATAATAATCAGCAATCTGTATAGCAAACAATTGCGCATCAGGCCGATTGTCTTCTAGATTCGTAGGTTCCTCTCCTGACTTGATCCTTGATAGATGATCAGGGCCTAAATTTAATCTGCTTGGTTTAACTATTATTTCAAAATTATACTCTTGGAAGAGTAAGAGCCATCTGCATATTCACCCCCCTAACACTGGCTTATTGACCAGGTATTTTAATGCAAAATGGTCGATAAACATAGAGAAGTGTGCACCAAGCAAATAGTGTCTGAACTTCTGTAGTGCATATACCATTGCAAGTCCTTCCCTTTTAGTTGTGGTACAATTCTTCTCAACAGATGACAGCTTTCTGCTCGAAAATGCAATGGGATGATCAATGCCTCCTTCTCCTCGTTGCGTGGGAACAATACCCAATGCTATACATGAAGCATCAACATGTATGTGAAATGGCTTTTCCCAGTCTAGAAAAACTAGGATCGACGCAGTGACCATTTTCTCTTTCAATATGTCGAATCCTTTCTCACAGTCGTCATTCCAAATGAATGGTGCATCCTTTTTTAAAAGCTTCTCCATTGCTGCAGTTATCTGTGCATACCCCTTTATGAATTTTTTGTAGTAGCCGGTATGCCATAGTGTGGTGCGCAATTGTTTAAGTGAATTTGGTGTAGGTAAGTTTACAATAACTGCTATCTTCACAGGATCAACCATCAACCCTTGCTTACACATGATATGTCCTAGTAGAATCCCATAAGGAACACAAAAAATACATTTCTTCAAATTCAATGAAAGCTGATGTTGTCTGCATTTTTCTAGCATCACCTTTAGGTTCACGGCATGGTTCTTCAGTAACCCAAAAATGGTCCAATCATCAAAGTAAACTTCTAAAAATTTGTGTATGAATTCTTTAAATACTGTGATCACCACTCTTGAAAATATGGCTGGTGCGTTCTTTAAACCAAATGGCATTAGTGTATACTAGAATGAACCCCATTCTGTTACAAAAGTTGTCTTGTGTCTGTCTGCTGGATCAATTCTAATCTGATGGTATCCAGAAAACCCATCAGTAAAAGAGTATGCTTCGTTACCTCCCACGTTATCAAGTACTTCGTTGGTAAAAGGAGTAGGAAATGGGTCATGCATTGAAGCATCATTTAGCTTTCTAAGATCAACACAGATCTTGATTTCACCCTTTGTTTTCTTGTCTTGGACGACCATTGGGATTATCCATTTAGATTCTTCAACCAGCTCAATGATTCCTGCATCGAGCATCTTGTCGAGTTCTGCCTTAACTCGTTCTTTGTAACGCAGGTTTAATCTATATGGTCTTTGTTTCACAGGTTTTGCTCTTGGCTTAAGAGGAATTCTGATCACTCCTAAGTCTCCCAGGATGCCTTTCCTCTCTGTGAACTTCATGGGGAATACTTCCTGATATTCCTGTAATATAGTTGTGATCTCTACAACTGTGTCATCATCCCAGTAGTCTCCTATTGCTACGAACTTCGGCTCTTAAGGGGTGCCGATGTTCACTTTCTTTGTTTTAACCGGTCCACTCATATTTGGAATTTCTAGTGGAGGTCCTTCTACCTCGTGTATTCCTTCTGATTCTAGGATCTTTATGTTTCGCGGGTCCTCCTCGTCGCTATCTTCAATTTCTTCAGCTATGTTGTAGCCATCTAAATCCCGCTCTATCTATTCTAACCAATCTGGTTGTATACTCGCAAGTACATTGCTTGTGTCAAAAAGCTCTTGTAGTGTTATGTTTTCCTCCTTGCAATGTGGGCTAAATATCTTTTGTTTGATCAGTTGCAGCGCATCACATATAGTCAGATGGTCATCTTGAAAACTAAAATCCTTCTAGAATGTTGCAGTGAGGACGAACCAATCCGCAGTTCCTATGCGCATCTCCTCCTCTAGATACCATTTTTTTGGAATAGGCTCCTCCAACGTAGGCACAAAGAGATGTACCCATTCCGTCTGTGGTGTTTCCTTCCAAGCTTGTATACAAGCTGCGATATGATCTCCTGGATCCATTTGACCATTATATTACTCAAATGGTAGTGTGACCTTATCAACAAATCTAATCTGTAGTTTTATTCTTCACTGGTCCCAAGTTGTCATTGTCTTTTTATGTGTAGCCCACGATCTGGCAGGTGTTTCTCTAAATGTCATGTCTAATGCTGAGATGCGATGTTCATCTGCAACTGCTGCAGTGTATTGTTTGATAAATGAATAGATGTTAGATTTACCATCATAAGTGGGGATTGGACTAACCCGCTTTCCAATCCAACAGAGTGACTTTGTAATTGTCGCACATCTCCTCGTAGATACTTCATGCATTCTGTGTTTCCAGTTTTCTAATCTTGCCTCAGAGTCTGAGATGCAAGAACTATCGCAGCACTAGCTGAGCGTTCCATCCGCGGTAGGATGAATATAATCTGCAACATTTGTTGTCATTTGATAGATACGATCAAGGTATTGAGCTCTGTACTCTTCTTAAATAGGTTCAACATATCGCTGCCCCTGCAAAGGAAACAATGGTGCAACAACCCTTATGTCGCTGCCTTCAAATATCATTTTCATTGTCTTCAGATTGATGACGGTGGAATTCGTCATTTCCCAATCGATGCCCAGTAGTGCTGGATAAGGATTGCTATCATCCACAATTTCAATTACTTCAAAGTTTGAATAACTTCGCACTCTGTCAATGTCGCCAATAGTATTGGTTAACCTTCCTAGAGGTATAACTATGCCTTGATTAGCCATTCTTAACTGTATGGGTAACCACTATAGCTTTGGTTTTCCCATCACCTGCCATGTCTACTTGGTCAAGACATTCACTTCAGATCCGAGATCAGGAATGATCTCGTCCATCTCATAGTCTCCTATCTGTGCAGTGAACCGCATTTCCCTACCAGTTCTTTTGGGACTCCTAATGTTATGTACTGCGCCATGTGCTATTCCTTTCTTACTACATGATTCGTACTGATTTATCAGTTTTTCAAATTCCATAAGAGTGTCTTTGTTTTTTAATAACTTGATGCAGCTATGTAGAAACTGTGCAACAAAAATAGAGGCATTTGGTGCAGTGCGCATCTGATCATATGCTAGTGGCATATCTGCTATTTGTGGTACTTCACTTCACAATGGGATCCTCGGTGAAGTAGGTGGCGGTTGTTTAAATATGTCCCGTGCTTCTTTAAATATTTCTTTAGTTTTCTGTAAGTTCAATGGAGGTGCTTTCCCAGGAGATTTTCTAATCCCTACTGTTTCTCCAAGGTTCTTCTTAGGATCGGTTGTTCTAGAAGTTGAGGCTTCTGTGCTGTTGTCTTTTCCTGTATCAGCTCCACTTCGTGTTACTGCGTTGACACTCTGACCTGTAGGTCTGTTCTCTGATGCGATCAACTGAATGTTAGGATTCATTGTTTCTGTTCTTCTCCATTTCTGCATTTCTACCTCAAGTACGGGGAGTCTTCAATCACATGCTCAAATGATTTACAGTAGTTGCATGTTGTGCATGGATTGGTACAATCTCTTGATACATGACCTGCCTAGCCACAGTTATAGCATATTACCTAGCTTGGTCCTCTTCCTTGATTTTGACCAGTATTTCTTCCTCTCCCGCGATATCCACCACTGCGGCCTCTATATCTTCCTTGATCATAGTGGGTGTTCTCTTGCTTTGGCTGATTTTCCTCTTGGATGCGGTGCATTCCAGCACCTCGCATTGCTTCCATATCTCGCTTTCTTTCATTCATCAATTCATAAGCACGACAGTTGGACTCATCATGTCCAACTAAATTACAGAAATTGCATTATAAGTTTTTTGGTGTCTTTACATATTTTTGTATCAGGTAGCAGTCCTCAGGCCTGTGTCCTCTGCTTCTACAAATTTCACACCACGGTGCCTGGTTCTGATTTATATTTATCGGGTTTGGTGTGCTACTATTAAGATAATCTTGAAATATGGGGAAATGTTCCCTAGTGTGTCCCTCTCCTTTGCATCCTGTGCACCAAACATCATGTCTTTGTTCATGTCTCTGCTCCTTTCCATTCTTAATACCTTGTAATTCTAATGTCAAGGTATCCAATTGGTTCTAGATCTGTATCATCCCAGAACTACTTTATCCAATTGGTGAAGCTTCCAAATTCATTGCAATCTCTAAGGCCTCATCTTGTGATACAAACTTTTGTTGCATCAGTGGTTGTCTGATATGGGGAAACAACGTAGTAATGAACCATTATTGATGCTATTGCGGAGCTATAACAAAGCTCACTTTATCTAACAATGTTTTGAATTTTTGGTCGAATTCCCATACCGATTCAGTAGGTTTCTGCTTGATTTATTTCAACTTTGTTAAGCATTGTGATTCTGATTTGGGTTTTTTAAAGTCTGCTGCAATTGCGGTCTTGATGTCTGCTAAGGTTCTTGGTTGTGCTTGAGAATACTTCATAAACCAATGCAGTGATCTGTCTCTAAAAGTAGTGATGAGCTGCGTTCTTTTTATAGCATCATCCGTAACTTGCTTGACACTCCACATGGCTTCGCATAGAAACCAGTGTTGATTAGGGTCTTCCTGACCCGTTCCTTTGAATATTGGGAGTTTTATATTGTTATCTGTCATTCTCCTTCCGGATTGTGTGCTAGGGATAGTATTCTGTGGAATAGTTTGAGTCGTAGTGTTGTGAGTACTCACTTCTGTGGTATTACTAGTATTGTTGATCTGTGGGATAGGCTGTGCGATACTCGCAGCGAGTCGGTTCTAGACTGATGGATTTTGAGGTGTAATACGCTGTATTGTAGCTGATAACTAAGTGTTTGTATTATTGAGGTCACATGGAATTTCGGTATCTATATGGTTCCTAGATTGTGTGGGTTGCTTTTCGTTAGTAAGCTTGTATCTCTTTCCACTTCTCAAAGTATGATTTTCTTCATTAGAATCAATGTGTGTATTCTCTATCATGACATATTTAGAACTATTGCTGCATTCTTAAAACACCTTTCTCAGCTAAAAGCACTTTAATATATAGAGTGAGGTTTTTCGGGAACTTACCTCTAAATCCTTCGAAAAAGTATGCTTCAGCTTGGCTGTAGGACTTCAGCGTATCTACAACAAACTCAGTCACAAATCCTTCTAGTATGCTATCAACCCATAAGTCAACTGCACGTGACAGTGGACTATCGATTGCTTTGAGCTGTGCGGTAAGCTCTAGACTCTACTCTGTAGGTACTCCGCCTTGGGAACAATTCTTTATTTCTGCTAGGCGTGATATCCACTCATGTAGCTCGTTTGGAAACGAAGCCCAAAAAATTTCATGGATCTTCATCCACAAGTATCTGTTCAACCACTGTATGTCAGATAGATGCGGATGTCCGTTTTCTTTCTTTGCAAAGTCTCTTTCGAACTTATCGCACCAAGCCTAGATCTCTTTCTTTTCTAGATGCCAACTGTTGGACATTACTTTTCCTAAATACACTATCGCATCACTGGTCTTAGCGCGGAAACGGAACCATTTGTTGGTCACAGCACAGTTCTATAGGTTTTCTAATGTAGACCTAGGTACTTCATGGTACAAGATACCAACAAAAACCCTATTCATTGGCCCTTTCGGAAACAGACTGCAAGCAACCTAACGTCTCACTCAAGGCGAAGTTGAGGGGGTGGTTGCAGAAGCAGGCTTCCACAACCTTATGATGCGAGTGTTTGAACTGATTCATGTACAGCGCGGTATGAACTGCGCACTGCGGTCAATGACTGCATGAAGTGTTCTACTCCGCGTCGAGTATCTTCAGAACCAAAGGTGTTTGCACCCTCAGTGCATCCACAAGCCGCGCAGTGGGTTTATGAGATTTGGTTACTTCTATTCAACTTTATTCGATAATCCTTAATCATTCATCATGTAACATCCCAAAAATATCAAAAATTAAAAACTTTTCTATGTGACAATAAATGCTATTTAATAGATGCGGAAATGGAACAATGTATGAAATGTTATCTTGTTGTCTTTAATGCCATGCTAGTTGATTAAGTAAGGATTTACAATCAAACATATTTTTGCTTAAGTCTTAATGTTATCCATATTTAGTTGTGCTATTACACATCTCTGCTACTGTTATTTATAAATGTTAGAACAACTGTTTGACTAATGTACTTATGTTTGATTGATGAAGGGGTCCTTCGGACACCCCGAGGCTTACTTAGCATTCGTGCTAAAGCATGTGTATTCGTACTTGTGATAGATTGATAGGTAAGCGATTAAAGTTGCGACACGTAATCAATAGTTTACCCAAGAAGATCTATAATTTTAGTATCACAGTGTTATACCTAGATTTATTTGTTTTTCGTCATGTTTTTGGTATGTAAATGTCTACCTTCTAACTCCATGGTAATTTGTGGAAATTCTGTGTACAATTGTTTGTTAACTTGTTTAGGGCCTATAACCTGCTATGATAGTGTTGGTCTGAGATATTTCCTTTACATACACATTGGAATGTATGTAAGTGTAATTCTAGAATCTGTTCACCAAGTATAACTCTATGGTATATTTTAAGGTGTTTAAAGAATTATTATTGAACCCTTACAAATGAAGTTTATCGCCATTTTAGCAACTATCACATTTATGTAAATGTGAGTTGTCTGCATCGTGACACCCTATGTGTCACCTATGTGATTGTGCGACATTATATGCACAATAAGATTTCTATGCAACTATATGGTATGTATACATTTTGATATCCTATTTTATACTATACACTTTTAACCTTTTTGAGTATTATACAATTGATATGAGTTATGTGTGACCCTATTATATATGTGTAACTATATGGAATTGCATACACACATATAGACTATATGCAAACCTTGTAATACTTTATGATACATGGATTCTAAGCAACTATATGTTATGAGGAGTAAATGCAACTATGTAATCATACGTTGCTTTAAGAAGTATGAAATTGTTCTATACAACTATGTACAAAACGTGTTGTAACATGGTCTAGTCTTTCGACTATATCATATGCAAAGCCATTGTAATAATTAATGTGATGTGAATGTAATGTCACAGGTTGGCAGCCATAATGCTGCCAATGCATTTAATGTTGACAACTACTATGGATAATGGGATTCCATTGTGGATGGATAGCTGGCCTGTTCACATGCCAAATCGATGGTAGTGATCCCTCTTGTGATGATGTGTAACAATAAAAGTTCAACCGTGGATGAACTGGCTCCTTCGTGGCTATGTAATGATATTGCATTTAAAAAGGTAGATGGTACTTTGATACTTCGTAATTCTCCTATTGATCTCCACCGTTGATCTTGCCAGTGCAATGAATGTTTGGAGTTAAAACCTACTTTGGTTTTGCTTTCGTGTTTATTATGAAATTTGCAATGGTGGTCAAGGCTCTGCAACTGGTCGACAGGCTGAGGGTTTGTAGGTCTTTCTGTTGAGCAAAAAGAGTTGTGAGGCTAGGGTTTTGAACCCATGACCCATGAGGATTAAAGAGACGAACTCTCAGTCTTTGTTGCAGTAGATATCCATCAAGGTTTATAGCTAGTGTTTGTTTTTGGTGTGTTTCCAAATGTCAGACCTATTGTAGGTTCGTTTACAGTGAACTTTGAATTCGAAAGAGAAATATCAACCCTTTGCCATGGTTGTTCCAGGTCTTGACAATGTCTAGCTTGTTTGAAAATTGATGCACTGTGTGAGGTTTATTTGTGTCTCGGCACTGGGTAAAATGAGTAGCTTTCAGTAGCTGTTGCGCCCGTCTGGTGATGGTTACTGTTACTTTGCAACCTTTAATAAGGTAATGTACTTGGAAAATTCTTCCTGTAGATTTCATCTTCGGTATTCCACAAAGTATTTATTTGTTAGTTTATGCTGAGTCTTGTTCTTGATACGATAAATGTTTTAACCACAACTTTGATGTGTTGTTCACAGGACAACGATTTGTTGGTATTCTCCTGTTTGGCGTCATTGGTTGGATGCAACTAAACCAACCGGTATGCCTTCAGTGGTTGCCTTGGAAACTCTGTATAGAAGATGATGGTCGTGTTGTTTGGCATTTCTGTGTATCGTGTTTTGAAAAACTCTTAGGGTTTTATGGTCTGGGTTTTGTGAATATTACTGAAAGTAGGGGAGGATATCCCTCAACCCATATGGTAACTGTTGGTTCTGGTTTTGAATGTAATAGTGTTAAGACAGGGTTCGCCCTCAGAATTTAATGAAGTAATATTTGATGTTCAATACTGTGGCTATCATTTTCTTTGTAAATGGATAGATACAATGTAAATATTTTAAATCCATAACATGATGTGATAGTTACTACCATCTAGATGGTGTAGGCTCATAACCTGTGTAAAGTCTCATTTATTTTGTAACTGTAGGTTACGTTTTCGAACTCCTTCGAAAGAAATTCAAATGGAATGTTTAAGATTTATATTACTGTAATCGTGTATTTTGTTGATTTGTGTTTGGTCTGTAAACACGAGTTGTAACTCGTCGATGATATGGGAATAAGCAATGTTTAACCGACCCTTGTGTTTAACTTGGTTACTGTTCGACCAATGGATGTTTTAATGCAACAATAATATAACTGTTTGTTTTATAGGACATTGGATAAATGAAATTGTTGTTTGAGGGTTACAGCCTGTATGTTCTTCATTTTTGGTTTATAAAACTGTTGCTGCGCTTTGAACCAATAGGGGAGTGTTTCCTGTGCTAGGGTTTAGCCCTTACTTTTGAAAATAAAAAGATTTAACTAGGCTCTGAGATAAGTTCTCAGCATAAACCTGTTGTTCACTAAATTGTTTGTAAATATGTAATGGGCTTCGGCCAATGCCTCCATTTCGATTGTGTTAATGTTTAAGTAGTGCAACTAGGAATTTGTCAAGGTTTAGGTTTTAGGTAAGTTTAAAATGTATGGAGTGATGATGGCTATTGATATGTTTAGATATCAATAAAATTGTGTGTCCTATTTTATATTGCTCCTACAGTTCATATTCTTTTAAACCTGGGAGATGATGTTTTAAATTTGTCTACTTGATCTATGTTAACACCCAAAAAGTGTTCACTACCTCATCTACCATATTACATGGCTCATTTGTCCATTTTCCTACCATATTTTCCTTAAAAACCCAAAAAATCCCACTAAAAAGCCTCCAAAAGGCCTAAAATGCCTCCAAAAGGCCACAAAACCCTTAAAATAGCCTCAAAAAGGTTAAAAAACCCATTTTTTCCTCCAAAAATATCCAAAATTCCTCTAAAAATAGCAAAAACCCCCTAAAAGGGGAAGAAAATTATAAAATAATGAGGAAAAGGAGGAAAAAACCCTATACAGCTGCCCTAAACCATGTGTTTCCCAAAACCATGGGTCAGCACTCCACCACCAAAAAACTATAAATAGGTGATGGAGATCCCTTATTCCACATCCACAATCAAGTATACCCTTACTCTGCCAAAATCTCTCTCGAAACCCTAGTTCACCATTGAACTACTTTCACCTTGAGAGCCACTTTTGGCCCATTCCCACCTTTGGAGAAAGAGAAGGAGCACATTGGAGCTTGGAGCAACCCTCTTGGGCATTGCAAGGAGCTTCATCAACCTCCACATTGGAGGTAATATCAATACAAAAACCATTATTTACAAATTGTTGTTTATTTTTCATGCACATGTTTTAGAGTAGTTTCCATTTCTGTTTTAGCTTAATAATTTACATTTACTGAACTGCTACTAAGGAGTCCATTCTCCTTAGTAGGTGCTCATTTGCACAAGCTAGGGGTAAAACCCTAGCTACAGTTTTGGCGACTCCCCTAGATTTTGAATTTTTGGTTTCAGCTTAAAAAAAAATAAAAATTTCCTTTCGGCTGTCCCTTTCGGCCGCCGCATACCGCGTATTTTCTCTCTGCAGTCGCGTCCCGACCGTGTCTTTCAGGCCCTTACCTGCGACCCGACCGCGACTTTTAGACTGTTTCCGACGCCCTGTCGGTGGATTCAAGTCTGTTACCTGCGATCCGACCGCGGCTAATCAGCCTGTTTGCTGCAATCTGACTGCGCCTGTTGGCCATTTTCCTGCGTCCCGACTGCGGCTTTCCGCCTTTTTGCCGCGACCCGACTGCGTCTTTTTCCCTATTTCCTGCGTCCAGACTGCCTCTGTTTGCCAAAAAGCCATGACCGGTCCGCGTCTGTTTCCCTTAAACCCGCGGTCCGCATGCTCAGATTCGCCACAGACCCGCGGTCTGATTTCTGCATTTTTTCCCTGTTTTGAGCCCAGCCCCTTTTGCTGCAATATTTTCTGCATCTGAACAGCCCTCTGTCCTACCTGCAGCCTCACTTCCTTACAGCCTTTCTGCAACACAATTTCTGTTCCCTTTACAGAATCTTTTTAAAATTTCAGTATTTTTAATTCAGAAAATTTTGCAAGTTAAAGTTTCAATTCCAGCATTATTGATAGTTAGATGTTGCCCCCCTTGTGGCACTTCTATTTTGGGTTTATCACCTCACGAGCACACACTCTGTCACATAATTCAAGTGAGCCTTAAAAAGTACCTAACTGAACCAACATTCTAACCCCACTTGGGGAACACAAAAGAATCATTGTAGTTAGGTAGGATCGGGGGGATAGGCTTCCAATAACACCCCTCGGTTACTTTCACTTGAGACATAGTTGTTGTCCAAATAGGGAACCAAAATCCCCTAGTACTTTTTGGCACGGTCACGACCAGTTTATCAGAGGGCCTCTCCCTTAGGAGGGTTGAAGTCGGGAGACTGGTTCCGGAGGCTTGAGTGGAATACCGCACTCCATTCAATAACCGAAGGGCTACCTTTCACGGTTCGCGGGATATCCCTGTATAGGGGTATTGCGGTAAACGGACTAAACGGCAGATTCACCTTTCTGGACGTGTCATGAATGGGGTATCTTAGTTGCCATTCTTCTAGGATTGACTACCTGGTGTCCCTCCCAGTAGGGGGATATCATAGCCACTTGGCTTTTCTATTCATATTGTCTGACTTGGATTTCATCACCTTGCAGAGGATATGTCTAGTTGAGTCAGAATAATTTTAGTTAGGTGTTTGCATGCTCCTTTACCTCCCTTTGGTCTAGTGAGTCCACCATTTTTTATTTTTAGGAAACCTGCTGCTTGTTGGTATTCTGACCATCTTTGTTGATACTCCACCTATTGTAGCACAGCTATTGCAGTGGGTGTTTTGAGTTGGTTGTTGGCCTGAGTGCCTTGTTTTTGAGCTCTCCTTCTGCACACTCGGTTGCATTAGGGTTTTTGAACTATTTTTACTCACCTCAACCCACAGATATTAGACACCATCTGTCACCATTGAGTCCCCGAGACATTCTCGGCGCCTCAGGGGCGAGCCCCCACAGCACGGTTCACTTGACACCACCCGTCATAGATTCCGATCATCATCCGTTGATACCACTCATCACAGATCTAGAGCCTTGTCACTTGACTCCACTCGTCAGCGACGTAGGTCTCCGTCACCAGATATTGACGCTCCATACTTTACCTCCGATTCTGAGACAGAGTCTGAGAACCCCATTTACATTGCCCCTACTAGCCCCATGGCTGGCGTGACTTCCACTCCTTTTGTTGTAGGGACCATTGGTGGCACATCCACCACTACACCAGTTACTACACCTGCTTTGGGTATGCCCTCCATGGGACCCCCATCTACCGTTCCCCTCACTGCACCCATTCCTGCAGCTGGGATACCTATTCCCACTTCATCAGTGGTTCACACTACCCATGGTGGTGCAGGCCCCTCCTATACTACCTCCGTTCCCCCACTTGGGGGCACCATCCCAAATCCTGTCCCTCCACTTGGGGGCATTGGACCCAACTTGGTCCAACCCACCACTGTGTCACATCCTCCTTCCAGTTTTCCATTCATGGCTAGCCTCAACCTACCTGACCTAGCCAGATTGACCAACGACCCTATCCGACACGAACCTGCATGGCCTCATATGCCTACCAAGCTTCCCTCTGACATCCCTAAGTTCGAGGGCAAGGCCGGTGAGGACCCACAAAACCATATCATGTCTTTCCATCTATGGTGTTCCTCCAACTCCATAGTGGATGACTCTATTCGCCTCCGTCTCTTACAGCGCACCTTCACTGGCTCTGCAGCCAAGTGGTATATCGAGCAACCCCACGGGACCCATGCCACCTTTGCTTCCCTTGCCTCGACCTTTCTGCAGTTCTTCCAGTTGCCTGTCCGCTACGACGCGGGCATTGAGATCCTCCTATCTTGTAGACAAAACACGGCTACCCATATCACGGACCACATCCATGAGTGGCATCGACGCCGTAGCTTATGCAAGATCAAATTAGATGACCGTATCTTCCTAGATTGGTTCCTCAAGTCCCTTCTCCCTGTCATCGCTAAGGATGTGGCATCAGAAAGACCCCAGTCTAAAGAAGAGGCCATCCTTAAGGCACAACAGTTCAACCTCATTTACGCCCAGTCGGGTTACCTTTATACCATTATACCTGACGCCCCTCGTGGCGAGTCCTCCCAGCACGATGCACTGGGGGCATCCCACGCTGCAGATGGTATCATTGGCCGTGTTTCTTCGCATCCCCAACCATTCTCCATAGCACGTCCTACCCCTGGCCCCGACCTCTCGCGGGCTACCTCACAGTCTGGAGCAACCAACTCGTATGCTCCCCTGACACACCACCATCACCATGGACCCTCATGTCCACCCTAGTGTTGCGGTCATGCGACTCCTGCTTATGCCCCCCCGATCGCACCTCAGCCTTACTACCACCAGCAGGCTACCACAGCTCCTACACCTTCACAAGCCCAACCCGCTTATTATCCACCACAGGCCGCCCCTGCGGCAAACCCACAACCTACTCCGCAGCCCTATCAGCAACCCCCTGCAGTTGCTGCACCTGCGCAGCCTCCACCTACATATCATCCACCGCAGCCTGCTCCCGCACCTGTGCAACCTCAGAATCCACCTGCTACCCAAGGGCAAGTTTACGCCCAACAAAACCCGCAGCAAAACCAAAACAACCAACGCAACCAGGGTCAACAAAACCGTGGCAAGGGCCGTAATCGGGGGAACAACCAACCTGCAGACCAAGCTGGTCAACCGACGAATTCCCCCGACAATAATAATGCAGCCCCTGCTAACCAAAACCCTGATCGCCCGCCCAAGCAGGCTAAAAACCCCAATTTGCGAACAAACCATCCTTGTTCTATTTGCGGGGTATATGGCCACTATACACATGCTTTCCCACACTTGGAGCGAGCGCGGAAACTCTGGGTTGACGATGCCCACCGCCAAGGGCAGGCAGCTCCTCAGGCGCCTCCTAACCCCCCTCAACCTCAGCAGCCACCTTTGGTGCTGCAAAACCCCTTACCAACCCAAGGTGTCATGAAAACTCAGCCGCTGGCTCCCCCTCAAGCCAATGTGCAACCCCAACAGCAAATCACGTACGCTACTCCCGATTAACCCATGTTTGACTCGGGAACTCACCACTTGTTGATGATGTCATCAGCTGACGTAAACCTCCAGACTCGTCGGAACCAGTATGGTTCCACCACTGAAGTACCTCCCACTGATAAACCTACTAACGCTCATCCCACCGATCAAGCGTTACGTATACCTCCACCCCCACTAGATGGAGCTCCCAAGGCACCTCGTTTCCCACTTCGTCGTATCAACAATAACCCCAATGCGCGCGCTGCGTCAAACTACAACATTGTAGATGACCTATCCCAATATCCCGCAGCCATGTCTACGTTAGAAGTCTTGAAGAATTGCCCTTCCCAGTGCAAGACTTTACTCTCCGCCATTGGGGGGATTGACCCAAATGATTCGAATTTGATGGCATTTGATTTAGACCAGTCTGAACCTCGCCTGCCTTCCACCTTAGCATTCCAAGTTTCTGTTTCCATTCGAAATCTTGTCATCCATCGATGCATTATCGATGAAGGTGCCTCCACATGCGTCATGTCTACGTTCGTGTGGCAGAAGTTGGGATCCCCCACTCTCCAGCAGTCCACCACTGCATTACGCACCTACGATGGTCGTTCGGCTCAGCCCCAAGGCCTCCTAGCCAATGTCCCCGTCCAGTTAGGTGGAAAAACTGTCCTCATTGACATTGAGGTAATCAATGCCCAATTGGATTATAACCTTTTACTTAGCCGCAGCTATATGTATGCCATGCGGGTAGTTTCCTCTTCCGTCTTTCGCACCATGATGTTCCCCCATGAGGGACGCGTGGTTAAGGTTGACCAGCTCACCTACTATGATCCCAGTGCTCCCGCGGTACCTGAAAATGTTCTCCCCATGGTTGAACAACCTGTTTCTCGTGCCACCACCTCGTTTGTTTCCTCTACGGGGCCTGGAGTCTACTCAGACGTGCCGATGACCTCCACCTTTCAATCCATTCCTCCCCCGTCATCTACGCCCGACGTGTCTGACTTATGTACCTTGTCCCACGACAACCAACCACCTAACAATCAACCACCCTTGTTTCCTAAACCACCATTGGTACCTAGCCACATTGGTGTTACACCGATCCATACCATCCCCTTTCTAGTCCCTCCATCATGAGTAGTAAGCGCCCCGGTCATGGCTACCCTTAGCCTCCCTGGGTTAACCTTGGGATTACCCGTCTGGTACCTTTTGCCTCCCGTTCGCCCCGCCGACACCCGATGTCGTCCTCCAACCGGTGCAACCCATGGTTACTACCACTCAGCCACCCCCCGGTGTCTCTTCCCCATCGTCCTCCACGACTCCCCCTCCTACTCCCAAATCCACTGGGGGAAGAGGTCCACAACCTTACACCGCTGTACCACCTCCCAAGACAATCAAAAACCCTCTAGTGTTTCGTGCTCCTCCAAAATGCTCGCTGTGCGATGAGTTGGACCATGCGACCCACCAATGCCCACAGTTACCAGCATTACAGAAGCGCATGCAGATGCTCGACGATGGCCCTAACATCCCAACTGTCGAACTAAACCCCACTCCCAAGCCTAAAGATAAGTCCCTACGTACCAACCACCCCTGCGCCATATGCGGTATTTACGGGCATTACTCACACCATTGTCCCGATCTCCCGGATTATAGAGCGGCTCTCTATGAGATGAACAATCTGGATCTTGAGACGGCACCACCCACCATTGAGGAGATCCACCCTCCAGTCTCCTCCCTTCAGGAGAGGTTAATACTATTTATATGATCTCTTCATCCACTATCCCCTCGTCAACCGATTTGACGACGCAAACTTTCCGTACTGATGAGGAAGTTCTTGAGGCCCTTACTGCCCCGGATTACCCCTGGGATGACATGCACCACCATTCCTATTTTATCCCAGAAGAATCCTCCTCTAGCACAGCTACCCAATTCACAGTTGAGTCCAAAGACTTCCTCCCCACCAAGGTTGACTGGTTCAAGGACCCTATTCCTGCTCCTGACGCCTTCGAGGAGGGTAACATGGCCAACATCTCACCCGTCATCCATATAGATATCTCTGACCCCCCTGGCATCAATGAATGCATTGCCTTAGGAGCCTCCTGTAGTGAACAAGAGATTGAGGAGTACAGAAAACTCTTCCAAGAATTCCGTGATATCTTTGCCTGGTCCTATACCGAGATGCCCGGTCTTGACCCCGCCATTATAGAGCACCACATCGACACATGGCCTGATGTACCCCCCGTTCGTCAAAAACAGCGCCCCATTCACCCCTCAAAGCTCCCAGCTGTTAAAGCCGAGATCGAGAAACTGCGCAAGGCAGGGTTCATTTATCCTATTGCCTATACCACTTGGGTTTCAAACCCCGTTCCAGTTAACAAAAAATAAGGCACCATTTGAGTATGCACTGACTTCCGCAATTTAAACTGTGCTTGTCCCAAGGACAATTTCCCCACACCATTTATTGACCAACTCATTGATGCGTGCATGGAGCATGAAGTCCTCTCCTTCATGGATGGTTTTTCCGGATACAACCAGATTCAGATCCGTAAGGAAGATCAGTACAAAACTGCCTTTACTACCCCATGGGGCACCTTTGCCTACCGCGTCATGCCTTTTGGCCTCAAAAATGCTAGTGCCACCTTCCAGCGGGCCATGACCTACTGCTTCCATGACTTGGTCCATATCCTGCTAGTCTACCTGGATGACCTTACAGCTCGTTCCCGGAAACGATTCGACCACCTTAACGACCTTCGGCAAGTATTTTTGCGTTGTCGCAAATATCAAATCCACTTGAACCCACACAAGTGTGTCTTTTGCGTTCCGGCAGGCCAATTGTTGGGTTTTATTGTTTCCCAGAAAGGAATTACTGTTGATTCCCTGAACGTCCAAGCCATCTTGGACCTTCCCTCTCCTCGCACGCTCCGACAGCTCCAAAGTCTGCAGGGGCGATCCAATTTCCTTCGACGCTTCATTCTGGATTACGCCACAACCGTTCACAGTTTCTTGCGCCTGCTCCGTACCCACGTACCTTTCATCTGGGATGAGAAAGCAAAAGCTGCATTCGGAGCCCTCAAGAAAGCTCTCACCCGAGCCCCACTAATTTCCCCTCCGGATTTCTCCCAGGACTTCATCCTCTACGTCTTGGCATCCGAGCATGCTGTGTCCGGAGTCTTGATTCAAGAAGATGCTTCTCACCAGGAGCACGTCATTTATTACGTCAGTCAGACCTTGTCTGGATCCCCTCTGCGTTACCCATATGAGAAGAGACTTGCCCTAGCAGTGGTCTTTTCCGTCCAAAAATTGCGACACTATATCTTAATGAGTCATACCACCGTCGTCGCCGACTCTAACCCCATGGTCTATCTCCTCAATCGGTGGCTACTGCAAGGTCGTGTGGCTAAATGGGTCATTATCCTCCAGGAATATGACCTTACCTTCAAAACACCTAAGAGCACTAAAGCCCTTGCGCTTGCCCAGCTCATTACTGATCTCCCCTCCCTTCTCCCGGCCAAACAAATCTCCGACGAGTTACCCGACAATCACCTGTTCACTATCTCGTCTGATGACCCATGGTACGGTGATATTTTGTTATACCCCCGTACGCAGAAGTTCAGACCCAAAGTCACTCGCAATGGACGTTGTTGCATCCGTCATCAGGCCTCTCGATATCTCCTCTTAGGAGATGTCCTTTACCAGTGCGGGGTCGACACAATTCTTCGTCGTTGCCTTACACACGATGAAGCTGAACACGTCCTTAATGACTGTCATAGCAGTGCCTGCGGAGGCCATTTCTCAGGGATGGCCACTACCCAAAAGGTTGTTTGCGCCGGATACTTCTGGCCCACACTTTTCACCGACTGCATCACTATGGTCAAACACTGCCATAACTGCCAACTTTTTGCCCCCAAGGCCCGGACACCTCCTGCTCCGTTACACCCAATTGTCACCTTTGGTCCCTTTTGTAAGTGGGCCATAGACTTCATGGAGTGTAGACCCCAGTCTGCCAACGGCCACAAATATATCATTGTCGCCGTGGATTACTTCACCAAATGGGCGGAAGCCATGCCTACCTTCAATTGTACCGCCGACACTGCTGCCCATTTCTTTTTCAACCATGTCATCACTCGATTCAGGGTTCCTAAGCAGTTAGTCTCTGACCACGGTTCCCACTTCGAAGATGCCGTCTGGCGTGAGTTATCCACCCTCCTCAAATATGAACACCAATTTTCCTCTGCTTACTACCCCCAAGGGAACGACCAAGTAGAGGCCATCAACAAAATCCTAAAAACCATCCTCCAACGAACTGTTGATAAGCATAAGTCCAATTGGCACCACATGCTGTTCCCTGCCTTATGGGCTTACCGCACATCCACTAAGACCGCCACTGGTTTTACCCCATTCCATCTAGTTCACGGTGTAGAGTCTGTCCTCCCCATCGAGTGTCAGATCCCTGCCTTACAGATCGCCGTTGAGCTTCTCCCTTCCACCTCCCCCCTCGAGCAGCGTCTGCTGCAACTCGAACAAGCTGATGAAGATCGTTGTGCCACTCTTCAGAACATCGAAGCTGCCAAAAACCGATCCAAGCCGGTTATGATAAACATGTTCACCCTCGATCTTTCCACGAAGGGGACCTTGTCCTCGCCTATGACCAAGCCCACGACAAAACCGGTAAAGGGAAGTTTGAATCCATGTGGCAGGGCCCTTACATTGTGAAGACTTGTCTCGGCAAGGGGGCATATATCTTAGCTGACTTCGAAGGTCACCCTTTGCGTAACCCCCGTAATGGGTGGTATCTTAAACCTTTTTACCCATAAATGAAACTGCGGCCTCATTGGTCCGCATTGTACAGTTTGCTCTCTTTTTTGTTTTTCACCTTTTTTACCATCATCTTACATTCATCATTCTTGCATGATCATAGATGGACCATCTTCCACCTTGTTACACTGGCTTTGCTGACGGCGCAAGCCGTTGGTCTCCCAACCTGGCTTCTGCAGCATGGGTCTTGTACTCCCCTTCCAACGAGATGATTCACCTTGATGGAATCTGTATAGGCGCTGCTACCAATAACCAGGTGGAGTATGATGCTGTGACTGGTCTCCTGACTGCTGCCCTCCAGATGGGCATATGTCACCTTCATGTGTTCCTTGACTCCCAGCTACTTGTCTCCCAGCTCAACAACTGCTACCAGGTGCGTGATCCCTGCCTGTTTAGAAAATTCCTGCGCGCAAAACAACTCAGCCGACAGTTTGAATCCATCACATTCACACATGTCCCCAGAGCCCAAAATAATGTCGCAGACCAAATGGCAAACAACATCCTAGATCGGCATATCAATCACACCATGTAACATCATGCATCATCATCCCATAACATCTCATAAAAATATATAAAAAACCAAAAAGATTGCATCGCATCAACATTTGCATCTATGTACATAAACCATGAAACCACATTCATATCCATAGGGGCATCCACGTGCCTAACATCCTAACCTACTTGCATCCACGTGCAATATATACATATCACAAATTATAAAGCGCATCCACGTGCGTACAAACACAATACCATAAAAAGGTGCATCCACGTGCATATATATATATATATCAAAAAATACATGTTCAGTGCTATACATGTCCTGAGTACCCCTGTACTCAGCTATACAAAAAATGGCTATACATCCCTAAAGCCTCATCAAAATACATGCCGTAGCTACAAAACTCGGGGGGAGTCCCCTGCACTCCCTAATGGGAGTCATATCCTGCATCACTGCCTGCATCGGCTACCTCTGAGTCCTCCCCTCGCTCCTCCTCCGGCAAGTCCTCATCTCCTCCGGCCTCCTGTGCCCATACCCGGTCCACCAAGATTGCCACCCGGATCGCGATGGATCTGAACTCTCGGGGTGCCCTCATGCAATCCTGAACTACATCAAGGTCGACATCCCTCCATCCCTCGTTGGTCACCCCTATCAGCAACCGGTCTAGTAGTGCCCGGACCGACTCCAGTGTCCCCTCCGCATCACGGCGACGGACCTCCCCTCGCCCAGGAAGAGCTGGGACGACCACAATACCCCTCCGTGCCACATGTCCTGGAGGCGGCCTCGGACCCACATCTGCAAGATCACCCACATGTCAGTAACCATATATCAATCTACTACCATATAAATAAAACTTGACATCCATGATATGCAAGCAAACACATACGTACCGTCGGGACCCCATGCCTGTCCTGGTGCTCGTGGCGCCTCCGGATCTCCCGTGAAGTCCATGTCCCGATACGGGAAGTCGTCCAGTGTCAATGGTATCTGGAGCCACTGCAGGTACAAATCCTGCGTAAAATACCTACCCACGTCGCCACCACCACGGCGGTGCATCATCTCGCCCCACCGCACCATCCGCGGTTCCCTCATACCTCCTGCCCTGATCGGCACCCGTGGCCGCAGTGTGGGTACCCTCTCCATAAAAAAGGCAGACAAGAAGGAACCAAAACAAAAGCCCTTGCTAGCTTCCTTCACTGCCGTCAACTGCCGCTAAACGCAGGTCAGGAACATCTGGCCCCACGTGTAGTACACCCCATCCAGTACGTGCTCTATCATCTGCATCTGGCCCCCATACACCTTTTCAGGTGACTGGGAACCCAATACCCGCACCACACATGCCGCCATGGCCTGCAATGCCAGCTCCTGTAGGTCCCTCACCAGGAGTGCATTTCTATGCACCCGTGCCTCTGGACCACAGTACCTATCTAGCATGTCCTCCATGTCTACGTTCGTGGTGACCCGCGGCTGTGTGTTTGCCACTCTTCCCAGGTAGGGCAACCCCATCAAAAAATATACATCAGTCAGGGTGAGGTCCATCCTCTCACCCTGTACTCGGAAAGCCTGTATGTCCGGCTCCCAGAAGCTGATCAGTTGGTTCAGTAGCAACGCTGCTGACCGTATCATGGGTATCTGTGCGAACTTCAGTAGTCCCCACAATCCCAGCACAGATCGCACATGGCGATCCCCCTGGATCACAGCCACGATCTCATCAGGGATCTCCCGCTCTCTCCAGAGCACCTGCGGCATCTTGTCAATCACACACAACAGACTCGTCAGACTCATGTCGAATAAATAAGTCCTTTCTCTTTCCCCGGAAGACCCTCCTAGCTCAGCCCAAAACCGTGGCTTTAGGGCTTCCTGCCGCGGTTTCCGACCACAGCTGTCAGGCCTACAGTCGCGATTCTTAACCGCGACTGTCAGCCCTAACCTCGCGGTCTGGAACCGCGTGTTCCTCCTTGGAACGCACGGTCTTCGACCGCGTATCCCACCGAGAAACACACGGTCCCCAACCGCATGGTTCACCCTGAAACTTGTGGTTTCCAACCGCGGTTTCGTCCCCCTAACCCGCGGTCCACCCCACGTGGACCGTACAAATAATCCCTGGGACCCACTACCCAACCCCCGACCCTAAAAAACATGCAGGTATGAGTTTGACGGAATACCTGTATCTCCCGGATCTGAAATCAGCCGGTCAGATCGTCCAGAAATGCCACCTAAGCTCTGGTCTACTCTGATCACAAGTCAAAGTCAAACCGTACAAATGACACATGTCATGTTGGACCCACCACTATTTATAGTCAGTTGACTTTTCTTGTTTTGGCCATTCTGACCCCATATGGAGTCCATTTTTCGAACCGTTTTCACCACTGGAATCAGCACGACGAGACCGTCATGATGGTCACCTCGTTGCATTATTTTTGCTCCGTCATTTTTTGCCCATTTTTCAGACACCACTAGTCACCTCGGTTTGCATGCCACATCGGTCTTTCTTAATTTTTCACATATTTTATATCATCGGATTCTTTTTTCCGAGCCGGTGATGATGCTTGAGATCATTTCTCGCTCTCACCTCCAGATTTTTTGGGCATTTTTTTCAACAATTCCCCCGTCACCTCGGTTTGTGTGCCACATCGACCGTTACCCGTTTTTGACACTTTTTATATCGCCGGATTCATTTTTCCAAGCTCGTGATGATGCTTGAGATCATTTCTCGCCCTCACTTGGTACAATTTCAACATTGTGTCCCGACACCTTGCTGCCTTGGTTTGCGCACCACATCGGCCGCCATCGGATTGTTCCACTTTTGTACATGAGCCATTCACTCCTATCACACTACAAATGTTTCGTTATTTTGCCACCATTTCATCCACCCCGCAAGGAGGCCTACCAGTGTTCCCCACTACCCTCGTTCTTGGTCATCATTACTGTTCCTTGATTGAACACTTCCTCCTTGCCTGGCCATTCTTTTTGTTCGGTATAATTTTATCCCTTTTTTGGGTCGGACAAGTCCTTTACGAGAAAGGCACTTAGGGAGTTTCCGTTAAGCTCTTTTCTGACTCCTAAAAGAATGAAAAGATCGCCGAGCAATCTTGCTTCCTTTCATGCTCGTTAGAGTACCTGAAAGGGCGTCTATCTGGTATAAGTTTAACCCTTTTCCGGACCTGGTAGACTAATTACGAAAAAGGAATACTCTAGTCACACCGGCTAGAAGAGTTCTTCATTGCATCCTTTTATGCTTCTTTGGGCCTTGGAGACTAAATCTACAAAAAAGCAACCCCCTGGAGTCTTCTTATCGCTTTCAGACTCTCTAAAATTGAAAGCAACCATGAGCATGAACTGTCCTGGGCTCGTAAAATCCACACGACAGTACCATTCCATTACTTCAGAGTCTTCTTATCACTTTCAGACTCCTTAAAATTGAAAGCAACCACGAGCATGAACTGTCCTGGGCTCGTAAAATCCACACGACAGTACCATTTTACACACACTTCTTCTAGTTCCTTAACCCATGAAGAAGTTTTCCCCCGTGCCTCCTGGCACTTTGATCGATCATCTCGGCAGCACCCCCAATCAGGTCGCCTTTGTTCAGAGTATTCTGCAGTCTCCTGCCATTTTATACCCGCTTGAGTCTCCCTCAGACCAATCACCTTCCCAGATCCAATCCAGCTATGATCCCTTTCCCCTTAGTCAGTGTCATATGCTGTCAGATCATTCCCATTATCATACTCTGAGCAAAGGAAGTTTGAGTCCACCCACTCTATTTGCCCAAGTTGTCCCCCCACAGTTGGTCAGTCCTGCCATCAGTACTATCACATTTCGGTCCTGTACCTCGCGCTCCTGTCAAGGAAACATCATTGCCTTGATAGTTGCAGGTCTCCCTCTGTCGACGACAGCTCCTCTATTCTAGAGGATAGGCCTAGAGGTCCCTATGCCTTGGACTTATCACCATCTGTGGTAAGTGCCTACGGATCATTCTGAGCGGAGTCATCATTGCCTCTCCGAGTGGTTGTTCCTCACATGCTCGACTTCAGCACCTTGATCGCATCGTTGAGGATCGCGTAGGATTATATCCCATCAGTTTTTAGTCGAAGACCCCGGATTTCCCTTGACTCTAGCACATTGGTGAGTCACTTCGGAACGCCCAGTTGTATGTTCCCGTGGATGTCCGGGCTGCGTTGGCAGTAATAACTAATACTTGAATTTTCACTGTATGAATATAATATAAATAAATGTATGAATATGAGTATGAAATAAAAGCAAATACTTGATTTCTATAGAAGAATATCATTCTGTTATATTTTGAAAATAAATCTTTTATTTATCCTAATCTAGATCAGAACATCCTAACTGCCGAGTATGGATAAATAAATCCTATACTGTTAGAGCAGAATGTAAATGATTAAAAATCAAGGATATTTATAAATAGAATTATTGTATATAACTATGAATACAGCTAAATAAAAATAATTAATAATTAGAATACTGAATTACAGATACAGGAATTTAATAGGAAGTAGAAACTCTGAGAAATGATAATAAATTAAACCTTTCCATTCACTTGGCTACTTGCCTACCAGACTTATCTATTTTTAATCTATTTCTGTACTGGATTACGATGATGTTCCTTTTGCATGGGGAAAAATACGGAAATCATTTTATTGAATCATTCAATGATACATAATTAATAATTTATTCAAGAAAACTGAACTAAAGAACTTAACAGTAAAATTTTAAATAGATGACAAAACTTTAAAAATAAAAGTAGATAAGACAATAGAACCTATAAAAGATGATAGGGTTGAAAAACACCCAAGGAGGCCTGTTCCTCCCATCCTGCTTCAGAAGAAGCAGCTCAACTACTGAATTCTAATGAACCCTCGAGCCTGCTTACTGATCCAGTAAGTGGGTGGAATCTATGTAGAAGCAAGGCACTGAAAAATACCTTCTCCACTCGGTATCAACCTCCTGAAAACAAAATGCCTTCTCCACTCAGCATCAAACTCCTGAACTCAATAAGAGCTTGGCAGACTTACAACATGATCAACAACAGCATATCCCCTCATCAAATCTCTTGGGTGAAAACACAGCAAAACCCCAAGGTAAATTTCCTTGTCAGGAAAAGTGATTGAACCTCAATTCAATATTTGATGGCTATTATATAGACTGCCTGGGTCTTTTAGTGGTCAGTTTAGAATAAATGAGCCTCAAGCTCTAGTCCCATATTTCAGGGCACTATGACCACATTTCAAGGGAGTTGTCCCATACCAACAACTAGTTAGTTGCATCATGATGCTGCCACTTTTCCATTGTCTTCTACCACAGATTCCATTCCACCTAGTGGATCAGTAACCACTCTTTCAACAGTCCTCTTAGGTGTTTGTCTCCTATTTTATTTATTAAATAATAATATATTGTGCAAATTACAGTCATCCTTGGACACCTGTCCAATACAAACTTTATAATAAAAGTTATCATAATGTTTCTAAACATAAACTATTTTCCAGCTTAAAAGGTATGTTACAAACACCCCCTCTTAAGCTCAACATCATCCTCAATGTTGCTTATTCATCAACAAGTTCCTCATGGAACAAAACTAGATATGCTGCCCGCATATTATTTTCTACTTCCCAAGTAGGTTCATCAGGGCTAAGGTGCTTCCATTGCACCTTTACCTGCCCTATGGTGTGATTCTGAAGCATAATTTCCCTCTGGTCTAGAATATAGTCCGGTTCCACCTGAAAATCTCCTTTGGGTTCCACCTGTATGTCATTCCAATTCAACACATGAGTAGCATCATGCACATACTTCTTTAAAATAGAAACATGAAAAACATTGTGGATTTTTAAATTGTATGGCAATGCCAATTGATATGCAACAGCTCCTATCCTTGATAGGATTTCAAATGGTCCACAATACCTCAGTGCTAATTTAGCACAGCTCCCAAGCTTCAAAGAAATTTTCTTGGGCTTTACCTTTATGAATACATGGTCCCCTACCTGAAATTCTCTTTTTGTTCATTTTAAATTAGCATAGCTTTTCTGCCGATCTTGGGCAACTTTTAAGTTACCTTGAACCTGTTTCACAGTTAGCTCCATTTCTTTCAATAGATCTGGTCCTAACATTAATCTATCTACGGGATTATCCCACGAAATTGGAGTACAACACTTTCTTCCATACAAAATTTCAAATGGACTTAACTTAGTAAATGCTTAATAATTATTATTGTAGGCAAATTCTGCTAAGTGTAAGTAATCCTCCCATTTAGATGGCTAATCTTTAACATATAATCTTAACATATTTTCCAAAATCTATTTTACTCTTTATGTTTGACCATCAGTTTGTGGGTGGAAAGAAGTGCTGAAATTTAACTTAGCATTTAATCCTTTAAACAGTGCTGTCCAAAAGTTACCAGTAAACTTAGAGTCTCGATCTGAAATAATTACCTTTGGAATTTCATGCAAGTGAAAAATTTGCTTCATGAAAATATCTGCAATGTTAGAATCCTTGAAAGTAGTTTTAACAGGAATAAAATGAGCAGCTTTGCTAAGTTTATCAACAATAACCATAATTGAGTCATTCTGCTTTTGATTTTTAGGTAAACCTATAATAAAGTCAATGCTTATGATTTCCCACTTCCATTCTAGAATTGTTAAGGGATGCAATATCCCAGCTGGATGTTGATGTTCAACTTTAATAGTCTGACAGTCAAAGTATCTAGCTATATATTCAGCAACTTCACTCTTCATGTTAGGCCAAAAATACTATTTTCTTAACATAGTTATCATTTTCTGATAACCAGGATGTCCTGAATAAGGACTCTTGTGAACTTCATCTAAAATCAACAACTTAACCTTCGAAAAATTAGGTACATAAATTCTGTTTTTGTAAGTTAAGAAGCCTTTTTCATTAATACTGTAATCTGTTATAACATTTTCAGATGAATTTTCAGCCACTTTATCATGCAATTTTTGGTAATTTTCATCTTGCTTAATTCCCTCTTCAATCTGATTTTCTATATTAGTTTTAAAAGTACTGATTGCGGTTACAAAACTTAATCTAGCATTTATGCTCAACGCATCAATAACCTTATTTTCCTTTCCATTAATGTGATGGATCTCAAAATCGTACTCGCTAAGGAAAGCTAACCATCAAGCTTGCCTTGCGTTCAGATTTGTTTGATCCAGTAAATACTTTAACCCTTTATTATCCGTCATTAAAATGAAATTTCTACCGATCAAGTGATGGCACCACATCTTTAAAGCATGTATCACGGCTACCAACTCAAGATCATACGTAGTGTAATTCTTTTCATGTATTTTTAACTTCCTTGACTCAAAAGCAATTGCATGACCTTCTTGACTTAAGACCCCTCCAAGTCCTTCGTTGCATGCATCAGTGCATACGACGAAATCCTTATTAGGATTTGCAATTTTTAAAATGGGTGCAGTAGTTAACTATTCTTTCAACTTATTAAAACTGTCTTGACATTTTTTATCCCATATGAATTTCTTTCCTTTCTTCTGCAAAGAAGTGATGGGATTAGCAATTCTAGAGAATCCTTCAATAAATTTTCTATAATACCCCGTTATTCCCATGAATGACCGTAGATCAGTTACATCTTTTGGGACAGGCCATTCATTAATTGCTTTAATTTTATCAGGATCAACAGAAATACCATCTTTTGAAATTATATGACCCAAATACTAAATTTTATCTTTATAGAAATCACACTTACTGAACATAGCGTAAAGTTGGTGATCTCTAAGTACTTGTAAAATGATTTTTATATGTTCATCATGCTCTTCTTTAGTCTTTGAGTAAATCAGGATATCATCAATGAATACCACTACGAACTTATCCAAATATTTATGCAGAACGTTTTTCATTAAACACATGAACACTGAAGGTGCGTTAGTTAGCCCAAAAGGCATAACTACGAACTCGTAGTGTCCATAATGTGTTATAAAGGTAGTTTTGAATATGTCCTCGTCTTTTATCTGGAATTGATGATAACTTGACCTTAGATCAATTTTAGTGAATATCTCTGCTCTGCGTACTTGATCAAATAGATCATCTATGCGGGGTAAGGGATACCAGTTCTTAATTGTCATTTTATTAAGCTGGCGGTAGTCAATGCACAGACGCATGGTACCGTCCTTCTTTTTAACAAATAATACTGGTGCTCCCCAAGGGGACACACTGGGCCTTATGTAGTTTATATCTATTAATTCTTTCAGCTGAAACTTTAACTCATTTAACTCAAGAATATTCATCCTATAGGGGGCCTTTGAGTTTGGTACCGCACTAGGTACTAACTCAATGGTGAAGTCAAGCTCTCTTTTCAGAATTCCTTGTCTTCTTTGGATGTACATTGATCATTAACAACATTAACAGCAAACAATTTACAACCTTTTCTAGCAGCTCTTTTTACTTGTAAAGCAGAAATCTACCTTACTGAAATCTGCCTATGAATTCCTTTTACTGTTTCTAAATTACCTTCATTATTTATACAAGTAAAAGATTTATCATAACAATTTAATATAACTCTATGTTGTTCAAGCCAATCCATGCCAATTAACAGATCATATGAACCTAAGGGTAAAACATTCAGATTAACTTGTGTTTTCAGCTGATTTAAAAATACTTCACAATTTTGATCAAAATCTGTAAACTTTCTTTTGGTTCCTGTTGCAAGCTGAACTAACCATGCATCATCAAATTTTTCTGTTTTTAACTTTCAACGATTTACTAAAGTAGGTGAAATATAACTTAGATTTGCACCAGGATCTATTAAAATAGAAATAGACTCATTTCGTATCATACCTTCAATTTCGACCATGGATGTTTGATGGTCCACTTGACGAATCTCCAATGCTGCATTTATCCTGGGCATTTCTCTTGCAATGTCTCCAACTGTAGGTTCTGCTTGTATAGTATGTATGTTGTTGGTTGTCCTCTTGTTGCATGGGCAATTTGTTCTCTTGTGTGGTCCCCCACATTCATAACACTTTATGGGTCCTTTATGTTCAGCATACCTGTTGTTATGGTTGTTATTATTATTGCCATAATTGTTAGGTACATTCCTTGTAACAGTAGTATTCTGAGATGTATTATTACGATAATTATTAGAAAAATTTCTGTTATTAAAGTTTTTCTTAAAACCTCCAGCATTCTGATTAAAATTCTTCTATTTATAGTCATACTGATTAGTTTTACTGTTCTTCCAACCAGTTGTTCCTTCTCTTTTTCTGTTTTGGTCAAAACAAAAATTTGCCTTTCTCATGGCTTCTTCCAAAGTGGAAGGATTATCATATTCAATGCGATCTTTTATATTAAATGGTAAACAACTGAGAAACCTTTGCACTTTAGAATTTTCCTCAACCATGTAGGGTACGTACCTCAGCAAGCTAAGAAACTTGCTGCACAGTTCTTTCATGTTCATTGTACCCAACTTTAAGTCGTAAAACTCCTTCGATTTATCTTCAAAATACTGTTCAGACAAGAACTTCTTTTTAAATAAACTTTTAAAAATAGTCCAAGTTACTTCCTTTTCCTTTATGCTCTTGATTCTTTTAATATCCTGCCACCAGATATCTGCCTTTCCAGTCATATTGTAAATAGCCATCTTGGCTTTTAGTTGAGAAGAGTAGTCATAAATATTAAAGTACTTCTTCATCTCTGACAGCCAAGCTTCTACTGTCTCACCCTTCTCACGTTCGCCATTAAAAGTAGGTGGCTTAATCTTTTTAAATTCATCAGTAATCTGTTCATGATGCTTATGTTTTCTCTTTTTAGAGCAGCACTCACTATTACTGCTATCATAATTTACATCATTATTACTTGAATCAGACTTAGAAGATGAGTAACTGTTTCTTTTATCATTCTTTGTTTTCTTATTCTTATGCTGATGGGACATGATTTCAGAATCAGCTCTAAATTCTGATTTTCTGCCTCTTTCATCACTGTGACAGTTTCCTTTTAAATTCTGCTGTAGCTCTTCCTGTGTCTTTAAGATCCATTCATTTTATTCTTTTACAGCTTTTAACTCAAATTTTAAATCCTGCACAGTGCGTAAAATTTCAGAAGACTGGTTGTTTAACTCAACGTAAATTCCTTTAGTGTTATTATGATTAATTTGTTTATTACGAGGAGATCTGTCCTCTACTGATTCTTCTGGTATTTCCATACCTGCAATAAAAGTAAATCTGTACTATGCAAAAATGAAATTAAATGGAAAAAGTTAGTAACGTAATCTTTCTGATTTATTTTTTTGTTTGTGCGCATGAGCCTCACTCAGGCCTAGAGTTTGAACTTGCGCTCTAATACCACATGTAACATCCCAAAAATCACAAAAATTAAAAACTTTTCTATGTGACAATAAATGCTATTTAATAGATGCGAAAATGGAACAATGTATGAAATGTTATCTTGCTGTCTTTAATGCCATGCTAGTTGATTAAGTAAGGATTTACAATCAAACATATTTATGCTTAAGTCTTAATGTTATCCATATTTAGTTGTGTTGTTACACATCTCTGCTACTATTATTTATAAATGTTAGAACAACTGTTTGACTAATGTACTTGTGTTTGATTGATGAAGGGGTCCTTCGGACGCCCCGAGCCTTACTTAGCATTCGTGCTAAAGCATGTGTATTCGTACTTGTGACAGATTGACAGGTAAGAGATTAAAGTTGCGACACATAATCAACAGTTTACCCAAGAAGAGCTATAATGTTAGTATCGCAGTGTTATATCCAGATTTATTTGTTTTCCGTCATGTTTTTTGTATGTAAACGTCTACCTTCTAACTCCATGGTAATTTGTGGAAATTCTGTGTACAACTATTTGTTAACTTGTTTAGGGCCTATAACCTACTGTGATCGTGTTGGTATGAGATATTTCCTTTACATAAACATTGGAATGTATGTAACTGTAATTCTAGAATCTGTTCACCAAGTATAACTCTATGGTATATTTTAAGGTGTTTAAAGGATTATTATCGAACCCTTACAAATGAAGTTTATCGCCATTTTAACAACTATCACATTTATGTAAATGTGAGTTGTGTGCATCGTGACACCCTATGTGTCACCTATGTGATTGTGCGACATTATATGCACAATAAGATTTCTATGCAACTATATGGTACGTATACATTTTGATATCCTATTTTATACTATATACTTTGAACCTTTTTGACTATTATACAATTGATATGAGTTATGTGTGACCCATATTATATATGTGTAACTATATGGAATTGCATACACACATATAGACTATATGCAAACCTTGTAATACTTTATGATACATGGATTTTAAGCAACTATATGTTATGAGGAGTAAATGCAACTATGTAATCATACGCTGCTTTGAGAACTATGAAATTATTCTATACAACTATGTACACAACGTGTTGTAACATGGTGAAGTCTTTCGACTATATCATATGCAAAGCCATTGTAATAATTAATGTGATGTGAATGTAATGTCACAGGTTGGTAGCCATAACGCTGCCAATGCATTTAATGTTGACAACTACTATGGATAATGGGATTCCATCATGGATGGATAGCTGGCCTATTCACGTGCCAAATCGATGGTAGTGATCCCTCTTGCGATGATGTGTAACAATAAAAGTTCAACCGTGGATGAACTAGCTCCTTCATGGCTATGTAATGATATTGCATTTAAAAAGGTAGATGGTACTTTGATCCTTCGTAATTCTCCTGGTGATCTCTACCGTTGATCTTGGCAATGCAATGAATGTTTGGAGTTAAACCCTACTTTGGTTTTGCTTTCAAGTTTATTGTGAAATTTGCAATGGTAGTCAAGGCTCTGCAACTGGCTGACAGGCCGAGGGTTTGTAGGTCTTTTTGTTGAGCAAAAAGAGTTGTGAGGCCAGGGTTTTGAACCAGTGACCTATGAGGATTAAAGAGACGAACTCTCAGTCTTTGTTGCAGTAGATATCTGTCAAGGTTTATAGCTAGTGTTTGTCTTTGGTGTGTTTCCAAACATCAGACCTGTTGTGAGTTTATTTACAGTGAACTTTGAATTCGAAAGAGAAATATCAACCCTTCGCCATGGTTGTTCCAGGTCTAGACATTGTCTAGCTTGTTTGAAAATTGATGCACTGTGTGAGTTTTATTTGTGTCTCGGCACTGGGTAAAATGAGTAGCTTTCAGTAGCTGTTGCGCCTGTCTGGTGATGGTTACTGTTACTTTCCAACCCTTAATAAGGTAATGTACTTGGAAAATTATTCCTGTAGCTTTCATCTTCAGTATTCCACACAATATGTATTTGTTAGTTTATGCTGAGTCTTGTTCTTGATGCGATAAATGTTTCAACCACAACTTTGATGTGTTGTTCATAGGACAACGATTCGTTCGTATTCTCCTGTTTGGCGTCGTTGGTTGGCTGCAACTAAACCAACCGGTAAGCCTTCGATGGTTGCCTTGGAAACTCTGTAGAGAAGATGATGGCTATCTTGTTTGGCAGTTCTGTGTATCGTGTTTTGAAAAAATCTTAGGGTTTTATGGTTTGGGTTTTGTGAATATTGCTAAAAGTAGGGGAGGATATCCCTCGACCCATATGGTAACTGTTGGTTCTGGTTTTGAATGTAATAGTGTTAAGACAGGGTTCGCCCTCAGAATTTAATGAAGTAATATTTGATTTTCAATACTATGGCTATCGTTTTCTTTGTAAATGGCTAAATAGAATGTAAATGTTTTAAATCCGTAACATGATGTGACCATTACTACCAGCTAGATGGTGCAGTCTCATAACCTGTGTGAAGTCTCATTTATTTTGTAACTGTAGGTTGCGTTTTCGAACTCCTTCGAAAGAAATTCAAATGGAATGTTTAAGATTTATATTACTGTAATCGTGTATTTTGTTGATTTGTGTTTGGTCTGTAAACACGAGTTGTAACTCGTCGATGATATGGGAATGAGCAATGTTTAACCGACCCTTGTGTTTAACTTTGTTACTGTTCGTGGAATGGATGTTTTAATGCAATGATAATATAAATGTTTGTTCTATAGGACATTGGATAAATGAAATTGTTGTTTGAGGCTTACAGCCTGTATGTGCTTCATTTTTGGTTTATAAAACTATTGCTGCGATTTGAATGAATAGGGGAGTGTTTCCTGTGCTAGGGTTTAGCCCTTACTTTTGAAAATAAAAAGCTTTATCTATGCTCTGAGATAAGTTCTTGGCATAAACCTGTTGTTCACTAAATTGTTTGTAAATATATAATGGGCTTCGGCCAATGCCTCCATTTCGATTGTGTTAATGTTTAATTAGTGCAACTAGGAATCTGTCAAGGTTTAGGTTTTAGGTAAGTTTAAAATGTATGGAGTGATGATGGCTATTGATATGTTTAGATATCAATAAAATTGTGTGTTCTATTTGATATTGCTCCTACAGTTTATATTCTTTTAAACCTGGGAGATGATGTTTTAAATTTATCTATTCGATCTACAGTAATGATGTTGAAATTGAAATGTTTACTATAACTAGTGTTTGATAATTATGTTTATGGTTTTGGCAGTAATAACTAATACCTGGACTTTCACTGTATGAATATAATATAAATAAATGTATCAATATGAGTATGAAATAAAAGGAAATACTTGATGTTTGTAGAAGAATATCATTCTGTTATATTTTGAAAATAAATCTTTTATTTATCCTAGTGTAGATCAGAACATCCTAACTGCTGAGTATGGATAAATAAATCCTATACTGTTAGAGCAGAATATAAATGGTTAAAAATTAATGATATTTATAAACAGAATTATTGTATATAACTATGAATACAGTTAAATAAAAATAATTAATAATTAGAATACTGAATTACAGATACAAGAATTTAATAGGAAGTAGAAACTCTGAGAAATGATAATAAATTAAACATTTCCATTCACTTGGCTACTTGCCTATCAGACTTATCTATTTTTAATCTATTTCTGTACTGGAGTACGATGATGTTCCTTTTGCATGGGGAAAAATACAGAAATCATTTTATTGAATCATTCAATGATACATAATTAATAATTTACTCAAGAAAATTGAACTAAAGAACTTAATAGTAAAAGGTAAATAGATGACAAAACTTTAAAAATAAAATTAGATAAGACAATAGAACCTGTAAAAGATGATAGGGCCGACAAACACCCAAGGAGGCTTATTCCTCCCAACCTACTTCAGAAGAAGCAGCTCAACTGCTGACTTCTAATGAACCCTCGAGCCTGCTTACTGATCCATTAAGTGGGTGGAATCTATGTAGAAGCAAGGCACTCAAAAATGCCTTCTCCACTCGGTATCAAGCTCCTGAAAACAAAATGCCTTCTCCCCTCAGCATCGAACTCCTGAACTCAATAAGAGTTTGGTAGACTTACAACATGATCAACAACAGCATATCCCCTCATCAAATCTCTTGGGTGCAAACACAGCAAAACCCCAAGGTAAATTTCCTCATCAGGAAAAGTGATTGAACCTCAATTCAATATTTGATGGCTATTATATAGACTTCCTAGGTCTTTTAGTGGTCAGTTTAGAATAAATGAGCCTCAAGCTCCAGTCCCATCTTTCAGGGCACTATGACCACATTTCAAGGGAGTTGTCCCATACCAACAGCTAGTTAGTTGCATCATGATGCTGCCACTTGTCCATTTCCTTCTACCACAGATTCCATTCCACCTAGTGGATCAGTAACCACTCTTTCAATAGTCGTCTTAGGTGTTTGTCTCCTATTTTATTTATTAAATAATAATATATTGTGCAAATTACAGTCATCCTTGGACACCTGTCCAATACAAACTTTATAATAAAGGTTATCATAATGTTTCTAAACATAAACTATTTTCCAGCTTAAAGGGTATGTTACACATCATTACTTAGCTTGATAAACATCACAACTTGTACAAATGAGTGAGATACGTTAGGCTATGTGCTTGATGTCGCGATTCAATGTTAACCATTAATTGTGTGGTTATCTCATAGATCCATTCATTTGAGATCTTATAGGTGCTTTACTGTTAACATTCCTCCATACATGAACTACTAGCATCTTATTCCATCCTTCCCACGGTGAATACAGATATCAGTAAACATATATCATCTAATAGTAACTTCACGCATGCACTGTAAGTAAATTAAATAACAAATAAATGACAATCACACATAGAAATCACATAACACAATGGTTTAACGTGGTTCACCCCCCCAGATGGGAAGCTACATCCACAAGAACTGTTGTTTATTTATCTTGGAAATGGTACAATAGTTCTTCGCCAGCGCACTAAGCTGCAGACGCTCTTCTCTCTCTCTCCTTCAAATTCAGGTCACTGCGCACCCAACTGTAGAGCGTTTACAATACTTTAGTCTCACAGATCTAAAAATATTCAATCTAAAACAAAATGAGAAAATCAACCCCTTTCCTTTACAAAATTTCCTTTTTTATATATCAAGACCCGTAGGTCATGTCTTTTACATCTTGAAGGCAGAACCCTTAGGTTTGCAAAACTGTCACGGTTTTCCCAAAACTGGACTACTGATATCTAGCAGCGGATCTTCTGTTATATGCGCTCCAATAGGTTGCTTCTGCCGAGCTGGTCCTTCTTTCACGGTCTTTGATTAATGGTTTGAGTAGTAGTCTTCTATTTGTTGTGATCAGTCATCTACCTCCCGATCTGCACCTACCCACTGCTTGGTAGTTATCGGTGATCTTTGCCAAAAATAGGTCTTCTATGACCTAACCAAAATAACTGCCTTCATCCATCCATGCTCTACTTAGCTGGATCTCCGTCGACGTGGCACATCGCGACGCTGTACTCCTCGCAGTACCGACCTCACAACTCCTTCGACACTGTGCTACATGCAACTTCATAGCATACCAAAACTTATCCCAAAATTGTTCAAACTTAACTGATCTTAGATCCGCAATTCTCAAAATTCTTCCTATTAAAAAATGCCCCATCTGGGCCCAACCCAATAGTTGTTAGTGGTAGGGGAGGGGGATTATAAGAGATAAAGAGATATGTGGGGTAAGGTATATAGAGAGAGGGGGGGTTGTTATTTGTAGGGGTAGGAGAGAGAGGGGGTTTAGGGCTAGAGAGAGAGAGGGTGGGTGTTATTGGGTTGGGGGAGAGAATAAGGAGTGGGGGTTAGGGGTAGGTGGATGAGTAAGGGATAGAGAGAATGAGAGACATATGTAGTAAGGGTTAGAGGGAGGAGGAGAGAGAGAAAGAGAGAAGGGGGGTTTGTACTAGGGGTGGGATTAGGAGGGTGAGTTTGAGAGAGAGAGGTTTTGTCATTAAGTAAGGGAAGAAAGAGGAGTGGGGATTGGAGTGTTAGAGATAGAGAGAGATGGGGGGTAGGGGTAGGGGTGTGATGCATTGGGGGTTGGAGTTAGGGAGCGAGAGATGACGAGTATGGATAGTGGGATAAGGATTGTGTGGGTTGGAGAGAGAGATATAGAGAGAGAGAGATTGGGGGGAAGTTGGGTTTGGGGAGGAGGAGGAAAGTTAAAAAAAGGGTGGAAGTATAGGGTGACAAATAGAGAGAGAGAGAGGTTGGCAATGAGGTGAGGGTTGGTAGTGAGATATATTATGGGGGCATTGTTAGTGGTAGGTGGGAGCGGGATTAGGAGAAACATAGAGAAAGAGAGAGAGAGCTCTAAGGGTGGTTATTGGGGCGGTAGAGAGAGAGGATGGGTTTGTGTAGAGAGAGAGAGGGAGAGGTAGGATTTAGGGGTGTTAGCACTATGTTTTTTGCAGGGCAAATGCTAAATGTACAATGGGGAAATGTTTTAAAAATTGTTGATATGTTGAGAAAATCCCTAAAAGTATCTCTAGTTCTATTGTTATGTGGCCAAATGTGGTAGATAAAAATACCAAAGAAGAAACCCAAAGAAATTCCAAAAGAAGATGTGAAAATTCGACCAAAAATGAGCAAAAATAAAGCCAAAAACCATAGTCCGAGAGCAAAAATTGAAATTGTTAAAGGCCATGCCAGTTTCACCGTTGATTATGTGCACAAGAGAGATCAATGATTCTCGTTGATCGTCGCATAGCCAAGATGCGCGGGAGAAAAGGGCATAGGTGGTTGCGATGGATGAAACCGGGTGCTACATGTCATATGCAGATAATGTCGCAAATGGAAAAGGTGGTATACAAAAACAACTCGAGAGGATGTGATACCACCAAAGTAGAAGAGGTAGGTTGTCGACCATGTGGACCGCTAAGATGAGCCAAGGGAGATCATGTGGTTAAAAAGTCAGAATTTGAAAAGGTACAAGTGCAATGGGATAAGTGATGGCCCAGATTATTGCATGGTCGATCGACGGTTCACAATGATCGATGCATTGGGAAGATGCGAGATGGTTATGAAATATAGGTGGTTGCGGAAAAATATACCACCTAACAGGTGTTTGCACCAAAACTTGTCACAATGAGGATGAGCAGTAATGAAAACCACTTTAGAGAGATGCGACACCACTTTGTTGATATACGTTGCTAATGGATGGATGGCAGAGATCAGAACATAAAGGATGATCCGACGACGGATAGAGAAGGGTGTCAAATCAATTAAAAGAACATCAAATCTGACGGCTAATATTGATGAATAATAAATCAACAAATGAAAAAGTGGACAACCGGCAAAAGAGACCGGCGTATAAAGGAAAGAGAGTTATATATATAACATTTGGCATGTAAAGTTGACATTTGTTCCAGAACCTGTCGGAGTCAGGAGCTTCTGGACGAGTGGAAGATGAAGACAGGAGACAGGACATTCTCAGAGGTTGCTAGCGACAAGTAGGCCTTTTCAACTGGTTCCATAATTGATATAAACGTGTTTGCCATAAGAAAATGGAAGAAGATTCAAGTTTAAACATGGTTAGGGTTAAGAGTGCCCTGGAAGATAGGGATTTCAATATGTTTGATACAGAAATTAGGTTCCATGTTTCAAAATTTAGAAGAAGATTGAAATATTTGCTTATAGAAGGCATAGATATGCATAGAATGTTTCAATCATCTTTTATCCTGTTTTTCCCAGACAAAATTATTCCCTTTCCTGAATTTGTGCCTTGGTGCATGTCCAATTATTTCGAACTTCAGCAAGTTAGCATGAATTCTGAAAAAACCAGAATTGTCTATTCTAGAAATCCCTCTGTTGTAAATACTTCCTTCGAAATTCCCGCATCCCAAATTCCTGAGTCTGAAAGTTTTTTAGAAGAGTCAATCGTCGCCCTATATTGTCAAATTTCTCCTAGAAATTGGCCAACTTTTCTGATTACATGTCTTAAGCCTGATTTAGAAATTGAAAATACCCCATACCCTCTCGATGTTAATTTCTTCAATGACAACACTTAGTTCGTCCTTTCATTGATAGCCCAATTTTTAGGTCTTGATACTGATATGTTGGTAACTGAGCTACAATTGATTTTATTGTTCAGAATAAGTGTCGGCTTTCCTGGAGTCGAGTATGAGTCAGTGCTGGGTCTCAAGTTTGATGAATTTTTAGCTGAAAATATTCATTCATAGTTAGCAGGTTTCTCCAACACAAGATATTTCAAATTTCAAGCACAGTTGATGAAAATGGTTATGTTTGGTAGTCGGGAAGAATTACATTTTTCACAAGAAGTCTGTGCAAGTACTTTAGAGGATAACATGTTTAATTATATGAATCATATTTTATCTGAGTTTTACATAATGATTTTTGGAGAAGACTCGCAAAGAGTTTTACCCGAAATGAAATCCATGATGCAATTGAAAAATGAGGTAGCAATAGCAGACTGGTTTTTATTAAATTATTCTACAGTGATTAGGTTGTACGGTTTTGTACATGAACCTTACCATACTACCTACCTTTTTAACTCTGAGAATTTTCACTTTAGAGTTTGTTAGACAGAAGCTGATTTTAGAAGATAAATATCTTTTGAAGTTCAAAAAAGGAGTCGATTTAAAGTATCCTATGGACAATAGGCCCATTTATTGTGAAAATAAAGGATGCCATTTCATATGTAAAGAGATTGTTGGAGGTTATGGAGTTCAAGAAAGATATAGCAATGGAATATGATCCACTTCATATTATTTCTGAAAGAAGGAAGCTAAATAACATTAAAGTTTTTGAACACAAAGAAGTAGAAGGATCATTAAAGGGAAGAACTTTGTTGCAATATGAACCAAAAAAAGAAACAATGGCAAATTATATAGGTAGAAGATCTCATTTTGATAGAATCGCCAATAGAGGCTGATATTATACCGAAAGATGTAGAAATTGGAGAAAAAAGGAGTTTACAAGAAATAATAGATGAGAATGATGAAGAGAAAGAAGGAGAAAAAGAGGTTTAAGGTTGAAACTCAAGAATTGGTCGAAAACACAGCAAGAATTGGTTGTTTTGACATATGCGTGAAGTTGGGTGAAAAAGAAGAGATGTCAATCCCAGCAGTACAGACACAAGAATATAATTTTCAGGAAACTAAAGACGGATGGAGACACAAGTAAATTTATGTCTATAGTTGAAATGTATAAACAATGTGGACTAAATAAACAAGCTTCCTCTCAATTTGTTTATAGCTTGTTACCAAAAGTGAGAGACTTGTCAAATTCAAATGTTACTTTATTGGCCAATAGGGACATCAAAGAAAATACCATTAGAGGAAATTTGGGTAAACCAACCTAGATCCAAATCCTAGGCTCTATCAAGCATTGAGAGGGATCACATCTCCCGAGGTGCAAACCTCTCCTTGAATAGCTCCTTGAGTGCAATACTTGAGCCACCTAATCCTAATCTCAAAAGTCTCTAGTTTAAGTCTCATATTTACTTTTTACTTTGTATTATTTTGTTACTCGAAAAACTCGACAAACACTCTAAAGTCTCATATTTACTTTTTACTTTGTATTAAAAGTAAAAAGTAAAGTCTCTAGTTTAAGTCTCATATTTACTTTTTACTTTGTATTATTCTTTTTTGTTTATGGATGACATAATATTTACCACCTAATCCTAAGCTCTAAAGTCTCTAATTTAAGTTTCATATTTACTTTTTAATTTGTATTATTCTTTTTTTTTTATGGCCGACATAATATTTATCACTTTTAATTTGTATTATTCTTTTCTATTTACTTTGTATTATTTTGTTACTCGACAAACACTCGACACATGTTACAAGATCTCCCTCACACTGGGTTGTAGAGCACCTCTTGGCGCAAAAAGGGGCCTCCTAAGGAAAATAATAATAAAATAATAGTACAGAGAGAGTAAAAAAACTAATTTTTGGATCGTATTTTCAACTTATCTCCTTGTAGGTTTACTCAAATTTCAAGCAGGAGGACTCATTGGCTGCATAATTAAATTATTCATCCAACAAGTACCCATGTTTCATACTTTTAACAACATCCACACCATGAAAAATTTAAAATACATTAAAAGACACGTTTCTAGTGAGAGAAAACACGTTTTTTTAATGTATTTTCAATTTTTCATGGCGTGGATGTTGTTAAATGTATGCAAGATGGGTACTCATTGGATGAATAATTTAATTATGCATCCAACCAGTCCTCCCCCTTGAAATTTGAGTAAACCTACAAGGAGATAAGTTGAAAATACGATCCAAAAAAGTAGTTTTTATTTTTTCCCTCCAATTTTTTTAGGTGCTCCCTTTTTGAATTTTAAAGCATTTTGATTGGCTAATACATGATGACATGGAATTTGTATTATTTTTGGAAGGCCCATTTTAAATTGAAATTTCCTCTAATGTTTGAACCTGGCAGTGTCAACTGAGGACAAATTGACTCAGATGAAAGTTAATTTGAAAAAGATAACAGTGCTAGATAAAATTCAACTGCACAAACAGATAGGGGAAGTGATATATGAAGATTTTGTACAAGCAGTTTTAAGAGTTGAAAAATTGGAAGGTATTATAAGCAAAATGGATAGTCAATTAAAATAAGAAATACTATAGAATAAATCTTTCCAAAAAAAGTAAAAAAAATTACAATTTGATGTAGTCGAAAGCAATGGTGGAGGCAAGGAGAGCAAAACATTGTTGACAGAAAAAAAGATAATTTGATCCAGGCATTACATAAAAAAATTAAAATTCCAAATACCCAGTTGATTCTAGCCCCTAAAGAGACAAAGATAGAACATGAAAAAGAAGCTTTGTCTAAAGAGGTCATTGATAATAAAGTAGAGTTATTGAAATTGTCTGAAAAGGAGGATGAATGGGAAAAGGATAAAATAAGCTTGAAAAGTCAAATTGAATATTTGAAAGCAAAGCTAATGGTGTGAGCTCAACAAGAAACAAGTGTCAGTCAGACAAGTGAAGATACTAATATAGCTGGTATAGTGCAATCTATGTATTAAATCAATCTTAAGGATGTAGAAATCAAGGAATTGAAAGAAGAAAAGCAGAAGCTAGAAGAGCAAAACCAGAAAAAAGAGGAGGAAATAAAAGGACTACTGAACACAAAAAAAGAATTGGTTGATATGAATCAAAGGTTTATTTCCCAGGTAATTGGGAAAGTTCCAGTGCAGGGTTGTAAACATATGATCTGGGGTATAATTATTGAGAAAGCTAATAATCTCAGACCTTATTTGAATTTCATAAAAGAGAAGGAAAAAGCCTTGAAAAATTGTACAGCAGTAAGGGAAAATCTAAATAAAAGGTCGAAAGAAAGAGCTAGAAATGCTATGGATTTCCTGATACTTTTATCAGAAGAATAATTGAATACAATGGATATCAGAAATAGAATTTCAGTGATTGCTTGGGCAAGAAGGACATTAGGAAAATACACACATGTAGAAAGCATCGAAGCTCGTTGTGCAGGGATGAAAAGACATATTACAGATTTTAAAAGAAAGTTCGAAAAAGCTTTCCAAAAAGGATTTCCTTCCTTTTGGAATAAAGATGATGAATTAATCTCCTAGAATGAATACAAAAATTTGCTATTCGCAATAAGGGTGAATCATGAAAAATTTCAGAAACTAACTCATGTTCTTATAGGTAAAATTTTATTAGAGAAGCTGGCGGAAGATTTCGAAATCATGAGTATGGTGAAGAATCTAAGCGATGAAGTCTTTCCTATGTCAAGTGAAGAAAGTGTAGATCTGAAAGCCTTGGCTAAAGAAATGGTATTGTACGAGACAATCACGACTGACCAATGGAACCATGTGGAAAAGTACGGGAAGATGAAATATACCCTACATCCTTGAAAGACGTTTGTTGAGAAATTTGTTAAGAGATGTAAAAACTTTTGAGAATTTTAAATTTGTAATAATTTTGTATAAATTTTGACTTAAGTGACATCTAGCAAGATTAGTTAACATTATTCAGTTTAGTTAAAAGAAGCAGTTAGGTATTGCTTTGGAAAAGTTTTGTATAAAATACAATGATAGTCATGTTTGAAAGGATCAGAAACTTTTTTGAAGGAAAAGAACTTTTGTATCGAGTTGATATATGTTTGAATAAAGAAGCCATACAGTGAATGACATATCTTTTACAGAATCAGATATTCCTGTGTTGATCATTATTACAGTCTGTATTTCCCTTTTCTCATATGTGCATGTTTACCTTCTTTGTAATACTTCCACTATGTTATGTCTTCTATGCTCAGATAAATGTTGAAATAAATTGAGATTCATATATTTATGCCTTGATTTATCGCATCTGTGTATCCATTTCTTTCTCTAAAGTTAATAGTGGATTCATCTAAAATCCAGTGCCCATTATTGATGGACTATCTTTCTTTCTTTCCAAATCACCTGCAAAAAACTTTGACCGTAATATGACATCTACCTTGCCTCTGTGAAAACACTTATTGTTGTTTATCTATTGGTACATTAATTCCTAGATTTGATTCCATGCCCTATGTTTCTTGTTTACATTTAACCCAAGCATTCATTTTAAAAACTCATTCACTCTTTATATATCCCTTAGTCGTTTACATATTTTTGAGAGAGCCCCTCTCTTGAAGAGAAAAAGGTTAATTTCCCTCCTAAAGATTGGTTTTAAAATAGTTTCCTTGGGGTTTATCCTTCCACAACCAAAGGGTAAAATCTAAGTGATAACAAGGGGGTTGGGGCGAGAGAGATAGTGGTGGGGGTTAAGGTAGATGTAGTTGGGGAGAGAGAGAGAGTGAGAGAGGGGGTTAGTAAGGGTTAGGGGTTGAAGGGGGAGACAAAGAGAGAGGGAGGATAGCGGTTAGATGTAGAGGTGGGGAGTAGGGTTGAGGGGGATTGGGTTATAGAAAGAGATAGGTTTTATGGGTAGGGGGAGTACAAGAGGGGTTAGGGATAGAGAGGGGGGTTTACGAATAGAGAGAGAGAGAGAGAGAGAGAGAGAGAGAGAGAGAGAGAGAGAGAGTTGAGGTGGTGATTATGGGTAAGGGTAGCAAGGGGTTGGGGTAGAGAAATAGATAGAGATGAAGAAATTTATAGTTTTAGGGAGGAAGAAGGAAGTTAGAGAGAGAGAGAGGGTGATTAAGGGTAGTGGGGAGGAGGGGTTTGGGGGAGTGAAAGAGATAGATATCAAGGGGGTTAGGTTTTTGGGGAGGAGGGAAATTAAAGAGAAGGGGGGTAGAGAGAGGGAGAGGGTGTTGGTTAGGGGTAGGATCAATGGACAGAGAGAGAGAGAGGGAGGTTAGGGGAAGATAAAAATTATGGAGAGAGTGTGGGTGTTAGGGGGTTGGGGGAGAGAGAATGTGGTGGGGTTTAGATGTATGTGGAGGAGTAGAGGAGAGAGACATAGAGAGAGGGTGTTGGTAAGAGTTATAGGGAGGAGAGATAGAGAGGGAGGAGGGGGTTATTTGAAGGGGTAGGATTAGGGTGGTTAGAGAGAAAGGGATATATGGGGTGTTTAGAGTTGGGAGAGGGATAGATATGTGATAGAGAAGGGTGGGAGTTATGAGTAGTTGAGTAAGGGAGAGAGGTTGAGGGGAGAGAGAGAGAGGGGGGGGGTAATGGTATAAGTAGGAGAGAGAGCGAGGGGGGTGGTTAGTGGTATGAGTAGGAGATGGGGGCTTTGGGGGGTAGAGAGAGAGGAGGGGGAGAGAGGGTGGTTTTTATGGGGTTGGGAGAGAGATAAAAGGGTGACTTAGGGGTAGGCCAAGGAGTAGGGGGAGAGAGAGAATGAGAGAGGGTTTTAGTAATTGTTAGATGGAGGAGGGGAGAGAAAGAGAGTTGGAGGAGGGGGGTTAGTGGTAGGGGTGGCAGTTGGGGGTGAGAGAGAGAGGGAGGGAGAGCGGGGGGTTGTTAGTGAGTAGGGGAGAGAGATACGATGGGAGTTATTGGAAGGTTGATGAGTTAGGGGTGGAGAGAGAGAGGTGAGGGAGAAGTGGTAGAAGAAGGGGGGTTAGGAGAGAGGGGAGGGGGTTTAGGAGTAGGGGTAATAGGAGGGGATTAGGGAAGGAGAAAGAGAGGGGGGTTTATGAGTAGAGAGAGAGAGGTAAGGGCTAGAGAGAGTTATAAAGAGAGAGATGATGGGGGTGATTATGGATAGGGGTGGAGGAGTATTGGGGTAGAGAAAAAGATAGGGATAAAGATTAGGAATTTTAGGGTTTTTGGATGAAGAGGGAAGCTAGAGAGAGAGAGGGGGGGTAATTAAGGGTAGTTGGGAGGAGGGGGGTTGAGGGGAGAGAAAGAGATATATATTGAGTGGGTTAGAGGTTTGTGGAGGAGGGAAATTAGAGAGAAGGGGACTATAGAGAGAGAGAGAGAGAGAGAGATGGGAGGGTGGTAAGTAGTAAGGGGGGGATTATAAGAGATTGAGGGCAGAGGGTAAGGGTTAGTGGGAGAGAGATAGGGGATAGTAAGTGATGGGAGTAGGAGAGAGAGGGGGTTTAGGGGTAGCAAAAGGAAGAGAGAGGGATGAAGGGTGGATGTTAGGGTTTTGGAAATAGAGAAAGAGGTGGGGGTTATGGAAAGGTGGAGGAATAAGGAGAGAGAGAGAATGAGAGAGGGTTTAAGTAAGGGTTAGGGATGAGAGAGAGAGAGAGAGAGATTGGTTGTCAGGGTGGGAGTAGAGAGAGAGAGAGGGGGGTGTTATGGAGTAGGGGGGAGAGATATGGTTAGGAGTTAGGGGTACGGGGGTGATTAGGGGTAAAGGAGAGGAGGGGGGTTCAGGGAGAGAAAGAGATAGAGATCAGGAGGGTTAGGGGTTTGGGGAGGAGTTGGGAAGTTAGAGAGAATGGGGGTATAGTTGAGTAGTGGGGGGATAGTTAAGAGTTATAGGGTTTTGGTCTTAAGGTTCATGGGATATATAAGGATGTGGATTATGGATAGGGTGGATAGGGGGGTAGAGAGAGAGAGAGAGATGGGGAGGGTAGGCGGTAGGGTGTAGGGAGAGAGAGGAAGGGTAGCGATAGGAGGATTTGGTGTGGGGGATTGGGGAGGAAGAGTGCAATTGAAGAGAATAGGGGAGTATAGTGGGGTAGAGAGAGAGGTGGGAAAGGATGTGAGGGTATGTATATCATAAGAGATAGAGAGAGGATGGGTAAAGTTTAGGAGGATAGGAGAGAGAGAGAGGGGGGGTGGTTAGTGGTATGAGTAGGAGAGAGAGAGAGAGAGATGTGGGGTTAGAGAGAAAGAGGGGGAGATGGTGGGTTTTACTATGTTGTGGGAGATAGAATGTTGGGGTGGTTAGGGGTAGTTGGAGGAATAGGGGAGAGAGAAAATGTGAGATTTTGTTAGTAAGGGTTAAGGGTAGTAGGAGAGAGAGAGAGACAAAGGAATGTTTGTGAGTAGAGATAGAGGGAGGTTAGAGATAGGAGATAGGTTAGAGAAAGAGAGAGAGTGTGGGTGTAGGGATAGGGGGTAGGGAGATAGAGAGGGTGGGGGTAAGGGATAAGGGGATGAAGAGTTTGGGATTTGGGGGCAGAGAGAGAGAGAGAGAGATTGGGGAGTTTTGGGTTTTCGTAAGAGGAATCAAGTTAAAGAGAAGGCAGTCATGGGGGGACATAGAGAGAGAGAGTTGGGTAAGGAGGTGGGGTTAGGGATAGAGGGTGGGTTTAGGAGATAGAGGGTGGTTAGCAGTAGAGAGTGAGAGAGAGTGAAAGAGGGTGGGGTTTATGGGATATAGAAAGGGGTGGAGGTTTGAGGAAGATGGAGAAGTAGGGGAGAGAGAATGATAGAGGGTGGGGGGTTAAGGGGTTAGGGAAAAGAGAAATGGGTGTGGGTTAATGGTAGGTGTAGGATTTTGTTAAATATAGAATTTTAAAGGGTGTTAGTAAGGGTTAGTGAGAGAGAGAGCGAGTAGGGAAGTTAGTGGTAGGGTTGGGAGAAAGCAGGTGAGTGTGAGAGAGTGAGGGAGAGTGGAGTGTTATTAGGGAATAAGATAGAGAGAGAGGGTTGGAGGTTATGTGCAAGTGGAGTAGGAGGGTGAGAGAGAGAGAGAGCCAAGGGGAGGTTATTAGAGGTACAAGGAAGGAGGTGAGTTGGGGGATAGAAACAAATAGATATAAGAATGGTTGGGGGTTTGGGGAGAAGTAAGACAATTAGAGCAAAGGTGGGTATAGTTGACAAGTGGAGGGGTTGAGAGTAGAGAGAGAGAGATATGGGAGTGTTTTTAGTGGTAGCAGAGGGGGAATATAAGAGACAAAAATAGATGTGGGGTAAGGGAGAGAGGGGGGGGTTGTTAGTGGTAGGAGTAGGAGAGAGAGGGAGGTTAGTTAAATATTAGTTTTAGGGCTAGAGAGAGAGATGGTGGGTTTTATGGGGTTAGTGGAGAGAGAAATGAGTGGGGGTTAGGGGTAAATGGAGGTGTGAGGGATAGAGAGAATGTGAGAGATATTTAGTAAGGGTTAGAGGGAGGAAGGGAGAGAGAGAGAGAGAAGAGGGGGATTTTTGATAGGGGTGGGAGTAGGAAGGTGATTTTGAGAAAGAGAGAGAGAGAGACTGCGGTTTTGTAATTGAGTAGGGTAAGAAAGAGGAGTGGGGGTTAGAGGAGTAGAGATAAAGAGATGGGGGGTATGGGTATGGGGTGATGAATTGAGGGTTGGGGTTAGGGAGGGAGAGATTAGGGGTAGGGATAGGGGGATAATGATTGTGTGGGTTTGGGGTAGAGAGACAGAGAAAGAGAGAGAGAGATTCGACGGCTTATGGTTTTTGGTTGAAGGAGGGAAGTTAAAGAAAAGTGGGGGAATATAGGGTTATAAAGAGAGACAGAGGTTGGAAATGAGGTGAGGGCAGATAGTGAGATAGATCATGGGGATGTTCTTAGTGGTAGGTGGGGGGGGATTATGAGAAACATAGAGAGAGAGTGTGTGTTTACTGATAAGGAGAGAGAGAGAGAAAGAGAAAGAGGGAGATAGAGAGATTTAGGGGGTGGTTAGTGGTAGTAGAGAGAGAGACGAAGAGGCAAGAGATAGTAGGTTGGGGGAGAGGGACAGTGGTGGGGGTTAAGGTAGATGGAGTTGGGGAGAGAGAGAGTTAGTGAGGGGGTTAGTAAGGGTTAGGGGTAGGAGGGAAAAGAGAGAGAGAGACAAAGGATAGGGGTTACCTATAGAGGTAGGAGGAGGGGGTTGAGCATGTGTGTGTGTGTTAGAGAGAAAGATAGCAATGGGTATTAGGGAAGCATGGGAGAGAGATAGGTGTGGGAGCTAGGGGTATGTGGATTAGTATAGGTTTGAGAGAGAGAGAGTGAGATGGGGGGGGGTTATTATGGGCAGGGGGAGGAAGGAGTTTGGTGGAGAGAGAGGTATGGATTCGGAGGGTTAAGGGTTTGGGGAGGAGTAGGGAAGTTAAAGAGAAGTGGGGTATAGTTGAGAATTGTAGGGGTGTGGAGTAGAGAGAGAGAGGGAGAGGGAGAGAGATAGGTGGTAGGGGGATTGGGTGATATAGAGGGGGGTGTTAGGGGTAGAGAGGGAGAGAGAGATTGATTTGGGGGATTATGGGTTTAGTGAGGAGGACGACATTTAAAGAGAATGTGGGAGTATAGGGGGAGGGAGAGAGATAAGGGGTGTTTATGGGAGGAGTAGGAGAGAGAGAGGGGGGAGGTTATGCAGAGAGAAAAGGGGTGAGGGTTAGAGAATGAGAGAGAGGGAAATATGATGGGTGTTAGTGCATTGTGGTAGAGAGAAATGGTTGCGGGTTAGAAGTAGATGTCGGAGTAGGGGAGAGAGACAATGAGAGAGGGTGTTAGTAAGGGTTAGGGGGAGGAGGGGGGAGAGAGAGAGAGAGAGAGGAGGGAGATTAGGGATATAGAGAGAGAGGATGTGGGAGAGAGATAGAGGGGTTTTTAGGGAGAGAGAGGGGAGTTAGGGTAGATAGTGAGAGAGGTGGAAAGAGGTTCAGTGTTAGGGGGTCATGGGAGAGAGGAAGGGGTTAAGGTCATAGGTAGATTGATGGAGTAGTAGGGGAGAGAATGAATGAGGGTATTAGTAAGGGTTAGGGGGAGGTGCAGAGAGAGGGAGAGAGATAGAGAAGGGTGGTTAGTGGTAGGGTTTAGAGTAGGGGGGTTGAGTGTGTGTGTGTGTGTTTGATAGAGAGAGAGAGGAGGTGTTAGGGAGTAGTGTGTGAGAGTGAGTGGTGGGGGTTAATAATGGGTGGAGTAGTACAGGGTTGAGAGATACAAAAAGAGAGAGGGAGGGTTAGTGAGAGAGTGGGTGACTAGGGGTAAAGAGACAGAGAGAGGGGGGAGATGGGCACAAGCGGGTTAGGGAAAAGAAAAAGGCTGGGGGTTAAGAGTAGGTCGAGTAGGGGAAAGAAAGAATTAGAGAGAGTGTTAGTAAAGGTTAAGGGGGCGAGAGAGAGAGAGAAGGAAATTAGTGGGAGGGATGGGAGTAGGGAGTGAGCATGGGACAGAGTAAGAGAAGAGATTTGTTAGTTAGTATGGGGAGGTTGAGAGGGGTGGTGTTTATGTGTAAGTGGAGGAGTAAGGGATTGGGAGAGAGAAAGAGCTAGGGGTAGTGATTAGGGGTGGGGGTGATTAGGTTTGGGGGGAGAGAAAGAGATGTGGATAAGGAGGTTTACAATTTGGGGAGGAGTAAGGAAGTTAGAGAGAAGGGGGTATACTAGAGGAGTGGGGGAGTTGGGAGTAGAGAGAGAGAGAGAGAGAAGTGGTGAGGGGAGAGGGGTTAGGAGAGAGAGGGGGGGTTAGGGTTAGATGGAGTAGGAAGGGTAATAGGGAGAGAGAGAGAGAAAGGTGGGATTATGAGTAAAGTGAGAGAGAGAGAGAGAGAGACTAAGGTTGGGGTAAAGAGAAAAATTTTAGGGGTAGGGAGAGAGAGAGGTGGGCGCAGGGATAGTGGGATGAGGTGTTAAGGGTTTTGGGTAGAGAGAGATTTTGGGGCTTATTGGTTTGAGGAGGAGGAGCGCAGTTAAAAGGAAGGGGGAGAGTATAGGGGGGGAGAGCGAGAGGGTGGAAAGACTAATCATTAGTGGGTGGTTAGTTGTAAAGGGGAGGGGGATTATGGGAAACACAGAGAGAGGTGGATATTATTGATAAGGGGAGAGAGAGAGAGAGAGAGAGAGAGAGAGAGATCATGAGGGGTTAGTTACTAGTAGCATTAGTGGAGAGATAGAGAGAGGGGGGGGTTAGGGTCATGGTGTAGAGAGAGGAAGAGAGGGTGGGACTTAGGGTGTTTGGGGTGAGATAAAGGTGTGGGGATTAGGTTATATGGAGTAAAGCGGAGAGAGTGAGAAAGGGGGTTATTAATGGTTTTGGGGCTTATTGGTTTGGGGAGGAGGGAGTTAAAAGGAAAGGAGATAGTATTGGATGGGAGAGAGAGAGGTTTTAAAAGATTGATCATCGGTTGGTGGTTAGTGGTAGAAGGGAGGGGGGTTATGAAAAACATAGAGATAGGTGTATATTATTGATGAGAGAGAGAGAGAGAGAGAGAGAGAGAGAGAGAGAGCATGAGGGGTTAGTTACTAGTAGGAGTAGGGGAGAGAGATAGGGGGGTAGCATTAGGGTAGAGAGAGAGGGGGAGAGAGGGTGAGATTTAGGGGGTTGGAGGTGAGATAAATGGGTTTGGATTAGGGTATATGGAGTAGATGAAAGAGAGTGAGAAAGGGGGCAATTAATTGTTAAGGTGAGGAGTGGTGGAGAGAGAGAGAGAGGGGGGGGAGGGGGGGTTTAGTTGTAGGGGTGGGAGTAGGGGGTTGACTGTATATGTTATAGAGAGGGAGATAGGGGTGGTGTTAGAGACTAGAGAGAGATAGAGAGGAGTGGGAATTAGGGGTAGTTTTATTAGTAAGGGGTTGAGAGAGAGAGAGAGAGACTAGGGGATCCTATCAGGGTTGGGGGGGGAGAAAGAGATAAATATTGGGAGGGTTAGCAGTTTGGGGAGAAGTAGGGAAGTTAGAGAAAATGGGGGGTATAGTTAATGAGTGGGGAGGTGTGGATTAGAGAGAGAGGGGGGGTGTTGGGGAAGGGTGATTAGGACCAATAGGGAGGAGGGTGGTTGGTGGAGAGAAAGAGATAGATATTGAAGGGGTAAGGGGTTTAGGGATGATGAGGGAAATTAAAGAGGAGGGGTATAGGGAGACACATAGGGTAAGGGGTTTGGGGATGATGAGGGAAATTAAAGAGGAGGGGTATAGGGAGACACGTACGGTAAGGTGTTTGGGGATGATGAGGTAAATTAAAGAGGAGGGGTATAGGGAGACACACACACACACACATATATATGGTAGGGTTTAGGGGGAGTGGGAGAGAGAGATGGAGGGAAGTTGAGGGTCTTAGGTAGAGAGAGATGGAGGGTGGTTAGTGGTATGAGTAGGAGAGATAAATATAAGAGGTTTGGGGGAGAGAGGTGGCTTAGGGGTAGAGAGAGAGGGGGGAAGGGTTGTTTTTAGGGGATTGGGGTAGAGAGAAAGAGGTGAGGGCTAGGGGTAGGTGCATGAGTAGGGGAGAGTGAGGGGTGGGGGTTAGTTGAAGGTGGAGGATCAAGGGGTTGAGAGATAGAGAGAGAGAAAGCCAAGGGTGGTTATTAAGGGTAGGGGGAGGAGGGGGTTTTTGGGAAAGAAAGTTAGATATATCAGTAGGCTTAAGGGTTTGGGGAGGAATAGGGAAGTTATAAAGAAGGTGGGTGTACCTGAGGAGTGGGTCGGTTTGGGTTATGGGGGGAGAGAGGGGGGGTGTGGGGGATTAAGTGTGTGAGAGAGAGAGATGGGAATTATGGATAGGGGGAGTAGGAGAGGGTCTACATAGAGAGAAGGGAGGTTATGAGTAGAGAGAGAGAGAGAGTTGAGGGGGTTATTATGGGTAGGGGTAGTAGGGGGTTGGGATAGAGAAAGAGATAAATATGAAGGAGTTTATCATTTTTAAGAGGAGAAGAGAAATTAGAGAGAATAGAGAGAGAGAGATATTATGGATGGTGTGGAGAAGGGGGTTGAAAGAGATAGAGATTGAGAGGTTAGTTGTTTAGGGAGGAGGGAAATTAAAGAGAGGGAGGGTAGAGAGAGATGGAGAGGGGGAGATGGGAGGGTTCCATAGTTATAGGGGGTAATGGTTGGGGGAGAGAGAGAGAGAGAGAACAAAGGGGTGGTTAGTGGTAGGTGTAGGAGAAATAGAGAGAGGGGGTTAAGGAGAGAGAGAGTCTTAGGGGAAGAGAATGAAAGATAGAGGAATAAAGGGTGTGTGTTGGGGGTTAGTGGTAGGTGGAGGAGGAGGGGAGAGAGAGAAAGAGAGAGGGTGTTAGTGAGAGTTATGGAAAGGATGAAAGAGAATGAGAGGGTGGGAGGAGGGGGCTATTTGTAGGGGTGGGAGTATGGGGGTGAGTGAGAGAGAGAGAGAGGAGGAGGGTGTTATATAGTTGGGGAATATAGAGAGGGGTGGTGGTTATGGGTAATAAGGGTACGAGCTTGAGAGAGAGAGAGAGAGAGCTAAGGGGCCTCACTAATGTATGCAGGAGAAGTGGACCTAGCAGAGGGAAAGAGATATATATCGAGAGGGTTAGGGGTGGAGTAGGGAAGTTAGAGACAATGACGTATGGTTGAGGAGTGGGGGGTTGGGAGTAGAGAGAGAGAGAGAGAGAGAGGGGTAGGGGATGAGTACTGGTGGGTTGGGGGTAGAGAGACAGGGTGAGGACTTATGGGTTGTGGGTAGGGAGAGAGAGAGGGGTTAAGGGATATGAGTATTAAGAGTTTGGGGGTTGGGGGTAGAGAGAGATTTTAGTTTTTCAGAAATTTCAATCTGATCTAAGATCTTAATTGAGAGAATAAAATCTACAACATATCTACAGCACATCAATCATGGACACAATAATGCAAGCACACAAGAGACACAGAGTTTCACCGGGGAAAACCAAGAAGGTGAAAAACCCCGCAACTTCCTCAAGGATAGATAAAGCAATGATACAAACCAAGTACAAGAGATATTCCTCCTAGCAACAGCTTCTACTCCTCCACTAATGCGCCACTCTCCAATGAGTGTGTGAGTGAGAAGTGAATTATCAAATAAAGTGCCTCCTGCACCCTATTTATACTTGACTTCACTTGCCTAATAACCTTTACTAGGACGGCCTTAACTTAACCACATAACATAATGCTGACAGGGCTGACCCCCATTAAGGTGGTCTAATAACCCTTTAACCCACATGACTTATACAGGGATGACCCCAACAGGGTGGTCTAATAACCCATCAAGTATGAGTTATGACACTTACAATATAAATGACGACACTTCCGTATAGAGGAATAATAACACCTCTATAGGACTACAAACACTTCCGTATAGAGGAATAATAACATCTCTATAGGAATACAAACACTTTTGTATAGAGGAATAATAACATCTCTATAGGAATACAATATACATATATGAAATACATTCCGAAGTTACAAATACATCAACACTCCCTCTTAACTGGGAAGGTATTTCTCGACACATATCTGCTAGCACAAGTCTTCTTCTCTCGATCATCGTCATCGAGTCATCGTCATTGTCTCTGCTGCTGCTATCTCAATCAATCTCTGATCTACTCATCAGAGGAATTTCTACAGAGCCAGTCCTTTTTCATACAGGATGTAGGCCCACCACCTGTAGGTCTTCATCATCATTGGCCATGCTGTGGAATCCTCAGGACTAATTACATATGTCAACAAAACCTCGAAAGAGCATCCCAGGCATTTTACGAGCACACAGCTCAACCTATCGGATCTCCCAAGATCTTTTACGTGTGACTGTCACAAAACCTTAAAAGAGTGTCTTGCCCAGCAAGATCTCTAAAGAGCATCTGAGGCCTTTAACGTGTCTAGCACAACCTGTTTAGATCTCCAGGACTTATTACATGTGACCCCTACCACAAAACCTTAAAAGAGTGTCTTGCCAAGCAAGATCTCTAAAGAGCATCTGAGGCCTTTTACGTGACTAACACAACCTGTCCAGATCTCTAGGACTTATTACATGTGGTCCCCACAAAACCTTAAAAGAGTGTCTTGCCAAGCAAGATCTCTAAAGAGCATCTGAGGACTTTTACATGACAAGCACAACCTGTCCAGATCTCCAGAATGTATTACATGTGGTCTAGTAAAACCTTAAAAGAGTGTCTTGCTAAGCAAGATCTCTAAAGATCATATGAGGCCATTTACGTGACTAGCACAACCTATCCAGATCTCCAGGACTTATTACATGCTACCCTTGCACAACCTGTCCATGGCCACGGAGTATCAACCTGATGCTCACCATACATCATCCTGATGTACATCATCACATGATCAACCTGATCATAGTCATAGCATCAACCTGATGCATATCATCTGGAGCAACATCCTGAAGCTCGTCATCTATGATCATCCTGATCAAACAATGCATCCACCTGATGCATACCAAGTATCTACCTGATACATATCAACATGGTCTACTTGATCATACAAGTATCCACCTGATACATATGCAAATACATGATCCACCTGATCATACAATGTATCTACCTGATACATATCATCATACATGATCTACCTGATCATACAAGTATCCACCTGATACATATGCAAATACATTATCCACTTGATCATACAATGTATCTACCTGATACATATACAAATACATGATCCACCTGATCATATCAATGCATCCACCTGATACATATACAAATACATGATCAAACTGATCAAAGCATCCAACATGATGCATATACAAATACATGATCAAACTGATCAAAGTATCCAACATGATGCATATACAAAGTAGTAACTGGAACTTCATCCTGATTCTCATCATCCAGTGCTTACATCCATAGCCATGGGAAGGATCCTCCTCTCACCATGCTTGGAATGGCTCCTGCAAATGTGTCGATCACTTCTTCCTCGAAGTGTCGTCAATCTGAAGAACACCAAGCCTCTCTCTGAAGTACTCAAACTTCACTCTGTCTAGTGGTTTCGTCAAAACAGCTGCAACCTGCTCATCCGTCGCAACATATAGGAGCTTCACTGCTCCTCTCTGCACCATATCCCTGATATAGCGATATTTGATCTCAATGTGTTTCGACCTGTCGTGGAACACCGGGTTCTTAGACAGCTTCACACAACTTTGGTTGTCACAAAAGATACCAGTAGCATCCAACGAGAGATCAAATAACTCAGACAGTAGCTTCCAGAGCCATACTGCCTCACAACTAGCCGAACAAGCTGCAACATACTCTGCCTCAGCTATACTCAGTGTTACGCAGGACTGCTCCCTGCTAAACCAACAGATCACGCCTGATACCATACTGAAGCAACACCTAGATGTGCTCTTCTTTTCTATGGCACTGCATGCCCAGTCTGAATCAACATAACCCTGCAGGTTAAACTTTTGATTTGCATCATACTTGAGCCCATGATCAATTGTACCCTTCATGTACCTCAGAATATGCTTTACAGCAACCAGGTGAACACCTCTAGGATCCGTCAAAAACAGGCTCTATGTGTTCACCTCAAAGCAAATATGTGGTCTCGTGTTCATCAGGTACATCAAGGACCCAATCATTTGATGATACATAGTGACATCAACCAGATCAGATGAAGCATCAAACAGAAGCTTCAGGTTCGATGCCATAGGTGTGGCCATGGCTTTGCAGTCCATCATCCCAAACCTCTTCAGGATCTCTACTTCATATTTCCCTTGTCCAAGGAAGGTTCCATCTGCACTCTACCACACCTCCATGCCTAGAAAATAGTGCATCATCCACAAGTCCTTCATCTCAAACTCGGTAACAAGCTTCCTCTTGGTATCGGTAATCAATCCATCCTCACTTGTTACAAACAGGTCATCCACATACAAAAGTAGTATCATAGGATTTTCTTCCTCAACCTTGTAGTAAAGGTTGGAATCTGCTTTACTCTTGGTAAATCCCAAACTGGATAGAAAGTTGTTTATCCTACCATACCAACTCCTAGGAGCTTGCTTCAAGCCATATAAGGCTTTCTTCAACCTGCACACATATGAACCCTTGTCATGTGTCTCAAAACCAAGTGGCTGCACCACATACACTTCCTCCTCGACTACACCATTCAAGAAAGTTGTCTTAACATCCATCTGGTGTATCTTCCATTTCATCACTGTAGCCAGGGTAAGTACTGATCTGATGGAAGTGTACCTGGCTACAGGAGAAAAAATCTCTTCATAGTCAATCCCTCTTTCTGGGAGAAGCCACAAGCTACAAACCTCACTTTGTATTTCTCCATGCTACCATCTACAACAACTTGATCTTATAGATCCATTTGGAAGTCACAACAAACTTCCCTTCAGGTCTTGGGACCATATCCCAAACATGATCGATTGGTACTTCTTGACCATGGCATCCTTTTACTGTATTCTATATCCTGGGAACTTCATATTCTTTAATATCTTCAATAGATAGTTTGAACTTCGTTGCTGGAACAAATGTTGTAGTCCTTCTTTTGTAGGTGATGGTATATGATCTTTCCTACAAAACAAGTTAAATTGCATGATTAGAAACATCTCATAGTTTTCAAAACAAATTCTTACACATAAACAAATATGTCATATAGTCATGCAATTAGCTTAGCCAATGCTTTCATACAACATTTATCCATATCCTGTAACTTTCTAGATGGCTTCCAATCTCTACCAAAACATTGTTAAGAGTGTGCACAACTCCCAACATGTCAGCAAAGAGGTTTCATTCTAGATAAGTAGCAATGGAATGTTGTACAGTGCCATAGGCCACTTACCCATCACATGCATATCAGCAGTATACTGTTCATTAATGCAATTATTCGAATATGCATAATACACACCCTAAGTCTAGGAATATAAACATATACATCATTGAACAATATTATTTAAACAAACAAATGTGCAAGAAATGACAATTCAAATACTTATCTTTGTTTGGTTTGTAGGGTGGATTCCCTCTCAATATTTGCTTCCTTGTAGGAACAACTGGAGTGTGCTCCCTCTTGATCTTCGTTTCCTGGATTACCTGTCCTTGAACTTATATCCATGCTCGATCACTTATGCATACTTACTAGTATCATCATTGCGTTATCCTCAAGGTCTCATACATATATTCATTAGTATAATCTCAATACTATCAAAACACAATAATCTTAAACATGTATAGTCATGATCATTTCAAACACAGATAATAAACATTAGTATTCAAGGTTTCAACGAATACTTCTTTTACTTATGCATATTCTTATTTGACCAAAGGACTTTTATAGTTCGTCATATCATCAATCAAGGTAAGAGACATAATATGCATAAACCCTTGATTACTTACATTCTAACTTCATGAATAGTCATTATCAACCATACAACAGTATAAGATCCTAACACAAGGTACGATTCTAACTTGATATAGGAAAAACATACCTGGTTATCATATTTGTTGGTTATGTCTAGCAATGTCTTCTTGTTCTCTTCAATGACTTATGCTAGTAACCTGCATATCTCATAGGTTAAGCATTGTAGAACCAAATTATACATACCTCGTAAGTAGAGCTTCTATGTGATCCATGACAATGCATGAATCTTTGTCTTCATGTCACCATGGTCATATGTTCTTGAACTAGAACATGATTTGTCTTTCTTGATGTACCTTTCATGTTAGCGGACAACATCAACCTCATACAACACCACAATGCATTAGTACAATCATAAGTGTCAAAACCCTAATCAATGAATATCTGCATTCATAATTTTATTTAAGGTGATACGACAAGTCTAAAGTTAATCAAGATTGTACTAACCTTAATGAAGACAAACATACCATAAACTTAATCATGAACAGATCTCAAAACATACCTAGATAAGTCATACCTGTCAAGATTGCTTGCAATCTTCTTATGTAAGGCCTTAGCCTCATCTCCCTCTGAAACAGGAACTTCTTCACTTATGTAGATGACCAATCCATTCTCTTCTAGGATTAACCAAATCCACTTGATTTGCAGAAACTGGATCTGGAGCTGGATTAAGGTTTGTCAGAGAAACCCTAAAGATTCAAACTTTGAATTTCAAACTTCTGAAAGGATAGAAAGATGTGCTTTGATGATTTGATCAAGCTAGTATACTCAGAATTTGAAAACTGCAAAGTTTCACCCCTCAAAATTGCCTTTGAAACTTTTAGATCTTCTTGACAGTATCCCGATATAGGGTTTGATAAATCCCACCCTTCTTCCCAACCAAAAGGTTAGATCCAAAGCTCTAAACTTCAATTTTTATGAGGAGCATCCAGCCGTGGTAACAGACTTCCGAAATTCCAATTTTTGCCGAAGCCCTAATTTTCCACCTTTCCGATCAAAATCATGAACTAGCATTTGATCAAGCCTGCCCTTCTTCCCAACCAAAAAATTCGATCTTGGTCTCTAAATTTTGATTTTGATGAGGATCATCCAGCCGTGGTCTCCGATACAAGAAATTCCAACATTCTCTGAAACCCTAAATTCCTGGAGCCAAGAATGTTGATGTATATGTATCTTCGGAATATATTTCACATATATGTATATTGTATTCCTATAGATATGTTATTATTCCTCTATACGAAAGTGTCATCATTTATATTGTAATTATCATAACTTATACTTGATGGGTTATTAGACCACCTTGTTGGGGTCAACCCTGTATAAGTCATGTCGATCAAAGGGTTATTAGACCACCCTATTGGGGGTTGACCATGTGGGTCAACGGGTTATTAGACCACCCTAGTGGGGGTCGGCCTAGTCAGCATATGTTAAGTGGTTAAGTTGAGGCCGACCTAGTTGAGTAAAGGTCAAGTCAAGTTAGTGTATAAATAGAGAGTGTGTCTCTCTCATTTTACACATTCTATTCTCTCACTCACACTTGGGAGAGTGGAGCACTTGTGAAGGAGGAGGCTCTGCTGCTAGAAGAAGACTATCTCTTGTATTCTAGTTGTATCATTGCTCTATCTATCTCTGAGGAAGTTATTGGAGTTTTTCACCTATATGGTTTTCCCCAAGTAAACTCTGTGTCTCTTGTATGCTTACATTATTGTGTCCATGATTGATATGCTGTAGATTTGCTGTACATGTTGTTCTCTCAGTTAATATCCTAGATCAGATTGAAGTAAATTCTGAAAATTTAACATGGTATCAGAGCTAACCTGAAAGAAGGCATGATATGGCATGTATGACACTTGTTGCGCTTACGATGCTAGGGCTTGATATAGCAAAAACCAGTCATTGTAGCACTTTCGATATAAATCCATTTTGGAAATGCTTTCAGATCTGGAACTTTTACAGCTCGAATATCAGATCCCCATGTACCTTGTGTCCAAAGGACAACATCTAATTCATTATACTTTGTGATTTATGATCTGTACAATATAGGGTTTCTGCCTCTTCCAGATCTGAGTCAAAATCAGGTGACCTTGGGAAAAATTTCATAAATTGGGCTAGGAAGCTCCAAATGCAATTTCATAAAAAGTGACAGGTAGTAAAGAGACTGCACTATCTCAAGAAAAATGTTGAGAGGCCAAAGTTGAACCAGTGACACGTGGCACACTATACAATTTCGCTCTCCTGTATTATCCCATAAACAGGTCACGTTACGATGCTTGGCATAACTCTCTCTCAGAGAATCAAATTGAGGTCAGACCTATATAGATGGAAAGATAATAGGTCGGGCTATCTCAAAAAAAAATTTCAGAGGTCGAAGTTGAAACAGTGACACGTGGCACTCCGTACAAGTTCACTCTCTTGTATTAGCCCATAAACAAGTCGCGTTACGACACTTGGCATAACTCTCTCTCAGAGAATCCAATTGAGGTCAGAACTGTCAGGATGGAAAGATAACAGGCCAGGTTATCTCAGAAACATTTTTTATACCCCGTGGATCAAAAACTTTGGAGTTACACCAGAAACAATCAGGTACATATTTCTGTCAAAACATAATTATTTTTTAGTACCCTCATTCATGGCTTTCGGAATTTAGGGCTTCGAAGAAACTTGGAATTTTTGTAATCAGAGACCACGGATGGATGATACTCATCAAAATCGAAATTTAGAGACCAAGATCATATTTTTTGGTTGGGCAGAAGGCCGGGCTTGATCAAACTCCAGTTCGGGACTTTGATCGAAAAGATGGAAAATTAGGGCTTCTGCAAAAATTGGAGTTTTGGAAATCTGTGACCACAGCTGGAAGCTCCTCAGAAAAATCGAAGCTTAGAGTTTTGAATCAAATATTTTGGTTGGGTGAAGCTCCGGGAAACTCAAACCCTAATTCAGGGTCCTCCCTAGTGAGTCCAGAAATCTAAAAGGCAATTTTGAGGGGTGAAACTTTGCAGTTTTCAAATTTTGAATATACCAACTTGATCAGGTCATCAAGGCGCATATTTCTATCGTTTCGAAAGTTTGAAATTCAAAGTTTGAATTTTTGGGGTTTCTTTGACAAACCCTAATCCAACTCCAGGTCTAGTTCTTGCAAATCAAGTGGATTGGTTTGATCCTAGAAGAAGATGGATTGGTCACCTTCATAAGTGAAGAAGTTCCTATCTCAAAGGGAGATGAAGCTAAGGCCTTCCATAAGAAGATTACAAGCAATCTTGACAGGTATGGCTTACAGGTATGTTTCATGGTTAAGTTTATCATATGTTTGTCTTCATATCATTACAGTACAATCTTGATTAATTACTGGACTTGTCGTATCACCTTAATAGAAGATATTCATTGATTAAGGTTTTGACACTTATGATTGTACTAATGCATTGTGATGTTGTATGAGGTTTATGTTGTTTGCTAACACAAAAGGTACACCAAGAAAGTCAAATCATGTTCTACTTCAAGAACATATGCTCATGGTGACATGAAGACAAAGATTCATCCATTGTCATGGATCACATAGAAGATCTACTTTCTAGGTATGTATAACTTGGTTCTACAATGGTTAACTTATGAGACATGCAGGTTACTAGCACAAGTCACTGAAGAGAACTAGAAGACATTATGCAGGTATGTTAGACATAAGTAGCTAGCATGCTAATCCAGGTATGTTTTTCCTATATCAAGCTAGAATCCTACCTTGTGTTAGGATCTTATACTGTTGTGTTGTTGATAATGATTATTCATGAAGTCATAGGTTTGAATAATCATGGTTGTATGCATATTATGTTTCTTACCATAATTGATGATATGACTAACCAGAAGAATCATGAAGGTATAGGTTTGAATAATCACGGGTTTTTTTGCATATTATATCTCTTATATTGATTGATGATTCAACTAACCATAAGAGTCCTATGATCAAATAAGAATGTGTACGAGTAAAAGAAGACTTCACTGAAACCTTGAATACTAATGCTTATTATCTGTGAATGATCATGAATATACATGTTTAAGATTATTGTGTTTTGATACTATTAAGATTATACTAATAAATGTGTGATTATGTATGAGACCTCAAGGATAACACAATGATGATACTAATAAGCATGCATAGTGATTAAGGATGGATGTAAGTTCAAGGACAGGTAATCCAGGAAGCAAAGATCAAGAGGGAGCACACTCCAGTTGTTCCTGCAAGAAAGCAAAGGAGCACACTTCAGTAGTTTCTGCAAGGATGCAGATATTCAGAGGGAGTTGACCACTTCTCACAATCCACATAAGAATGGAGTTGCAGAAAAGAAGCAAAGACTGAGAGGGAGTCAACCCAACAAACAAACAAAGATAAGTATTTGAATTGTCATTACTTGCATATTTTATTGTTTAAATAATACTGTTCAATAATGTATATACTGATGTTCCTAGAATTAGGTTGTGTATTATGCATATTAGAATAGTTGCATTGATGAACAGTATACTACTAATATGCATGGGTAAGTGGCCTATGGCACTGTACAAAATTCCATTGCTACTTATCTAGAATGAAACCTCTTTGCTGACATGTTGGGAGTTGTGCACACTCTTAACAATGTTCTGGTAGAGATTGGAAGGCATCTAGAATGTTATGGGATATGGATAAATGTTGTATTGAAGCATTGGCTAAGATAATTGCATGACTGTATGACATATTTCTTTATGTGTAAGAATTTATTCTGAAAACTATGAGATGTTTTCTAATCATGCAATTTAACTTGTTGTGTAGGAAAGATCGTATGCCATCACCTACAAAAGAAGAACTACAACATTTGTTCAACAACAAAATTATCTATTGAAGATATTGAAGTTCCTAGGATATGGGAAGAATGCCATGATCCGTCGATCATGAAGAATGATGTTTGGGATGTAGTCCCAAGACTTGAAGGGAATTTTGTTATGACTTCCATATGGATCTATCAAGATCAAGCATGCTGCAGATGGCAGCATAGAGAAATATAAAAGTGATGAAATAGAAGATACACCGGATGGATTTCAAGACAGCTTTCTTGAATGGTGTAGTTGAAGAAGAAGTGTATGTGGAGCAGCCACTTGGTTCTGAGACACATGATAGGGAGTCATATATGTGCAGAACTTGGGTATGATGCACCACTTTCTAGGTATGGAGGTGTGCCAGAGTGCAGATGGAATCTTCCTTGGACAAGGGAAGTATGCAGTAGAGATCCTGAAGAGGTTCAGGATGATGGACTGTGAGGCTATGGCATCGAACTTGAAGCTTCTGTGTGATGCTTCATCTGAACCAGTTGATGTCACTATATATTGTCAGATGATTGGGTCCTTGATGTACTTGACGAACATGAGACCAGATATTTGCTTTGTGGTGAACACATTGAGCCAGTTCCTGACAGATCCGAGGAGTGTTCACCTAGTTGTTGTAAAGCATATTCTGAGGTACCTGAAAGGTATAGTGGATGATGGGCTCAAGTATGAAGTGAATCAAAAGTTTAACCTGCAGGGTTATGTTGATTCAGATTGGGCAGGCAGTGTTGCAGATAGGAAGAGCACATCTGGGTGCTACTTCAATATGAGATCAGGTGTGATCTCTTGGTTTAGTAGGAAGAAGTCCTGCGTAGCACTGAGTACAGCTGAGGCAGAGTATGTTGCAGCCTGTTCAGCTAGTTGTGAGGTAGTATGGCTACGAAAGTTACTGTCTGAGTTATTTGATCTGCCGTTGGATGTTACTGGTATCTTTTGTGATAACCAGAGTTGTGTGAAGCTGTTTGAGAACCCATTGTTTCATGAAAGGTTGAAACACATAGATATCAAATATCACTATATCAGGGATATGGTGCAGAGAGGAGCTGTGAAGCTCCTGTACATTGTGATGGATGACTAGATTGCAGATGTGCTGACGAAGCCACTAGCCAGGGTGAAGTTCGAGTACTTCAGGGAGAGGCTTGGTGTTCTTCAGATTGATGACACTTCGAGGAAGAAGCGATGGACACATTTGCAGAAGCCATTTCAAGAATGTTGGAAGGAGGATCCTTCACATGGCTGTGGATGTAAGCGTTGGATGAGCATCAGGACGATGCTCCAGTTATTGCTCTGTATACGCATCATGTTGGATGCTGGATATGATCAGTTGGATCATTTATATATGTACGCATCATGTTGGATGTTGGATATGATCAGTTGGATCATTTATATGTATATGTATGTATGTATCATGTTGGATGTGGATATGATCAGTTGGATCATTTGTATGTATTTTGTATATGCATCATGTTGGATGCTTGGACCATGTATCTGTATATGTATCAGGTGGATACATTGTATGATCAGGTGGATCATGTATGGTGTTATGTATCATGTATTTGTATTTGTATCAGGTGGATACACTATATGATCGGGTGGATCATGTATGATGATATGTATCAGGTAGATACTTGGTATGCATCAGGTAGATGCATTGTATGATCAGGTGGACCATGTATGGTGATATGTATCATGTATTTGTATTTGTATCAGGTGGATACACTGTATGATCAGGTGGCTCATGTATGATGATATGTATCAGGTAGATACTTGGTATGCATCAGATAGATGCATTGCATGATCAGGATGATCATGGATGACGAGCTTCAGGATGTTGCTCCAGATGACATGCAGCAGGATGTTGCAGTGATGATGATCAGGATGATCATGTGTACATCAGGATGATGTATGGTGAGTATCAGGTTGATACTCTGTGGCCGTGGAACAGGTTGTGCAGATAAGCATGTAATTTGTGCCCTGGGAGATTTGCATACAGTCTTTTGAGGTTTTGCCTATGGCATGTAATTTGTACCCTAGGATATCTGGCAAATGCTCTTTCGAGGTTTTGCTTGGGAGGACATATAATTTGTGCCCTGGGAGATCTGCAGATAGTCTTTCGAGGTTTTGCCTATGGCATGTAATTTGTGCCCTAGGATATCTGGCAGATGCTCTTTCGAGGTTTTGTCCTATGGCATGTAATTTGTGCCCTGGGAGATCCGATAGGTTGAGCCGTGTGCTCGTAATTAGTCCTGGGATGCTCTTTCGAGGTTTTGCCATGACCACATGTAATTTGTGCCCTGGGAGATCCGATAGGTTGAGCCTTATGCTTATAATCAGTCCTGGGATTCTCTTTCAAGGTTTTGTGGTGGGGTCACATGTAATAAGTCCTGGAGATCTGGACAGGATGAAAAAGGCCTCATATGCTCTTTAGGGTTCTTGCGAGTCAAGAGACTCTTTTAAGGTTTTGTGACGCACGTAATAAGTCTTGATATTTCCACAGTATGGCCAGTGATGACGAAGACCTGCAGGTGGTGGGCCTACATCCAGTATGAAAAAGGACTGGCTCTGTAGAACTTCCTATGACAAGTAGATTCAGAGATTGATTGAGATAGCAGCAGTAGTGACGATGATCCAGAGAAGATGACTTGTGCTAGAAGACCTGTGTCGAGAAATACCTTCCTAGTTAAGAGGGAGTGTTGATGTATATGTAACTTCGGAATATATTTCACATATATGTATATTGTATTCCTATAGAGATGTTATTATTCCTCTATACGGAAGTGCCATCATTTATATTGTAAGTGTCGTAACTTATACTTGATGGGTTATTAGACCACCTTGTTGGGGTCGGCCCTGTATAAGTCATGTGGGTCAAAGGGTTATTAGACCACCCTATTGGGGGTTAGCCATGTGGGTCAATGGGTTATTAGACCACCCTAGTGGGGGTTGGCCTAGTCATCATTATGTTAAGTGGTTAAGTTGAGGCCAACCTAGTTGAGTAAAGGTCAAGTCAAGTTAGTGTATAAATAGAGGGTGTGTCTCTCTCATTTTACACATTCTATTCTCTCACTCACACTTGGGAGAGTGGCGCACTTGTGAAGGAGGAGGCTCTACTGCTAGGAGAAGACTATCTCTTATATTCTGGTTGTATCATTGCTCTATCTATCTCTAAGGAAGTTATTGGGATTTTTCACCTTTATGGTTTTCCCCAAGTAAACTTTGTGCCTCTTGTGTGCTTGCATTATTGTGTCCATGATTGATATGCTGTAGATTTGCTGTACATGTTGTTCTCTCAGTTAAGATCCTAGATTAGATTGAAGTAAATTCTGAAAATTTAACATGAAGGTGCTCAAAATCCAATTTTGTTTTGACAGAAATATGCACCTGATTGTTTCTGGTGTAACTCCAAAATTTCAGATCTACAGGGTCTAAAAATTCTTCTTGTGGTAGCTTCGCCTGTTATATTTCTAACCCCATAGGTTTGACCTCAATTGGATTCTCTGAGAGAGAGTTATGCCAAGTGTCACAATGTGACCTGTTTATGGGACAAAACAGGAGAGCGAACTTGTAAGGCATGCCACCTATCACTGGTTCAGTTTCGGCCTCTGAAAACATTACCTGAGAAAGTACAGTCCGTGCCCTACCTGTCACTTTTTACAAAATTTCATTTGTAGCTTCCTATCCAAAGTTATGACCTTTTTTCCTAGGTCACATGTTTATGACTGATATTTGGAAGAGGCAAACACCCTCGATTGTACAGATCATAACTCACAAAGTACAACGAATTAGAGGTTTTCCTTTGGACACAAGGTACATGGAGATCTTATATTCAACCTGTAATATTTTTAGATCCTGAAACCTCATGGAAATGGATTTGTAGTGAAAGTTCTACGATGACTAGTTTTTGCTATATCAAGCCCTAGCTTCGCAAGTGCAACAAGTGTCATAAATGCCATGTCATGCCTTCTTTCACGCTAGCTCTGATACTATGTTAGTTTTTCAAAAATTTCAATCTGATCTAGGATCTTAATTGAGAGAATTACATGTACAGCATATCAATCATGGACATAATAATACAAGCGCACAAGAGGCACAGAGTTTCATCAGGGAAAACCAAGAAGGTGAAAAACCCCGCAACTTCCTCAGAGATAGATAGAGCAATGATACAAACCAAGTACAAGAGATAGTCCTCCTAGGTGAGAAGTGAATTATCAAATAGAGTGCCTTTTGCACTCTATTTATACTTGACTTGACTTGCCTAATAACCTTTACTAGGTCGGCCTTAACTTAACCACATAACATAATGCTAATAGGGATGACCCCCAATAGGGTGGTCTAATAAACCTTTAATCCACATGACTTATACAAGGCCGACCCCAACAGGGTGGTCTAATAACCCATCAAGTATAAGTTACGACACTTACAATATAAATGATGACACTTTCGTATAGAGGAATAATATCTCTATAGGAATACAAACACTTTCGTATAGAGCAATAATAACATCTCTATAGGAATACAAACACTTCCATATAGGTGAATAATAACATCTCTATAGGAATACAAACACTTTCGTATAGAGGAATAATAACATCTCTATAGGAATACAAACACTTCCCTATAGAGGAATAATAACATCTCTAGAGGAATACAATATACATATATGAAATACATTCCGAAGTTACAAATACATCAACAAGAGAGAGAGAGAGAGAGAGAGAGAGAGAGATCGCCTAGCTTATGGGTTTGGAGAGGAGGATGGAATTTAAAGAGAAGGGGGGAGTATAAGGGGACAAAGAGAGAGGTTTGGAAGGAGGTGGGTGTGGATAATGAGATAGATCGTGGGGGGTGGTTAGTGGTAGAGAGGAGGGGGTGCTTATTGATAAGAGAGAGAGAGAGGGGGGGGGTGGTTAGTTGTAGGAGTAGGGGGGAGAGAGAGAGAGAGAGAGAAAGGGTGGGGGGTTAGGGTATATGGAGTAGGGGGGGGGAGAGAGAGTGAAATATGGTGTTAGTAAGGGTTAGGGGAGGATGGCATTTAGTTGTACGGGGTGAGAGTAGTGGGTGAGTGTGTGTGTTAGAGGGGTTTTAGTGAATAGGGGGAGAGAGAAGGGTAGGAGTTAAGGTTGGGTGGATTAGTAGGGGGTTTTGTGTGTTTTCTAGAGAGAGATGGAGAGAGCATCGAGAGGGTGTCATTAGGAGTGGGTGGGAAGGGGGGGTTGTGAGAGAGAAAGAAATAGGTATTAACAGGGGTAGGGGTTTGCGGAGGAGTGGGGATGTTAAAGAAAATGAGGGTATAGTTGATGAGAGAGAGAGAGAAAGAGGGATGGTGATTAGGTCTAGTGGTAAGGGGATTATAACAAAGAAAGAGAGAGGTGGATCTATTTTAGGGAGAAAATGAGAGAGAGATGGTAGAGGATTGGGTGTTTAGGGAGAGAAACAGAAAGTGTGGGAGGTTAGTTGTAGGAGTAGGAGAGAGAGACAGGGGTGGGGGCTATGGGTAGGTGCATGAGTAAGGGAGAGACAAGGTTTGGGGTTATGGGTAGGTGGAGAAGTAGGAATATGAGAGAGAGAGAGAGAGAGAGTCGATGGGGTTGATTATGGGTAGGGGGAGGAGGGTGGTTGGGGTAGAGAAAGAGATAGAGATTGCAAGAGTTAATGGTTTAAGGAGGAGTAGGGAATTTAGAGAGAAGGGAGGTATACTTGAGGACTAGGTCAGTGTAGGGTAGGGACAGAGAGAGAGAGGGAGAGGAGGGTAAGGGAGTTTGGGTGAGAGAGAGAGATGGGGGTTATGGGTAGGGGGAATATGAGAGATGTTAGGGAGAGAGGAGGGGTTATGAGTAGAGAGAGACAAGTTAGGGGTAGAGGGAGAGAGAGATTCAAGGGGGGTGATTATGGGTAGGGGGAGGTGGGGGAGTTGGGGGATAAAAAGATATAGAAATCGTGAATGTTAAGGGTTTAGGGTGGATTAGGGAAGCTAGAGACAAGAAGGGTATACTTGATGAGTGGGTTAGTGTGGGGTAGAGAGAGAGAGATGGAGGGTGAGGGGGATTAGGTGATAGAGAGAGACAAGGTTTAAGGGTAGGGGGTACGAGAGAGGCTAGGGAGAGAGAGGGGGGGTTACGAGTAGAGAGATATAAGTTAGGGGTGGAGAGAGAGAGAGAGGGGGGGGGAGGGAAGGAAGGGTGGGGGAGGGAGGGAGCGGGGAGAGTTGAGCTGGTGATTATGGGTAATGGTAAAAGGGGTTTGGGGTTGAGAAAGAGATGGATATGAGGGATTTAATAGTTTTAGAGAGAGAGAGAGAGAGTTGAGGTGGTGATTATGGGTGAGTGTAGCAGGGGGTTGAGATAGAGAAAGAGAAAGAGATGAGGGATTTTATAGTTTTCAGGAGGAAGAGAGAAGTCAGAGATAGAGAGATAAAGAATGATTAGGGGTAGTGTGGAGGAGGGGTTTGAGGGAGTGAAAGAGATAGAGATTGAGGGGGTTAGGGTTTTGGGGATGAGGGAAATTAAAGAGAAGGGGAGTATAGAGAGAGAGGGGGGGAGGTTAGGAGAATATAGAAAAAGAAGATATGGAGAGAGGGTGGGTGTTAAGGGCTTGGGGAAGAGAGAAATGGATGGGGTTTAGGTGGAGGAGTATGGGAGATAGAAAAAGAGAGAGGGTGTTAGTAAGATTTACAGGGATGAGAAGAGAGAGAGGGTATTAGTAATATTTAGAGGGAGGAGAAGAGAGAGAGGGGGAGGAGGGTCTTATTTGAATGGGTAGGAGTAGGGGGGTGGATGAGAGAGAGAGTGATATAGGGTTTGTTTGGAATTGGGAGATATAGAGAGGGGTAGGAGAGAGATCGAGTAGGTGGTTAGTGGTAGGAGTAGGAGAGAGAGAGAGAGAGAGGTTAGGGGGAGCAGGTGGTTCTTATGATGTTGGAGGAGGGAGAAAGGGGTGGGTGTTAGTGGTAGGTCAAGGAGTAGGGGAGAGAGAGAATGAGAGAGGTTTTTAGTAAGGGTTATATAGAGGAGGGGAGAGGAAGAGAGAGGGAGGAGGGGGGTTAGTTGTAGGGGTTGGATTTGGGGGTGATTTGTGAGAGAAAGAGGGAGAGCGAGGAGGTTTTAGTGAGTAGTGGGGGTGAAAAAGGGGTGGGGTTTGTTGGTAGGTTCAGGAGGAGAAGTATTATAAGAAGGTGGTTTAAGATAGAGAGACGATGCAGGTTAGAGATAGGGGTAATAGGAGGGCATTAGAGATAAAGAGAGGTTAGGGGTAGAGAGAGAGAGAGATGAGGGGTTGATTATGGATAGGGGAGGAGGGGGGTTGGAGTAGAGAAAGAGATAGAGATCAGGGATTTTAGGGTTTGGGGAAGAGGAGGGAAGTAAGAGAGAGTGGGCATGGTTAAGACTAGTGGGGAGGATGGGGTTGAGCTAGAGAAAGAGGAAGAGACTGAGGGGGTAGGTGTTTATGGAGGAGGATGGGAGAGAGGGAGAGAGAATATGGTAGTTAGTGATATGTGTGTGTGTGTGTGTGTGTGTGCGAGAGAGAGAGAGAGAGAGTTGTTAGGGACTAGTAGGTGATATATAGAGGGGTGGTGGTTGAGAGAGAGAGAAAGAGAGAGGGAAGGTTAAGAAGAAAGGAGCATTATGGTTAAGATAGAGAAAGAGAGAGGAAGAGAGGGTGGGGGTTAAGGGGTTAGGGAACATAGAAAGGGGTGGGGTTTAATAGTAGGTGTAGGAGTTGGTGAAAAGATAGAATGTGAAAGGGTGTTAGTAAGGGTTAGGGGGAGGAGGGGGAGAGAGAGAAAGACAGGGAAGAGGGAATTTAATGGTAGGGTTGGGACTAGGGGTTGAGTGTGTGTGAGAGAGAGAGAGTAGTGGAGGGTTAGTACAGAGTAGGGGAGAGAGAGAGGGTTGGAAATTATGTGCAAGAGGAGTAGAGAGAGAGAGAGAGAGAGAGAGGAGTAAGGAAATTAGAGAGAAGGGGGTTATAGTTGAGGAATTGGGTGGTTGGGAATAGAGAGAGAGGGAGGGGAATGAAGGAGAGAGATAGAGAAATAGAGAGAAAGGTTGTATGGGGAGAGGGGTTTAAAAGAGAGAAAGGGGTTAGGTGTAAGGGGAGTAGGAAGGGGGTTAGAGAGAGAGAGAGAGGTTAGGTATAGAGAGAGAGAGGTGGGGGTTAGGGGGTAGGGGTAGGGGGTGAAAAATTAGGAGGTTGAGGTTAGCGAGGGAAAGAGGAGGCATAGGTATGGTGAGATTAGTATAGTGTGGTTTGGGGAGGGAGAGAGAGAGAGAGAGAGGAGAGAGAGAAAGAGAGAGATGGGAGGGTTGTTAGTAGTAGGGGAGGGGGATTATAAGACACAAAGAGACATGTGGGGTAAGGGCTATAGAGAGAGGGGGGTTGTTAGTTGTAGGAGTAGGATAGAGAGAAGAGGTGTGGTGTTATTATGTTGGGGTAGAGAGAAAGGGGTGGGGGTTAGGGGTAGGTGGAGGAGTAAGGGATAGAGAGAATGAGAGACATAGGTAATAAGGGTTAGAAGGAGGAGGGGGAGAGAGAAAGAGAGGAGGGGGGTTTTTGTTATGGGGTGGGATTAGGAGGGGTGAGTTTGAGAGAGAGAGAGAGAGAGAGATTTTGTCATTGAGTAAGGGTAGAAAGAGGAGTGGGGGTTAGAGTGTTAGAGATCGAGAGATATGGGGGGTTAGGGGTAGGGGTGTGTGATGTATTGGTGGTTGGAGTTAGGGAGTGACAGATGATGGGTATGGATAGTGGGATAAGGATTGTGTGGGTTGGATAGAGAGAAATATAGAGAGAGTGAGAGAGATTAGGGGGAAGTTGGGTTTGGGGAGGAGGAGGGAAGTTAAAGAAAAGGGTGGGAGTATAGGGTGACAAAGATAGAGAGAGAGAGAGAGGTTGGAAATGGGGTGAGGGATGATAGTGAGATATATCATGGGGGAATTGTTAGTGTTAGGTGGGAGTGGGATTAGGAGAAACATAGAGAAAGAGAGAGAGAGCTAATTAATAAAAGAGAGAGAGAGAGAGAGAGAGAGGGAGAGAGTTCTAGGGCTGGTTATTGGTATGATAGAGAGAGAGGGTGGGTTTGGGTAGAGAGAGAGAGGGAGAGGTAGGATTCAAGGGGTTGGGGGTAGAGAGATAGTGGTGGGGGTTGAGATATATGTACCTGGGGAGAGAGAGAGTGAGAGAAGGGGTTAGTAAGGGTTAGGGGTTGAAGGGGTGACAAAGAGAGAGGGAGGATAGGGGTTAGTTGCAGAGGTGGGAGGATGGTGAGGGGGATTAGGGTATAGAAAGAGATGGGTTTTATGGGTAGGGGGGAGTACAAGAGGGGCTAGGGATAGAGAGTGGGGTTACAATCAGAGAGAGAGAGAGAGAGAGAGAGTTGAGGTGGTGATTATGGGTAAGGGTAGCAAGGTGTTGGGGTAGAGAAATAAATAGAGATGAGGAAATTTATAGTTTTAGGGAGGAAGAAGGAAGTTAGAGAGAGAGAGGGTGATTAAGGGAAGTTGGGAGGAGGGGCTTTGGGGGAGTGAAAGAGATAGATATCAAAGGGGGGTTAGGGTTTCGGGGAGGAGGAAAATTAAAGAGAAGGGGGTAGAGAGATGGAGAGGGGGGTGGGTTAGGGGTAGGATCAATGTAGAGGGGAAAGAGAGAAATGGAGGTTAGGGGAAGATAAAAAAAATATGGAGAGAGCAGTGGTGTTAGGGGATTAGGGGAGAGACGAAAGTGGTGGGTTTTAGGTGTAGTTGGAGGAGTAGAGGAGAGAGATGATAGAGTCAGGATGTTAGTAAGAGTATAGGGAGGAGAGATAAAGAGGTAGGAGGGGGTTATTTGAAGGGGGTGAGAGTAGGGGGGGGTGAGAGAGAAAGGGAATATGGGGTGTTTGGAGTTGGGAGAGATTGATAGGGGATAGAGAGGGTGGGAGTTATTGGTAGTTGAGTAAGGGAGAGAGGGGAGAGGGAGAGAGAGAGAGAGGGGGGTGGTTAGTGGTAGGACTAGAAGAGAGAGTGAGGGGGTGTTTAGTGGTATGAGTATGAGAGAGGGGTGGTTGGGCATAGAGAGAGAGGAGGGGGAGAGAGGGTGGTTTTTATGGGGTTGGGAGAGGGATAAAAGGGGTGGTTATTAGGGGTAGGCCAAGGAGTAGGGGAGAGAGAGAATGAGAGAGGGTTTTAGTAATTGTTAGATGGAGGAGGGGGAGAGAAAGAGAGAGGGATTAGGGGGGGTTAGTGGTAGGGGTGGGAGTTTGGGGTGAGAGAGAGAGAGAGAGAGAGGGAGAGCAGTGGTTGTTAGTGAGTAGGCGAGAGAGAGACGATGGGGTTTATGGGAAGGTTGAGGAGTTGTGGGTTGAGAGAGAGAGGGGAGGAGAAGTGGTAGCAAAAGGGGGTTAGGAGAGAGAGAGGAGTGGTTTCAGAAGTAGGGGTAATAGAAGGGGATTAGGGAGAGAGAAAGAGAGGGTGGTTTATGAGTAGAGAGAGAGAGAGGTAAGGGCTAGAGAGATTTATAAAGTGAGAGATGAGGGGTGATTATGGAGGGGTGGAGGGGGGTTTGTGTAGAGAAAAGATAGAGATAGAGATTAGGGATTTTAAGGTTTGTGGATGAAGAGGGAAGCTAGAGAGAGAGAGGGTGGGATTAAGGGTATTTGGGAGGAGGGGGGTTGAGGGAGACAAAAAGATAGATTATTGAGTGGGTTAGTGGTTTGTGGAGGAGGGAAATTAGAGATAAGGGGAATATGTATATATATTAATATATATATATATAGAGAGAGAGAGAGATGGGAGGGTGGTTAGTAGTAACAGGGGGGATTATAAGAGATTGAGAGCGAAGGGTAAGGATTAGTGGGAGAGATATAGGGTGGGTAGTAAGTGATAGGACTAGGAGAAAGAGGGGGTTTAGGGTTAGAGAAAGGGAGAGAGAGGGATGAAGGGTGGATGTTAGGTGTTTGGGGAGGAGTTGGGAAGTTAGAGAGAGGGGGGGTATAGTTGAGTAGTGGTGGTATAGTTAAGAGTTATAGGGTTTTGGTCTTAAGGTTTGTAATAGTTATAGTGACTAGGAGTGGGGTTATAAAATTTAGGTGTTAAATGTGTCAAAGTTTAAAATTAAGAGCCATAAGCTTTACAAAGGCTTAATTTTTCATGTGTTTAGGACTTTAAAATGTTACAATTAATAGGATTTATAAATGTTATGTTCTAAAAGTTACTGCCCTACAAGGTTATATGTGTTGGATGATATAGTGGCCAATGTAGCTAAGGTTTTGAGGGGTTATGTGTGATAGGGGTTAAAGTAGATAAGGGCTATAAAGTAAAAATTAGAGGGTGTTAGGGAGAGGAGGGGGATTATGATTAGAGAGAGACAGGTTAGGGGTAGAGGGAGAGAGGAATCGAGGGGGCGATTATGGGTGGGGAGAGGAGGGGGTTTTGGGGAGAGAAAGATATAGAAATCGGGATTATTAAGGGTTTAGGGTGGAGTAGGGAAGTTAGAGAGAAGGGGGGTACACTTGATGAGTGGGTCAGTGTGGGGTGGAGAGAGAGAGGGGACACAAGGGAAATTAGGTTATAGAGAGAGAGATGGGTTTTATGGGTAGGGGTATGAGGGGGGTTACGAGTAGAGAGAGATAGGTTAGGGGTGGAGAGACAAATATTTGAGGTGGTGATTATGGGTAAGGGTAGTAGGGGGTTTGGGTAGAGAAAGAGATAAAGATGAGGGATTTTATAATTTGGGGAGAGAGAGAGAGAGAGAGAGAGAGAGAGAGAGAGAGAGAGAGAGTTGAGGATGTGATTATGGGTAAGGCTAGAAAGGGGTTGGGGTAGATAAAGAGATAGAGATGATGAATTATATATTTTTGGGGAGGAAGAGGGAAGTTAGAGAGAGAGAGAGAGAAAGAGTGATTAGGGGTAGTGGGGAGAGGGGTTTTAGGGAGTGAAAGAGATAAAGATTGTGAGCGTTATGGTTTTGGGGAGGAGGGAAATCAAAGAGGAAGGGGGTTGAGAGAGACAGAGAGTGAGAGGTTAGGGGAAGATAGAAAAAAATGAGATTGAGAGAGGGTGGGTGTTAAGGGGTTCGGGAAGAGTAGTGATGCTAAAGAGAAGGGGGTATTTTTGAGGAGTAGGTGGGTGTGCAGTAGGTAGAGAGAGGGGGGATTAGGTGTGTGAGAGAGAGAGGGGTATTAGGGAGATAAAGGGGAGGATTTAGGAGAGAGAAAGAGGGGGGTTATGGATTTTGGGAGGAGGAGTGAAATTAAAGAAAAAAGGGGAGTATAGGGAGATAGAGAGGGAGGTGGGAAGGGAGGTGGTGGTATATATATGATAAGAGATAGAGAGGGGGGAGAGAGAGAGAGAGAGAGAGAGAGTTGGTTAGTTATAGGAGTAAGAGAGAGAGAGAGAGAGAGAGAGAGAGAGAGGTTAGGGTCAGAGAGGGGGGGTTATGGTTAGAGGGAAATAGAAAGATGGAGAGGGGGTGGGTTTTACGGGTGTTATCAGAGAGAGAATGTTATGGTGGTTAATGGTAGGTGCAGGAATAGGGAGAGAGAGAATGAGAGAGTGTGTTAATAAGGGTTATGGGTAGGAGGGGAGAGAGAGATGGGGGGTTAGTGGTAAGGGAGGGAGTAGGGGGTGAGTGAGTGTGTGTGAGAGAGAGGGAGAGATCCAGGGGATGTTAGGGAGTATAGAGGATATATAAGGGTGTGGATTATGGATAGGTGGATAGGGGGTAGAGAGAGAAAGAGAGAGAGAGAGAGAGAGATGGGGGGGTAGGATAAGGGTGTAGGGAGAGAGAGGAAGGGTAGCGATAAGAGGATTTGGAGTGGGGGTAGAGAGAGAGAGAGAGAGAGAGAGAGAGAGAGAGACACTAGGGGTTATGGGTTTGGGAGGAAGAGTGCAATTAAAGAGAATACGGGAGTATAGGGGGCAGAGAGAGAGTTGGGAAAGGATGTGGGGGTATGTATATCATAAGAGATAGAGAGAGGATGGGCAAGGTTTATGGGGATTAGGAGAGAGAGAGAGGGAGAGGGGGGGTGGTTAGTGGGATGAGTAGTAGAGAGAGAGAGAGGTGTGGTTAGGGAGAGAGAGGTAGAGATGGTGGGTTTTTACTATGTTCTGGGAGAGAGAATGTTGTTGTGGTTAGGGGTAGTTGGAAGATTAGGGGGAGAGAGAAAATGTAAGATTTTGTTAGTAAGGGTTAGGGGTAGGAGGAGAGAGAGAGAGAAAAGAGGAGAGAGAGAGAGAGAGAGAGAGAAAGGAATGTTTGCAAGTAGAGCGAGAGGGAGGTTAGAGAAAGAGATAGAGGTCAAAGAAAGAGAGAGAGGGTGGGTGTAGGGATAGGGGTAGGGTTTCAAGAGTGGTGGGTTGGGGGTAGGGAGATAAAGAGGGTGGGGTAATGGATAAGGGATGAAGAGTATGGGATTTGGGGGCAAAGAGAGAGAGAGAGATTGGGGAGTTTTGGGTTTTCGTAAGAGGAGGGAAGTTAAAGAGAAGGGGTTCAAGGGTGGACATAGACAGAGACAGAGGTGGGGGTTAAAGATAAAGGGTGGGTTTAAGAGATAGAGGGTTCTTAGCAGTAGAGAGTGAGAGTGAGTGAAAGAGGGTGGGGGTTAGGGGGTTACGGGAGATATAAAGGGGTGGAGGTTAGAGGAAGATGGCGAGAGTAGGGGAGACAGAATGATAGAGGGTGGGGGTTAAGGGGTTAGGGAAAAGAGAAAGGGGTGTGGGTTAATGGTAGGTGTAGGATTTTGTTAAATATAGAATGTTAAAAGGTGTTAGTAAGGGTTAGAGAGAGAGAGAGGGGAGTAGGTAAGTTAGTGTAGGGTTGGGAGAAGGGGGGTGAGTGTGAGAGAGTGAGGGAGTGTGGAGTGTTATTAGGGAATACGATAGAGTGAGAGGGCTGGCAGTTATGTGCAAGTGGAGTAGGAGGCTGAGAGAGAGAGAGAGAGCCAAGGGGAGGTGATTAGAGATACGAGGAAAGAGGTGAGTTGGGGGATAGAAACAAATAGATATAAGAATGGTTGGGGGTTTGGGGAGAAAGTAAGACAATTAGAGAGAAAGTGGGTATAGTTAAGGAGTGGGGGGGTTGAGAGTAGAGAGAGAGAGAGAGATGGGATGGTTTTTAGTGGTAGGGTAGGGGGATAATAAGAGACAAAAAGAGATGTGGGGCAAGGTAGAGAGGGGGTTGTTAGTGGTAGGAGTAGGAGAGAGAGCCGGGTTAGGTAGATATTGGTCTTAGGGATAGAGAGAGAGAGAGAGAAATGGTGAGTTTTATGGGGTTAGTGGAGAGAGAAATGGGTGGGGGTTAGGGTAGATGGAGGAGTGAGGGAGAGTGGAGTGTTATTAGGGAGTATGATAGAGAGAGAGCTGGAGGTTATGTGCAAGTGGAGTAGGAGGATGAGAGAGAAAGAGAGCACAAAGGGGAGGTGATTAGAGGTACAAGGCGGGAGGTGAGCTGGGGGATAGAAACAAATAGATATAAGAATGGTTGGGGGTTTTGAGAGAAGTAAGACAATTAGAGAGAAGGTGGGTATAGTTGAGCAGTGGGGGGGTTGGGAGTAGAGAAAGAGAGAGAGAGAGAGAGAGAAAAGAGAGAGAGAGAGAGAGAGAGAAAGAGAGAGAGAGATATGGGAGGGTTGTTAGTAGTAGGAGTAAAAGAGAGAGGTGGGTTAGGTAGATATTGGTTTTAGGGATAGAGAGATAGAGATGGTGGGATTTATGGGGTTAGTGGAGAGAGAAATGGGTGGGGGTTAAGGGTAGATGGAGGAGTGAGGGATAGAGAGAATGAGAGAGATATTTAGTAAGGGTTAGAGGGAGGAAGGGAGAGAGAGAGAGAAGAGGGGGTGTTTTGTTAGGGTTGGGAGTAGGAAGGTGATTTTGAGAGAGAGAGAGAGAGACTGGAGTTTTGTCATTCAGTAGGGAAAGAAAGAGGAGTGGGGGTTTAGAGGGATAAAGATAAAGAGATGGGGGGTATGGGTTTGGGGTGATGAATTGAGGGTTGGAGTTAGGGAGGGAGAGATGAGGGGTAGGGATAAAGGGATAAGGATTGTGTGGGTTTGGGGTAGACAGACAGAGAAAGAGAGAGAGAGAGAGAGAGAGAGAGAGAGATTCGAGGGCTTATGGTTTTGGGGCGAAGGAGGGAAGTTAAAGAAAAGCGGGGGAATATAGGGTTATAAAGAGAGAGAGAGAGGTTGGAAATAAGGTGAGGGTAGATAGTGAGACAGATCGTGGGGATGTTGTTAGTGGTAGGTGGGGCGGATTATGAGAAACATAGAGAGAGAGTGTGTGTTTATTGATAAGGAGAGAGAGAAAGAGAGAGAGAGTGAGTGAGAGAGAGAGAGGGAGATAAAGAGCTATAGGGGGTGGTTAGTGGTATTAGAGAGAGAGAGGGAGGGGCAGGAGATAGAGGGTTGGGGGAGAGGGACAGTGGTGGGGGTTAATGTAGATGGAGTTGGGGAGAGAGAGAGTTAGTGAGGGGGTTAGTAAGGGTTAGGGGTAGGAGGGGGAAGAGAGAGAGAGAGAGAGAGAGAGAGAGAGAGGATAGGGGTTACCTGTAGAGGTAGGAGGAGGGAGTTGATCATGTGTGTCTGTGTTAGAGAGAGAGATAGCGATGGGTATTAGGGAATCATGGGAGAGAGATAGGGGTGGGAGCTAGGGGTATGTGGATTAGTATAGGTTTGAGAGAGAGAGAGAGAGATGGGGGGGTTATTCTGGGTAGGGGGGAAGAAGGATTTTGTTTGAGAGAGAGGTAGGGATTGGGAGGGTTAAGGGTTTGGGGAGGAGTAGGGAAGTTAGAGAGAAGTGGGGTATAGTTGACATTTGTAGGGGTGTGGAGTAGAGAGAGAGAGGGAGAGGGAGAGAGATAGGTGGTAGGGGGAGGGGGATTGGGTGATATAGTGGGGGGTGTTAGGGGGATAGGGAGAGAGAGAGAGAGATTTAGGGGATTTTGGGTTTAGCGAGGAGTACGACATTTAAAGAGAAGGGGGGAGTATAGGGAGAGAGAGAGAGATGAGTGGTGTTTATGGGAGGAGTAGGAGAGAGAGAGCGAGGAGGTTATGGAGAGAGAAAAGGGGTGTGAGGGGTAGAGAATGAGAGAGAGGGAAATATGATGGGTGTTAGTAATTTGTGGTAGAGAGAAATGGGCGCGGGTTAGAGGTAGATGTTGGAGTAGGGGAGAGAGAGAATGAGAGAGGGTGTTAGTAAGGGTTAGGAGGAGGAGGGGAGGGAGAGAGAGGAGGGAGATTAGGGGTACAAAGAGAGAGGATGTGGGTGTTTAGCAGAGATTTTGGAGAGAGATAGAGGGGTTTTTAGGGAGAGAGAGGGGGGTTAGGGGAAGATAGTGAGAGAGGTGGAAAGAGGTTCGGTGTTAGGGGGTCATGGGAGAGAGGAAGAGGTCAGTGTTATAGGTAGATGGAGTAGTAAGGGAGAGAATGAAATATGGTATTAGTAAGGGTTAGGGTGAGGAGCAGAGAGAGAGATATATAGAGAAGGGCAGTTAGTGGTAGGGTTTAGAGTAGGGGGGTTGAGTGTGTGTGTGTTTGAGAGAGATATAGAGGGTGTGTGTGTGTGTGTGTGTGTGTGTGAGAGAGAGAGAGAGAGAGAGAGAGAGAGAGGATGTGTTAGGGAGTAGTGTGTGAGAGTGAGTGGTGGGGGTTGATAATGGGTGGAGTAGTACGGGGTTGAGAGATACAAAAAGAGACAGGGCATGTTAGTGAGACAATGGGTGACTAGGGGTAGAGAGAGAGAGGGAGGGAGTTGGGCACAAGGGGGTTAGGGAAAAGAAAAAGGGTGGGGGTTAAGAGTAGGTGGAGTAGGGGAAAGAGAGAATTAGAGAGGGTGTTAGTAAAGGTTAGGGGGGCGAGAGTGAGAGAGAGAGAAGTAAATTAGGGATAGGGATGGGAGTAGGGAGTGAGTGTGGGAGAGAGTAAGAGAAGAGGTTTGTTAGGGAGTAGGGGTAGGTTGAGAGGGGTGGGGTTTATGTGTAAGTGGAGGAGTAAGGGGTTGAGAGAGAGATAGAGATAGGGGGTGATTAGGGGTGGGGGAGAGAAAGAGATGGAGATAAGGAGGTTCACAATTTGGGGAGGAGTAAGGAAGTTAGAGAGAAGGAGGTATAATGGAGGAGTGGGGGAGTTGGGAGTAGAGAGAGAGAGAGAGAGAGAGAGAGAGAGAGAGAGAGAGAGAGAGAGAGAAGTGGTAGAGGGAGAGGGGGGTTAGGGTTAGAGGGAGTAGTAAGGGTGATAGGGAGAGAGAGAGAGAGAGAGAGAGAGAGGAAGGTGGGGTTATGAGTAAAGAGAGAGAGATAGAGAGTAAGGTTGGGGTAGAGAGGGAAAGTTTAGGCGTAGGGAGAGAGATGGGGTAGGGGGCTTAAGAGTTGGGGGTTGGGGGTAGGGAGAGAGAGAGGTGGGAGCAGGGATAGTGGGATGAGGTGTTAACGGTTTTGGGTAGAGAGAAATATTTTGGGGCTTATTGGTTTGAGGAGGAGGAGGGAAGTTAAAAGGAAGGGAGAGAGTATAGGCGGGGAGAGCGAGAGGGTGGAAAGACTGATCATTGGTTGGTGGTTAGTGGTAAAGGGGAGGGGGATTATGGAAAACACAGAGAAAGGTGGATATTATTGATAAGGGGAGAGAGAGAGAGAGAGAGAGAGAGGTTGGTTACTAGTAGAAGTAGGGGAGACATAGAGAGAGAGTGGGGTTAGGGTCATGGTAGAGAGAGGGAGAGAGGGTGGGATTTTGGGGGTTTGGGATGAGATAAAGGTGTGGGGATTAGGGTATATGGAGTAAAGGAGAGAGAGTGAGAAAGGGGGTTATTAATGGTTTTGGGGTAGAGAGAGAGAGAGAGAGAGAGAAATTTGGGGGCTTATTGGTTTGGGGAGGAGGGAGTTCAAAGGAAAGGGGAGAGTATTGGATGGGAGAGAGAGATGTTTTAAAAGATCGATCGTCGGTTGGTGGTTAGTGGTAGAAGGGAGGAAGATTATGAAAAACACGGAGAGAGGTCGTGATTATTGATAAGAGAGAGAGAGAGAGAGCATGAGGCATTAGTTACTAGTAGGAGTAGGGAAGAGAGATAGGGGGGTAGGGTTAGAGAGAGTTGGGCTGAGAGGGTGGGATTTAGGGTGTTCGAGGTGAGAGAAAGGGGTGGGGCTTAGGGTATATGGAGTAGATGAGAGAGAGTGTGAAAGGGAGTTATTAATTGTTAGGTTGAGGAGGGGGTGGGGAGAGAGAGGGGGGGGAGGGAGGTTTAATTGTAGGGGTGGGAGTAGGGGGTTGAGTGTGTATTTTAGAGAGAAAGAGATAGGGGGTTTTAGGGAATAGGGGGGGGAGAGAGAGCAGTGGGAATTAGGGGTAGGTTTATTAGTAAGGGGTTTGAGAGAGAGAGAGAGAGAGACTAAGGGGTCCTATTAGGGTTAAGGGGAGAGAAAGAGATAAATATTGGGGGGGGTTAGGGGTTTTGGGAGAAGTAGGGAAGTTAGAGAAAATGGGAGTATAGGTGATGAGTGGGGAGGTGTGGAGTAGAGAGAGAGACAGTGTGTTGGGGCACGGTGATTAGGGCCAATGTGGAGGAGGGTGGTTGGTGGAGAGAAAGAGATAGATATTGAAGGGATAAGGGGTTTGTGGATTATGAAGGAAGTTAAAGAGGAGAGGTAATAGAGAGACACATAGGGGTAAGGGGTTTGGGGATGATGAGGGAAATTAAAGAGGAGGGGTATAGGGAGACACACACACACACACATATATATAGTAGGGTGGTTAGTTGTAGGGGAGGATTATAAGAGAGAAGAGGGAGGGGGTCAGGTTTAGAGGGAGTGGGAGAGAGAGACGGAGGGAAAGGTTAGGGTTTTAGGTAGAGAGAGATAGGAGGTGGGTTAGTGGTAGAAGTAGGAGAGAAAAAGATAAGAGGTTTGGGGGAGAGAGGTGGGTTAGGGGTAGAGAGAGAGGGGGGGCAAAGGGTTGTTCTTAGGGGATTGGGGGTAGAGAGAAATAGGTGATGGCTAGGGGTGGGTGCATGAGTAGGGGAGAGAGAGGGGTGGGGTTTAGTGGTTAGGTGGAGGATTAAGGGGTTGAGAGAGAGGGAGAGAGAAAGCCGAGGGTAGTGGTTAGAGGTAGGGGGAGGAGGGGGTTTATGGGAGAGAAAGATAGATAGATCAGTAGGCTTAAGGTGGCAGGGAGGAATAGGGAAGTTATGGAGAAGGGGGATGTACCTAAAGAGTGGGTCGGTGTGGGTTATGTGGAGAGAGAGGCGGGGCGGATGAGGGGGACTAAGTGTGTGTGTGAGAGAGATGGGAGGTATGGATAGGGGGAGTAGGAGAGGTTCTAGGGAGAGAGAAGGGGAGTTTATGAGTAGAGAGAGAGAGAGAGAGAGAGAGAGGAGAGAGGAGAGAGAGAGAGAGAGAGAGTTGAGGGGGGTTATTATGGGTAGGGGGGTAGGATAGAGAAAGAGATAAAGATGAAGGATTTTATCATTTTGAAGAGGAGAAGGGAAATTAGAGGGAATAGAGAGAGAGAGATATTATGGATAGTGTGGAGAAGGGGGTGAAAGAGATAGATATTGAGGGGTTAGTTGTTTGGGGAGGAGGAAAATTAAAGAGAGGGAGAGAGGGATATGGGGAGGATGCCATAGCGCTATAGGGGGGTGATTATAAGAGACATAGATAGGGGGTAATGGTTGGGTTGAGGAGAGAGAGAGAGAGAGAGAGAGAGAGAGAGAGGAGAGAGAGAAAGAGAACAAAGGGGTGGTTAGTGGCAGGTGTACGAGAAATAGAGAGAGGGAGTTAAGGAGGAGAGAGAGTCTTAGGGGAAGAGAATGAAAGATAGAGGAATAAAGGGAGTGTTTGAGTGGTTTGGGAGAGAGAGAAAGTGGTGGGGGTTAGTGGTAGGTGGAGGATTAGGGAGAGAGACAAAGAGAGAGGGTGTTAGTGAGAGTTATGGCAAGGAGGAAAGAGAAAGAGAGGGAGGGAGGAGGGGGATATTTATAGTGGTGGGAGTATGGGAGTGAGTGAGAGAGAGAGACATGAGGAGTGTGTTATGTAGTTGGGGAATATAGAGAGTGGTGGTGGTTATGGGTAATAAGGGTAGGGGCTTGAGAGAGAGAGAGAGAACTAAGGGGTCGTACTAAGGTATGCAGGAGAAGTGGGCCTAGCAGAGAGAAAGAGATATATATCGAGAGGGTTAGGGGTTTGGGGGTGGATTAGGGAAGTTAGAGACAAGGGGGTATAGTTGAGGAGTGGGGGGTTGGGAGTAGAGAGAGAGAGAGAGAGAGAGAGAGATCGGGGGTAGAGAGAGGGAGAGAGAGAGAGAGAGGGGTAGGGGGTGAGTACTAGTGGGTTGGGGGTAGAGAGAGGGGGTGAGGACTGGTGGGTTGTGGGTTGGGAGAGAGAGGGGGGTTAAGGGATATGAGTATTAAGAGTTTGGGGGGGTTGTGGGTATAGAGAGAGAGAGAGAGAGAGAGAGATCATCTAGGTTATGGGTTTGGAGAGGAGGAGGGAATTTAAAGAGAAGGGGGGAGTATAAGGGGACAAAGAGAGAGAGTTTGGGGAAGGAGGTGGGTGTGTATAGTGAGACAGATCATGGGGGGGTGGTTAGTGGTATAGAGGAGGGGGTGCTTATTGATAAGAGAGAGAGAGGTGGGGTGGTTAGTTGTAGGAGTAGGGGAAGGAGAGAGAGAGAGAGAGAGAGAACGCTTTAGGGGGTTGGGGAGAGAGAAAGGGTGGGGGGTTAGGGTAGATGTAGGTATAGGGGAGAGAGAGAGAGTGAAAGATGGTGTTAGTAAGGGTTAGGGGAGGAGGGGATTTAGTTGTAGGGGGTGAGGGTAGTGGGGTGAATGTGTGTGTTAGAGATAAAGAGAAAGGGGGTTTTAGTGAATAGGGGGAGAGAGAAGGGTAGGAGTTAAGGGTAGGTGGATTAGTAGGGGGTTGTGTGTGTGTGCCAGAGAGAGATAGTGAGAGCATCGAGGGGGGGTGTCATTAGGAGTGGGTGGGAAAGGGGGGGTTGCGGGACAGAAAGAGATAGGTATTGATAGGGTTAGGGGTTTGGGGAGGAGTAGGGATGTTAAAGAAAATGGGGGGTATAGTTGATGAGAGAGAGAGAGAGGGAGGGTGATTAGGTCTAGTGGGGATGAGTTTTCTTGGTGGAGAGAAAAAAATAGATATTGAGGGGATTAGGGGTTTGTGGAGGATGAGGGAAATTAGAGAAAAGTGGGGGCAGAGAGAGAGAGAGAGAGAGAGAGAGAGAGATGGGAGGGTGGTTAGTGGTAGGGGGATATATTTTAGGGGGAATATGAGAGAGAGATGGGGGAGGATTGGGTGTTTAGGGAGATAAATCCAAAGTGTGGGCGGTTAGTGGTAGGAGTAGGAGAGAGAGACATACAGGGGATTTTAGAGGGAGAGGTGGGTTAGGTGTAGAGAGAGAGGGGGGAGAGGGTGTTTTTTTAGGGGTTTGGGTAGAGAGAAAAGAGTGGGGGCTATGGGTAGGTGCGATGAGTAAGGGAGAGACAGGGTTGGGGTTAGGGGTAGGTGGATAAGTAGGAATATGAGAGAGAGAGAGAGAGAGAGAGAGAGAGAGAGCCGACGGGGATGATTATGGGTAGGGGAAGGAGGGTGGTTGGGGTAGAGAAAGAGATAGAGATCACAAGTGTTAATGGTTTAAGGAGGAGCAGGGAAGTTAGAGAGAAGGGAGCTATACTTTAGGAGTGGGTCAATGTGGGGTAGGGACAGAGAGAGGGAGGGAGAGGAGGGTAAAGGAGATTGGGTGAGAGAGAGAGATGGAGGTTATGGGTAGGGGGAATATGAGAGGTGTTAAGGATAGAGGGGGGGTTGTGAGTAGAGAGAGACAGGTTAGGGGTAGAGGGAGAGAGAGATTCGAGGGGGGTGATTATGGGTAGAGGGAGGAGGGGGGGTGGGGGAGATAAAGATGTCTAAATCAAGAATGTTAAGGGTTTAGGGTGCATTAGGGAAGTTAGAGAGAAGGGAGGGTATACTTGATGAGTGGGTTAGTGTGGGGTAAAGAGAGAGAGAGAGGGAGGGTGAGGGAGATTAGGTGATAGAGAGACACGGGGTTTAAGGGTACGGTGGGGTACTAGAGGGGCTAAGGAGAGAGAGGGGTTACGAGTAGAGAGATATAAGTTAGGGGTGGAGAGAGAGAGAGAGAGGAGGGGGGGGGAGAGGGAGGGATGGAGGGGGGGGAGAGTTGAGGTGGTGATTATGGGTAATGGTAGAAGGGGGTTAGGGTAGAGAAAGACATAGATATGAGGGATTTTATAGTTCTAGAGAGAGAGAGAGAGAGAGAGAGTTGATGTGGTGATTATGGGTAAGGGTAACAGGGGGGTTGGGATAGAGAAAGAGAAAGAGATGAGGGATTTTATAGTTTTGGGGAGGAAGAGAGAAGTTAGAGGTAGAGAGATAAAGAGTGATTAGGGGTAGTGGGGAGGAGGGGTTTGAGGGAGTGAAAGAGATAAAGATTGAGGGGGTTAGGGTTTTGGAGATGAGGGAAATTAGAGAGAAGGGAGTACAGAGAAAGGGGGGTAGGTCAGGGGAATATAGAGAAAAAATATATGGAGAGAGGGTGGGTGTTAAGCGCTTGGGAAGAGAGAAATGGATGCGATTTAGGGTTTAGGTGGAGGAGTAGGGGAGATATAAAAAGAGAGAGGGTGTTAGTAAGAGTTACGGGGATGAGAAGAGAGAGAGGGTGTTAGTAAGATTTATGGGGAGGAGGAGAGAGAGAGAGGGGGAGGAGGGGGTTATTTGAATGGGTAGGAGTAGGGGGGGTGAACGAGAGAGAGAGGGATATAGGGGTGTTTGGAGTTGGGAGAGATAGAGAGGGGTATGAGAGAGATTGAGAAGGTGGTTAGTGGTAGGAGTAGGAGAGAGAGAGAGGGGCAGAGAGGGTGGATGTTATGAGGTTGGGGGAGGGAGAAAGGGGTGGGTGTTAGGGGGTAGGTCAAGGAGTAGGGGAGAGAGAGAATGAGAGAGGGTCTTAGTAAAGGGTTTATATAGAGGAGGGGAGAGAAAGAGAGAGGGAGGAGGGGGGTTAGTGGTAGGGGTGGGAGTTGGGGGTGATTTGTGAGAGAAAGAGGGAGAGCGAGGAGGGTTAGTGAGTGGGGGAGAGAAAAAGGGGTGGGGGGTTGTTGGTAGGTTCAGGAGTTGGGGGTTGAGAGAGAGAGGGGAGGGGGGAGAGAAGTGGTAGTAGAAGGTGGTTTAGGACAGAGAGAGGATGCAGGTTAGAGATAGGGGTAATAGGAGGGGATTAGAGAGACAGAGAAAGAGAGGTTAGGGGTAGAGAGAGAGAGAGAGAGAGATGACAGGGTAATTATGGATAGGGGGAGGAGTGGGGTTTGGGTAGAGAAAGGGATAGAGATCAGGGAGTTTAGGGTTTGGGGAAGAGGAGGGAAGTTAGAGAGAGGTGGTGTGCTTAATAGTAGTGGGGAGGATGGGGTAGAGAAAGAGATAGAGACTGAGGGGGTTAGCGGTTTGTGGAGGAGGGAAATTAGAGAGAAAGGGGCTAGAGAGAGAGAGAGAGAGATATGGGAGGTTGGTTAGTAGTAAAGGAGAGGGGGATTATAAAAGATTGAGAGAGGGAGTAAGGGTTAGTGGGAGAGAGAGAGAGGGGGGTAGTTAGTGATAGTATTAGGAGAGAGAGGGGGTTGTTAAGGTAGAGAAAGGTAGAGATAGGTATAAAGGGTGGATGTTAGGGGTTTGGGAAGAGAGAAAGGGGTGGGGGTTAGGGGTTAGGGATAGGTGGAGGAATAGGGGAGAGAGAGAATGAAAGAGGGTGTAAGTAAGTAAGGGGTGGGGGTTAGGGGTTAGGGATAGGTGGAGGAATAGGGGAGAGAGAGAATGAAAGAGGGTGTAAGTAAGTAAGGGTTAGGGGCATGAGGGGAGAGAGAGAGAGAGAGAAAGGGAGGGAGGAGGGGGATTAGTTATAGGGGTGGGAGTAGGGGGGGTGAGAGAGAGAGAGAGAGAGAGCGAGGGAGGAGGGGGATTAGTTATAGGGGTGGGAGTAGGGGGGTGAGAGAGAGAGAGAGAGAGAGAGAGGGAGTAAGGGGGAGAGATATGGTTGGGGGTTAGGGGTGGGGGGGTGATTAGGGGTAAGGTGGAGGAGGGGGGCTCAAGGAGAGAAAGATATAGAGATCAGGAGGGTTAGGGGTTTGGGGAGGAGTTGGGCAATTAGAGAGAAGGGGGTTATAGTTGAGTAGTGGGGCTATAGTTAAGAGTTATAGGGTTTTGGTCTTAAGGTTCGTAATAGTTATAGTGACTTGGAATGGGGTTATAAAATTTAGGTGTTACATCTGTTAAGGTATAAAATTAAGAGACATAAGGATTACATAGGTTTAAATTTTCAAGTGTTTAAGACTTTAAAATGTTAAAATTAATAGGATTTATAAATGTTATGTTCTAAAAGTTAGTGACTACAAGTTATATGGGTTGGATGATATAGTGGCCAAAGTAGCTAAGGTTTAGAGGGGTTATTTGTGATAGGGATTAAAGTAGATAAGGGTTATAAAATAAAAATGTTATAATAAGGTATAAGTATATGGTATAGTTACTAAGAAAAGAGATACTAACTCCTAGGTTGCATGAATAGAGTGTTAACAAAGGGGGGTCCCTCGTTAGACCACTTCAAAAACCTTGTGTAGACATGGTCGACCACCCAACTTGGGGCGTACTGGGAGGGCTTCTCTGGGAGTTACCTCCCTCCACCTATTACTAGTGCAACGGCATCCCAGTTTCCAGTTACAACAAAAGGCACATGTGTCAAGATACCGAGTTAGGAAATTGTTTCCAGGAATTTCCAAAAATGGTCCTTTGAAAACACTCTACACAAGACTTTCAATAGAAATCCTATGGCGGACATAGTGATGTAAACACTATAAGAAAAATGTATACAATTTAATATCTATAAAAAAGAAATATTTTCTACAATCTTATTCTCATTTAAACATTTCAATTAAAGTTATATGCCAAAGAAAGATATATTAACCATGAAAAAAACATTTGAAAACAATTCACTATCATTAAAAGTAAACAAGATAGCGATTATAATCTAACAAAACAATAATCTTTTTGAACATCTACAACAAAATAATCAGTATACTATCAAATCAAAGAATATATATAAAATCAATTTCAATGAAACAATTACTAATATTTTGCAAACTGAATGAAAATTTCAATAAACTATCATTTCATAAAATATACATAAAAACAATTACAATCAAATTTAATTATCAATATTTTGCAAACTCAATTATTAACACTAATTTTAAACAAATTTATTTACTAACATAACATAAGCAAACCTAAATAGTAACCTATTGAAAATTAGTTATATTATTTCTAATTATACATGCTAATTACCAAAAAAATTATATCTCATCAACTTCTACAAACTTAAACAATATATAAAATTAAAGAGTAAAATTATAAAATTATAAGTAAAAAGTTATAAAAAATTCATAATGCAATGCAAGTAAATACAAAGTTTAAATCGAGTAATAATTGGTATATCATATTTTATGAGGATTTTACCATCATTATTAATAAAATAAAAATCACCAATTTAACTGGCTGAGAATTAGTCGAGCCTGTTTAAGTATTTTACCATCCTGTCACAGTGGGGTTGGTGACCTAGACCTGGACCTACCTAGCTGTCCTTTTAACAGCCCAACTCAGTTCCTGCAAGGAAGCTGAGAGGTTAAACTCCAGTGGAACAGAGATCGATAACATTTGGTTAAACCTGAAATCATTTTTACCTGGAACAGAGATATATACCTTCTGGAACAAGCTTCATTTTAAAAAGAATTTCAATATTCCATATGAATGCTACAGCGAACAACCGGTTGTAACGTCATGGATCAAAATGGGGATTCGTAAAACATAATTACTTGTACAGAATTACATTCATTCTTCTTTTTGAAATAGAAACTGCACTGAGATTTTAAGTTCACTCAAATAATCGAAATTAAGATTTCAACAGAAGCTAATGTATTTTCTGCACACTAAATTCCAATGTTCCATTTCAATGCTACAGTGAACAACCGGTCGCAACGCCATGGATCACAATGGATTGGAACAGAGATATACACCTGCGCTATTCTCGAGTTTCAACAATAAGACCTATATGTTTTAGGGAACGCGTCCCACTACTATAGGGAGGAGTGTTGCAGATCAAACAAATTAGGGACAACGAATTTCAGAAAGCAGCTGTTGAATCTTTGCGTTGAAGGCAGTTTTTTTATTTGTATTTTTACTTTTCATAGAAAGATTGATAAGATGAATACTAACAAGAAAACCAACGAATATTTGTATAGATCCAAGATTTCTGATATTCAGATTCCAGTCCAGATTCAAGATACATTCCAAGATCAGCAGAGGCAGGTCCCAGATTCTCTAAATAGTTGTTTGCTACGGATGCAGCGTGAAGTTGATCGATCGCTCTCGACGCCCGTGGCTGCAGCGGTGTATTGAGTGTTTCCTTTGCAAGCCCAAAGTCTCTCCACAAATTAAAGAGTGGGAAACAACTATTAAAAGGCTCTTTGATGAGATTAGCACCGATTTTAAATTGATTCAAGATGCTCAACAGATCGCCTCTGCGGCACGAGAACAAGCAGGTGTACTACTTCAAGATGAACCGGAAACCAGACTTGTGGGGTTGGAGATTAACTCTGCCAAGATATGGCTAACTGAGAGATGGCTTACGGAAGCTCCCCACGTTCGGATAATTGCCGCGTGTGGCATGGGTGGTGTGGGGAAAACAACATTGCTCAAATATGTCTACAACTTCTTCAAGGTCAGTGACCTCTTTGATCATGTGATTTGGGTTGCAGTTTCCCACTTTCCAATTCTCGAGTTGCAGAATCGTGTTGCTTCTGCAATCAATTTAGACCTCACTAAGTGTTCTACTGATGATGATTGACGGAAGATGAAGCTGTCTTCATATTTGAAGGAAAAATGTTTTTTAATGGTTTTAGATGACTTCTAGAATGCAATCAATCTGAAAGAATTGGGTGTTGAGAAATGCCTTTCTCACCTGGGTTTGGTCGTTTAATTAATTTTGATTTTAACTTGAGCTTCAATCTGATTTTATATTGTAATGACTGGTAAACGTTTATATTTGTGAACTACAATTCAGGATTTGCGTTGATGGTTTTCCAATTAGAGTATTTCCAAACAATGAAGATATAAGCGTTCCATATCCAAATCAATCGGCAATGAGAGTATACTCGAGCTTATGGAATGCGGTATAGTGGGCATCTCAAGGAGGGCAGGTGAAAATAGATTGGTATTACTCGCCATTTGTGGCTTCCTACATGAATTACAGAAGTGACGTTTGTCAATGGACAAGCTATGTGACACCTCTCAGTGAATTCATAAGTCCCTTAACTCAAAACTATGATCTACACGACAGTGCACTGCAAGAATGAAGCTTAAAAGTAATACATTTAAAAATATTTATCATAACGAGTGCTTTTCTATGAAGCTGGTATATTTAATATTTAATGTCAATAGATTTCTGAAAAATCAACCGACCTTGATATATTTACAAGATTGGTTCACTATTTGAAAGTATTAAATACTCCATTATTTACACTGATTTTACAGAGTGATTGTATTTAATATTCAAAGTCATTAGATTTCGGAAATATCTCTACGAAATTTAGTAAAGTTTGAATGTCTCTTGACTCAACAATGATTTTGATTAAACATGTGGAAGTACGGTATTTTCTGATTTGTTTGATCGAAGTGCAGTACTCTTTTGATTAATCTAATGCAAGCGCGGTTTTCTACTCGCAAGTCCCAAGTCCAACAAAATCAATTTTGATACCAATCCCTAAAAATCTTGCCTGCTTTGAGCTGTCGAGTTGAGTATATTGGGCTACTCGCCATTCAGGCTTTCAACCCTAAAGGCATGAGCTGTCGAGTTCACTATATTCGGCTACTGGCCATTCAGGTTTGAGATGCACGAATTCCTGTTGAGAAATTGGTGCAGATGTGGATCGCGGAGGGTTTGGTGAAGTCTAACCACAGAAGATGGCGAGGATGAGTATTTATTGGAGAACTGGAACAGCTATGTCAAGTTACTTGAAAATCGTTGCTTATTACAGGTGAATGAGGATTACATTACAGTTCATGATGTTTTGCATGACATGGCAGTTTATATCGGAGATAAGGAGAATTGTGTATCTAGGGCAGGTCAAAGTCTTCGACAGTTCCCCCACATCGAGGTCCCTCATGATTGCAAAAGAATATCAGTGCGGAACAATAGGATTACGTCTGAGTCTCTGCCAAATTTGGGATATCCTAAATTGGTTTCTCTAGCATTAGGACAAAACGAAGGTATTGGATACCTTTAAAATCATTGCCACCATCACTGTGGCAATTGATACAACTTGAGTTTCTGGACTTGAGTCACAGTCCCAAATGCTCGAATGAAGATCATTGATCTGGAAACCGGGCTGTCCCTCCCTCAAAAGACAGAAATCTGTATTTGTGGACCCCAAATTATGAAAGGTGAACCAATTTTTTTTAATTTTTTTTGCTTACTCCTTGCTTAGTTCAGTAATATATTGTTTATGGGTTTAGCGAGGAGGATGATATTTAAAGAGAAGGGGGGAGTATAGGGAGAGAGAGAGAGAGATGAGGGGTGTTTATGGGAGGAGTAGGAGAGAGAGAGCGAGGAGGTTATGGAGAGAGAAAAGGGGTGAGGGGTAGAGAATGAGAGAGAGGGAAATATGATGGGTGTTAGTAATTTGTGGTAGAGAGAAATGGGTGTGGGTTAGAGGTAGATGTTGGAGTAGGGGAGAGAGAGAATGAGAGAGGGTGTTAGTAAGGGTTAGGGGGAGGATGGGAGGGAGGGAGAGAGAGAGAGAGAGAGAGGATGTGTTAGGGAGTAGTGTGTGAGAGTGAGTGGTGGGGGGTTAATAATGGGTGGAGTAGTACAGGGTTGAGAGATACAAAAAGAGATAGGGTGGGTTAGTGAGAGAGTGGGTGACTAGGGGTAGAGAGAGAGAGGGAGAGAGTTGGGCGCAAGGGGCTTAGGGGAAAGAAAAATGGTGGGGGTTAAGAGTAGGTGGAGTAGGGGAAAGAGAGAATTAGAGAGGGTGTTGGTAAAGGTTAGGGGGGCGAGAGAGAGAGAGAGAGAGAAGTAAATTAGGGGTAGGGATGGGAGTAGGGAGTGAGTGTGGGAGAGAGTAAGAGAAGAGGTTTGTTAGGGAGTAGGGGGAGGTTGATAGGGGTGGGGTTTATGTGTAAGTGGAGGAGTAAGGGGTTGAGAGAGAGATAGAGATAGGGGGGTGATTACGGGTGGGGGGTTATTAGGGTTGGGGGAGAGAAGGAGATGGAGATAAGGAGGTTTACAATTTTGGGAGGAGTAAGGCAGTTAGAGAGAAGGGGGTATAATGGAGCAGTGGGGGAGTTGGGAGTAGAGAGAGAGAGAGAGAGAGAAGTGGTAGAGGGAGAGGGGGGTTAGGGTTAGAGGGAGTAGTAAGGGCAATAGGGATAGAGAAAAAGGGGGGTTATGAGTAAAGAGAGAGAGATAGAGATTAAGGTTGTGGTAGAGAGGGAAAGTTTAGGGTTAGGGAGAGATATGGGGTAGGGGGCTTAAGAGCTGGGGGTTGGGGTTAGGGAGAGAAAGAGGTGGGAGCAGGGATAGTGGGATGAGGTGTTAACGATTTTGGGTAGAGAGAAATATTTTGGGGCTTATTGGTTTCAAGAGGAGGAGGGAAGTTAAAAGGAAGGGGGAGAGTATAGGCGGGGAGAGCGAGAGGGTGGCACGACTGATCATTGGTCAGTGGTTAGTGGTAAAGGGGAGGGGGTTTATGGAAAACACAGAGAAAGGTGGATATTATTGATAAGGGGAGAGAGAGAGAGAGAGAGAGAGAGAGAGAGAGAGAGAGGGGGGGGGTTGGTTACTAGTAGAAGTATGGGATACATAGAGAGAGAGTGGGGTTAGGGTCATGGTAGAGAGAGGGAGAGAGGGTGGGATTTTGGGGGTTTGGGGTGAGATAAAGTTGTGGGGATTAGAGTATATGGAGTAAAGGAGAGAGAGTGAGAAAGGGGGTTATTAATGGTTTTGGGGTAGAGAGAGAGAGAGAGAGAGAGTGAAATTTGGGGGCTTATTGGTTTGGGGAGGAGGGAGTTAAAAGGAAGGGGGAGAGTATTGGATGGGAGAGAGAGATGTTTTAAAAGATTGATCGTCGGTTGGTGGTTGGTGGTTAGTGGTAGAAGGGAGGAAGATTATGAAAAACACGGAGAGAGTTGGAGATTATTGATAAGAGAGAGAGAGAGAGAGAGAGAGAGAGAGAGAGAGAGAGCATGAGGGGTTGGTTACTAGTAGGAGTAGGGAAGAGAGATAGGGGGTAGGGTTAGGGTAGAGAGAGTTGGGTAGAGAGGGTGGGATTTAGGGTGTTCGAGGTTAGAGAAAGGGGTGAGGCTTAGGGTATATGGAGTAGATGAGAGAGTGTGTGAAAGGGAGTTATTAATTGTTAGGGTGAGGAGGGGTGGAGAGAGAGAGAGAGGGTGGGAGGGGGGTTTAGTTGTAGGGGTGGGAGTAGGGGGTTGAGTTTTTATTTTAGAGAGAAAGAGATATGGGGGTTTTAGGGAATAGTGGGGGAGAGAGAGGAGTGGGAATTAGGGGTAGTTTTATTAGTAAGGGGTTGAGAGAGAGACAGAGAGACTAGGGGGTCCTATTAGGGTTAAGGGGAGAGAAAGAGATAAATATTGGGAGGGTTAGGGGTTTGGGGATAAGTAGGGAAGTTAGAGAAAATGGGAGTATGGGTGATGAGTGGGGAGGTGTGGAGTAGAGAGAGAGACGGGGTGTTGGGTGATGGTGATTAGGGCTAATGTGGAGGAGGGTGGTTGGGGGAGAGAAAGAGATAGATATTGAGGGGATAAGGGGTTTTTAGATTATGAAGGAAATTAAAGAGTAGGGGTATAGAGAGACAAATAGGGTAAGGGGTTTGGGGATGATGGGGGGAATTAAATAGGAGAGGTATAGGGAGACACACACACACACACACACACATATATATGGTAGGGTGGTTAGTTGTAGGGGGGATTATAAGAGAGAAGAGGGAGGGGGGTCAAGTTTAGAGGGAGTGGGAGAGAGAGATGGAGGGAAGGTTAGGGTTTTAGGTAGAGAGAGATAGGGGGTGGTTAGTGGTAGAAGTAGGAGAGAAAAAGATAAGAGGTTTGGGGGAGAGGGGTGGGTTAGGGGTAGAGAGAGAGGGGGGGGAAAGGGTTGTTCTTAGGGGATTGGGGTAGAGAGAAATAGGTGATGGCTAGGGGTAGGTGAATGAGTAGGGGAGAGACAGGGGTGGGTTTAGTTGGTAGGTGGAGGATTAAGGGGTTGAGAGAGAGAGAGAGAGAGAAAGCCGAGGGTAGTGGTTAGACGTAGGGGGAGGAGGGGGTTTATGCGAGAGAAAGATAGATAGATCAATAGGCTTAAGGGTGCTGGGAGGAATAGGGAAGTTATGGAGAAGGGGGGTGTACCTGAGGAGTGGGTCGATGTGGGTTATGTGGAGAGAGAGGGGGGCGGTGAGGGGGATTAAGTGTGTGTGTGAGAGAGAGATGGGAGTTATGGATAGGGGGAGTAGGAGAGGGTCTAAGGAGAGAGAAGGGAGTTTATGAGTATAGAGAGAGAGAGAGAGAGAGAGAGAGAGAGAGAGAGAGAGAGAGAGAAAGAGAGCGAGAGAGTTGAGGGGGTTATTATGGGTAGGGGTAGTAGGGGTCTAGGATAGAGAAAGAGATAAAGATGAAGGAGTTTATCATTTTGAAGAGGAGAAGGGAAATTAGAGAGAATAGAGGGAAATATAGAGACAGAGAGAGATATTATGGATAGTGTGGAGAAGGGGGTGAAAGAGATAGATATTGAGGGGTTAGTTGTTTGGGGAGGAGGGAAATTAAAGAGAGGGAGAGAGGGAGATGGGAGGGTGGCATAGCTATAGGGGGTGATTATAAGAGACATAGATAGGGGGTAATGGTTGGGTGGAGAGAGAGAGAGAGAGAGAGAGAGAGAGAGAGAGAGAGAGAGAGAGAATAAAGGGGTGGTTAGTGGCAGGTGTAGGAGAAATAAAGAGAGGGAGTTAAGGAGAGAGAGAGTCTTAGGGGAAGAGAATGAAAGATAGAGGAATAAAGGGTGTGTTTGGGTGGTTTGGGAGAGAGAGAAAGTGGTGGGGGTTAGTGGTAGGTAGAGGATTAGGGGAGAGAGACAAAGAGAGAGGGTGTTAGTGAGAGTTATGGCAAGGAGGAAAGAGAAAGAGAGGGAGGGTGGAGGGGGATATTTGCAGGGGTGGGAGTATGGGGGTGAGTGAGAGAGAGAGAGAGGAGGAGGGTGTTATATAGTTGGGGAATATAGAGAGGGGTGGTGGTTATGGGTAATAAGGGTATGGGCTTGAGAGAGAGAGAGAGAGAGAGAGAGAGAGAGAGAGAGCTAAGGGGCCTTACTAAGGTATCCAGGAGAACTGGACCTAGCAGAGGGAAAGAGATATATATCCAGAGGGTTAGGGGTGGAGTAGGGAAGTTAGAGACAATGGCGTATGGTTGAGGAGTGGGGGGTTGGTAGCAGAGAGAGAGAGAGAGAGGTAGGGGCTTAGTATTGGTGGGTTGGGAGTAGAGAGAGGGGGTGAGGACTTGTGGGTTGTGGGTAGGGAGAGAGAGAGGGGTTAAGGGATATGAGTGTTAAGAGTTTGGGGGTTGGGGGTAGAGAGAGATGTTTGTTTTTCAGAAATTTCAATCCCCTAAGAACAACCCCAAGGGTAGGGGCTTTAGGATGTTAGTTGGAGAATATAGAGAGTGGTGGTGGTTATTGGTAATAAGGGTAGGGGCTTGAGAGAGAGAGAGAGAGAGAGAGAGAGAGAGAGAGAGCTAAGGGGCCTTACTAAGGTACACAGGAGAAGTGGGCCTAGCAGAGAGAAAGAGATATATATCGAGAGGTTTAGGGGTTTGGGGTGGATTAGGGAATTTAGAGACAAGGGGGTATAGTTGAGGAGTGGGGGATTGGGAGTAGAGAGAGAGAGAGAGAGAGAGAGAGAGAGAGAGAGAGAGAGAGATCGTCTAGGTTATGGGTTTGGAGAGGAGGAGGGAATTTAAAGAGAAGGGCGGAGTATAAGGGGACAAAGAGAGAGAGGTTGGGAAGGAGGTGGATGTGTATAGTGAGATAGATCATGGGGGGTGGTTAGTGGTATAGAGGAGGGGGTTCTTATTGATCAGAGAGAGAGAGAGGCGGGGTGGTTAGTTGTAGGAGTAGGGGAGAGAGAGAGAGAGAGAGAGAGAGAGAGAGAACGCTTTAGGGGGTTGGGGAGAGAGAAAGGGTGGGGTGTTAGGGTAGATGGAGTAGGGGGGAGAGAGAGAGTGAAAGATGGTGTTAGTAAGGGTTAGGGGAGGAGGGGATTTAGTTGTAGGGGGTGAGAGTAGTGGGTGAGTGTGTGTGTTAGAGATAAAGAGAGAGGGGGTTTTAGTGAATAGGGGGAGAGAGAAGCATAGGAGTTAAGGGTAGGTGGATTAGTAGGGGGTTGTGTGTGTGTGCTAGAGAGAGATAGTGAGAGCGTCGAGGGGGGTGTCGTTAGGAGTGGGTGGGAAGGGGGGAATTGCGGGACAAAAAGAGATAGGTATTGATAGGGTTAGGGGTTTGGGGAGGAGTAGGGATGTTAAAGAAAATGGGGGTATAGTTGATGAGAGAGAGAGAGAGAGGGAGGGTGATTAGGTCTAGTGGGGATGAGTTTTCTTGGGGGAGAGAAAAAAATAGATATTGAGGGGGTTAGGGGTTGGTGGAGGATGAGGGAAATTAGAGAAAAGTGGGGGTAGAGAGAGAGAGAGAGAGAGAGAGAGAGAGAGAGATGGGAGGGTGGTTAGTGGTCGGGGGATATATTTTAAGGGGAATATGAGAGAGAGATGAGGGAGGATTGGGTGTTTAGGGAGAGAAATCCAAAGTGTGGATGGTTAGTGGTAGGAGTAGGAGAGAGAGAGATACGGGGGATTTTAGAGGGAGAGGTGGGTTAGGGGTAGAGAGAGAGGGGGGAGAGGGTGTTTTTTAGGGGTTTGGGTAGAGAGAAAAGAGTGGGGGCTATGGGTAGGTGCATGAGTAAGGGAGAGATAGGGGTTGGGGTTAGGGCTAGGTGGATAAGTAGGAATATGAGAGAGAGAGAGAGAGAGAGAGAGAGAGAGAGAGAGAGAGAGAGAGAGAGAGCCGACGGGGATGATTATGGGTAGGGGAAGGAGGGTGGTTGGGGTAGAGAAAGAGATAGAGATCACAAGTGTTAATGGTTAAAGGAGGAGCAGGGAAGTTAGAGAGAAGGGAGGTATACTTTAGGAGTGGGTCAATGTGGGGTAGGGACAGAGAGAGGAAGGGAGAGGAGGGTAAGGGAGATTGGGTGAGAGAGAGAGATGGAGGTTATGGGTAGGGGGAATATGAGAGGTGTTAATGAGAGAGGGGGGTTGTGAGTAGAGAGAGACAAGTTAGGGGTAGAGGGAGAGAGAGATTCGAGGGGGTGATTATGGGTAGGGGGGGGGAGGGGGAGGTGGGGGAGATAAAGATATATAAATCATGAATGTTAAGGGTTTAGGGTGCATTAGGGAAGTTAGAGAGAAGGGAGGTATACTTGATGAGTGAGTTAGTGTGGGGTACAGAGAGAGAGAGAGGGAGGGTGAGGGAGATTAGTTGATAGAGAGAGATGGGGTTTAAGGGTACATGGTACTAGAGGGGTTAGGGAGAGAGAGGGGTTACGAGTAGAGAGATATAAGTTAGGGGTGGAGAGAGAGAGAGGGGGGGGGAGAGAGGGAGGTATGGAGGGGGGGAGAGAGGGAGGGATGGAGGGGGGGAGAGTTGAGGTGGTGATTATGGGTTATGGTAGAAGGGGGTTGGGGTAGAGAAAGACATAGATATGAGGGATTTTATAGTTATAAATAGAGATAGAGAGAGTTGATGTGGTGATTATGGGTAAGGGTAACAAGGGGTTGGGATAGAGAAAGAGAAAGAGATGAAGGATTTTATAGTTTTGGGGAGGAAGAGAGAAGTTAGAGATATAGAGATAAAGAGTGATTAGGGGTAGTGGGGAGGAGGGGTTTGAGGGAGTGAAAGAGATAAAGATTGAGGGGGTTAGGGTTTTGGAGATGAGGGAAATTGAAGAGAAGGGAGTAGAGAGAGAGGGGGGGGATGTTAGGGGAATATAGAGAAAAAAGATATGGAGAGATGGTGGGTGTTAAGGGCTTGGGAAAGAAAGAAATGGATGGGGTTTAGGGTTTAGGTGGAGGAGTAGGGGAGATATAAAAAGAGAGAGGGTGTTAGTAAGAGTTATAGGGATAAGAAGAGAGAGAGGGTGTTAGTCAAATTTATGGGGAGGAGGAGAGAGAGAGAGGGGGAGGAGGGGGTTATTTGAATGGGTAGGAGTAGGGGGGTGAATGAGAGAGAGAGGGATATAGGGGGTGTTTGGAGTTGGGAGAGATAGAGAGGGGTATGAGAGAGATCAAGGGGGTGGTTAGTGGTAGGAGTAGGAGAGAGAGAGAGCGACGAAGAGGGTGGCTGTTATGAGGTTAGGAGAGGGAGAAAGGGGTGGGTTTTAGGGGTAGGTCAAGGAGTAGGGGAGAGAGAGAATGAGAGAGAGTCTTAGTAAGGGTTATATAGAGGAGGGGAGAGAAAGAGAGAGGGAGGAGAGGGGTTAGTGGTAGGGGTGGGAGTTGGGGGTGATTTGTGAGAGAAAGAGGGAGAGCGAGGAGGTTTTAGTGAGTAGGGGAGAGAAAAAGGGGTGGGGGGTTGTTGGTAGGTTCAGGAGTTGGGGGTTGAGAGAGAGAGGGGAGGGGGGAGAAGTGGTAGCAGAAGGTGGTTTAGGATAGAGAGAGGATGCAAGTTAGAGATAGGGGTAATAGGAGGGGATTAAAGAGACAGAGAGAGAGAGGTTATGGGTAGAGAGAGAGAGAGAGAGATGACAGGGTAATTATGGATAGGGGGAGGAGTGGGGTTGGGTTAGAGAAAGAGATAGAGCTTAGGGAGTTTAGGTTTTATAGAAGAGGAGGGAAGTTAGAGAGAGGGGGTGTGCTTAATAATAGTGGGGAGGATGGGGTAGAGAAAGAGATAGAGACTGAGGGGGTTAGGGGTTTGTGGAGGAGGGAAATTAGAGAGAAAGGGACTAGAGAGAGAGAGAGAGAGAGATACGGGAGGTTGGTTAGTAGTAAGGGAGAGGGGGATTATAAGGGATTGAGAGAGGGAATAAGGGTTAGTGGGAGGGAGAGGGGGGGGTAGTTAGTGATAGTATTAGGAGAGAGAGGGGGTTTTAAGGTAGAGAAAGGTAGAGATAGGTATAAAGGGTGGATGTTAGGGGTTTGGGAAGAGAGAAAGGGGTGGGGGTTAGGGGTTAGGGATAGGTGGAGGAATAGGGGAGAGAGAGAATGAAAGAGGGCGTAAGTAAGGGTTAGGGGCATGAGGGGAGAGAGAGAGAGAGAGAGAGAGAGAGAGAGTGAGTGAGGGAATAGGGGGGAGAGATATGGTTGGGGATTAGGGGTGGGGGGTGGTTAGGGGTAAGGTGGAGGAGGGGGGTTCGAGGAGAGAAAGATATAGAGATCACGAGGGTTAGGGGTTTGGGGAGGAGTTGGGCAGTTAGAGAGAAGGGGGTTATAGTTGAGTAGTGGGGGTATAGTTAAGAGTTATAGGGTTTTGGTCTTAAGGTTCATAATAGTTATAGTGACTTGGAATGGGGTTATAAAATTTAGGTGTTACATGTGTTAAGGTTTAAAATTAAGAGACATAAGGATTACATAGGTTTAAATTTTCAAGTGTTTAAGACTTTAAAATGTTAAAATTAATAGGATTTATAAATGTTATGTTCTAAAAGTTAGTGACTACAAGTTATATGGGTTGGATGATATAGTGGCCAAAGTAGCTAAGGTTTAGAGGGGTTATTTGTGATAGGGATTAAAGTAGATAAGGGTTATAAAGTAAAAACGTTATAATAAGGTATAAGTATATGGTATAGTTACTAAGAAAAGAGATACTAACTCCTAGGTTGCATGAATAGAGTGTTAACAAAGGGGGGTCCCTCGTTAGACCACTTCAAAAACCTTGTGTAGACATGGTCGACCACCCAACTTGGGGCGTACTGGGAGGGCTTCTCTGGGAGTTACCTCCCTCCACCTATTACTAGCGCAACGGCATCCCAGTTTCCAGTTACATCAAAAGGCACATGTGTCAAGATACCGAGTTAGGAAATTGTTTCCAGGCAATTTCCAAAAATGGTCCTTTGAAAACACTCTACACAAGACTTTCAATAGAAATCCTATGGCCGACATAGTAATGTAAACACTATAAGAAAAATGTATACAATTTAATATCTATAAAAAAGAAATATTTTCTACAATCTTATTCTCATTTAAACATTTCAATTAAAGTTATATGCCAAAGAAAGATATATTAACCATGAAAAAAACATTTGAAAACAATTCACTATCATTAAAAGTAAACAAGATAGCAATTATAATCTAACAAAACAATAATCTTTTTGAACATCTACAACAAAATAATCAGTATACTATCAAATCACAGAATATATATAAAATCAATTTCAATGAAACAATTACTAAAATTTTGCAAACTGAATGAAAATTTCAATAAACTATCATTTCATAAAATATACATACAAACAATTACAATCAAATTTAATTATCAATATTTTGCAAACTCAATTATTAACACTAATTTTAAACAAATTTATTTACTAACATAACATAAGCAAACCTAAATAGTAACCTATTGAAAATTAGTTATATTATTTGTAATTATACATGCTAATTACCAAAAAAAATTATATCTCATAAAATTCTACAAACTTAAACAATATATAAAATTAAAGAGTAAAATTACAAAATTATAAGTAAAAAGTTATAAAAAATTCATAATGCAATACAAGTAAAAACAAAGTTTAAATCGAGTAATAATTGGTATATCATATTTTATGAGGATTTTACCATCATTATTAATAAAATAAAATCACCAATTTAACTGGCTGAGAATTAGTTGAGCCCGTTTAAGTATTTTACCATACTGTCACAGTGGGGTTGGTGACCTAGACCTGGACCTACCTAGCTGTCCTTTTAACAGCCCAACTCAGTTCCTGCAAGGAAGCTGAGAGGTTAAACTCCAGTGGAACAGAGATCGATAACATTTGGTTCAACCTGAAATCATTTTTACCTGGAACAGAGATATATACCTTCTGGAACAAGCTTCATTTTAAAAAGAATTTCAATATTCCATATCAATGCTACAGCGAACAACCGGTTGTAACGCCATGGATCAAAATGGGGATTCGTAAAACATAATTACTTATACAGAATTACATTCATTCTTCTTTTTGAAATAGAAACTGCACTGAGATTTTAAGTTCACTCAAATAATCGAAATTAAGATTTCAACAGAAGCTAATGTATTTTCTGCACACTAAATTCCAATGTTCCATTTCAATGCTACAGTGAACAACCGGTCGCAACGCCATGGATCACAATGGATTGGAACAGAGATATACACCTGCCCTATTCTAGAGTTTCAACAATAAGACCTATCTGTTTTAGGGAACGTGTCCCACTACTATAGGGAGGAGTGTTGCAGATCAACAAATTAGGGACAACGAATTTCAGAAAGCAGCTGTTGAATCTTTGCGTTGAAGGCAGTTTTTTTATTTGTATTTTTACTTTTCATAGAAAGATTGATAAGATGAATACTAACAAGAAAACCAACGAATATTTATATAGATCCAAGATTTCTGATATTCAAATTCCAGCCCAGATTCAAGATACATTCCAAGATCAGCAGAGGCAGGTCCCAGATTCTCTAAATAGTTGTTTGCTACGGATGCAGCGTGAAGTTGGATAGGGCAGGGAGTTGATCGATCGCTCTCGACTCCCGTGGCTGCAGCGGTGTATTGAGTGTCTCCTTTGCAAACCCAGAGTCTCTCCACAAATTAAAGAGTGGAAAACAACTATTAAAAGGCTATTTGATGAGATTAGCACCGATTTTAAATTGATTCAAGATGCTCAACAGATCGCTTCTGCGGCACGAGAACAAGCAGGTGTACTACTTCAAGATGAACCGGAAACCAGACTTGTGGGGTTGGAGATTAACTCTGCCAAGATATGGCTAACTGAGAGATGGCTTACGGAAGCTCCCCACGTTCGGATAATTGCCGCGTGTGGCATGGGTGGAGTGGGGAAAACAACATTGCTCAAATATGTCTACAACTTCTTCAAGGTTAGTGACCTCTTTGATCATGTGATTTGGGTTACAGTTTCCCACTTTCCAATTCTCGAGTTGCAGAATCGTGTTGCTTCTGCAATCAATTTAGACCTCACTAAGTGTTCTACTGATGATGTTGATTCACGGAAGATGAAGCTGTCTTCATATTTGAAGGAAAAAAGTTTTTTAATGGTTTTAGATGACTTCTGGAATGCAATCAATCTGAAAGAATTGGGTGTTGAGAAATGCCTTTCTCACCTGGGTTTGGTCGTTTAATTAATTTTGATTTTAACTTGAGCTTCAATCTGATTTTATATTGTAACGACTGGTAAACGTTTATATTTGTGAACTACAATTCAGGATTTGCGTTGATAGTTTTCCAATTAGAGTATTTCCAAACAATGAAGATATAAGCGTTCCATATCCAAATCAATCGGCAATGAGAGTGTACTCGAGCTTATGGAATGCGGTATAGTGGGCATCTCAAGGAGGGCAGGTGAAAACAGATTGGTATTACTCGCCATTTGTGGCTTCCTACATGAATTTCAGAAGTGACGTTTGTGAATGGACAAGCTATGTAACACCTCTCAGTGAATTCATAAGTCCCTTAACTCAAAACTATGATCTACACGACAGTGCACTGCAAGAATGAAGCTTAAAAGTAATACATTTAAAAATATTTATCATAACGAGTGCTTTTCTATGAAGCTGGTATATTTACTATTTAATGTCAATAGATTTCTGGAAAATCAACCGAACTAGATATATTTACAAGATTGGTTCACTATTTGAAAGTATTAAATACTCCATTCTTTACACTGATTTTACAGAGTGATTGTATTTAATATTCAAAGTCATTAGATTTCGGAAATATCTCTACAAAATTTAGTAAAGTTTGAATGTCTCTTGACTCAACAATGATTTTGATTAAACATGTGGAAGTACGGTATTTTCTGATTTGTTTGATCGAAGTGCAGTACTCTTTTGATTAATCTAATGCAAGCGCGGTTTTCTACTCGCAAGTCGCAACTCCAACAAAATCAATTTTGATACCAATCCCTAAAAATCTTGCCTGCTTTGAGCTGTCGAGTTCACTATATTCGGCTACTGGCCATTCAGGTTTGAGATGCACGAATTCCTGTTGAGAAATTGGTGCAGATGTGGATCGCAAAGGGTTTGGTGAAGTATGACCACAGAAGATGGCAAGGATGAGTATTTATTGGAGAACTGGAACAGCTATGTCAAGTTACTTGAAAATCGTTGCTTATTACAGGTGAATGAGGATTACATTACAGTTCATGATGTTTTGCATGACATGGCAGTTTATATCGTAGATGAGGAGAATTGTGTATTTAGGGCAGGTCAAAGTCTTCGACAGTTCCCCCACATCGAAGTCCCTCATGATTGCAAAAGAGTATCAGTGCGAAACAATAGGATTATGTCTGAGTCTCTGCCAAATTTGGGATATCCTAAATTGGTTTCTCTAGCATTAGGACAAAACGAAGGTATTGGACCTAACTTCGATACCTTTAAAATCATTGCCACCATCACTGTGGCAATTGATACAACTTGAGTTTCTGGACTTGAGTCACAGTCCCAAATGCTCGAATGAAGATCATTGATCTGGAAACCGGGCTGTCCCTCCCTCAAAAGACAGAAATCTGTATTTGTGGACCCCAAATTATGAAAGGTGAACCAATTTTTTTTAATTTTTTTGCATTTTTTTGCTTACTCCTTGCTTAGTTCAGTAATATATTGTTCACTCACTAAATCCCGAGGCCACGGACAAAATAATGATCCCGACACGTTATCTTAATGATCCCGAGGCCACAGCCAACATAATCGACAAAGAAGGGTGGCTACATACTGGTGATGTTGGTTTTATAGACAGTAAGGACGATTCAGTGACTCTATATCTGGGAGAAGGATCGCATTTTGATGACAATAAGAGCCGCCTCTCTTAGCACTTTCAAATAAATTTTACATGTAAAAAAAATATTTCTTCTTGCTTTTCAATGCTGGACGGACCTGGACGGTACTTAAAAAGATGGACACAGAGATTTACTAGAAATTTGCAGTTAGCTGAATGTAGGTACTTAAAGATGGACACAATTTCTAACAGAGTTATTTTAGAAATGAAGATCGACACAAAAATTTGTAACCGTAATTTCAAAAATTTGCAGTTAGCTGAATGTAGGTACTTAAAGATGGACACAATTTCTAACAGAGTTATTTTAGAAATGAAGATCGACACAAAAATTTGTAACCGTAATTTCAAAAATTAGCTTCCTGTAGGTATTTAAAAAACATGGACATAAAAATTTCTCACATAGTTATTGAAAAAATTAGAGGTAATCTGGAATAAAATTTGGATACCAATCTCATCTATAGAAAAAACTAGAGGTAATCTGGAATAAAATTTGGATACCAATCTCATCTATAGAAAAAACAAAATTCAGTAATAACATAAATATCCTTCCCTTGCAGGTTGCGTAGACCTGTTTCTTTCATGTTTACATATCTATTAATTGCAGAGTTTTGATATGGAACAATTTCATGACCGCCAAATTCGAGAGAGGAGACATCAGAGTGTTAATAATTATTTAGCCCAACAAATTTTCATGAAAAACGTACGGTAAAAGGCACTTACAACGAAATAATCTATTAAATTCTAGTAATGCAAGTATTTTCTTGATATATGTATTTTCTTCTACATTTCTAAAATCTACCAAGTCAAATTTGATATACTGATTTCTTTCCTTTCTTTCTTTCATTAATAGTATAGGCGAAGTCACAGAGAAACCATACCTGATGATCTCCGGGTGATCACGATATTATATTTGCAGTTTCATCCGATCTGGGGATCCCCAAACTTATACTCTTCACAAGCACCACCCCTGCCTTGAAGCTGGACAACTCTTCCGTGGCAACTCTGTGGGGTCTTCCAAAGAAATTCTCCCCTGCTTCTCAGGACAACGATATCGATTCTCCGCACTCGCTCTCGCACTCGAAAAAGGGCATCGTGATAATGCCGCAGGCACTCAGACCGGTGGGGTCGAGTGTGTTAGTGGAGGAAATAGATACCAACTTGCAAGCGGCCTCTTCCCTGTGCGGTGCAATGGAGGAAATAGAAGAGCAACTTGCAAGCGGCCTCTTCCCTGTGCGGTGCAATGGAGGAAATAGAAGAGCAATTTGAAGCAGAGAATCGGCCTGCTCTCATATCGGATTCTAACAACAGAGTCCGCTGGGCTAACTTCGCCTACAGGCAAATGGTTGGACAGCCAGAGTGTTTGTGGCTCGAGTAATGTCCATTCCCATTCTCCCAAAGTCATGAGAATTGATGGGGAAGTCGTTTTGATGTTTGATGTTCCAGAGAATCCAACGGCACGAAGAAGAGCTCCATGACAATTCCCTGCCGCGTTAAAATTCAGTGGACAAACGGCACGGAGAAGAGCTCCATGACAGTTCCCTGCGACGTCGTCAGAATCGAAGCTTCCATCATGCTTGGTAGGGAGTCAATTTGGGTTGCTGCACTTTGCATAGACGGCTTCCTGACAACGCCTGCAATGCAATCAGAGCGAGTCCTGTCCCGATTATTTTCCTTCGATCAAACGCAGAGAGCGTGGGGCAGACATTGGAGAGTCTATAAGCATTAGCAGATGGCAGAGAAATTCATAGCTGTAGAAGATTAGCAGTGGATCAACTTGGGGTATCATCACAGGAGGTTGGCGCGATGTGTCCACTACAGAACTGAAAGCCAAGCCAGTTAACAGGTGCTTCCATGTAATATAAGAACAGATCTGAAAGCCAAGCTAACGCGTTTTCAAGAAATATGGAGTAGCTTTTTGGATAAGAATGGTGTTATAATTGACTGCACTGCTTTTGTTGAAAAATGCTACAGGTTGAAAAAAGCTAAAATTCCTAAGATTCCTTTGTCGTAAAATTGAAAAACGCTAGGATTCCTGCTTCATAAAATTAGAAACTGTACTAAATTAAAAAAGCTAGCATTCTTGCTTGGTAAAATTGGAAAATTACTAAATATGGATAACCAATCTCACTGGCTCTGCTTGGCGGATTTAGCAGAATCAATGCTTTCTTGGCTTGGCGAATTTGGCTACGGGCATAGCAAGGCGAATTTTAGGAGACGACACGGTAATGATAATTATGACATGGGAAATTTAGCAAAGTAAGAGAACAATTTGTAGTTTTTTTGGGCGAATTTTAGTAAAAGAGATGGTAATGACTGTTAAGATTTTGGAAATTTTGATTTTTAAATTTCGATTTTCTAAATTTTAAGTATTTATCACACAACTTACTTAGTGTACAGTTTACTACTTAGTGGACATGTTCCATGACATGTTCAGCATGGAGAAGCTTTTAAGTTAAAAAAAAATTAAAACTAAAAAATTATTTTACCCAGACCTCAAGATTTTCTTTATATCTTTTATTTGTAGACACAATATCTTCACCTGACACCTGACACACTCAAGGGACCAGATCCTCCACATCTTTTATGTAGATTTGACCTTTGCGATTTCGTAGAGTAGATAAAATATATATAATCAAAACCGTACACTATATTCAAAATTTAAAATTTCTACATCCTTATAATTGTGGGAACAAAAAAGAAAGGAGAAGACAGAACAGCCTTACAACATGTAAATATGGTTTATCTTTTAATCCCAATAGAATAGAAGAAGATGTAGTTTATTTTCTTCCTGGCTTATCTCTGGCTGAAATGAAAGCTGTTCATCGGCCGAAAAAGGAAGACGTCGTCATTTTGATTACTACATGGATTCCATCTAAAGCCATTTTGATGAATAAATTACTATTAGTGAACCGCCGTAGGACTCAATATATCCAAAGTTATTATTATATATAGATGGACGGTAAGAGAACAAATATGTGAAGTGGTACATGGAATTATAGGTAAATAATAAAATATTGATATGTTAGATTATTATTATTATGTATGATCTAGGATAGAATGTTATTTATAAAAAAATGTTTATTATTATTTAAGATTTTGGAATACACATATCAACATTAAAAAATATTTAAGGATAGTTATTTGATTTAAATATTAACAAATATAGTGAACACTGAATATACAAAATATGGTTGTAACAATAAAATAGAATAAATAATGAACATATAAAATATGAGAGAATTAAAAGGAATATAGAGTTAGATGAATAAATACATGCGAATGAAAATAGTAAAATAAAAAAATAAAAATATTAAAATAATGAAGAGAAATGAGCTCTTAGACAATAAAGTGGTAGAGTTTATGTTTAAGTAAATAAAAATGGGAGTAAAATAATTGAGCACTTATGAATGGATCATCTTTTTAATAGTAAGATAAATCAGTAAATTGAGAAATTTTAAAGAAATAATAATGAATTATAGAAAAAGAAGTAAATTAACAAGGGAAAAAGTTGCGTGGCAGCGTAGTCCTTGCCAAAGGGAGTGGGCCGGAGAAGCAAAACCATAAGGGAGAAGGCTACAACGAATTTCGCCTTCCAAGTCTCCAAACGAACAAAATACCTGGAATCCAGACTTTGTGCTCGCACTGTGCGGCCCTCAGTACTCACCAGTTCCTGTTATCCATTAATTGTTGAATTTGAAGAGAAATTTAGGTCGTGGAGTGATTATGCTTCTACCAATGGTTCCAATGGTCTGTCGGAGCTTCCGTTTAGTATAAGTGATCTAGTATGCCGAGAATTTACACAATCCTGTCGTGGTAATGAAGCATTTTCGGACTATTTGCAGGTAAGGTTAGTTTAGGAAATTTCTCTTGTCGACACTAAAACACTAGAATCAGGAACTCGTAAAGCTTAAATCATTGATCATTAGGCTTTATTTTCATTTACTGCAGAGACAATTTCTATTTTTTGTTAGAGTAAATTAAAATAACTAGCAAATCAAGTTTTTCATTGATCTCTTGCTAGTCTCATATGGGGAAGATTAAATTATTATTATTTTTTATGGAGATTTGTAATGAGTTCGCAATGAAACAATATGTGAAAAGTCAAGACTCTTTATAGGTAAACATTTGAAATTTCAATTCATAATGCTTGTGTTTCTTCTACTGATCCATAGGACTATACGTGCACTGAGGATGAAGACAAGGATACATTTCAAAAATTTAAAGCAAGAGAGCGTAAAAACCGTCTGTTGCAAAGTTATCTGTTGGACTGTATTGATACTCAGTTGAACGACGCCATAGGAAAATTAACAACGTCTTCTGAGGCAAGAATTTTGCACAATTTAAATTGAATTGGAATTTTGAAAATGTTCATGGATGTTTCAATAATTAATTTGTAACTTCTGTTGTGGCGCAGTACACAGCCTCGTATCAGCTTCAGTGGGAAACACTCTTCTTAAGCACGAATTTATTGGACAGATTCTTGTATAAAGGGACTTTTACAAACGATACTCATATACAGGTCCTACGTATCTCCAGCATGACACTTGTAATCATAATTCTATATACAGGTTCAGATAATGGAATCCTATGCAATTTTTGCAACCTTCCTTGTTTATCCCAGTATAATACATTTTTCTCAAGAAGTTGCGGATCTGTAAAATGAGCATATTCTAAGGATTGTATTGGAGTTGTCCATGGCATAAAAAACACACGGATGATTAATCAGATAAGAAAACCTAGATGACGTGAAAGATGTGCATGCGTTGGGATAATGAAAACTCAAACCAGAGGTTGGTGGAAGTAAAACCAGGCTCTCAATCAACTAACATTCAACTAATGAAGGGTTGCGAATGCTTCCTTCTAGATAAGTGTTTATAAATTTAAGACATGCTTGCCAAAACATGAATTCCATTAAAAGTCTGGGGAGGTCTTGTATTTACATGATAGATTGATGTAAGAAGCAATGGCTCTACCAATACATACCCACACAAATGTACCAAACGATTCCCTTCCCTGTTCTTCCTTTTCATTACCCAAATCCTCCTCTTCCTACTGTGTATGCCCATATCCACATGTCTGGAAATTGGGGTTGAATCCCTTTCACAGTTGGTTCAAGACGCTGACCAATGAAAGGCCAAGGCCAGCACATGCATCATCCTCCTCCATCGATTTGACATAGGAGTCATCTCCCCAAATTCCAGTCCCCAACAAGAATAAGGACAATGTTGATAGGAAATCAATATGGGTGAATCCGAAGATGCCCAAAGCATCAGCATCCGTTCTCCAAAACTATGGGAACAACCTCAAATATGTTCGACTAAAGGCACTTGCTCAGAGGTTGGATGCATGCGAGGGTAGCTGAGAGGAAGTTTCAAGCCTTCTCTGTAAAACCCCAAAAAATTCACTAAAATTTAAAATTTTTATACCAGCATAAGTTTCTATGATTGTGATGCAGTAGTAATAAATGTAACAACATCATACTAAATTCTCTAGTGTTGATTCAATGACAAACATCTTTCCTAATCTGTTGTTAGTTATCCTAACATCCTAACACAAAACTTCAGTAATTAAACACTTGGTCCTGAATTAATGAAATACTCATTTAGCACTGAAATTGTAAAGTGTCGTAAGGTTACATTAGTGTGATTACTAATGTTACGCATTTTATCATAACACATCATTATTAAATCTAATTTGATCATTTCTATGTACTGAAGACATCCTTGAATCGCCCTGAGGCTTACTTAGCTATCGCTAGCTAACGCTCTTGAATACCATGTGCAGAAAACATGTAATTGTCCGAGAATTTCACTAGCAGATTACTTATGTTTTTCAGTTACCCTATAATGTAATACTAGTATCGATACATGTGAGCATAGTGTTAACTACTCTTGAAACCTTCCAGGTATGATAATTTATTATCATTCATGTTTTATTACAAGGATCTTCAGATCTAAGGTTAATGGTTTGATTATTAAATAAATGAATATTTTACTAATGTTAAGGGATCTTTGCTTCGTTCGACTTCATTTTTAACATCATTTATTAAGTGCTAACCTTGTCATACGTATGATGATTCAGAGATCAATTTTCAATGCTTATGTATAGCAATTTGTTATCATGGGAATTTTTCCACGAACATGCAATTATTTGTTCTTCATTATTAACTACAAGAATGCATTGTCCTACACTTAAATTATAACTACCATATATATAACTCCTATATATATATTGACATAGTTTTTATGTTTCGATAATTTTTCAAATACTATATAAATAAAAAATGCCTAGACTATAGTGTGGAAACATATATATATCAACCCTATATATTCCATAGAACTTACATATTTGTTTCAATAATTACGAAATACCATTGAAAAGCAAGAGTACCTAAGCTATGGAATGAATTATCCAGTTAGTATAAACATCATACTTTACTATTGGATACCATGACCCATGGTAGTAATATGCATAACTCAAACATGGGTAAAGCTTCAGGGATTAAGGTGCATATCCAATTTTCTATGTTGAAACCATAAGGTCTTTCCTACAACGTAGCGTCCAAGGTAATAAGTGTTGGAGTGAGATGTAATAACTCCTTAAAAATGTGTGTTGGTAGGCTCACACTTCCACGATGGTGCAATTAAATGCTTTCATAAATAACGTTGTAGTGGACCTCTAGCTGTAAGCCTTTGTGGCTAGTCTTCACGTGTTCGAGCTAAGGTCGTAGAATTGATACAATGTAATGTATAGATGAATCATCGTCGAGTTGGCAAACTTTGGTAAGAATTGCATAACTGGAAAACTGTGTTGGCATCACCTCAGCTGTGGTGAAATATGTTTTGAATGCAGTTTTAAATGCATTTGGTATACGTACATTTATTAGATGTGGTGGCTTCATCCTGAACGTTGATCTAGACTCCTTAGGTTTGGGAAAAAACCCTACCTCTCCATAACGTCGGTATCTTCTCTTGTAACATTCATTTGCTTGGAAGGAGTGGGGAAGGAGGCCGACAGGCCCTCTGGGTCCCCAAGGTTTGAATCCCGCACCACTAGCTCGACTCTCTAGAAATTTCATGGCGTTCTGCCGACTGTAGCACCTTTAAATGGTTAAAAGAATGTGAGGGATGTTGTGAGCTTTCGGTTGTTTGATAATGTTTCGTGTTGTTCTTGTTGGAAAAACTAAATGCACTGAACCAGTTCTACTTGGCAGGGATAAAGTTTTACTGACTACTGTTGTCTGGAGAGGAACGATAAAAAAAATGCATCTACAAGGTAATGTACCCATAATTTCTTTTCTTTGTTTGCTGGATAAACATGTTAGAATACAGTTGTTTGTAAAACTTGTAACCTAATTTAACCCATTGAAAATGTCTGTCGTTGGAAGGCTCTACTATCATGCTAGAGATGCTCATTTGCAACCCAGGATACTAGCTATCTGGGTAAGCCTCAGTAAAACCTCAAGGGTTTGCCGACAGATACAAACGAAATGGTTATTCTAAGTATTTTAGTTGCATTCAGGGTGTTAGAGTTAGATACAGTCGTATAAAAGGGTGGTTGAAAAGTTTTTTTTTAAGCTATGAAGCTGAGACAGTGGGGAGCTTTGCTCCATGAGCTATAGCTCGCATTTCTTTACTACTTTTGGCCATTGTTTATAGTATTTCGCCGAGGCTCAGAAATTGGGTTTCAATACTAAGAAACTATATGGTTGGTTTTGATCTAAGTGGTCTTGTGCAAGTTTAAAAGTTACTAGATTCAGTCATTTTGCTTATCACAAGGATTAAGTGTTGTTATTGTAACTGTTTAGGGCATAGTTCGATAATAATAATAAATATTACTTTGCGTAAACCGTAATCTGGGTTTTAACCCAACTCGAATGACTGTGTTTTATCTTAATGTTTACGGTCTTGGTTTTTGTTAAACTTCCAATGTTGATTGCATTCGTCGTTGAGTTTGGAAAGATGATGGACTTGTATTAATTTCGATGTATAAGGAACATAAAAGTTCTGATAAGAATAAAATGTTATTTGTAATAAGATAAATAAATTGTGGACTGATGATCCTCTGGATTTCAAACTAGTTTGATTTACAAAAGGATATGAATTCCTGAAAACCCTAGGTAATACATAATAATAGTTTGAAGTGATAGAAATTTTAATACATCTTTATTAAAATTTGAAATACTCAAACTCAAAGAGATTTAAAGATTTGATTTAAATAATGAAATCGTAAATCGAGGTTTTTGCATTTGTCCATACATTAATGTAATGGAAAATTGAGTATATTCCTATGACGAAATATTGGAGCACGTAATACTTGTATGTTTATTGGAATGGTAGTATCTATTTAATTTATGTATGCATATATATATGATGATTCTGCTAGTGTAATAAACTGTCTATGATAAAATAAATAATATCTTTTTGTAACATGAAACAGAGTTTATTATTTAGCAGACATCATGAAGTATATAGAAGAATTATAATTTTTATCTACATTTCTAAATGACCTATTTAATATAAAACAAATAAAACAGAACTGAAATGTGATACTCTGGTCATTAAACAATCATTTAAATTTATCTTATGCATGTGATCAATCTATACTACTCTAATTTAACCCTATCTGTACTAGAGTACGACACTATTATAGTGTGTGAAAAAATGCAGAAAGGTGATTTATAATCAATCATTCTATTCTTTCAATTTCATCCTTCATATTGCATTTTGTCTTATCAGTAAAATTTACATAAATAAAGTAATCCATAACTCAAGCAGAATCTCTTAGTTTAAGTGAAAATAATAAAGAAACATTGCATCCCTATTTAATTTAATAACATAACAGAAGTAGAAAAGATAACACAATATAAAACTGGAACTGTAGAAGAAGAAACAAACAGCCAAAGGAGCCTGTTCCACCCAACCAACTCCTAAAGACAACCAAGCTACTTTCCTTAAGACCCCCGAGCCTATTCACTGAACCACTAGGACGAAGATGCTATGTGAAATAATGGAACAAGTTCCTTTGCAACTCAGCAGAAGTACTTAGCAGCAACACTACCTGCCTTTAGCAATATTGAACTCAGCAATGTGGCTGCACTAGTTCAGAATGCAGACTTAGTTCACTCAATCACTTCTAACTTTCCCCTCATCAAATATCTTGTGCTCAAAAATTGTCACAAGGTAAGAATGAACAACCTCCTGCTGAATTTGATGGATAGATAAATAGCATGCCTAGGTCTTTTGGTCAGTTTATTTCAGTAAATGAGCCACCTGCTGAGTTCCACTTTCTTGGGGAACATGACCACAAAAGTAGGAAGTTTCCCCCTACAATAGTTAGAAGTAAGTTGAGGATGTTGCCAAGTGTCAATCTAATCTCCACCACAGTCCATTCCCCCCAATGGGTCAGTGAACACTCATTCCATAGTCTCCTTTGGATATTTGTCTCCACTTTTATTTATTAATAATAAAATATTTAGAATAATTAATTGCAGTCATCCATGATCCCACTTGATCAATTGTCATAAAAATTTACAATAAAATAAAACATAATGTTTTCTCAATAACATAAAAGGTCTAGAACTTGGGGTATGTGACATTCTTGGCTTGTTGGGTGATTAGCCCGACCCCAAGGAAGTAGTATTCATCATCAACAATCTTCAGAGATGGGAAAAATCCTATCTGGCCTTCCAATATTTCAAGGCCAAGGAAGGGTTCTTTGTGGATTTGACTCTGTACAACGTAACCATGAAGCTGTTGAGGAAAGGCAGGCAATGGGATTTAGTCGAGCAGCTAGCGAAGAAGTTGGTGGGTGAGGGGATGAAACCTGACAACTTCACGTTCTGCACCATCATAAGCTGTGTTAGATAGTGCAACCTTCCCCACAAGGCCGTGGAATGGTTTGAGAGAATAAATGGATTAGGGTGTGTCCCAGATGAGATCACCTTTTTAGCCATGATCGATGCTTATGGAAGAGCAAGTAAAATCTCTGAATCGTTGAATATGTATGAAAACGCTGCCGCTCAAGGATGGCATCTGCATACGGTAACATTTGCTACACTTATTAGAATGTATTACATTGTTGGGAATTACCAGGCAACTCTGAATACCTATGAAGAGATGAAGGTATTTGGTGTGAAACCCAATTGGGCCATTTATAATACAATCCTTTATGCAATGGGGAGATCTGCAAGACCGTGGCATGTGAAATCCTTGCACAACGAGATGATCCAAGATGCCATTTCCCCTAACCGCGTTACTTTCAGTGCTTTGATAAGGGCTTATGGGAAGGCTCATTGACCAGATGACACCTTCCATTGGTTTGGGAAGATGAAAGAGGCCGGTGGGAGATGGATACTGTTCTTTACAACATTCTCCTCAGCATGTGTGCTGATATGGGCAGGGTAGATGATGCCTTCAGACTGTTTCGGGATATGTCTGGAGTCTGAAAATTGTAAGCCTGATAACTGGAGGTATATGGTAATATTAAACATGCACCATATCCTAATAAGTGAGAGGAAAAAGGACAATAAGTAAGAGGACAGAGGAGTTATGATGTGTAAAATTGTTAAATTTTTAAATTTTAAATTATTTTAATTTTATTTTAATTTCTGATAATTAAACTCTCTCCTCCAGGAATTTATGTCTTGCCTTAAGTGTACTTCACCAATGAAAAATACAGTTTTTCATTTTTCAAAAAATAAAATAAATATTTTTTATTTTCAAGAAAATCAAATTAATACTTTTTTTAAAAAACATTATGAAAATAACATTAATATTTTAGAAATATTTCAAAATTAATGCTAGTCAAAGAGCATTGAATTTCCAATGGAAAGTATATCCCTTCCTTGGCAGGGACTAATAAATTGAGAAAATATATTAATAACACCATAGGTGTTGCTTTTATGGACATTAGTCCCATGATATTGTTCTTGATTCCTCATCTCGCAGTCCAATAAATGAGTGCCATGTGGTCGCCTTTCATCCGTCGGTTCACCATCACTCCAAGTACGTGGGTTGTTCGGCACACCACACTTCACTCAGCAACTTCATGTGCGGATAATTTCTCTTGGTGATTTGGATTCCCACATAAGCAAGAAACCGCGGTAGTCTTCAAAAAAATCCACAAATTTGTGGGCAACAACCTTAAGCACATAGTCAAGCGCCCTTCCACCAAAGGCCTGGAGGACTCTACTGCTTACACTTTCACAAGAACTGCGTGTACCACATCAGCGAAGCCCTACTGAAGAGAGATGCCAACATCTCCAGAGAATGCATGGTGCACCTCGACACCTGCATTAATAAATCCAACAAGATCGCTACGTTTCGAATCACCATACAGTGCCTCTATCTCCTTTCCGCTCAAGTCGAGCGCAAAAATTTTCTAAATCCCGTCGCATAGATGTCTTTTCTTTAGGGAAACCATGTACTGAAGGGTGGGTTGGGAAGAATTATAGAAAGTACAGCTCAGAATTAGGGCATTGTTATCTTTTTATGTTAGATGTGTTGTTAGTGTCTGGGGTTGCCGTTAAATCTACTCAAGATTGTTGAAATATCGACCCTAATGCGATTGTTGCATACCATTAGTATGATATTGGGGAATATTTGCGCATTGAAGATTATCTCTGAAAAGTGGGGTTCTTTGTGATCGAATTTACAGGTTAGTTTCCTTTGGTTTTCACAATTTTTGTGAAAGTGATTTTGAACTCATGACCACCAATCATATCCGTAATATTTTGGTATGTATCCTATTTGTAAAGTGTGGTTATTTCCCTATGCACAACTTGGTATATCCATTTATGTTTCTTTGTATGGGTAGCACTTTTGTTAGCTTTTGATGCATGTCTTTCATATGTGGAATTGAACGCATGACTACCAAGCAACAAAATTTCTTTGACAGGGTTCTCCTTAACCTAACCCCATCTAATTGTTCACTTAACTGGTTAGCCCCTTCAATGGGTATTCTATGCATATTTGTCTCTTTGTGTGATCGAGATTCAAACCACCTATTGCTATTGAGTCATTTCTTCAATGGATAGGTTGATGTAGTGTAAATCCATTCACCAAGATTCCATTATGACCATGCTCTGCCACAACCCAATGCCATGAATTTCAAATGGATGAGTCTAGGTGAATGTGCCAAGCAATTTTGGAAAAAGGCTACCCGTCAAAGCTGGCATTTAAACCAAATGATGCATGTTCTACAATTAAGTGCAGGCTCATAGAGCATGGTTGTCAAAGAGTTACCAACAGTACACTTTGTGGCCATGAATTAGGAAAGTGTAGTCTACAAGCACACAGAGAGTCGATCGCCTAATATATATATATATATATATGCTACTAGTAAATATGTGAGATTTAAAAGAGAGAGTCACTTAAGCTTTGCTTTGATTTTAATTTTATAGTGGGCCTTTTATGGTATGAATTCCACTTGTGTTTGTGGAAACTTTGTTTGCCTTATTACGTGTCTCTTTTTGTATCTTTTATGGCTATCTTTGGGAAAATACCATTGCATATTTATTGTGATTTATTTGTCTTCTTTTTCCTTTGTATATATATGATGGACACAATTGATGTCAAAGTTGGGATACCACAAAGACATTAGGATGTGATTGTTTATCACCAAGGGATTGTACAAGACTTTGATGCTACAAATAATAGTTTATTTGCATGGTAAGATTTAGACATTGAATCGATCCATTGAGGTGTGGATCAAACATTGATTTGTGTGGCCAGTGTAGATATATAATTGTACTCTAGTAATGCTTATTAAAATCTAGTTGTTTGTTTCACAATTCATCTCTTCAGGGATGGATTACGAACATTTACTACGATTCAGATGGTGATTACTTTGAAATTACATGTCACTTGCAAAATATACTATTTTTTTATGCCATTGTTCAAATGCGATTATTTGAAAATATGGCTCCAAATATTGTTTGATTGTTTTCCATGAAAATAAGAAGGGAAATGATTCCAAACTTCCAATGTAGATTGATTTATGTGTAGAAATCATTGTTTATTGGTGAATAGCTTTGGTGTCTTAAAAACTCACAACTATGAAAATATCAATGTTCAGTAGTTATTTCTTTGGAATTATACTTTATTGATTTAACTATAGGGACATATCTATTTGTGATTCATAATACCGAATGTACTCTTCCCCACTAATTATAGGTTTGTTTATATAATTGATACCATTTGAATTTTTTATTACACTCATTAGTGTTGTTTACACATTAGATTGAAAATTGATCAGTGTATAATATTTCATAGAGCATTTTCATGAAACATTTGTCATCTTCACATACATAGGATATCAGTATTATATACAATTAGTAAATTCATGTAAAAAAGTAAAATAAACATTTTCTATTTGATTCACAGTGGAAGTTATTTTTCCTGGAAGTTATAAATGGCCAGTTGTGCGCAGATTCTAGTTTCTTAAAATTCTATGGATTGTTATGGATTAGGTGTTTTAAGTAGTTGTGAAACATCCATCCATGATCGGTCATGTTTCCATGCAATGGAATCATGTTGGTATAGCCATTAGAAATAATTTGTTGTGTTTGGGGAAATTTAACAGCTAAATCGCAGCTTGGAGCACATGCAATAACTCTTAGCCATTTTGGGGGTGCTTTCAATTGTTGGTCCATGTAAAGTTTTGGGGTAAATTTTTGTGCATTTTTGGTGTGAAAAGGGCCAATCCGAAGTGGTCCGATAAAGAGGAGTCAACTCTAACGTAGTGGCCAAGATTCTGGGAAATTGGGTATTTTGACTATGTCAAGGGCGGAGTTAAGTGAGTTAATTAGGAATTTTGTCCACTTACATCTATGAGTGGATTAGTTGAGTAGTGGAGTAGTGGGAGCGGGGAAGGTTGTTTGCACCCTATAAATATGTAAAGGGTTAGTATTTTTGAGTCGGTTAGTGAATTAGTTAGCTAGTTGATGTTCAATATTTTGGTGAGCTCTATTTTGTATGTTGAAAATATTGACTATTATAAGGAGAAGAGTCGCATGATCTGTAGGCTGTGTTCATAGATCCATTGTGAAACAAGGAGCAATGTGTAAGTCATTGTAGAACATGAAGTGCTTATTTTGACTGCGACTCATGGATAAAGAAAGTGCTTTTGTGGTTTTGTCCCATTTTGGTTTCCACGTTACATCTGGTGTCTAATATGTATGTTTCTTGTGATGATGTGTTGTGTTTATTGTTAAATATGTTGCATATTCTTGAATAATGGATGATCCATGTGTATGAATGGTATATGAATGAATATATGTCATAGTTAATTGAGATGTTAGATGTATGCAATTATGTGAAGTGTTAAGTAAAGATCTTTGTTGAGTTTAAGAATGTTACGGTTGTTGGGTTCCTATTGTACCCCTTCGATACTGCAGAAACTTGGTTCCTGTATCTCCCATAGGTACTTTAGGTGAGACCTCATCTGCTTCGTAGGCATTGCCGAAAGGGCTAGACCCCTTTTGGGCTGGTATCTTGGGTTTTGGTGGTATATGATTTGGATGAACCTAGGTTGATATATAAGCGCTCCAACACCAATCTTACATCGAGGAGGAACACCCTAAGAATTTGTAGTATCTTTGAATTTAAATATGTTGTTTTGAAGCATATTGGAATCAACCTATTTTTTGAATCTAGAAATAGAAATTAATAAATTATGGTATATGAATAAGATCCATTTCTAGTTGTTAATCATGGTAGATGAATCAGATTCATTTCTAGTCGGTAATCATGGTTGAAAATACCCTTATCAGTTATATTACTTGTAAAAGAAGTAATATTGTTGTAAAATTTTCTCTAGGATTTTGTTTATGGTAGGGAAGTTGATTTATTTGTATCAAATATGAGGGAAGTTATATTATTGTGGAAAATTACTTCAAATGGTCAATGGAATTAATAAATACCTTATGATTAAGAATGGTATGAATTGCATAAACCCATTTCCATCCGAATTATAACACCTTTTTAAGTTATGTTTTCCTAGATGTTTTGAATGGCTAGTTGTATGTAGATTCCATTTCTTAAAATTCTATGGATTGTTATACATTGGGTGTTGCAAGTAGTTGTGAAACATCCATCCATGATTGGTAATGTTTTGAATGCAATGCAAGTCATGTTAGCATAACACCATGGGGAATTTACTATGTTTAGGGAACTTCAACTACTAAATATCACTCTGGGACACATGAATAAGTCCTTTTGTTGGGAGTTATAATTCTTACACTGAGGAGGAGAACCATGTCCTCCATTTGTGGGTTTGCTTTAGATTCTAAGGATTTTATGCAACATGGTCTTGGATACAATTTGTGGAGACTACAATATGATGATCCCCAATTGCCTCTCTGGACATTTTGATGTAACAGTTGAATTATTCATCTATGAGGCCATAAATATACGGTCCTCTGTATCAGGTACTATTTTTCCATCCCCCTTCTTGGAACTGAAGAGGTAACGTCTCTTATGCCTTGACTAACTACAATATTTGCCAGAAACCCATACCACAAAATGATTCAAACTGGCGGTTTTGCTAATTTTTGCTGCTTTGGAGGAAATGGGATGATGATCCAGAGACACCCAATGGATTTTATAGGCCAATTTTTTACTTCTGTTAGTGTGGAGGAAGTGGGAAGTTTTGATGTAGACGAAATCAATTCCCATATTTGAGAATTCATGATACATCTAGATTTAGATTGATTTCCAATCCAAATATGTCTATATGATTTAGAATTTAGAATTTAGAATTATTTCTCATCTTGATTTTTGTGTGGTTCCCTCGTCTTTCTGTGAAGTCTCCTTTTCTTTATCGAGATTAAATTTTCCTGATTTTTGACATTATATACATATAAACACAAAACCATAAATACCAATTTGCATCTGTAACTTTCACTATGTAAGCATGCTTTTGTCTTGGGCCCCTTAAATTCCAAAAGGGAAATTGTTATCTTTAGTGTCATCTTTGATTCCCCAAGAAAAAGAAAAAGACAGGAACATAATTGTCCCCTTACCATTCCTAATTCCTTATCGACAAGGTATTCCTTCAGTTCAGGTATTCTGGTACTATAATCTAATCTATTGAAATATTATTGGCATGGACACAAATATATTCCCAAACTCTAGGCTTTATTATTATAGCTATAACAATAAAGGGTGGGATAATCGGAAAACCTCTTGCCCAATGACATGTAAAATACTAACATTAATAATCACATTCTTTTTTTTTAACTATAAATAAAAATAAGAATAAAAAGAACCTACTTTCTAAAAAGTGACAACAAGGGTCAATTCTTATCTTCAGCCTGCCAAATTGTCAAAACATCGCTTTTCCAAAATATCCATTGGAATAAGAATCTAAAAACTTGGAATTATTCACATTGAGATGAAGCAAGTTGTGATAAATATATATAACTATGCCATCAATAACCAACTCATAAAGCTGAGAAGGCCTCCAAATAACTCACATTTGATAGTATCATGATATTATTTCAATGGTTCATTATACACCCAAAACACAATATCTAGTCTTGCATTCCTTTGTGCTTTGAGCATAAATGAATATGGAGAAGGGTATCACAATAGTTCGTACTAAATGCTAAATTAATGAATGATTGATTCATGGGAAATAACACAGTAGGAAGCAATGGTTAATGGGAATGTGTCATTACATATTCAACTTTCTTATATATAAAAATATATGTATTGGGATTGTTGGTATGATTCTCCAAAAGCTACCCTAAAAAAAATCATGGATATCATGTGTGTTCTTCTTTTTCCCATAGTGAAAAAATCCAAGGCGTTCATCTCATCTCCTTTCCCAAAGCACTAAAAACACTATATCTGAGCAATCTTGCCAATATATGCAAGAATACTAGAGGGTAGAATCTAGATAGTATTTCGATGGTGGTTTTCCTTTCCCCTCCATTATTTAGGGTTCATGTTGATTATCATCTCCTAGATTAGTGAATACTTCATTAGTATGGTAGGGATATGGGATATGCTTTGTTTTGAAGTTCAAATATTTGTTTCAACAAGCGTTTTTCCCATAGGGGTCTATATATTTACTAGTGACTAATCCATATGCTTTCATTGAAGTGGACTAAAAGGAAGGTAGATGATATTATGATATCATTTTTTTCCTTTCCTCCAATCTATATGGTCATTTTTCTTATTGTCTCCTAGTTCAATGAATCAGTGGGATGGTAAGGATATGATATTTTTGAATTTCTCCATTCGTTATGGTCATATTTATTACCATCTCCTCTATTCTTCTTATAATATTTTTCATATTGAAGTTATTGTTGTTATTTATTTTGGAAATGCTTCAAGAAACATTTGTTGCACTACATAAAGTGGAATTCCTTATTTATAGGTACCAAATATCACTAGATACTTACTTCCCGAGGCTTCAGTGCCAAAATATTCGTTAAACTTCAATTGCAAAATCAGTCTAGAGACTTGGGCGCCAAAATCCCTGTGCAACTCAAGCCATGTCGATTCGACACACCAACGCAAGAATGGAATCTTGGTGAAATAAATTCCCTTAAATTTGAACCCATTTGCATCATGAAAATAACATTGAGTTAGGTGATTCTTTCAACCTGTTTGTGGACCATAACATTTTTTTTCAATGATCAAAGATTTCACTTGACAAAGCAACATGCCATAGCTGGCTTCTTTCTAAGATATTGGTGATGACCAGGACACCTAGTTACCTGTGGTCAGTTTGGGGAATTCCTTATTTATAGGTACCAAAAATCACTCAAGAGACTTTGATACACAAAATCACAAGATACTTACTTCCCGAGGCTTCAGGGCCAAAATATTCATTAAAATTCCTTTGCAAAACCAGTCTAGAAACTTGGGTGCCAAAATTTCTGTGCAACTCGATCCAAGTGCATTTGAACCCATTTGCATCATGAACATAACATTGAGTTAAGTGAGTATTTCAACTTTTATGTGGACCATGACATTTTTTTCCAATGATTAAATATTTCACTTAACAAAGAAACAATCCATAACGGGCTTCTTTCTAAGATATTGGCGATGACTAGGAGACCTGGTGACAAGATTACTACAAAGTAAATCCCTTATTTAGAACATATGCAGGTCTTTTCAGCTTGTAGGATCAGGGGCACCTTGGTTATGTTAATGCTTTCTACAGTGGAAAGAAATCACAAGTGTGTAGAAGAAGCTATTAAGATTTTACTTCAGCTAACAAGGAATATTTACCAAATCATATTCCCTTCTACTGTACTCCTATTCTTTTGGAGTTTTTTAAGCTACTTGATAAGAGTTATATCCTAATATTAACTTATACATAGTTTGTTGTAGCTCTTTAGATTCGTTGCTTGACACAAAATATGAATGATTTTCAAGGAGTCCTTTCCCCTATTTGAGCTTGGAGCATTGCCAAAAATTTCAATCTTTGTCAGATTCCTTTGGACTATTGAATCAATTTACCAAGTGTGCTTATTGAGATAATGTTTAGTATGCATCTTTAGCCAAGCAAGTTTGATAAAAATAATTAAGGGCATTCCATTATGTTGTAATATTAATACACAATTTGGTCTTCTTATATTTCACTTCTTATGATGCTAAATGATGTTAGTGGGATGTGGAGTGGTGCCACGATGCTATGCCATTCCCATTTATCTATGTTTCATGTGTTTCTATATTTAGTAAAATATCATAAAAAGTTTTGATTTAAACACTCACACTCAGAGTCCCATGTTAAAACGCTAAGGAGTTCAAAAACATGACTTAAATAGTGGATTCCAATAGAGAGTACCAAAGTACATGATAAGACCACAATAATAAAGGTATACATATATGCTAGCACAATATTCAAGACTTCATTATTAAAGAAGAAATTATAAACACAACTAACAAGAAGATATCTTATACTTCATAGAGAAAATTATCATATTTGGCTGGGTATTCATGGATTTGTTCATTTTAATTTCTAAGCAATTATGAACCTATATTTTGAAGGCCCCTTTCTCATTCTTCTCTGATTTAGAGATTGAGCATGAAGTAATTGCATAGAGTTTTCAAAATAAAATGTCCTTATCTTCCAATAGGTTCTACAGACAATCATGAAAATTTTCTATCTCTCATGGGCTCCCTGAAAGCATGGGGGGTCAGTTGATAGGCAATATCCTATCACGCCCATTCATATTGGGGAGTAAACTATGATACATAAACAACAAAATATATCGCCCTGTATTAAGGGGCCAAGGGGGATTAATTATGATATATGACAATACAAATATTAAGGGTATATTTTATTAAATTCCGTGTAGAAGCGGTGGAGGGGTGGCAGAGGGAAAATCCTATAAATATAATAGTTAGGATGATATCCTAAGTATTAATTTGATGTCTTAGATGGGATGTATATAAAAATGAAAACATTGTAAAAGTTATCACTTTAGTAGTCCAGGAACTACGTTGCATGGATAATAATAATCCTAAGTAAAAACATTAGTCGATGGTTATGGAATCGAGTCCATCTAGACATATTGGCGTTAAAGTTTTATACTCTCGATTCAATCCTTGGAATCGTGCACAAACTTTGTCACACTATATTGTAATGGTTTCATTCTACATAATAAGTATAGCATGGGATGCACTGCAATACAAGAGCCATGAGGTGGAAATGTCCCCGACGTTGTCGCATGCCTATTGTGAGGGAACAAATGCTATAGGAGGAACGAGAAGAAGCTATTAGCTAAGGGAAGAGCTATTTGCGCAAAGCAGTGAGCAATTGGTAGAGGTCAACATGAACAACTCTCTCCTTCAACAGGAAGCCGAGACAAACTCACAATTTCCCTCTGAGAGGAGGTCAAGTGTTTTGTCTGTCATTGTTGGTTCCCTATATCACTTTGTTGCAATGACATATTGCATTATAATTCACCTAGAATATATTGAACTTCAATCCTACAAATGCGTCATGAGCATACATGTGTTTATATTTATGAGTGCATATGTATGATGCATAAATTATATGGAAGTGAGTCCTCATAAACTTTTTTTCCTTACTTTCTAAGTGCTCACCCTCTCATGAGCCAAGCATAAGCGTGACAGGTGTACTGTGTAATGCACATGAAACCCAAATCCGTGGTATATGGAATCTATGAAATTAGTGGCATCTTCCTTGAAAATAAATATGGTTGGCCAATAAAAGAATGTGAATCTACGTTGATGGTTGAGATTTGCAGGTTTCAAATTTTCCTTTTTTGAGACATGTTACATTATACTAAATTTCCTCCTTTTAAATGGTTTTATTCATTCCATTTCTCTTTTACTAATGTTCTTTCCTTTAACCATGGTTGATCCACGTCTAGAGCATGAGGCACACACAAAACAAACCAGCCCCACCATGCACAGAGGAATCTCCTTAATATTTTGATTTTTGAATTAATATCTCTCGACCTTCTACATGGATAATAAGACTAATGTAATCATACTTAGAAAAATTGTAATAAAGCTTAACACAACTCTACGGGGCATATTAACCAATTAAAAGTTTGCATTGACTTCCAACCTTCACCATGATTGATGTGGCTTACCCTGTGCCAACTATTATAAGCAATTTGAATTTAACAATTAAGGGAGCTAACAAAGTAATCGAGTTTATTAAGTAAGTTCATAATGTTCAATGTTGAATTCATGGTATCTTGCATATGACACAAAGACACACACATATAAGTAATGACAAAATCAACACCTCAAACTCCATTGTTACAAAGGTAATGACCAAAGCTAGTTACACAATAATAAAGAGTGATTCAAAGGTCAAACAAAAAATTGTTTCCACTATGATATGGTCCTCATGCCATGACCAAGTCAATTGGTAAGTATGCATTTTAGTTGGATCTATTATCATACTTGGAACTTCATCCTATTTTCAATGTGTGTTGAGCCCAGAATTGGCCCCTTCTAATCATCCTTGATCACCTTTCCTTCCCCTGTCCTACACCATTTATCATGCTAATCAGACCTGTTATTATCACTTTATTCCCCCAAATTGCCAAGGTATGACTGATCATTGCTTTATCTTATTAATGCTTATGATTGTGATAGTTAAAGCTGTGTATCTCTCAATTGTGCTAACATGTTATGATTTATGAAGGTAGTTTGAGATAAGTGGACTGCAGGAAGGTGGGGCTGAACAAGTCTTGAAAGAAGGGATGTTCGTTGCTTAAAAAGGATCCTCGGGGCTTGGATCATCAATTAAGGCACATGGTTCCAATATAACATCCTAGGTGGAGCTGTGACAGGGCAACTGTAATAGAATGCACTATCTTTAGTATGTTGCTGCTCAAGTTTAGCTGTGATCTAGAAAGATCGCTACTCCTGGGCCAATGAACAGCTTTCTCACATTTTTATGTTTCTACTTTGCCACGTATTGTAATAGCTAGTGTTATTTAGGGTGCCTGAAGATCAGAGATCTTCAAGGCTTCCCGTTAATAGGATCGGATGTTACAATCTGTATGTATAAATATGGGGAGCTGCCTCGAACCAGGGGGTTGAACAACAGATAATTAATTCATTGTATTAGTAGCAAAAGCAAACTGTGTAATCATTCTTCTGTTAATATAAGGAGTTACCTCTGAGTTAAAGGAACTTGCGTTGTTCAGCCAGCGTCTCTATGTGAAGGCTGGACCCGTCTTCCACAGAGATTGCTGAGTTAAAATAGGACTTTTTATTGTTGTGTGATGTTCTGTTTATGATATTTCTTTTGTACGCACCAGTAGTAATTTTGGTGTGGATTTCTAGTATAATTAAGATTATGTTTCTTTGAAATTGGCAAGTAATACAGAGTGATAGTTGACTGAGTAGAAACTTTATGCAATTTGTGTGACAATTGTGCACAGCCTTGTTCATCTCGCAGTTAAGTTGTGATCCCATGAGCCTCTGCAATTTATCTTTCCTGTTATGACTGTTGATTTTTATCCCTGTAATTCAATCTCTTAGAGCAGCTGAACTCAATCCTTTGCAATTGAATTTCTAGATTAATATTCAGTTTCTGCTTATGGTTTTCAAGAGTGATCAGATTGAAGAAGTGAGTTACTTGTTCTAGGATATGAATAGGATTTCTTTTTATCTGCAATTGTCTTTGAATCTTATTTTATTTCTTACTGATGCATGGTAGAAAGGAATTGAAATTATAGTATTTAGACAGCAATTGGGATTACACAGCTCTTTGGGATGAACATAGTTGTTAGAGGATAACAGTATTCAATTATAGTGATTTGGTGTTTAAGCATAGACTGTGCATTTATCCTTTGAAATAAAAGACTTTCTCGGGTTGACAATAAATCTCGTCTGCTCTGTATGTTGGAATAATTTATCTGCATATAGGGTGCTCGACATTTTGGCGCCGTTGCCGGGGAAGGATAAAAATTAAACACTAATCATTAGTTCCATCTGGTAATTGTTTCTAGTCAGTCTTTTCTTTGCTGAAATGATTCGGTTCGCATGAATACGAGGAGGGTAAAATGCAATCACCTCCCAACTCCCAAAACCCCACAAAATACTAACAGCACAGGTGGCTCGGGTCGCGGTCAAGGACCACCATTGGGAAGAAGAACATTCATCGACAATCTTGTTGACAGAACCGATTCATCCACCAGGGCTTGTCATCAAGAAACTCCTATTAGAAGAAACCCTGTTGATCTTGGGGTGCCAGCGTCAGGATCCATGGTGGAGAATACACGAGCAGCCGTGACTCCCTCATATATCCCTGCTGAGGAAGGCACAGCTGTCACAACTGTTACAACTGAACCTGCTGCTACAACTGAGGAAGACACAACTGTTACAACTGGACCTACTGTTACAACTGAGGAAGACACAGCTGTTACAACTGGACCTGCTGGTAGAGGTCCAATCTGCCACATTTACGGGAAGGCTGTAACAATATCAGTCGTACCTTTACTCGTATTACCATTATACCTGATTAAACCTTTCCCTCGTATGACGTAAACACTAATAACTGCCACCTTCCCCAATTCGGCATGGAAATTTCGAACGTTTTTCTGTGCTCAACTTTCCAAATTTGCCTATTCTCTCAACGTCTTCGCTCAGCGATTCGGGCATCCTCTATGCTGCAACTTCCATTCTCGGATTCTGCCATCTGTGGGATAGCAACTTCAGCCTGCAGCCAAGATCATGGGGATTCCAGTTCATCATGAACCTGTGAACACACAGGAACTCAGAAAAAATCTTCAAGTTCTTGCCATTTTTCAAGCCGCCGGTTGGCTCGAGTTTTTTGAGCGACTAGATGGATTCAATCGTGAAGCAGCTTTGCAGTTTGCTCTAAACCTCACCAAAAATCACTCTACGGTGTGGGGCTGCGCATAGAGGTCTCAGAGGCCATTATATCCGAGGTTACGGCCATTCCACTGGTGGGAAAGCCATGGTTTAACCGACGAGTCCCTGCAACGACTGCACGGGAAGCATTTTTAATGGAGGGGGAGCAAGTAGAAGCATCAAGAAGAGGGATCGCATTGCACTCATTGCCATGGCCATGGGACCAGGTTGATGTCTTCCTCAAGAAGTACATCACTTGTGAAGGTAGATATCAAACTATGTATAATTATGAACTCCCTTTGCTTTCTCATCTCCGCCATGGAATTTTATTAAACATTCCATATTATCTACTGCATGACTTGCGTCATATGGCGGCATTTGTCCAGTCTGCTAAGCATCCACTTTCCTCCCTCACCCACCATGGCCTTATCAAATTAATAATTGTAAGAACCCTTGCCCAGCATCATATAACTTGGGAATAATTCACAGCTCAAGCTCAGCAACCCGTCCCCTTATGGGTTGTCCCATTACAACAGATACAAGTTCCACCACAACAGGAGGACCGGAGTCCCTCCACTAAAGTTGCGGGGGGGGGGGATGAAATTGCAGAAGAACAGCAACCGGGGGCACAAGCAGGACCATCTGGGGGGGATGAAATAATAGAAGAACAACAACCGGGGGCACAAGCAGGACCATCTGGGGAGGATGAAACTATATTAGAAGAAGAGCAACCGGGGCCACAAGCAGAGCCATTTGGGGGGGATGAAACTCCATTAGAAGAAGAACAATTGGGGGATGAAACTCCATCACAGGCAGAGCCATCGGGGGAGGGTGTAGATAAAAACCCTGTGGAAAATCCAGACAATAGGGTAGCTCCGATAGCAGAAGGTGAAATTGGAGCAGCATTAAATGCTGCGACAATTGAACCTGAAGATGACAGAGCCAGGGAAATAGAAGAAAACATTGAGCTGGTAACTATTGAATCCTCACCTGAGTGGGAAGGAGGAGATTTAATTGAAGAAGAATAGCATGAGAGGCAAGAAAACATTCCTTCGACCTCAGCTGTGATTCCCTATATACTAGCTCCACAAAAGAAAACACCACAAAGGAAAAGAAAGGGATCAATCAATGAATTTAGCATAACCGCACCAATCATAAAGAAAAGAACTCGATCAGCTACAGCAGCAGAGGCAGCCAGAAAAATATGGGAAACCCTAGAGGCACAGGTTGAGCCCCCGATCCTTGTACCAAGACCAATGGATGCTCCACAAAGGCCAGTGGAGGAAGAACCCGAAATTGAAGGACTTCTGGCTGAGAATGCACTATTAAAAGAAGACCTCCAAGTACTTCGAAGGGAGTTGGAAACATGGAAGGAAACCTGCAGAAAACAAGGAGAATGAAAAATGTATACATTGGTAGAGGCTGCAAACCAACTGGAGGGATCAGATTCCGCTGAGCCCGGCAAGGAGGATGAACGAGTACTCTATCCCACCTATGGAGAAATCTTCAAGGAGGCATGCCACAAGATTATACTTCATACCTGCTCAGCACAACAGCCTGTAGCCACAATAGAGGAAGCTGCAGAAAAAGAAGATGCTGCCACACAAGAACCAGGATCTTTACATATCCTTGCTGAAGCTGCCACCAATCCTGTGACAGAGGAGCTAAGGGATGAAATCATGTATGATGATGGGGATAAAGAATTGACTGTAACCCCATAATGCTCCCACGACATAGAGATTATAGAGCAGATGGGAGAAGAACCGGGGATGGGGGACACTCTGGAGCATAATGAGGAATTCTATACCGTAACCCCAGAATGTTCCCATGACACAGAAATTTTAGAAGATGAGCCACAAGGGCAGTACATTGATAAACTTGAACAGGGTGCTGTAACACAAGAACCAGCAAACCTGAGTGTACTTGTCCAATCGGCCAAGCAGATGGGAGAAGAACTTGGAAGAGAGGACACTCTGGAATTTAATGATGAACTCTGGGTTGTAACCCCAGAGGGTTCCCATGACAAAAAGCTCATAGGAGAAGAGTTGAAACAACAGGAGGATGAAGAGGAAAGCCAGGATGTTGCTACACAAGAACCAACATCCTTGGAGGCTGCAGCAGGAACTCCTGAATTTCATTTGAAAGATAACCCTGGAATGGATATCATTCCCGATACACAGTGGAGTGAAGATGAACAGGTACAGACACCATGCTCAGGTGACACCAAAATCTTGGAGGAGGAGCTGCACAATGAGAAGGATATCCAATCTCAGCAGCAGAAGGACAAAGAAGACACTGTTACATAAGAACCAGTGTCTCTAAAAGCAATGAAGGTAGTTGCTGAAGAGAGTCTAAAGGATGTTGCTGTTACACAAGAACCAGCAACTCTCTTATTAGACTTAGATGTGCTGGAAGACACTGCCCCACACGAACCAATGCTTTTACCTCCTAGAAATGTCATTGATTTGGATTCAGATTAAAAGATTTCTTTTCAAGTCCTCCCCAGGAGCAACATATAATGAGACTGCAGGAAGAAGTGATTTCCACTTGTATCAATTACATTTTCAGACACCAGTAGGTAGCATTGGAAGGACAGATGGGGTCCTTGAGTTTCCCTACAATTTTTCCTCTCTCCATGGATAGAGCTCAGAACAGGACTCAGATTCCAAATGATGTAGGTTGTTGCATGAGGACATGCAACAGGGTAGTTGGGGGGAGATGTTGAGCCCAGAATTGGCCCCTTCTAATCATCCTTGATCACCTTTCCTTCCCTTGTCCTACACCATTTATCATGCTAATCAGACCTGTTATTCTCACTTTATTCCCCCAAACTGCCAAGGTATGACTGATCATTGCTTTATCTTAGTAATGCTTATGATTGTGATAATTAAAGCTGTGTATCTCTCAATTGTGCTAACATGTTATGATTTATGAAGGTAGTTTGAGATAAGTGGACTGCAAGAAGGTGGGGCTGAACAAGTCTTGAAAAAAGGGATGTTCGTTGCTTAAAAAGGATCCTCGGGGCTCGGATCATCAATTAAGGCACATGGTTCCAATATAACATCCTAGGTGGAGCTGTGACAGGGCAGCTGTAACAGAATGCACTATCTTTAGTATGTCGCTGCTCGAGTTTAGCTATGATCTGGAAAGATCGCTACTCCTGGGTCAATGAACAACTTTCTCACATTTTTATGTTTCTACTTTGCCATGTATTGTAACAGCTAGTATTATTTAGGGAGCCTGAAGATCAGAGATCTTCAAGGCTACCCGTTAATAGGATCGGATGTTACAATCTGTATGTATAAATATGGGGAGATGCCTCGATCCAGGGGGTTGAACAACAGATAATTAATTCATTGCATTAGCAGCAAAAGCAAACTGTGTAATCATTCTTCTGTTAATATAAGGAGTTACCTCTGAGTTAAAGGAACTTGCGTTGTTCAGCCAGCGTCTCTGTGTGAAGGCTGGGCCCGTCTTCCACAAAGATTGTTGAGTTAAAATAGGACTTTTTATTGTTGTGTGATGTTCTGTTTATGATATTTCTTTTGTACGCAACAGTAGTAATTTTGGTGTGGATTTCCAGTATAATTAAGATTATGTTTCTTTGAAATTGGCAAGTAATACAGAGTGACAGTCGACTGAGTAGAAACTTTATGCAATTTGTGTGACAATTGTGCATAGCCTTGTTCATCTCGCAGTTAAGTTGTGATCCCATGAGCCTCTGCAATTTATCTTTCCTGTTATGATTGTTGATTTTTATCCCTGTAATTCAATCTCTTAGAGCAGCTGAACTCAATCCTTTGCAATTGAATTTCTAGATTAATATTCAGTTTCTGCTTATGGTTTTCAAGAGTGATCAGATTGAAGAAGTGAGTTACTTGTTCTAGGATATGAATAGGATTTCTTTTTATCTGCAATTGTCTTTGAATCTTATTTTATTTCTTACTGATGCATGGTAGAAAGGAATTGAAATTATAGTATTTAGACAGCAATTGGGATTACACAGCTCTTTGGGATGAACATAGTTGTTAGAGGATAACAGTATTCAATTATAGTGATTTGGTGTTTAAGCATAGACTGTGCATTATCCTTTGAAATAAAAGACTTTCTTGGGTTGACAATAAATCTCGTCTGCTCTGTATGTTGGAATAATTTATCTGCATATAGGGTGCTAGACAATGTGGAACTATCGTGACCTTATAACACAACATTATTAGACGAATCTACACTATAACTAGAGCCATAGATTGACATCAATCCAATATTTAATGCTTTGATAGATTAGGACCATATCATAGAGATAAAGGTTGAGCATACATATAAGAAGTTGATACCCCTTCGTCATACATTGTCCATTTAGGTTAACACCTCACTTAAGTAAGGTGGTTTATCACATATCGAATTGAAAATAATTTTTTATACTTATATGTAGGTGCAAAATTAACAAAGGTTGAATCGAACAATGTCAAGGCATTAAATCTAGTAGTAGCTCAATTTCCAACTACAATGGAAAAACAAACATCGAAGTAAATTTGAACCTCAATGCAAGCACAACTTAGAGCTCTAAACAACTTAGATTCTCCACAAGCTTGCTACATATTAGATGCAAAAGAGTTTTTACATTTTTATGCATACACAATCTAGCTTGAATCATTCACTATCATCTTAATAGTAACTCTTATAAAACTTCACTATCACCTTAATGATTCATTCAACAATAGTAAATACTTGTGAGATTTAGTACCACTTTATTTCATTATAAAAATGAAATATTTGTCCAATATAATTATTCTTATTCAATAAAAATAATCAACATTTTTAATCACTACTTCATTAATAAGAACTTATTAACTTAAAATAATTAAAATTGGTTACCTCTCTTAAATACATAAATATAGTGAATCGTTAGGCGTGTCTTTTTTTAAGAAATTAGTGAAAATGAAATCAACTCACACCCTCATAGTCCCGAAAATTTGAATAAAGTTGATAAAAGATAAACCTATAAGACGAATAATTGATAAGATAAACCTATAGTTAGCCTGTGTTTGTTGGTGCTTCCATTTATTATATTGAGCACTCTCCACCTCTTCCATTGTGTATTGTTCACATGTCCAATAAATATGAGGATGCTATATTAGAGGGGTGCTGAAACTTATAATACCACATCATTTATAACAAAAGTGTTCCTTTTATATCTTTTACTCACCAAAATAAGATCCACTTAACTTGATCCTGATTTGAACTCTTATATTATTTACATAAGGATTGGGCAATCTTTTTCCTACACAATGTCTCCTAGGCTTGCTAAAAAGAAACATTCACTATAAATTCCTAGCACTTACTCTAAATATAATTAAATCACAATTTGAAAACTATATGATGTCTACATACCAAAACCCATCTCTTCTCCATAAATTTAATAACAACATCTCCACTGCACACAATAATAGATACATACTTTTCACCTTTGGTCTAGTGCTCATAATGAATCAAATACAAAAATGTTCATATATTTCCCTCTCACAATAGAATTATAGTTGCAAATGAAAATTCCGTAAGCTAAACCTATAAGACATGTAATTGATCACGTGCCATCTTCGTCAATTTACCTTAAAGCCACAAACTCGTATATTGGTTTGTAACCCTAAAAGTCAAGCTCACTCCTCACTTTATACATGTGTGAATAATAAGTCACATATCTTTATGCCGTCGTTTTCTATTTGAACAATGTTATGTTTTTTTGGCTTATTGTGCATTTTCATCCCTTCTATTGAGTTAGAGAACCATCTAGGTAGTCGATCCTCTAGCGTTTTCTATTTGAAGAATGTCGATCCTCTATCTTTTTGAACATATGGGTCGTCGATCCTCTATGTTTGTGCACTTCTTTCAATGCCAAGATCGTTGTGTCAGAGATTTCACTTCCATGTCTTTAATGAACTTGCAGTTTCTATTTGAAAAATGCTATGTTTTGTTTGGGCTTATTGTGCATTTTCATCCCTTCGATTGAGTTAGATGACCATCTGGGCCATTCTGGCCGTCGATCCTCTATGTTTGTGCACTTCTTTCAATGCACCTCTTTCAATGCAAATATTTTCGTGCTAGATATTTCACTTCCGCGCCTTCAATGAACTTGCTTGCAATCATTCTGTAGATCTGCATAATATCTTTTCTGCAGAGAATATCTTTTTTGCCTGGCCTATCGACATTGTTGAGGCCGTGCATTCTCAACTCAACTCTTCGGAGAGGCGGTGTACTGAGGCTTCAACAAATCTTTGTGTGCATACCTCTGCATCCTTTTGCAATTCACATTTGTTTCCAGTTCACACTTGCAATCTTGGTCCAATTTCCGGGAACACCGAAGTTTAATAATTCTAGAAGATAGCCGTCTGGTTTCTTGGCACTCCAATTCCATAGCTATTGATACGGTCGGCTCATTAACATCCATCAGGTATGTTCTAGATTTTACCCTGCTAAAATTCGAGTGTATAAACTTGTGTAATCCCTGTTATTTAATTTCATTAGATACTCTATAGGTTTTCTTGGTTTCTTTGCATACATGCTTGTTGCTTTCTTTGCAAAAATGTTTGTTGGGGCTGAAATAAACACTGCCAAACTCACAGAACCCAAATAAATTATATGCTACTTGCTCTGTTACATGTTTGTTGTAGCTGAAATAAACACTGCTAATCTCGTAGGATACAAATTACTTATATGTTGCTTGCTTTGTCCGATTTCTTTTATTACGAAGCATCAAGAAGTGATTCTTGATATTCAATCCCACTCTCGGGTATCCCTATTCCATAAGCTTGTAACTTCTCTAAAAAATTCAACAGTCTTTTCATTCGCCTCTTCTATGTACATGGATTACATCTAATTTAACATTGAAGTTTGAAGATAACCTGCACATAAGTGAAATGCAATAACATTTATACAAATGAAATTTATATTATATTATTACCCGCCAACTGCATAGGGGAGCTATATATTTTATAAAGTTAACTGTATATTAGCTTGTGAGAAGCATCGCACCAAGTATCATAAGAGTGATGTAAATTGGGCCAGTCATAAGCGAAAAATGTGCAGTCTTGAAGCTAATTGGAAAGAATCAACTTTGCGTTGAGAATCTTGAAATTGTATTTTTAAGCACTCTCTCTGCTTCTACCTTCTCCGAGGCGGATTGGCCTAGACTATCAACTCTATTCATACCATAGCACAACAGAGGAAACCATAGGATATAGTTGTCTCTTCATGGAATCATGTGTTTACATGCAGGCAACCACCCCAAATTTCAAAACCTTTTCCAACGTGACTCCTCATCCAGCACGTGTTTGCATGCACACAAACACGTGTTTTACAATTGATGACGATGGTAATTTCTGAGCTTTGTTCCGCAGCTTGATCACTCATACCTTTGATGACACAATACTTTGGAGGTCGCATAGGATCTCCAAATATGAACAGCAGAACAGGGTTAACGGAATCTGATCCTACAAGGCAAATTTTCCTTGCGCTCCACTCAGGAAAGTGTTTTCCAAGTTAAATAGGCCTTGAACCATCTGTTTTTGGGGCCGTGAATCGCATTTTATGGTCAAAGAGAAATACGAATGTATTTCATCTGCTAATATGTTGTTTCCTGTCCTAATATGTTTTCCGAATCTCCAACTAGGTTGTACATCCCATCCCCCATTCCCAGGTCATTTTTTGGGTTGTCCAATGTCCATCGCACCTTCCCCTCCTTTATCTTTATAATATTTTCATGATCCTGCTTTATTCTAGTAAATTAAGTGGCCTTTTCTCATGAATTTACTGAGGGGAAGTACTGATATGAGTATTTATGCTTTAGGTAAACTCTTTCGATTGATTGGCTTCCTGTAGATGCTTATGATGATCAGTTAATATATTTATTAGAGAATTTCACATTCTTGTTGATCGAGGGTAAATAACTTTTTATTTGTAAAACCCTAATATATGTGAAAACAACTTCAATGATGGGTTCAAATCAAATTCTGTTTATTTCATTTGTTTTTTTAGGGGAGGTGTTTAATACGTATATAATGTTAGTAAGATGGGCGATATAGGTGTCTTAAGTAGGTATAAGCATAGCAGTAGGTGTGGGCATTTTGTTTGTCCCCTGATATGTTGTAAAGGGAAAGAAATAGAAGAATCTAGATAAACAGAAGTTAAAAGGTGGAATCCATTTATAGTATTCTACTACGGAAATAGTGATCTCGATGGAAGTATGGAGGCCGACAAATTGTTTCCTCATGAACAAATTCTCATCGAAATAATGGTAACTCCTAAAATAGTTGTATGTTTCATCTTTATCATAGTTATCGTTACTATGGATTCGCTCCCTGTTCTTTTTGAGGCTTCTCTTTTGCTCTCTTATCAATTTTCATCTCTGACTATCTCAAGATGCTTGAAGAAATATCCAAGAGCATTCTCCCTAAGCTTGAATAGTCATCAAAGATTTTTAAATACTGAGCTTGCAGTTCAGAACCAAACATCACGTTACATGCTGCCCGAAACCAAGTGAAACTTAAAGTAATGTGTTTTCAACTACAAGCCAAGTGGGTTTTATTTTCAATCTCACGAAGAAGTTTTATGGTGTTTACCCAAGCTTTAGCGGACTACAATGGCCATGTCCCCAACAATTAGAACAATATTAATGTCTTTGTACTCCTTTCCTACAAACATCTTAGGTGCTCATGCCTTGTTGTCAGTTGTTTTGGTGAATACATTCTTCTAGTGGATGAGGGCAGAGGAATAGCCGATGAGGTCAAAGGAATAGCCGTAGACCTCAAGTGCAATGTGACTGTTGGAGTTGAAAGAAAAAAGATCACACATTTTTCCAGCATGAAGAAAAGAATTATAGTCTAAGGTCTTGGGTTCGAAGTGATAAAGAAATGTTACTAGTAAAGATCCATCTTAAACTCGTATCTATCAAGCACTGAGAGGGATCCAATTTCTTGAGGTGTATTTCTTTTTTAAAATTTAAACTCAAGAAATTTGATCTCTCTTGATTGATAGATCCGGGTTTAAGTTTTAAGTTTTTATTTTATAAACCAACATCTATTTTTTAATTACTTTTCATAATATTTTATTTTATGAACCAACATGGATTTTTTTAAAATACTTTCCATAATATTTTATTTTATGAACCAACATGGATTTTTTTAAAATACTTTCCATAATATTTTATTTTATGAACCAACATGGATTTTTTTAATTATTTTTTACAAATGTTATTTTGTTACAAACATGACATCAGGTTACAGCATCTCCCCCATACTTTTTTTTAAATACTTTCCATAATTTTTTATCTTTTATCAAGCTTATCTTACCTTGGTCTATGATAGCCACTCTAATGGTGCTCGCCTCCCACAAAAAAATAGGATACATAATGTCAGGGTAAGGTGCACTAGCTCATTCCCCCGGTCAGGTTAAAGTTGAGAATTGTGTAGTGAGCTTCATACTAGGCGTTCTATCCCCTTCATCTTCTCTGTAGGTATTCAAAGTTGCATCCTCATGCGTTTCCCTCCATGTGAACCTCTAATCCTACAATGGAGTCTCCAGATCGTACGCAGGATCCAAGTCTCATTCCAATCTCCAGCTCCAAAGCTAAGTCCCTGTGTGACGTGCATGTGACTGATAAATTGACTAGATGAAGGCCACTGAGTTCAGGATATTTCGTTGGCTTTGTTTTGATGACTGAATGAGGAGTTGCATTCTTTCTAGCAATTGCTCTACCGCTACAAAGAGGAATTGCTCGCTTTGCACCGCTAAGCAGTAATATTTGGGCTCTTTTATAGTGGGTATTTTCAGTGTTTCTGGGTTAAACTTTGATGTGGTCTTGCAGCTCTTGCTTTGAATACCAAAATAGGAGCATCATGGTAGTATTGTTTGGAAACAAAGTTCACAATGGACTATGGGTCTTGTGGAAACTGCATTTTCTTGAGCATTATTATTGCAGCAGACATGGTGCGTTTCTAGGAGGAAGATCTTTGGTATAACTCCAATGACTATTGTTAACCCCAAGAACAAATTAAAAAGGGCATTTGATGGCTTTAGTGCTCCTGTTGCACTTATGATTACGCTTTCCAATGTTCTCAATTGGCTTATATTTAAGCAAAGCGATAATAGAGGTCCCCAACCAAAAAAATATGCAAAGTGTTGCTCCTATCCTCCTCGTAGGGGCACTAATATGCCCATTTCAGTTAGTTCTTTATACCTAAGTTCAAAATTTATTTTAAAAGTATACCACCCTCCTTGTTGCTTAAGAATCTATTGAATCTCCTTATAATCAACAACAATCGCTACTCGAACAGTAGAAGGTAAGAATCCTGCAATAGAAGAGGGATCAGTGCTTCTTCCCCTTTATTATGTACTATTATAGCTGTTTTAAACAATATAGGATGTAGATATGGTTATTCATACAGCTGCATATTACAACGATCGGAACCAGAATGTTCATCATCATAGTTGTGATGGAGAGAGGTGTTGGCTGGAAACCACCTCTCTTTCATACATGTATTTGTGTTATGACAGTATATAAAAAAAATTAGAGACCATTAATCAAGGTTGGAGTAGCTTTTCTTTTTCCTCCATATAGTAAAAACATAATCCCATGTTCAAGTGTAATGTAGTTGTTAAAACATAATTCCATATTCAAGCGTCATGCATTTGTTAAGGATTCTAGAAAGCTCATCTCTGGACATGGTGGTTTGCATTTTTAACTTCTTTGTTAATTTCTAACTGTAATCTCATCCACCAAAATTGCCTATGCAAGACAAAGACCTCAACCAACCGTTAACTTTATAGCCATCTAACATCCTTGGCTCCTTGGCTCCTTATTCAGTGCAACAATACATTGGCACAATATAAGTTGTAAGACCATTAACCTTTCCCCCTACGAGAAACTGCCCCTATATTTAATAATCCAATCTGCGTGTGATTCTAGTCAATCCCACGTTGACCAAGCCCTTCGTGTTGTAAAGCAGAGTGAGCGAAGACCAAATAAGTAAGTCCACCATCCAATGACATAAATCTAAGTTTGATCTGATCAAAATGTACAAAGATATAATGTTATCTTAGCACCATTGTGCTCGAGCATATTTCATAATTTATTCATTCATATGTAGGACCATTGTTTCTTTAGCATCACAGTGAACACAAATCTCAAAGGTTTTAAATTTTAGTAATCAATTTCAAAAAAAGGTTTTAAATTTTAATATATTTTAATTTGAAAAAAAATATTTTTTTATACATTTTAAAAAGATTTCAAATTTTAATATACATTAATTTAAAAAAAAATTAAATTTTAATATATTTTATATTAAAAAAATTAAAATATATTTTAAATTAAATTAATTTTAGAAGACTTTAAATTTTAATATACTAATTTTAAAATATTTAAATATCAATACTAATTTTAAAATATTTAAATATCAGAAAAAATTATTAAATTTTAATATATTTTTATATCTTTATTTATTACATTTTGAAGAAAAAATTAAAATTGAAAACAATAATTCTAAAAAGACTTCAAATTTTGATATACATTCATTTAAAAAAAAATATTAAATTTTAATATATTTTTATATTTTTATTTATTACAATTTGAAAAAAAAAAATTTGAATAATTGTTTTTCTAAAATGTTTAAATATTAGAAAGAAAAAAATACACCTCTAACAATTTGAAAGTATTTTTTGCTTTAATTACTTTCTAATAACATTTAACTTTAACTAGATACATAAAACTAAATATTAAATAAATAAAATTAATATGTTTTATATAAATCAAACAAATTAAATTAATAATAGAAGACTTTTATCATGATTTCACTAAAGTCCTCTCATCTTCCATTAACAAGTTCTCCATCGAAGTTAGTGTAGAATCCACTTTACTTTTTGTGAGCTTGGTGAATCAGAAAGGGGTGAGAAGTGTGAAATACCTCCATTTCACACTTGTACTTCATTAGCACTTTGTTTGCAAAGCACCTTTGGCATCTTTTAGAGTTAAAAGTTGATCTCCATTTTGTATTTACTTTATACTCTTTTAGTTAGTTTGAATCAGAATTGAAGGGAATTGTGAAATACCTCTCTTACACTCCCTAAGTTAATTCAAGACCCTTAAAATAAACTTTCTAAATTTCCAACCAACTAAAATCCTCCACAGGAGGTGACAAAACAAAATTTTAGTTACGTATGATTGATTGAGATAGGCATCCATTAATTCCCACCAATCTAGTTTCATTAACAATATTTTAAAACATAACATTGTTGACTTATAGGGTACTATCAAAATCCTGCTATAAGCAAGTGTTCAAAGAAAACCCGGACCAGAAGTGCATCGTGACCAAGGAGGTGAAAGTCGAGGTATATTTGCCTTGCTCTTCCCTACGAGTCACTTAGCTCATTGTAGGGAGACAACACTATATCATGTAGACCGAATCACTGATCCACACTTGACACAAGGTATCTTAGTGCCTAAACTTAGGACATCTCCAAGGAGCAATTGTGGGTGCAATTGACTCTTGAATTCAGCTATTACTGTTGGGGGGTGTTTCCAAGTCTTTTTTATTGGAACATTGGCCCCATCGTCGGTAGAATTGGCTCTTTAATACCTTCACTAGTCAATTGGTGTGTGGATCCATCATCACCATCAATTGTGCTTTTGGAAGGATCGGTTACATTTGCGAGGAAGAAAGTTAGGTCTTTCTAGGGAATTTACACTTAAAAAAAAAAAAATACAAGTTCACTAACTCGTAATTAAAAAGAACCTACATGTGGGAACTCTTGCACTAAATTGACTTTGCATATCACTCAATTTTTGCACCATATTGCATCTGTTGTGGTTGGCATATTTTGACATTTTTTCAATTATGTTTAAATTCCACCTTTACTCTCATTTGACACAAATCCTTCACCCTAGAGGAACAAACCAACCCCTTAAGGTAGTCCTGAAAACTGCAAGGCCTATCCCCTCTCTCGAGGGGTGTTTTTACACCATCTCACCATGGTTCACATGGAAGAAAATCTAGTCGGGGTCGCTTACAGGCCACATTGATGGGATTATCGGGGCGAGGTCACTCCTTTCTTGGTTCATTTTCTCCTCTCAAAGAGAGTGTTAATCCTTCTACCTACTCCACTGCTGGAAGAGGTTCAGCTTCTTTTCTCCCCTTGGAAGGAATCTACAAACATTTTCCTCCCCTCCTCTTGGAAGAGGTTCTGCTTTGGATTCTCCTCTTGGAGATCCTTTTGACTACTTATATCCATCCTCTCTCGTAGGAGGTCATTCTTTGTTTTCAACGCCACCCCAGTCTCCCCCTCGTGGAAACCACACACAACATACAATGGCAGGACCAAATCCTCCTACGCTCCCTTTCATGGCTAGTGTAAATCTCCCAGATTTGGCCAAACTGATCAATGACCATATTGCATATGATCCAACATGGCCAAATATGCCAAATAAAATTCCATTTGTTATTCCTAAATTCAAAGGGAAGTAAGGGGATGATCTCACCAACCATGTCATGTCTTTCCACCTGTGGTGTTCCTCCAACAGTATATTAGAAGACCCAGTGAGGCATTGCCTCTTTCAAGGCACCCTCACCGGAACAACAACCAAATGGTATATCAACTTAACACGATCGGCCCATGCCACCTTTGCATTAGGTTTTTTGAGCTTTATTTTTATTTGAGATTTTGTCAGTATTGATCCCCCGAGGTGTGCCCGAGGTACTCTAGAAGGATTTGGGGCTAGACAACCTTGTACATTCTCTTAGACCATATGTTCATCCATCCCCTTGGTACGGTATCTTAGACCATACATTTGGCTCTTCATGCTGAATCTTAGTTCAACACACTACATGGTCACCAGAGAACTCCTTCGAGTTGTCATATTTTGACTCCTCATAGTTAGGATCACCCACACATACACACATTAGTGGTACTATGGCTACTGTTTTTCCCCCGTCGAGTGGAGGAAACCCTCCTCCAAGAAATCCTCCATTGAGGAATCCTCCATCAGGGAACCCTCCTACAGGAAACCCCTTCCAGGGAACCCTCCTCATGGGAACCCTCCACCAGGGAATCCTCCTCCTAGGAATCCTTCACTAGGGAATCATCCTCTAGGAAACCCTCTGCAAGGAGGTCCTAAAATGTGAGCTTGCCATTTATGGCTAGCCTCAACCTCCCTGATTTAACGAAGTTGACCAATTATTCGATCCAGCATGATACAAACTGCCCCACTATGCCTACTGAACTCCTGTCAGACATACCAAACTTTGAAGGGAATGCTGGGGAAGACCCCTAAAATCATATCATGTCGTTTCACCTATGGTGCTCACCAAACAACATCGTTGATGATTCTATTAGGATACACTTGTTCGAGAGGACCCTAACTAGCACTATCGCTAAGTGGTATATCGACCCACCCCATGGGACACATACCAACTTCAGCTTATAGAAATCATGATCTCTCTATGGCTATATTTGTATTTACATGATATAAAATTGGTAGATTGGTAGGTTGTGGATTGAACCATCTGTAATTCTCATCTTTTCTAAGCATTACACTGACTATTGGACTATATGTCTTTTACATTCTTTGTTGCATTGATCTCTTGACGAGTTGCCTTTTACTCATTTTACCTTCCCCATTACTAATTCATTGGGTCTTCCACTATCCAATGCTGCAAATTGATCATTCGCCCCTGCAATCTCAGTGGGATCATTGTTAGCATTATACTACTATTTTCTTTAGCATCTTGTTTGCTTATACTAAGATGCATTAGCGATCTTGTTTGTTACACCTTGATAATATGATATAAAGGGGGTATTAAAAATGGGTTGATAAAAATGGATACCTACAATATCTGGTGAAAATAGGGGTTTTCTTAATTGGAAAGGTATATTAGGAGGGGGGTTCAACAATACAATTTTATGAGGCATTTTCCAATATTTAATGAAATTAGGGATATTCTTTAATATCCCGTGAACGATCGTGCTATGTAACAAGTTCATTGAGTGAACCCCCCGTGCTTGAAAGCCACTAAAGAATAGTATATCTTAATGATCATTGCATTCCTCTCTATTTCTTGTGCTCTATCCAAAACCCACTTAAGCATGGGTAGATATTATTGTAATCCTTTGGTGTTTCCTTGCACAAGTTTTGATGATCATTGTGCATTTCTTTGTTTTATGTTTTCCATGAAACCCAGTAAAGCATGGTCAATCTGCTCATCTATTATATTTTTCTTTGACTTACTTATGCTTGAAGGGTTTCAACCTCTCTTATTTGGGAAAATGCATTCATTTTTTCGCACCTCACCTTTCATGGGATCTTAGGTGATCCATGCAATGTGCCATAGGATTAGTAAATTTTCTCATTTGTAGCCTTGTGTTGTGGATTATATTTTATACTAATATCTTAATTAGATAGAAGCATTTGTGCATCTATGCCTTACATTTCTTGGGACATTGGCTCAACTTCTTTGCTATCTAGATGATTTCAAGGTTGGAGTGAAAGGAGAATGAGTAGGCATATCCATAGTAGGTTGGCATGATGCCCTTCATGCGCTTGCATCTTGTCCTACAACTTCTCCTATACTTTGATCCATGCTTTTCACTAACATGGATTCAGGGGTCTCCTTCCTGCATGAAGTTCCATAATAGCTACCATCCAACGTTCTACCCAGATCCATCCTCAATTTGGATTGTTTGACTCAATTTCCATCAACATTGGATGAAGGGATCCCCGTGTTCTTTTAAATGATTAGAGAGCCAACAAGGAAAAAAAATAGGATCTAATGTATTGTAAGGAACTAGTCATTTGGACATCATCATTTTACAAAAGTTGTTAAAAATCCATGCTAATATGCATATGCCAATGCCCTTTCTCTCTTAATGGTTGGTTCTTGCTTGCTTTTGGCCTTAATTTCGTCCTTGGATTGCAACCTATCATCTCATTCCTTTTCTTCCATCTACAAAAATTCCATTTCAATCAATAATAAAGGTTGAAAAATATAATCAACGACACAATACGCAATCAAACTTCAAGCACTATATATAATCATGACACATCATTGTAATCCCATGAAGACTTGGCCATGTTTATGAATAGAGGAACTAAAGAAACTGTCGTCTAAACAAAATAACATAAAAATATGAAACTTCACAAAAAAAATCAAAGAACATTATTAAAAGATGTGTTTTATGAAAACCCACCAAATATGCCCTGAAAGCTTTTGAATTTTGATGGCTACATATTCTTCTTTATATTTTCCTACATAACATAAATGAGCCACATATGTGAGATGAATAGTCTCATCTAAGTTTCTACCTTAATCAATGTTTTGTTAAAAGAGGGTTTTTCCTCTGGGGTTGGAGCTGGGAGGGAAAGAGGTTCTTTAATATTAAGTTTTTGAAATCCTATTGGCGAGAAGATTTGACCGGCTCACCAATGAAGGAGAATCATTCCACACAAAGTGCTTAAAGCATCCCTTCATGTGTTTGGAATAGCTACTTCTCACGGGAACAAGGACCCGGTTGCATTTTCCTAATTTGCCCCTAAGAAAGTAGAATTTGAAATAGGATTTATATGAATTCCTCAATGCAGTAAGGATCCTAAAAATATAATCTAACTAAGATGCAATATAATATAATCTATGCTACAACCTAAATGCAGTTTTCCATAATTGCGAAAGAAAAGTTTTAGTGGCTACTAAATAAAGTAGTAGATGCTAAAACTTGTAATTCTCAGCTATTGAAAAACTGTAAACTAGTTGAACCTATCTAACCTGTTTGTTTCCTATCCTGTAGAAGCAAAGCTAGATTAAATAAGATAGTTAAATAAATCTGCATTAAGAATGAATTATGCTCAAATTAGATTCAATAATCATAGATAAATCATAATTTGAAACACATTACACTTTCAACTAGATTCAACAAAATGATGGAAGAAATTTCTGTCATCTAAGAATGTAATTGATGAAATAGATCTATAATCTAACTGATGATCGATAGATTACTAAAGATCAAATTCAGATTACATCACAGCATTGTTAGTGATTCTGGATGTTCCAACAACAACTCTAGAAAGTCTCAAAGTTTGAACCTACAATGCATCTATCCTTGATACTTCGAAGCCCATCTCAACCTATAGGTCCATCGACCAGTACAAAAGAGACGAAACAAATAATTGGGAAAAAGTTTCTCCATAGCCATGGAGCATCCCCCTCCTTTCGAATGGTAATTTACATATGTTATATAGGCAGTGTGGTGCCTGGTAATGGCTGAAACAAATTTGGTGAAACACCCTCCATCCCTCGTGTCGCAAATTTGTTATTTCTTCCAGCTCCTTCGTAAAGAATATCTCTGTGATCTAAAGCGTGATTGGTACAAGCAACAACATCATCTGAATTTTCTCTAAGTAAACGATCGCAGGCCAATTTCATCAAGAGAAAATAAAGACAAATTGAAAAATACAGTAAACCAAATAGAAGATTTATCTGAATATTAAAAGAATATTCCATTTCAATCGCCGGTTGATGTTAAAATCAACAACTTTCTTCTGCAATGTTGATCCTTTACAAATTTTGTTTGATGAGTTGATCCTTCCAGAAAATATTACATCACAATTTTTTACACCTCTGGCGAATCTTGAAGTAAATCTCTCTTCGAAGATTCTTCCAGATTAAGAGAAACCGACAAAATTCTAAAAACATGGTTGTGATCTGGTAATCTTCATCCATATGCACAGGCATACACTTATGCTATCTTGTCATGCAATTTGGTAATGCATTTTCCACACAATCTAGTGAATATTATTTATTTATTTTTTAAATGATGTTCAACCTACAGGATGTTGTCATTCATACTCTGCATTGGATTCTTTTGTTGACATGTCTCCAACAATTTCCTCAACAATAATAAAAATCGTGGAAGGTTTTTCATAGTGAAACGTGTCTCTCCATACAAAATTATTTTAACCATTACACCTTTTCCCCAGAAGTAATGTTTCCCTCTTTGCGTTTTGCTCACGTGATGCCATTAATCATATTTATATATACAAAACACTAGGCTTGTAGCACAAACCTGATGAATCCTATGCCATGAATGATTATCCAAAAACTAATCAAAGCAAAGTATATCAAACATAATATATATGAAATGTTTTAAGATCATAAAGGAAAGACATTTCAATGATGTCTCAAATACTTTAACAAAAGACAATTTAAACACTTTAACTAATGTTTGTATGCACATATGGCAATTTGATAAACAAACAGAATGATTACACATTTCTTTCCCTTGAAATTCATTGAAAACAAGCATACAAATAAAAACTTAATAATACATTGTGTTTCACCTTCACGTGAAAAAGTCTTTATTAAAAAGTTTGAGTACCTCATAAAGTTTAGAGATGATAGGAATCAAATATAATAAAAAGATGAGGGAAACCCTTAACACGTGGAGATAGAAGATGGTTTTTTTTAAATTTTGAATTCATTAATTTTTTATATTAAATAAGTTTTAAATCAAATTAAATTATTTATAATGAATTAACAAAGTGGCTTAATTTTAAACCAAAGTATAATGAAGAGTGTTTTATTAGCTGAGTGGTTTTATGGAACATACCTCCCTTTAAATGAAAAAGACAACTTAATTAGCAGAAGATATACTTTTTGAATTTTATAAAATGAGAAGTTTTTAGAGAAATATAAATGAAGAATATAAGTTGCTCTTTGTATTTAAATAGAGTAATGAACCAAACTTGTTTAGGTTTATGAGAGAATTTGATGAATTTATTGACACAAGGAAATAAAATTTCTTAAAATATACCACCTAAGATGTCATCATAAAATCATCATTCTAAATAATATTAGATCTCAAAATGAAACCATCAATTCAGCCTTAAAGATTTAATTGCCCATGGAAAAATACTAAAAAAAAAATGTTATCGTTTTGCCTGAAATTATAAGGTGCAAAGAAGGAAAAAGCTTAATTAAAATATTAAAGTTTGTAAGATGAGATAATCATTATAAATTCAAATTGAAGACTCACTCCAATCCTTAAAAATAAAATATTCCAAGATGTGAACCCAACCGTTAAGATACAAATAGTTAATAAATTTATTTGGATCCGCCAAAGTGCGTACTTATTCGTCGATAAAGTGAATTCCATATTGGGAAAGACTCTCGTACAGTCAATATAATCCAATTATTTCAAACTAAGTCATAAAATCAACTCGGATAAGGTCAATTGAGAGTGTGAAAGTGTCGTTCAACCACCACAAGCCCAAAATACTTACACAACATAATAATAATTTTTCGGCAAAACAATTAGTTAAATGATGTAATGAAATGATAATAAATTTTGACTAACTTCTTTAGTACAATGACGTCACAAAGTCATCATCACATGAAAAACCATTAGATGCATCCATTATGAAGAACTCAAAGTGAAAATCTAGGAAAGCAAGCGATCACCAAGTCATTTTCCATGAAAATCAAGTCAAAGATAATGTAGCACAGAAAGTCAGAGATCCAAAAGGAGATCATGGAACAACTGACTAAATTAGACAAGATAAAAGAAAAGAAAACCAAAATCTAATTATTTACAAAATTTTATGGGGGGGGCCTTTATTTGCAAAATTAAGAGGAAGTTATTGGGGGTCCAACAAATCCCCATGGAATCTCCATGTCCACTTCTCCTTTGGAGGTTTATGAGATAGAAGAGATATGTATGAGGAGCGAAAATGATAATCTTTGACATAAATATGCAACAAATGGCCTCATAGAAGAACTTAATGAATTTGATTTCTCTTTTGAAGAGAATTGCCTCTTCACATAATTAAACTAATGTCCCTTCTTCCCCATTCCCATTGCATCACTCTGTACAAGAATCTGTAGATGATTAACAACAAATTTAACTTAGAATATCCAGATTCAATTCCTTTGATTTATTTCTTCAAGGTTTTCTAGCATGGTATTTTCATGGAATAGATAAAGGAAAGGAGAAGATCAATCTATAGTTTTATCATAACGACCTATCAAAATTACCAAGTTCATGAGCTTAGCCTTTAGGATATTGGTTCCTGTAACTATATATATGTCTAAATGGAATGGATATTGGTTCCTGTAACTATGCATATGTCTAATTGGAATGAATGGAATCCAAAACAAAGAAAACACCAAAAACCATCCGACACGAAGAAAAAAAGATGAAAGCAAAATGTAATGAGGAAACCCTTATCAGTGGCTAATGATAATTTCTAGTTTTATTTCCAAATTTTGATAACTAAGCAGTACCTCTTTGGAGAAGGTCAAAGTTTTAATATAATGTTATCCAATTTCACTTGCACATTTTTGGCATGGAGATTGCATGTTTTTCACATATTTCAAGCAATGCATGCTAGTCATAACCTCATGTCACACTATTTTATATTATTATATTTTTATAATCTTCACCATTAAACACTCTTTAGTAGGTTAATGTTGAGTAGTCTTAGATGGCTTGTGTGCTCTAGAGTCTAGATGCCAAGAAGACATAAAATAAACTAGTGTGTGGCAAGTCTATTTTATCTTTTGTGAAGCAAACATGAATTATTTAGCGATAATGGAAAATCATGTTTTTCATAGGAATTTCTTATTTATTATGATTTATGAGATAAAATGAAATATAAGGTCAACATTTAATATAGTTTTCTTGGTCCTAAAATGTATGAGATAGAGATAAATTTAATTATTTGGTCCTATTCTTGCATTTGTTAAACTAGAGTATGAATGCATTAGTCTCATTTAAGTGTTAAAAGACTAAACGATTGATTTTGGTTCATGCTTTTCAATATAAATGATCATTTAGTGTTTAAGGGTATGCTGAATAAACCCACTAAGTAAAAGTTACTTTGTTGAAATATTTCGAGCGTTGGCCCACTAATCTAGGCAAACTGCTTTTTCTTTCTTGTGTTCTTTTCCTCTTGACATTCATCTTGCCCCTCATGGAGAAATTGCCAGTAACAAAATATTAATGGAAAATAGTTAGGCTTATAGTATTGAGAATTAGGGTGAGGGAGAAAAAGAGAAAACATTGGAATTGTTAATAAATTAAGTAGATATGAAAAGTTCTTTCATATTTAAGAATACAAAAATAATTAAAACAATTCATTGCTAGTTCCATGAAACTATAATATGGAAATACGGATTTATAAAAGATGTGATTGAAATTATTTGTTATGTAATGAAATAAATATTTTCTTGTATTTTTAAATTATTAGGGGCTAGGTTATGGAATAAAATGATGTAGTTTAAATGAAACATGTTTAATGATATAAATATCATAATAATAATAAGATATAAAACATACACGCATGCACATATACTAAAAACTAGTGTGTAAGTACAAATGGATATATAAGTTAAATTGTTATATTATGTTTATTTTTTATTTTATTTTTTATAGTTTTTAAAAAATAATAATGAAAATTTGCAATATGAAGCGTAGATTATATATTTAACTAAGAGGGATAACAGGAAGAGATGGAAATAAGAAAACTATGAAAGTAGTAAATATAAGAGGTTAAATTGAAAGAGTATAATGGCAAGATATAATAAGTGAAAGTAAAGGGAAATAATCTTAGTAGTGAAGTAGGGAATTAACATGATTGTGATTGTGATTTCACATAGATACAAAGATTAGAGAAAATAATCAATCTTTTAGTTCCTACTTTTTTAAAAAGAACTCAAACATTTGTGAAGAATCAAGCTCTAATTCACATTGTATCTTAGGGTAAGAAGAGTTAGTTTGATGTAGATTTACCTATAATGCAGTTGAGATACATAAAAAATGAATAGATATGATAAGAACCTGGTTCACCCCATGTGATATTCTTTTCTATGTTGGATGTTAAATGTAATTCACCCACCCCTCTAGTCACACAAAATTCTATTCACTTTGCATGTTGTATGCATAGACAATCCTTTTATTTACTAATGTTATGCACAATATCATTAGCACACCATGTGAACAATCATTGTATCATCACTATATATACATTATTTGGATGCTAGATGGACATCATATGAATAGTGACATTTGGATTCTAGCATCATTACATAAATCGAAAGCAACTTTAATCCTAGATAACTCATATCTAGTGTTTCCTCTTATCAATGTCTATAATTTAAAATATGGTTTAGGGAATAGAAAAAAATGAAATTTGATAAAGAGGGAGGAAATGTACGCAATAGTGTAGGGTAATTCCATTATGAAGATGAGTGATGATATATATAGACATGTTATTAAAGAATTGTGAAAATAAATGCCAGATAACATATATATTATCACACTAGGGCTTTGAGTTATATTAAATTTATTTGGAGTTAGAAATTTAGTAATTATGTGGAGGGTATAAATTCCCTTATAGATGAGTTTGATTTTTACTTTTATTTTAATCAAGCCCATTGAATTTCAATCATAATAAACACATGGAAATTATGTTGAGACTTTCCTTATATTAAGAGTGAACATAACTTCGGGACGAAGTTTCATGAAGGGTGATTGTATGTAATTCCCTACATTCGGCATTGTCTGGCCAGAACTATATTATCACTTGTCCTAATGCTTATTTCTCTTACCTTCTATTTATATGAGGAAGACTAATGACACTTGATATGTAGACATATGGACATGTTTATGTATTGTGGGATATAATTTTTATGGTTATATGTTTCGATGATAATAAATGTGTGAGTTCATTAAACATGGAAAATAAGAACTAGAAATTTGGTACATGGATACCAACCCAAAACTATGTTGTAAATGTATACTAGATATGAGGTATGGTATAAATAAACATAATGTTCGAGGTATGAATTTTTTTTATAACTACATGAACATGAGTTAATGTTGAATCAACCTATAGGATGATGAGCTATGTATAGCCAAATTATTTTAGTGATGAGGTAAATTGGATGTCGTAGACATCATGAAAGTAATGTGTATTATATGTGTTCTTATGATTTCATATGTTGATATGATTTGGGGGTAAGAGTGATTTTTGTAAGATGGATAACTTGCCTAGAATGGTTGTTTGATGGTGTGATTATAAGAACAATAGTTGCATAGTATGGCTTAGTATAGGGTGTTGAACCTAGTTCTATTAAAGGGGGTGGAAGATTTTCCCACCATTTATCCTCTGAAAACTAGAGTTGTAGGAGGGTTTTGCTAAGGCACACTCCCCAATTTGTGTGATTATGAATAACGGTTACCTACTAGGGAATCTTGGTTGATGTAATCGACACTTCTGCTTACAGGTTCTATTTGGGGTTAGGTCAATATACTTGATGCTCCAACATATTCCAACAGAGGAAAGGATAGGATGTGGACGATGGAATTAGATTAGGGAGGAAGGATGGTTTGAAGTAAATTGGAAGAATTGTTAGAATATTAAAAAATCATCGAAACTCAGGATATAAATTATTATTCATTTTTTGATACTTTCCTAGGTGTCTAGGTTGATGACCACATATTTCCTTTTTAGGCCCATACTTGCCATCATTATCCACATGTGGGCCCTCGGATAGATTCTGGTAAATTCTATCTACTTTTTATGACAATCCATAATGGTAAGAGCGCTTTCCTACTTTTACATAGATTTGTCCTAATTTTTCTATTTTTCAGTGGATAAGGATAAAGCGAGGTGCCTTCCTGGACTTGGAAATATTTCTAGTTTTAGGCCAACACATCCTCCATATTTTTCTCTCCAAAATCCATCATCTTAATACTTTTTCATCAGTCATTATCTTCCATATGTGATTTAGCTAATTCGTGAGGTCCTTAACTGATCTGGGAAGTGATATTTCCACTGTTGTTTTTTTTTCTTTTAGTAAGCCTGCCTTTTGTGAGCTATTCAAATTGCCTTTAATGCATTTTTTTTTCTATCTCGAGGAGTATTATTTATTGTAGTCTTATTTCTCAATAATATGAAGATGAATTTTTCTTCAATTGAGTTTTCTTTCTCATGTGATTCTGCTCAAATTTTCTCTCTTCTATGCATTCATCTAAATTCATTATGAGTAATTTTCTGTGAACTAGATCCAAACTATGTTCGAATTCTCACATGGTATTAGATCCTTGTGCTTACTGAATCTCCTCTTGATCATTTTTTGTAGTTTCTTATATAAGTACAACTTCATGGATTCTAAATTTGTTCCTCCTCTTACTCCAATCAATTATGCTGAATGGAAGCCAAAGATTGCTGCATCTCTAAAGATACATATCCTCTATGATGTGTCTATTGGTGTTGTGAGCAAGTCAGATTCCTTTGGGGAGAGGAATGAATGGTTGAATGAATATGACAGAGCATTCATATCTATGTTCTTGGTCCTATCTCCTAATATGCATTATCTCATAGATTCTGTTGAGTATCCATTTGAGCTCTTAAGAAATATGAATAGAAATTTTGGAGTGAAGAAAGAAGAAGCTAATGCCTGGAGCGAATCTAGAACCTCATCATGTGCTCTCCCTCCTAATGTATTGGGCTCAAATCTCTCTAAAGAAGTTCTTCGAAGAAAAGAAGAACAAATTGAAAAAGTTTATTCGATACATACAATTGTTGAATATGAAGACTTCCATCTCTCTCTCTTGTTCTCCTATGAGTCTTCTATTTTGAATTTTGAGCAAGATAAGCTAGTTCATGCTCTAGAAGCTAAAGATGAATTCGATTCCTCTCTTTCACGTGAGTCTACTAGTGTGCATAATGATGATATACTGAATGTTTTGGATACTAGATCATAGTTTGGAGGTGATGCATTCGCTCTCCTTGATCACATGATTCCTATGTACTTCTGTTTCATCATTGGAACATGTTCTCATAGTTTCAGTAAAGATGGAGGCCACTACCATTGGCTTGGGTTCAAGTCTCATGAATATTTTGGTGATTTTGGTTATGTTCTCACCCTTGTTGGTTCAAAGGAGACAATGAACCGTCTATCAAATCTTGGAGTTGATTTAAATTCCATTGATCATAAGTTCAAGTTTCAAGAGCAATCGGATCTTATTGGATTTGATCCTACCTCCCGTGGTTCGAAATTCAAGTTCCATAATGGTCTACATATTCATGGATTTGTTTTGATCAATCTTTGTTCAAAGAGCTTCCAGATTGACTTGCATCCACTGAAGGAGAATTCAACCACATGTTTTTGGAGCATGATCTACTTCTTCCCAAGAGGAAGATACCTCCAGATATTTGATCAAGTCCACACCATGGTATTTTTTAAGGATTCTAATATTATACTCAAGTATAGTATCCTAGGCAATTTTTTTTGTATTGTAAAAAACATGTATATAGATAGGTAAGAGAATATTGAATATGAAACATACAATTTACTACTGAAATGTGTAAATTTTGGTGAATATTATGATAAAAAAAACATATTTTATGTAAATATAGGTGGTATTAGAGACTAAAAATGACCAAATAGCGAATTTATTTTTTGAAAAAAACCCGAAAAATAGCCAATTGGAGAAATTCCACCCTTAAAAATTACCCTAGTTCACACCTACTTGAGTTTGTATAAGCATTAATTTATGGTGTGAAAATGTCCATTTTTTAGGGAGGGTTGTGTTCCCATGAGGTTTTCCTTGTTTCCTTAGTTTACATTGGCATAATAGTTGTAACAAGGTGACCATAATACTTGTTGCTTGGGACCTAATCAGATTTCACTCACTCTAAGTTAGGCTTAAGGGGGGGTATTAGAATATTAAAAACCCATCTAGACTTAGGACATAGTATTATTCATTTTTTGATACTTTCCTAGGTGTTTTTCTATGTTGTTGACCACATGTTTCCATTTAGGCTCATAATTTCCATAATTATCAACATGTGTGCACTCAGATAGATTCTGGTAGATTATGTCCATTTTTTATGACAATCCAGAATGGTAAGATTGCTTTCAATTTTTTACACAGATTTGTCTTGCCTTTTCTGTTGTTTAGTGGGTAAGGATAAAGCTAGGTGCCTTTATGGACTTGGATATATATCTAGTTTTAGGCCAAAACATCCTCCATATTTTTCTCTCCAGAAGACATCATCTTACTACTTTTTCATCACTCATTAGCTTCCATATCTGATTTAGCTAATTTGTGAGCTCCTTGATTGATTTGGAAAGTGATGTTGCTACTGTTGGGGGTTTTTTGCTCTTAGTAAGCCTACCTTTTGTGAGCTATTCAAATTGCCTTTAGTGCATTCAATTTTCTCTGAGATGTATTATTTATTGTACACTTATTGTTCAATAATGTCAAGATGGATTTTTACTCAATTGAGTTTTCTTTCTCATGTGATTTTGCTCAAATTTTCTCTCTTCTATGCATTCTTGTAAATTCATTGTGAGGAGTTTTCTATGAACTAGATCCATACTATGCTCAAATTCTCACAAGAATACTTGAAGAATCCCTGGAAGAAATATTTTCATGGACTAGACTGTGCTCAAATTATCACAAGAATACTTGAAGAATGCTTGGAAGAAATATTTTCATGGACCATGTTCTTAGAGGTATTATGCATTATTATTCTTAGAGTAATGGTCAAAGAGGGCCAAGAAACTGAAAGGTTTCTTAGATCTAGGAAGCTAGATAGGCTCCTAGTTGGCAGGGAGGTATAATTCCATTCCGGGCATCGAAGGAGCATGAAGGATTCTACTACATTCATGGATGAATTCAAAATTCAAAGAGGTACTTCTCTGTATGTTAATGTTTGAATTCATATTATACTTCGATTGTTTCTATTTTCATGGTTATAAACATGTTTCTCATATTAGTTAGAGTAATTGTGTTGGTTTAGTAAATTTATAATATCAGTTAGTGTGCTTGTGATGTTTAATTAAGGAAATAGGGTTGAGAGGCCTTAAAGTATCTTGTAAGATATATATGATTAGAGGGACATGTATTAAGTTGTGTCTTTGGGATTGCTTACCTAGAGGACCCTTGGGTCTCTTTTAGAAAGTGGAAGTTATGTTCATTGTCCTATGAGGACATGGTAATGAAAAAATTGTGTAATGATCCTTGATGTATAGATACATGAATATTGCAATATTGACAGTGTGCGTCCTATGGAATGATGGAGTATCATGATCACCAACTCATGGTTTTATATCCTAGCAGATATATTTTTCCCAATGTAATTTAGTTTAGAACAATCACAAACTTTGTGTAACTAAACTAAGATATATGAACGCATATTTCATTAAATTTGGAAGTATTCTATTACAAGGAATTCATCCACATTGAGTTTTTTAAAAATGTCTAGATATGTATTCTATTAAATCTAGAAAAATTAAATCAAATAACTATTCCATCAAATTTGGAAGAATTAATCTAGTGAACTACTTCCTCAATTAATATTGTTTAATCGGTTCAAGTAAAACTTTACTATTCAAAAATTCAAAAAGAAATGTTACATCTCAATTCGAACTAGATGAGTAGGACATAAATCATGATGAGTCTATGAATATCACTAATTTTATAAATGTTAACAACTTTGAGACACTGAGATATATTATGTAGGAATAATACAATGAAGTTGCACACATAATTGCATACTATATTACTGCAAGACGTTCTTTATCTATATTTGAGGTGACTGAAGTAGTAGAAAGATTTATACTATCAAATTCTGTAATATATACGAAAATAATATTAGCACAAATGGAAGGTAAAACATGAGGACTTCATCAAAATTTAGTTATAATTTTGTAAATCTCCATATTACGATAAGATAAGATAACATAAAAATAATTTTAGTAATATATTGAAATCAACCAGTGACCATGAACATGTCAAACATGGGACTGCTAAGTACAATAGTATCAATAACCAGTAGGAGTGTGAAAGAAGCTATTATAAGAAACCAATCAGAGCTAAAGTCATATTAGTAAAATGTTTGATAACCAACCATGCAATTATAGGTGCGATAATAGAACAAACTCAACGTTTGAATTTCATGCCTAACAATTCCAAGTTCCCCCTTTCCCACAACCTCAGGGTCTGGTGTTAATGATCAAATTGTGGTGTTGCGAGGATCTCATAAGTGGAGGGAGGGTGCCTCATTTGCATTTTCTAAGTTGAAAAAAATCTACTAGAATATTAGTAATATGTTTTTGCATTAAATTTCCTTTCTCTTAGAGCCTTAAATAGGAAGCACAAGGGAGGAAGTGATCATTCAATAATGGTTTTCAGTGGTGGAGGTGGTCTAAGAAAGAAAGATATGAGACCAACTCCTAAATCTCTCATGTATATTAATGATATGCATTGTTACTTTGGGTATTTAAAGAAGGTTGGTTTCCATTAATCTATCTCCACTCAAATCAAAGTTCATTAACTAAGTGTGCTTAAATGAATATTCAATCCGATCCATTATGATGGGAAATTTCACAAACTGAAATAAATAAGTGTCCTCTAAGAACCAACTAACCCAAACATGAAATGCGCATTGGGGGCAACTAGGTCTTCAAAGAGTAGTAGATAAGGAAGCATGGGGCTATCAATATCGCATTGTCAACATTGTTGATTTTTCAAAACAAACAACATGATGTAATAGTTCCAATCAACCATATAAAAAACATTTTTGAGCATTGCTTTCACTAAGAGGAGAAAATGATTATGAATTGTAAATAATTATGATTTTTAGTCGAACTTTGTATGTGTCCCCGTGTTCTTTGATTATTAATGATTTAAATTAACTACAAATAAACTAAAAATTAAGATATTGATATTCAAGATTAGGTGTGTATTAAAACTAATTCATCTATGACACATGATTCTCCCATGTATCATGATTAATCTAGGGAACAGTTTCGTCAAATAGATTTTATTATTATTACTTATAGTAAAAATTAGTATTTAAGAATTCAAAAGAAAATATTGTCTCAATTAGAACTAGATGGATAGGCTGTAAATAATGATGCATGCATGAATATCCCTAATTTGTTAAATTTTATAAATGGTGAGACATTGAAATATATTATATAGAAATAATCCAATGAAAACCACTTATACTATGAAACGAGAACTGCAGCCATAAAAACAATGATTTTTGCAAAAAAAACACCAAAAACACCCCCCAAATAGAAAAGTGTTGATACCAGTATACACGTTTTTTTTTTAGGGTAAAAAATAGAGCCATGGACTAAACATCCCATATTGTTGTTTAACAAAACTTTAAAATCAACCTTAAATTGGAAAAAAAGAAAAATTCTTGAAGAGATAAATTACAACTTTCTGGAAAATTGCATATTAAAGAAAAAACAAATTTCTCTAATAATTTCACCATTATAACCATATAGAAACAAAGAAATTATGATGCGATTCATAATGAGATAATATATTAGACCATACAAGAACAAATGGTTCATATAAATATTCAAAAACTCCTCTAGAGTTTCAATTACAAAAATCATACTAGTAAAAAGCATCTAACTGCCTCTTCAAATTCATCAATGGATTATGACACCCCATCATCAAAAACTCCTGTAGAGTTTCAATTACAAAAATCATACTAATAAAAAGCATCTACACTGCTTCTTCAAATTCATCCATGGATTCTGACACCCCATCAGAATCTACATTTTCTGCAGATGAAGGACTTGATGAAGATGTAGATGACCCACACTCTTCTCTATTATCAATGGGCACACCATCTGAGTCTACATCTATGCCCATCATTTCAGATGTCATATTCCTTTGGGATCTACGGCTTGGTTTAACAGACTCCCATCTTGCAACTTCTGGCTGTGGCAGCAACCTCTTGATAATCTCTATAGTCTTGGAGCGGAGAGTGTCTTTCTTTGTCAACTTGAAATCATAAACAAGTATATCAACTTCCTCTAATTTCAAGATGTCAATGCGGTGGCGATTTATTTTTTGACCCTTTCTGTTTCTCTTTTTTCTTACCTTTTTCTCAACCACCATCTCTGCCTTGTACACACCATCAAATGGGTGTGTATCTGTTGCATACCAATGTACTTCTACTGATACTACTTCTTCATTTTCTTTATTGACCTTCATAGCTTTTGCAATCCAGAATGGATATTGACGTGGATCATCTGTATCCAAAACTGTAATCATGCAACCATCCTTGATATCTTGTACTGAGCCCCTGTAAAGGTCTTCCATTTCTCGACGCTTTGCGGATGATCTTCTAGAGCCAATATACATTTCTCTTTCCTCTACTTGAGAAAACTCAACAGCTCGAGGTTCAACATTTGTTACCTCGTTTTCATTTGATAAACTTTGTGGCCAAGCAAATGGAGTCTTCAAAAATATATCTCTATTTGTAGAGTTTGAAATTATGTCACTCTGCTCCATGAAAAAAGACTCCCACCAAACGGAATCAGCAACATCAAAGTACTCATATGTATCTTTAATAGACTTTTTGATTTCTTCCAAGCATTGAGAAGAATCAACATCTCTACTATGTCTCCTTGCATTATGAATCTCTGTAGATGATTGCAATAACAATACATTTGAAGCATACATTTGGCGACTTGGGATGAATTTCAAAAATGTCAAACCTGATGAAGGCCCCCATTCTGTGCTAGTTGAGTACTTCTTGCCCCACAATAGTGTTTTTCCATCAATCTTTTTTATACGAAATTGATGCTGAAAGCTAATGTCATTAAGTTTTTCAATGCAGCTTTCCTCACCATGCGATCCAAACAGAAATCTTCGCATGTCAACAATTTCTTCTAATTTCTGTACAGTAGGCTCTGGATGGTATGCTTTCCCTATAATTTCAATCAACGATGGCAGACTCCCGAATTTCTTCCTCCTCAATGTCCTTGCAAAATGGCTGAACATTTGATCAATATGATCATGGGTATGCCCAACAAGAAGGAACCCAACTTTTACCTTCTTAAAAATTCCCAATTCCACAAGCATGCTTAGATAACCAAACACAACCTGGTTTTTGTTTTCCCGGCTTGTGTTGTCCAATTGTAGATATAGAACTTCTGGAAGATCACCAGGCCAATGAGTAATGACATGGTGAATTATGCTGATGGTCAAATTTGCATCATTGTGAATATTTGGAGCTGTAAAGTAAACCCTTGGAATCATTTCACCATTAAAAACCATACACCCAACCAAGTGAAACTGAATAAAATTATCCTCCTTTAAATTCTTTGGCACACGGACAAAATGTGGCAAGAGTGTTTTTTTCTGATCCATGCCATCAATTATCAAACCCATATACTTATGTGGAGCATCGTAACACTTCTTGCGATGTTTATACAATTTTTGCCGTTCATTTGATTGTTGATTGCGATGTTCTTGCAGTGCATTGATTATGGAATCTACAAACAACATAACAAAAAAATATTGTTAACTAGATTCAATAATTGACATTTATCTATTTGTTTTTTTTGTTTTGTAAACATACCTCTTTCTATCCCCTCTAATCTATCCCTTCTTTCTTTAAGAGAAGCACATGTACTGCAGACCCCCATCCTTGACCTCTTTGGAATGCGGACATTGTTGAACTTCTTTTTCCATACTCTTGTGAAATATGCATATCTGATGAAGTTGTCATTTCCTTGACCACCTTGAACATAATCCTTGTATAAGTTGTAGATTTCCTACCTTGTGAAATTATCTAGAATGTGTATTGTTTCTCTATTTGGCATACTCTCTCCATGCTTGGAAAAGAAATAATGCATCCATGATATTGCAATGTGTGTTGATGGCCCAGTGATTCGTCCCTGATAATCGTCAGTGTAAAATGTAGGATCCTTTTCTAGTCTTGTTTGGATTCTTGATAATCGAAGATTACCAATTGAGTGAATCCGTTTGAATGCCTTTCTACAAAGCATAATTCTTCCAACGCGATAATCATAGCCTGTCCTGGTAGAAATCATGAACCCCACTAAATATGAATTTTGCATGCTTTTGTTCATTGAAAGATACATCTTCCTTCTCTCCAAGACATAATTGTAGCCTAAACTTTTCAAACAACTTTTGTGGCAACACTCACTTGAAATCAAATGAGTAATGGAACTTGGACTTGTGAGCAATTCTTTCCTAGACCTTGTATAACTGGAATGCTTTGGATTGACATAAAAAGGTCTAGTCCTACACTTAATCCTGCTCTGCATTGGATTCTATCACTGGATCTCCTAGACCATTATGCCTGCAACAACATCCTCAGCAGGATGATTGTTTTCATTGTGATGCATATGACCCCCCTCATTGAAAATTTCATCCCCAAATTCATTATGAAAATTATTGTCATGATCACTTGCTGCCAGATCAATGTGACCATCAACATTATTTGTGCCACTAAATTCTTCACTGAAAGGAGAATCACTGTCTTCATCATTGGTGGCTTCATCATCAATAGAATGATCATCGGTGCCATTGAAATCCTCGCTCGGAGAGAAATCATCATCGGTTCCATTGAAATCTTCACTCGAAGGAAAATCATCATCAGTGCCATTAAAATCCTCGCTTGGATGATAGTCACCATCGTTTCCATTGAAATCCTCGCTTAAAGGTAAGTCACCATTGTTGCCATTGAAATCCTCGCTTGGAGGTAACTCATCATCGGTGCCATTGAAATCCTCGCTTGGAGGTAACTCATCATTAGTTCCATTGAAATCCTCGCTTGGAGGAAACTCATCATCCGTTCCATTGAAATCCTCGCTTGGAGGAAACTCGTCATCCGTTCCATTGAAATCCTCGCTTGGAGGAAACTCGTCATCCGTTCCATTGAAATCCTCGCTTGGAGGAAACTCGTCATCCGTTCCATTGAAATCCTCGCTTGGAGGAAACTCGTCATTCGTTCCATTGAAATCCTCGCTTGGAGGAAACTCGTCATCTGTGACATTCAAATCCTCGCTTGGAGGAAAGTCATCATTTCTTCCATTGAAATCCTCGCTTTGAGGAAAATCATTTTCACTATTATTGATGTCTTCTTCCTCACTAGAATCATCATCCGTCTCATTAAAATCCTCACTGGGACGAATATCATCATCAATCCCACAAAAATCCTCGCTGGGAGGAAAATCTTTGCTTGAAGGAAAATGATCGTTGGTGCCTTGAAAATCCTCGCTTTTAGGTAAATCATCATTAGTGCCTTGAAAATCCTCGCTGGGAGGAAAATTGTCATCATATTGTTTGTTGTCTTTAAGATCCCCACTTGGAGGAAACTCTTCATCATCATCACATTCTTTATCTTCATTACTAATGTCTTCAAAATCTTCATAACTAGGAAGTTCTCGAATAACATGCTTGATTACATTGCTTGCACTGCCAGTATCTTGGCTAGATGAACTGTACATTTCTTCATTCACATTGGAATTTTCTTCAGATGAGTCCATGACTTCTCACTAAAAGATAGAATTATAGAAAACTCTGTATCTCACAACTACAAAGAAATTTTACCACAGTCCTCACCAAAAAGTAGAATGGTGCAACTGTCGACCGACAATCTTATAGCTATGAGAACGAAAATATCCCTCCAAAATATTCCCTCCAAAAATTCCCTCCAAAATTTTCATTCAAAATTTTCCCTCCAAAATTTCCCTGCAAAATTAAAGCGCACATTCATATGATATTAAAAGAATTGAAATAATATAATAACTAATTACATATTTCTATCCAGACATTTAAGACTAATAAAATTTCTCACAGTATTTTTTATTCACAATTTCTAACAAAACAATGATTATTTTCATTTTTTTTACCCAACATTCATAATATTAGTAATTATTTAATTTTAACCTATCTTATATAAATTTAATAATAATGCTGTAATTACTTTCCTTTTTTATCCCACATTGGTAAAAAAGTAATGTTAAATTTACTCTACGCTAAATAAACATTTTAAATTTCCTACTATTCATCATCTATTTATCCCACATTGGTAAAAAAAATAATGTTAAACTAACTCTACGCTAAATAAACATTTTAGATTTCCTACTATTCATCATCTATTTGGGAGCAATTTAGTAACACTTGCAAGGTTAGTAATTATTTTATTTTTTTATTAATTTAGTAATGATTGTTTTATGGCTTTATTAATTTAGTAATGTGTTTTATTGCTTTATTCTTTCACATTTTTGTTTTTTTAACATTCTTAAGAATGGAAAAATTAAACCTAATCTATCTTATTAATACAGGATTGTTTAGTCTTTGGAGCATTTCACGAAGATTTTCAGGAAGAACGGGAAGATTGCAGAGAGGAACTTCTAGCACATTCAACAGAGGAGGCTCTACCACTTTCCGGGTTAGTTTTATATTTTTTTTAAACGTTTTTTTTTTTTTAAATTCGTGTACTATTACTCTAGGCTCTACCCATGTTCTAAATTTTTTTTGATTATCAACCCGCCCCCCCCCCACACCCTTAAGAATATTAAAAATTAATTAAATTTATTTAAAAAAAAAACCCACCTCCCTCCTCCTGGGCACCCCACTTGGGCGCCAAAGGGCTGCCCTCGATGCCGGGCGGCCGTGAGGGCCACCCTTTGGCGCCCAAGCAGGTGGAGGTCCACCTGCTTAGGCACCAAGGGGAGGCCCTCACGGGGGCCGGCCATGAGGGCCGCCCCTTGGTGCCCAAGCGGGCGGATGTCCACTGCTTGGGCGCCAAGGGCCGGCGGCCGGCCCCGAGGGCCGCCCATTGGCGCCCAAGCGGGCGGACATCCGCTGTTTGGGTGCCAAGGGCCGGCGGCCGGCCCCGAGGGCGCCCACTGGCACCCAAGCGGGCGGACACTGTTTGGGCGCCAAGGGCCGACGGTCGGCCCCGAGGGCCGCCCATTGGCGCCCAAGCGGGTGGACGTCCGCCCGCTTGGGTGCCAATGGGCGGCCCTCGGGGCCGGCCGTCGATGCTGGGTATCGAGGGCGAGCCCCGAGGGCCGCCCATTGGCGCCCAAGCGGGCGGACGTCCACCCGCTTGGGCGCCAATGGGCGGCCCTCGGAGCCGGCCGTCGATGCTGGGCATCGAGGGCTGGCCCCGAGGGCTGCCCATTGGCACATCGACGGCCGGCCCCGAGGGCCGCCCATTGGCGCCCAAGCGGGCAGACGTCCGCCCGCTTGGGCGCCAATGGGCGGCCCTCGGGGCCGGCCGTCGATGCTGGGAATCAAGGGCCGACCCTTAGGGCCGCCCATTGGCGCCCAAGTGGCGGACATTGGCGCCCAAGCGGGCGGACGTCCGCCGCTTGGGCGCCGATGGGCGGCCCTCGGGGCCGGCCCTCAATGCCCAACATCGACGGTCGGCCCCGAGGGCCGCCCATGGGCGCCAAAGCGACGGACGTCCCTCGCTTGGGCACCAATGGGCGGCCCTCGGGGCCGGCCCTCGATGCCCAGCATCGACGGCTGGCCCCGAGGGCCGCCCATCGGCGCCCAAGCGGCGGACGTCCGCCCGCTTGGGCGCCCATGGGCGGCCCTTGGGGCTGGCCCTCGATGCCCAGCATCGACGGCCGGCCCCAAGGGCTTCCCATCAGCGCCCAAGCGGTGGACTCTGCCCGCTTGGGCGCCAATGGGCGGCCCTCGGGGCCGCCCATTGGCACCCAAGCGGCAGACGTCTGCCCGCTTGGGCGCCGATGGGCGGCCCTCAGGGCCAGCCCTCGATGCCCTAACATTCCACTTTTATTTCATAACGCGATATAAATTAAATTTGTATTTCGATCGGAGTATATGATGGATTAGTGTAAGAATAAAATAAAAAATAAAATAAATTGCCTTTCTATAGGTCGAAAACAAATTCAAATTTATTCTTGAAGGAATGTGTCATATAATCAATTAAGAATACTTTATTCTAAAATATATAAAGAAAAAAAAGACACAAGCGAATTGTAATCGATTATAATAAATATTTATTGTTTGGAATTTTGTAAGTTGACTGAAAAGAATATTTATAATTGAAAACCAAATCTAAAAAAATTGATTACAAGAATGATTTAATGTAGGAATTTTATAACTTTGGAATTTAATGATTGTAATAATCATTTTATAAATTAGAATCATAATGATTTGTCACAAGTAGATTAAGGGGTATGATTATAAATTTTGGGGTTTTTAGGTATGGTGCTTAAAGAAAAGTAAATAAATTATTATTCTTTACTTAGATATAAATATAAATATATAATGGTTTGTCGCTTTTATATTGATAAATGTAGGATATGTCGTTTGAGTACATTTTGTGAGTCGATATTAGACTTATTTAGTGCTAAACGCTTCATATTGAAATGCATGTAGTCATAGCATGGAGTAGATAAATTGCTAAAGTTATGGGTATAGATAGATGGTATTCACATAACTATAATGTTTTATCATTTAGAACCGTATTAATTAAATGGTAATTATGCAATGATTATGTTTCAACATATTAACTAGATTTCACTTGCATAATTATAATGCGCCTTCATGAGGAAGCGTATGTAAATTTTAAATTTAGTATGTTGCTTCATAAATAGGAAATGCAATTGGTTCCGAATAATTGTATTGCTTACGAATGTGATTATATTACTTCCATGTATGGTTTTTTTTATTGGATAACTACCTTTTGGAAAATTTGAATGAGTAGTTAGGCAAAGTAATCGACGTTGAGTTAAATAGGTTTATGTTTTAATTATTGTATTAATTTAATTATACCGTGACATACAGGTAATTATATATGTAATTATATTGTTTCATAATTTATATTATTACCTATGGGTACAGTGTGAAACATAGGAATATAATCATTATCCTAATATATGTCTTGATTTTATTGTGATTAGAACATTATTATAATCATATTGTGAAGTATATGATTATTATATTATAATATGTGGTTATATTATTTCTTTCTTTTTATCATAGCATAATGTTTTTCTATAATTTATTTGTTGATTTATATTATATTGTTGATTTATTTTAAAATTCTACATTTTGGATATAGGTACAATGGCATCAAGGTGGATATCTGTAAATGTTTCTGGATCAAGAGCGGCAATCATTGCATCGAAAAAAACAGTTGAGGCATCTGAGAATGTTGAGACTCAAGAGAGAGTTCTTAGCTTTGAAGAATTAAGAATGAAGAATGCTAGAGAATGGAAACATGCAACAGAAGAAGACAGAACAGAGTATCATTGGCATTTGAAGGAAAAAAATCAAGGAAAACCAGAAAGCATTCTCTTATTTTGTTCTGGAGATCCATATATTCAAGTAGATTACAATCTATTGGGATTGCTGAGAGATATATGTGTAGTGCCGGGTACAGATATTGTTTATGCACGGGTGAAACAAGCCAAGACCTTTGCAAAAATCCAATATGCTTTGAAGATTGCAAAATATAATGTTCAAGAAAATTTCACAGATTTTTGTCAAGGGGTCGTGGATGAAATTGAAAGCGGGAGAGTAAGTTTGAATATTGATATTATTTTAAAATTGGTTTTGTTATATCTTGGATATCACAATGTAATAGATTTAATACGATAATGTTTTTATTTTGCAGGATTTTTCCATTTCGATTTCAAAAAAGTTGAATGGAATTTATTATACAGAGGCCAATCCTATGGATGTCATTACTGTCGCTATTCAAAAGGGACTAGAAGTAAGGAAGAAAAAACAAGTGTTAAATGTTCAAACTGAAGAAGTACAAGCAGAAAAAGGAAAGAGCATCTGACAATCAAATCAAGTACCTAGAAGGGTTATATTTAAATCTTCATCTCACTGAACTGAACATGATGAAATTGTTGCAAATGAGCTTGTTACTCCTGCTAGTAAGAGTAGCAAACAATCTCATAAAAGAAATATGGTTGATAGTGCCTCGATTCCTGTTGAAGGCATTGTAGATTTAGGAGGAACCCCTTCAAATCAAAAAAGGAGGAGATCTGTTGTTGCTAAAACCAATGTTATTATTGAATCTGAGAGTGAAAATTCTGGTGGCAGTAGGGAAATCATTACTCCAGGTGCTGATTTAGAGGATGGCATTGTCAAGACAACACAAAATTCCATTCGAGATCGATTGCGGAGGGATAAGTTGGTTAACAATGGACATACATTTGAGTTGAATGTGAATCAACTTTATAAACCCACAGAAGGGAAAGATCACTTTAGAATTAGAAAACCACATCACTTGCATATTCACAACTTAAAAGCATTGATGAGGCACAATCCCTATGCACATGTTGTTGACTACCTAGTCCTTGTTGACCCGGAAGTTGTTCCTACTAGAGATGAATTTGATGAAACAAGATGTTTTCATTACAAATATTATGTTCTTGGAGGGAATCATTCTGCAGAGGCAAGAAGAGAGTTGATGCAAGAATATCCCAATAACCCTATTTTTGAAACAGTTAAATGCATCATTTATGCTGGTTTAACAGATGTTGAAGCAAAGTTGTTGGCATGGGATCATAACACAGATAGTGAATATAGGTTGACAATGACATTTGTTCAAAGGGTGAGATTTATACATAGTGAATTTGTGCAAATATGTGGTGGGAAAAAATATAGAGTTGATGCAAGTTTTCGGAAACAATGTTGTATGGAAATAGGTCTCCCTATTAAAGATGATATTATGCTACCAAAAAGTTCCAGAGGAAGTGATGCATTCAGAGCTGTAGATGCCTATTTCCAGTTGGCATTTAGAGTTGGGAAAACATGGGATTTGATTGATGAGATATTTAGCTTGTGGGAGAATATTGGCATAAAAAAACAAAAAGTGAAAAAAAGTAGAGTTGTTCCATGGAGCGGTGGTAAGGCAGGTCCTGACGTCAAGAATCTACCAGAAGACATGACTATTACACCTTGGAGAACAATGCAAGGTGTGAAGAATGAAACATTAATAGCTACAATACTATCATGGGTAAAGTCAGGTGAATTAACCATGGAGGAAATGTGCAGCGAACTTGAGAAGTAAGTTGAGCATTTTTTGAGTTTAACATTTTTGTTATGTTCTAGGTATTCTGTTATATTATTATATATGATTGTAAACATCATTTATTGTTTCATTGTCTAGTCACAAGGTCTACATGAAAATACAAGAGGAGATGGTTAAAATTTTGAGTGAGAAGAGTTGGGATGATGTCAAATGCAACTATCCAGACTCAAGCTCGATAGAAAGTTTACAACAATTTTTTGTTGCATTCAAGAAGGTATGTTGATCTATGATACATCCTATTTTATTTATTTTATAATTCAATTCATTTCTATTTTATTACTTATAGAGATCATTTTCATTTGAAGATGCCAAAGAGGGGTGGAGCTAGAGTACCAGAGTCCTTCAAAATCCATATCCAAAGAGCCAAAATAGAACGACAAAGGAGACAATGTCTTGCAAATGTTGAACTTGATGATACACTTGATCATTATATTTGGAATGGGCTTGACACTGTGCAATATAGAGTCATTTTAGGTGACTGTGCAGACATTGCAAATCTTGTTCCTAAAAAGGAGTACGCACTAGTGATTGCAGATATCCCTCATGGATACAATATCCGAAACACTACTTATGATTGTGAGCCTTATACTTACCAATCATTCAGTAAAGTGGTTTCGGGATTTGTAGATGTCACAACATCACCACTATGGAGATTTGTTGTTTTCCATTCAGACACACAATTAGGGGGCTTGTTGACAGCCTTCAGGGGTAAAGGAAAAAAAAGGAAGCAACTTCATTGGTAATATATTTGCACTATATTATCAAAATTTTGAATTTATAAATCAATTATATTTATTGATAAGTTAATTAATTGTTTTATATTTTTGTTACAGGCAAAAGCCTAATGTTCGTAGCTCAGGTAGCGATCCATTCCTGAGTGATGCTGAAAGCATACATGTTGCAACTTGGACACAGGAGGATGCTTATGAACCTCTTTTAATCAATGAAAAGAGAGGAGGAAAACATAGTCAGATATTGAGTTATAATGCCGTGGTAAAAAAATTAACATATGAAGAAAGGGATTTGAAAGGAGTGACTGTAAACATCTATCAAAAGCCACAAGCATTGATTAATTATCTCATAGATACATTTTCAAGAGAAGGAGATTGGGTCTTAGATTTGTTCTCGGGTTCTGGTAAACTTTCTCATATTACATATGAAATAATATATCAAGTTTTATTGTATGTTTTATCCTTCATTATTTTATTGTTATAAAGTATGCTTCTTTATGCTATTTCACTTAACTTTAATTTTTTTTTTGGTGATTAGGTACAACAATAGCATGCTCCTTACAGAAAGGAAGAAATTGCATATCGATTGATAATGATCCACTCCAATGCAATTACATAAAACAAAGAATTAAGGCTATTCAAGTTCTTCCAGATGAACTGCAAGAAGCTGGTTTGAAGAAAGGAGAGTTTAGTGAAACACTTGTGGCAAAGATGTCAAAAGAACCCCAACCCCCGTTAGGAGGGGTGTTTGGAAAGGAGCACTTTGGGGATCTTGCAGACATAGAAGACCCAATGGAAGAGGACATTGATGTCCCTGAGGAAATTCAAGCTCCAGAAAATTCCAATGTCGATGAAGAATTTGGCATGCATGATATTGTTGAATAGTTTCATGTTTTGAAGAAAATGTTAATTTTGTCAATTTTTGACAATTTTTTGATCAGATATATTAGTAATGTTTTGACTTTCAGACTTTACTTTAGAAATAAAATTTCTAAATATAATGTTTTTAATATGTTTTTTACAAATAATTTGTATATTTTTTCTCAACTTTATGTGAGTGGTCACTTTTCGATAACTAATATGAAATATGATCATTTTTAGAGAAAAATTCTCTGAAAATTCATTGAAAATGGTTTTAAATGTCTTTATTTTCTGGAATTATTTACAATTTTGTCAATAAAAATGCCTTATTTTGTACATAAAAATGTCTTATTTTATAGAAAAAATCGTAAAATGTATATGTTTTTCATTATAAATTGCTTAAAAATGTATATTATTTTGTTAAATTTCAAAAAACACACTTGAAAATAGAAATTAAAAATATTTTACAACAAAGATAATTCAAAGGCCCCAAAAAATGTCTCAAAATGAAAATGTGTGATATTGGCATCAACCATTTTTGAAACGGGGGTAAAAATAACTACTAAAATTAGGAGAGAGAAAAACGAGAACTGTGTCGAGTTCTCGTTTCATAGTATAAGTGGTTTGAAATTGCAAACATATTAATTTCATACTATGTTTCAAGAGGTTCTCTATCTAATATATTCGAGGCAGCCAAAGATTTTTAAGTCATCCATCTATGACCCATCTCCCAAATCTAGCATGAATAATCAACTTAACACTCATTATGAAGAATTTCTAAGAATTGTTTTAGAAAAAAACACATCATACTAGTTTATTTGTAGTTTTATTTCAAAATTTATATATCGCATTTATATTCTCATATTCATGCATGTAATTAATTAAAATTTGATAAAATAACGTTGTGCCTTATTGACATATATGGGATGATTTAAATTTATTTAAAAATACAACTTTAGAAAAAGTTGTCATTGGACAATGAAATCAATAACCTTATAGTTCAAAAAATTCAAAAACATAATCCATCTATGGCACATCTATAATGACTTTAAATAGTCAACTTAGCACACATTATGAATTAAATTCTTTTTAAGAATTGCAACTTTAATTACAACAAAGCTTTATTTCAAAATGCATCTAACATTTATAGATTCATATTAATGCATATTATAGGCAATTAAAAGTCATTAAGTGATTGTTCCTTATTGGTTTATAATAAGATATGATTGGGATTACTATTAATTGATTTAAATATACAAATTTATGAAAAGTTTTGGATTGAGAGATTAAATATCCTAAATAGTTCAAAAAGTTCAATTGAATCACCCATGACCCATTTTGTATTAATTTAGCATGAATAGTCCACTTAGCATTTATTTTCAACTAAACGATTCTAATTTTTTAGTAAGAATTGCATCGTTATTTCAAAATTTAAATTTCACTTTTATACACATGTATTAATGCATATAAGTAAATAAAAATCAACAAATAACTTTGTGCCTCCATGGCTTAAATGAGATTATTTTAATTACGAATAATTCATTTAGCAATACAATTTTTTTTAAGGTATACAATAGAAAAAAATTGTGTAATGCAACAAAGTCAATGCAAAAGCAATTTTAAACAATAAGAAAAATGCATATATATATATATATATTCAGAAGAAAAAAAACATGCAACTTGTTATTCATAGACATAATCAAAGTTACACATACCAGTTCTTTTTCACAAGTAGAGATGCAAACCAAAAATATCCACAATCATGACTGTCTATAGAACCGCAAGACTCATCACCCAAAATACATCAAAAGTCTATCTAGCGAACCAGACATGCCATAAGAGGATGAGATGATATCACCGAACTATTAAACTAAAGTCTACTAACCATAATATTAAACTAAACATATATGACCTCAAAATACATAATAAGAACCAATGCGAATAAGTTCTTCATCCATAAATTTTGAAAAATGAAAAGATCCATGCATTTCTCCATTTTCCTCTTTAGAGATGACATCAGCCTCCTGATTGTATATGCTGTAAATGTGATTGAAGGAGATGAAAGAAAAATGTTGAATCAAACTCTACACCCTCTTCATCCAATTTGACACTTGTTCAAATACTGCATTGAATTTTTACCATTAACCCGGTCAATAACAACTTTGGAATCTCCAACAACCCTTAAATACAAAATACCTTGTTTCTTGGAAAACCAAATCATAACCCATAAAGCAAGGAGTTTCGCAAGAGTATTAATACCCTTCCCAATTCTGATACTCAGCCTGATAGAATGATTCCTCCTCAAATGCAATATCATACCAACACCACACCATCCATCTTTTTGAGCTCCATCAAATAAACCAAGAGGTAATCCATCCACAAAAGAAGGCCTAACATAGACCTTTGGAATATTCACATATTCAATTTTTTTCCATTTTTTCAAAGAAACAACAATCGTAGCACAAATACGTTGAAAGGAAGTTGATGTTCGATTGAACATTCTAATGTACTCACATTTCTCTTTGATACATTGAAGTGTGTCAAGAAAGGGGAATAAAACTTGCATAGGCTAGATATCCTGATCTTCTCCTTTATAGGTCTTTATCAAGATATGGTTTGACCAATATTTGAAAAATTGATAAGTAAGATTTGATGTATCTATTAGCAATACATTTAATTCTTCATATTTATCTCCATACTGGAACCACACATCGTTGAACCTTTTCTCATAAATTTGTATTGTACTCCCTACTTTGAATTTTGTTTGCAAAAAACAACGAGATCTATCCCGTGTGAATCCAAAGTCCCTTATATCAATATTTGATTTTTCAAGTACATGTAAGATGTACTTGTCAGTACATTTAATGTCCATATTGCAACATCATATTTTTTTAATAATTATTTTAATAATTCTAACCGAAAATGCCTTAAACAATAGGACATGTCACCAAATTCCCAATTTGGTTTTCTTTGAATATGACAATTTGGTTCATCTCTAGTGTATGACAAGAAGAAAACTCCTTCCATTTTAAAGATAAAAAACATCATTCAATTGATATTAATTCCCATCTACACTGCAACCACATATATGCCATTAACATAGCTCCACTTATTTAAGGACATCAAAACATAATATTTAAAAGCATTTTAAAAAATCATGTAATTCCTATCGAGTATCATTTTTTTTCATTTGTATACAAATGGAATTCTACAAGGAGTTAATTGGCAATTAAAAAACATAATTACAATCGCCCCATTCTAGTGAACAAACTAATGATATGTTAACATATACATCAATCTAATACTTTTATTCTATTTTTATGGAATAAGTAAGTCTTGACCGAAAATGCCTTAAACAATAGGACATGTCACCAAATTCCCAATTTGGTTTTCTTTGAATATGACAATTTGGTTCATCTCTAGTGTATGACAAGAAGAAAACTCCTTCCATTTTAAAGATAAAAAACATCATTCAACTGATATTAATTCCCATCTACACTGCAACCACATATATGCCATTAACATAGCTCCACTTATTTAAGGACATCAAAACATAATATTTAAAAGCATTTTAAAAAATCATGTAATTCCTATCGAGTATCATTTTTTTCCATTTGTATACAAATGGAATTCTACAAGGAGTTAATTGGCAATTAAAATACATAATTACAGTGGCCCCATTCTAGTGAACAAACTAATGATATGTTAACATATACATCAATCTAATACTTTTATTCTATTTTTATGGAATAAGTAAGTCTTGCATGCACACATTGAACCGCCATTCAAATCATTGATTTTATTTTTATAATAATTAGGGAAACTACAATTGGAAAATATAATTACAAGATTTAGATTCACTCCTCGTTGCATAATATCTACCTTGTCTCCAATAGAAAATGTAGAAGAAACAATTGCACTTGTACACCAAATTAAATAAACTTAGTATTTTCTCAAAAAAAATCAATCTATTATCAATAACACTTAACACATGCTTTAAGATTTTGATTTACCTCTGTTATGCCTCAAATCCATGATCTTCCATGGATGTATGCCCCCTTCTTCAAAATATTCCACTATCGAATGTGGTTCAATCAAATTAATTATCAAAACCATAACATATCCTACATTAATCCTTTCTCCACCATAATAAGTCTTAATATCGATATGAACCTATTTTCTAGGTTAATGTTTTTTCTAGGAGGATGAGTGAAGGTGAAAATCAGCTAGGGTTTGGCAGTGCGCATGGTTTTCTCGGCTGTCAGAGCCCTCGTGGTAGAGGTTTCACTCCCTACAATAGTTCCAGCGGATGCCCCAGGCCATGGCGTCAGCGGGAATGACGTCGACTGAAGGGGGAGATGAGGTAAGGAGGGGGGAGGCGAGAAATCGGGAGTCTGGTGCTAAATGTCGGATGGGCCCGGGAGGGTGTCTTCCAAAGTCACTGGCTATCCTAACCATTTAGATTTGGGAAGAGAAGGTAAGAGAAAAATTGGAGTTTTGGAAAGAGAAGGCCCTAATTGGTAAGCTCGTGGGTATATGGCCTAAGGAAAGGGATCACGTTTTGTGGATCAAAAGCATGTGGAACCCAAAAGGGAATTACGATCTGCAATTGGGGCCCAAGGGTTTCTTTACCATAATTGTTTTTAATGTGGAATATAGAGATTGAGTATTTGAGGGGGGACCCTATTTTTTCTTCTTAGCCGACCTTTACCTCAGACCCTGGAAAGAATGTTTCAACCCAAAAACGGAAGACATGAAGGTTTCCCTAGTTTGGATCAGACTTTTTTCTCTCTTGTGTGAATTTTGGGATCTGTAAATCTTGCATGCTATTGGTAATTCTCTTGGGGAATTTTTCAAAGTCTCGGAAAAGACAAAACTGCAAAGGTATACCTCATGTGCTCGGATGTGTGTTTATATGGATATCTCCAAGGAGCTCCCAGAAGCTATCAGCTTAAACTGGGAAGGTGAGGAATGGATCCAACTGTTTGATTATGAGCAACTTCCTTTCCGTTGCCGCGTTTTCCATGAATATGGCCACTTCAACAGAAATTGTCCTCAGCCTAATCGGGAGAAACTTTGATCTCGATAAGACTCTGACAGTAAGAAGGACAAGGAAGGGTTTACCCAGGTCCAAAGCTACAAAAAGAATAGATGTAGTGACCAATCACGAAAAGGAAAGGAAAAGGTGGATAATGGGTCCACTAGAAAGAACCCATTCTAGGTTTTTGAGGAAGCCGATGAGGAGGGAGAGGGCAGAAAGGGAGAAAAATAACCCTTACAGATGAGTACGGATGAAGTTTTGGAAAACCAGAGTCAAGATCAGATCCCGAAAGATCAACCCGCAGTGATGGAGGAAGATGGTGAGGAAGAACTAGATCTGGGAGAATTAGATCTAGATGCGCTCGAGAAGGAATGTGAAAAGAAAGGGAAGGGTTATGTTACCGGAAGACAAGTGGAGCTCCTAAGGGAAGCGATCATCAAATCGAAGGTTAGTCAAAAGTTGGGTATCATGGCCGGCCCTCATTCTGGGAACAAACAAAAATCTCCAACAGAGGATCTGAAGTGTGGAAGGAAATCCAACAAACAGAGAATAGCCAAAATCGGTGTAAAGCTTATTGAGTGTTATAGCATAATTTTCCACCTTGTGAGCATCAACACTCTTTGGCCTGCAGGATCCATTTTACTGACACTATTTTTCCCTATTTTTTTCCTGTATGCTAGCTACATCACTATAGTGGGCGTACCCACGAGTTGCATCACTATAGCTTGCGGGTAGTATGTAAAATGGTAAAAATCACTAGTTTATTACTTTTTACTCCCAAAAAGCGGTCATAGGGTGACCTTTGGCCCTCCATTTGCCCCGAAACACCTTGATGTGTCCTTTCACTTACCTTTGGGAGGACTAGATATTGAGCACATATGGCTTATGGATGGGAGGAGAAAGGAGAGCAAGAGAACTCTAGTGGATTTTTTCCCTATCTTGAGTCTACACTCATTGATCCTTGTAGTTGTGAACTCTTTATGTTCACCTTCCAAACTCCTATGATAGTTTGAGTTTGCCATTCCATGGAGGATTGAAGTGGTGGAGGCACAAGTGGATTGACCCAGATCTTGGTTCAGATTGGTTGCCAGAAAGAGGTCCTATCACATTGTACTTCTTGTTGTTTATTAATAGAAATACTCATATTCTTGTCCATTAATGTTGTGAATGTTGTTTATACTACATTGGGTTGCATTTACTTATAATATCATGGACCATTGCTATTGATGATGTTAATGTCGTTTATATATTATATGTACTTGTTGTGTATTGGCTGTCAAAACTAATTTGCAGATTCAAGTGCACGGGTTGAAAGCTCCAAGGGGGATCTACATCAAATATTTTGATCGAGGTTGGTTGTTTTCTTCATTCTCTTAGCATTATCATTTATATAGCATAAGTACTGAGAATTGAGTTAATTTCGGGTAGTCAGTTGTCTGTTGTGGTCTGCCCCAAGCCATTGGAAGTTTTCTCCAATACATTGAGTCTGGCCAATGCTCGACGATCAGGGCAACCTTCTCTGAAGTAAACAGAGTTACTCAATGAAGATTATTTCCTGGAACATTAGGGGGTGCAATAATCCTCGGAAGCTAAAAAATATAGCAAGAAAGATTAAGCAGGAAAGACCTAAAATTCTTTTTATTCAGGAGACTAAATGTTCATCCAGTACAATGGAGAAAGTAGGGAAAAAAATATGGAAAGGCTGTGAGGTCATGGAAATTGATGCTAATGGCATGGCGGGGGGCTTGGTGGTCCTATTGCAACCCCTCTCCATCTCGCTTTCATTGGAGAGCTAACATATTTTCTTTGATGACTGATTTTGTGGTTTTAGATTCGGGCGTATCCGGATCCCTCGTAAATGTTTATGGGCCAAGTGCTGTGCCTCATAAGGAGGCCTTACTTCAGTTCTTCTTCTAGTTAGCAATGAAGGATAAGGAGGGGTCATGGATTGTTGGTGGGTATTTCAATCTTATTTCCTCCCTTACAGTGAAAAAAGGTGGAAGAATTACTTTGGATAGATTCCAAGAAACATTCGTGGACGTTCTCAGTTGTAGCGAGTTCATTGATGTGGAGACTGGGAACGACTGGTACACCTGGAATAATAAAAGGGGTGGTTCCCACCTGGTGGCATCTCGACTTGATAGATTCCTAACTACTGAAGATGTTGCATGGGGGCAGGGGGAAGTCAATGCCAGTGTCCTTCCTTTGGTAGGCTCCGATCATTGGCCTGTCATTTTAAACTGGGATCTCTCGAAATCTATTCTCTTCAAGCCTTTTCGATTTGAGCAATTTTGCCTGGAACATAAAGATTTCAATGATCTGGTGAGGAAGTGGTGGTAGGAGCTGGTCCCCCTAGAGGGATCTAGCATGTGTCAATTTCAACAGAAGTTAAAGGCCCTGAAGGCTAGGATTAGGACCTAGAATTGGGAGGATTTTGGCAACATTTTTCAGGATAAAAAGAAATTGAGTGAAGACTTAGAATTCATTCATCAGAAAGGGATGGAGGTTGGTTGGGATATGAACTTATGTGAACAAGAGCAGATCCTCTTGGAATGCTTGGAAGCACAGGAAAGGCAAGAAGAGATTTTATGGAAACAGAAGTCTCGTAACAAATGGATGCAAGAAGTTGAGAGGAACACTAAGTTCTTCCACAATACAGTCATCCAGAAACGTCATAGATCTAAAATCCTCAAGATTCGTAAAATCAATGGGGAACAGGCAAAAAATAGAGGAGAAATTGAAGAGGAACTTGTGACCCATTTTGAGGCTGTATTAAAAGAGGATCGGGTGGATCGTAGCCATGACAAAGCCAAAACTTCTAGCCTCATTCCCCATATGGTTTCTAGGGAGAAAAATGAAATGTTATGCAAACCAATCTCTATGCAGGAGGTTGAGGAAGCAATGAATCAGATGGCTCTTGGGAAAGCCCTAGGCCCTGATGGGTTCACCACCAACCTTTTTCATCATTTATGGGATCTTATCAAGGTGGAAGTTCATCAGATTGTGGAAGAATCACACAACAATCGAGGGGTTCTAAAATCTTTCAATGCAACTTTCTTATCTCTTATCCCAAAAGTGGATGGAGCTGATTCTCCAGGGAAGTTTCATCCGATAGCCTTATGCAATGTAATCTATAAAATCATCTCTAAGGTGATTTCCAATTGGCTTAAGCCACTCCTTCCCATTCCTATCATCCCAAAGCAGTCGGGTTTTATGGAGGGTAGACAAATCATGGATGGTATTATCCTGGTTCAAGAGGCCATGCATTCCCTAAAGGTTATGAAGAAACCTGGAATGCTTGTTAAGTTAGATATTGCCAAAGCTTATGAAAAAATAAATTGGGAATATATGCGGGGTATCTTGAAGGCCTATGGTTTTGAGAGGGAGTGGATGACCTGGATTATGAATCTGGTCTCGACCCCTATTTATTATATTCTCCTCAATGAGTCCCCATCCAAAATCCTTCAAGCTTCTCGTGGTATTCGTCAAGGTGACCCCCTGTCTCCTTTCCTCTTTATCTTAATGGCGGAAGGTCTCAGTAAGATTTTGCAATCCCAGGTTGCCGAAGGTAGGCTTCGGGGGATCCAGCTTCATGGGGGTATGGATAAGTAGACGCATCAACAATTTGTGGATGATACAATGTTAATGGGGCACCCTTCAGTCCAAGAGGACCGAACCTTAAAAAATTGCCTTATCCTTTTCACGAAGGCATCTGGGCTGGAATTTAACCCTGGTAAATATCAAGTTTTCTTTTTCAATACTCATATTCCCACCCAGCATAACATTCTCAGAATTCTTGGTTTTTCTCAGGGTTCTTCCCCTTCTAAATATTTGGGGGTTCCGTTGGCTAAGGGGACTATTCAAAGGGTCTCATGGCAGGATTTATTGGGTAGATTAAAAAGTAAATTGGCTAGTTGGACCCTTCGCCCCTTGAACCTGCCTAGTCATCTGGTTTTAGTCAAATCTGTCCTCTAGTCTATGTCGGTTTATCTGTTTTCAATGCTTTCTGCCCCCAAGTCCATTCTCAAAGAGATCCAGGGTATTCAGAGAAATTTTCTCTGGGGTGGAAGGGAATCCAAAGAAAAGTTTGCTTTGGTCGGGTGGGACAACATTTGTAAACCAATGACTAAAGGGGGTCTAGGTCTTAGAGATCCCGAGGTGCTGAGTGGGATTTATGGAGCGAAAATATGGTGTAAATGGTGCACACACAATTCTCAACCATGGGCTCGCTTGTGGCATATTAAATATTCCAGGGATCGCGAGCTGGGACAATTGATCAGATTCAATGAAGTCAAACATGGTTCTCACATATGGCTCAAAGCTTTCTCCAGGCGCAATCTTGTTCAAAGCCATTGCTTTTGGGAGGTTCATAATGGGGAATGGGAAAATTTCTGGGATGATTCCTGGAACCAGTTACCCAAACTTAGGGATGATCCTAGGTGGTAGGCGATCAGGGATAGAGGAATGGCGGAGGAAAAAACTAAATTTTTCCACTATTGGGAGCCGCCTGACCAAGAAGGATATAGGAATTGTTTTAATCTCGATGGTGATAGGATATTCCTATACTCCATCCTAGTCCCACCATTATTTTGATCATTTACATTTTCAGTCATGCATGCAATTTTAGGTTTGCATGCATTCCAGTCATTAGTCCAGCACCTAGCCCTCAGTTAGCCAGCCTCCAAGAGCTTCTCTCAGATCAATTTTAGCCCTCCCAAAGATTAGTGTGCCCTTCCTCCTTGATTTAAGGAAGCCACTCGTCCTTTCTCACAACCAGTCCAGTTACTTCAGTTATCCACCAGTCTTTCCTTGATTTGAGGCCAGACTGACTACTCACTACTGTTATCACTCCTATTGACCTTCGATGAGACATGACTACCTGTTCTGACTCCAGTTAGCTCCTCATGCACCCTCCACTGAGCCTCCTTGATTCAGTTAGTGTCTCCATGTGCCAGTTACATTCAGTTACACCTACCACACTCAGTTAGACTCCGTTTGACTGACGGTTGACAGTTACTTATGCATTGATGACTCCACTGATGATGAGATAGACTACTAGTTGTGCTCCAATGACACTCCAGTGATCTTTTGATCACTCCATGAAGGCTAATTCGAATTGCCACCTTAGGCATTCGAAGCCTCATGCATTGTACTATTTATTGTCCATATTGTGATTAATTAATTAGTGTGTGTGAAGTATTTTTGCTTCTATCCAAGTTCTACTGTATTATTATTCTGTTGCTCATTATACTGCATTGACCACTCTTCTTCTATTTTCTTGCTTAATCAATTACTTTCTTGTGAGGTATACATCATCTCTTAGATCTGCTATGAGGATTTTCACAGATGGATGGGAGGATATCCTCCCAGAGGTAGATCTTCATAGTTTCCAGTCCACCTTGCAGGAAAGGTTTATCAAAATCTTCATTATTTTACCAATATGCAACATCCCTTTTATGCACAAGCATTCCCACATGTACTATGCAATGTTTGTTAAGATGCCATCTAGTGCATATACATCTATGTAATCCCTTACATTTTTTACATTTTTATGCCATATGACAATTTCATAATTATAAGTATGATAACAAATAGAGGTTTAAAGAATTCTTCCATTTTTTATCCCTCCTCGTATCATGGAATTTCTCTTCCATATCATGCAATTGTAGAAATTGCCAACATTGACAACAAAATTTGTTTGTCAAAACAGCCGCTGGCACTCTTCTACATTAAATATCTGTGATATATGTAGACCTCATTCAAACTCCGGTCATGCATAATTGTTCCCTGCTGGACAAGCTTTCCAATTCCTGTCTTCATGCTCCATTCCGACATCAGGTGCGGAAACTGCATCTCTTCAAAAATGACAACTTTCACTCCAGTTCTGCACATTTTACACAATTGCATTTTGGTTCCGAATGCCAACTTTAGCCACCTGTGGAAGAAAATCTATGAGGAATCACAAAAACTTATCTATCGGGCGAAGTTATTCCCTATAACAAGGAACACTCAGCAATTCACGGATTTCAATTCCGATGCCCCATTCATCTTCTATGAATTTCTGGATTTCACTACTTCTCACTTTTCACATTTTTCCAAAATTCCAAATTTTGGGCCAAAAATGGCTATCTCCCAAACAGTGCATTTCTGGAAAATCTTCGTTTAACGGAAACTGTCCGTCTTAATGAGAATATAAAATGTCTAGTTCAGTAAAATTTCTGATTCCCAAATCTAGAGTCACTTTTACTGCCCACAAGCTTTTCAAAATCCCGAAAAAGTGGCCCAGAACAGTGCTTTTTGGCCTTCTTGATCACCCCGACTCCATATCCTTTGGAGTTTGGCTCCCAGATTCTGAACTTAACATCTTGCCTGCTTCATGGCCGCGCCTGATCAATTTCAGCTCAAACCGACCTTCCGTCAAGCCTCGGGGTTCCGTTCTTCAAAAGTCACTATTATCAATTTTCTGTCAAAATTAATCGGAGTGTAATGGGCTAGGGGTCTTCACTGGTTCTTTCATGGCCTTCGTCAATGGGCTCCGAGCCCCACAGGAATCATTCCATTCTGAGTCTGGATGCTCCTGCTATCAAAAAATCAACTTTTGGTCACTTTACTCTCTTTTTTTTTTTTTCTTCTTCTTCCTCCGCGCCGTTGTTGCGGGCCGGTTCGGCAACGGCTTCCGCAATTGCGGAGCAGTTCGCCGAACGTTTCCGCAATTGCGGAGCAGTTCGCCGAATGCTTACGTAATGGCGGGGCGATTTTCCGAACACTCCCGCAATTGCGGAGCCATTCGGCGAATGCTCCCGCAACTGCGGAGCGATTCGCCGAACGCTCCTGCAATTGCGGAGCAATTCGCTGAAGCCTTCCGCAACTTCGGAACGACTCGCCGAACTCTTCCGCAATTTCAGAAGAGAATTCCTTCCGCAATTTCGGAAGAGAATTCCTTCCGAAAAAGTTTCCGTTCGACGCCGACACTTAGAAATTTTTTCACAAAAACGAATTTTTCTCTGTTGTTTCGAAGCGGTTCACTGAATTCTTCCGCAATTGCGGGAAGGTTCGCCGAACTCTTCCTCAATTGCGGGAAGGTTCGCGGAACTCTTCCGCAATTGCGGGAAGGTTCGCGGAACCTTTCCGCAGTTTCGGGATGACTTCCCGAAACAGTCTTAAAACCAAAAATTTCAAAAACATTCTTAAAACAACATTTTCCAAAACAGACTTAAGAAAAACTCTATCAGATTTGGCCCATAGAGGCCCAATGCTGCAACGCAGTTCTGATACCAAAATGTAACGTCCCCTTCCATCACTCCCGTGCAAGGAAGGAAACGTTAACACACACCGGGCTTTTGTAAAGTTAGCCCCAATACTTATACTCATCAATACATAACAATTAAAAACTTCTCTATACAGATGCAAACTTCAACAAAACACAGCGGAATTTAACCATGACATATGCACACAGATTCATCATGCGTTCAGTCATATAAACAATAGTCATTAATTAAAATATTTGCAGAGCATAGAATTAACATAATTCAACTGCAGGAACACTTATCTCGAATTGTAATGGCCCAAACGACTGGCTACGTGAGAGCAACGTTCCACCCAACCATAGATCTCTGTCCAGCCTGTATTCTTTCAGCTGAGAGATCACCCCCGAGCTGGGCTGTGTATCCACTAAGGAGGAACTAGATGGCTCACTCACAGTGAGGGTTTCACTTAGTCAACCATGCTAAGCCAACACACAGTTGGGTTTTTCAAGCATGCAATGGGAAATGGAGAGGAATGCTAGTCCACTGAGCTCAATCCCAGAGCTAGGTACACATCAAGCTAGACCCCAACGATCCCAGCCTCCATTCGAACATCCACACTTGGATTTCTCACAGCTTTGTTCAGCAAATAACCCAAATCCGTCACCGATTTTCTGGGCAATTAAAACTGGATTTTCCCATGGATTTTGGGGTAGCTATTGCTCCCAAATTCGCCCCAAGGTTCCTACCAATGGATCCCCCATTGGATTTCACTGTCCAATACCAAATCGGGACGTTTTTGACTTCCCAAAACGTGGGTTCTCTCACAGTCGCGATTTCTGGTTTTCTCACTGTTGGGAGCTCATTTTTGGATGGGAATGATGATGGCCCCCTTCCCCATGGAATGGGGATAAGAATGAAGCCACCTCCCATGAGGTAGGGTGACTTATGGGACAAGTAAACAGGGCCCATACCTACCCATACGAATTTCAGGGCTTCCCATGCTCCATCAAAGTCATTGACTTAATTCTTCAACCACTCTCTTACAACAGGAATAAATGTCATCTAGAAAGGTCAAATGGGTTCTCATAAAGACATATGACAACCTATGGTTCACTCCCATAGCCCCCTCACCACTCCCTAGTGGATACACGTGGCCCCTTCTCATTCGTTGCCTCCGTAGCCAGCTTTGGTATTTTATATTGCATGATGTTTATTTACATCCTATTACAATGTTCCATGGCTTCAAAGCACATGGTATCAAAATGTCACATACTTGCCCTTAAATAAAATTCGGGCTTTCCATTAGCGGGGCCTTGGCCTTGAGCTCCACGCTAGGAAACATACATCACATGTACACATTATTTACATTAAAGGCTAATATATCCTAAGGGTCGAATTGGGGGTATTACATTCCCCTCCCCCTTAGAACAACACCGTCCTCGGTGTTCCAAGACTTAGGCATACATATACAATTTACACGTATCCCAAAACTTCAAAAACTTTGCGGATCTGCCCTGCATTCTATTCTTTACTTTGAACTTTTGGGACCAAGTCCTTTGATCTTCACGAGCTGCTCCTGCTGATTCGGATCTTCCAGTTCATCCATAAGTCTGAAACTTTATGGTTGCTACCCTCTTGGGGTCCTCTTGTTGGGCAATTGCGGAGGCAATGATCCCCTCCACATTTCCAACACTTCACTGGTTGCTTCATCTTTACCTGCTCGATTTCCTTTGAGTCTCCCCACCTGGAGCGTCTCTTAATCGGACGATTGGATGAATGCTTCTTCATTGATCCACTTTTCTCTCCCTTGCTGATTGCTTTCATAATGCTTTTTACCTCTTTCTGCAGACGAAGAGTGTCGTGCAAGACCTCGTGGTTCATCTCGTTCTGCTGCTTTTGCATCTTGAGCATCTCTCCAATATTTTCTTGGGTCTTGGCAATTGTTTGAAGAAGACCTCCAGCCAATTCTAATAGCCCTTGGTCTGCTGCCATGGTCAATGGAAACAACTGACCGCACTTTGCTCACTAGCAACACTTGCCTGCACCGGCTGCAACCAATCGATTCAATTTCCACCTGTGAAATTTATCATTACAATTCTCGTTAGGCCAAGCATAACCCAAACATTTAAAAATCAGTCAATGGTTTTTCCCCAGTTGTCATGGATAGTCCATGCTTTACTCATGAGACTTCCACACTTTTCATGCTTTCCCAACATACACATGAATTCCTTTATGTTCATCCATTCACAATTCATTAATTAGCATTCACAATTCACTTTAATTAAATAAACCCGCTTTTACTTTCAATTATGCATGCATTCAACAATTTTCTAATTTTATAAATGCATCAATAAAAAGGAAAGAGAGGGAGCAGTAAGAGTTTCTCCTCTTAGTCTTGTTCCATTCTGGAACCCACACCACCACTGTGGTTTTCATGCTCCTGTCCTTTTTCACTTCAATGTGAATGCTTGACCTGCCCTTCTCGGCTATGACATGTAGTGTCTATGGTCTATTCCAGATCTTTCAACCATGGAGTTCCTCCACTTGGTTGGTCAAACTCTTGGCTACTAGAACTCACACCGTTCTACTAGCTCCATCTTTCATTACTGCTCATGCTGAGCTCTTTAGGGTGGTTACATGTCCACTCGCATCCTTAAGATGCTTCCATAGTCATTACTTCCAGCAATACCTACACTCAAACATTGAATTAATTCGCATGTTTAGTTTATTTTCATAGGAAATCATAACCAATTCATATACACATGTATATTCATAAGCAAGAAATTACAAGATAACCAAATACTTATCTGCACTAGATGTCTTCACTTTATTCCATAGGGTCCTTCTTTGCTTTACAAGCCTTGGAATCACCTATGGATTTGGGTGTTTGGCCAGCGCGCAGGCTTCCCCTCAAGATCTAACAGTCTTGTATGTTTGTCCAGCACGTAGGCTGCTCCACAACATCAAATAACCTTGTATGTTTTGCCAGCACGCAGGCTGCTCCAAATCATCAACAATCTCGCATGTTTGGCCAGCACGCAGGCTGCTCCAAATCATCAATAATCTCGCTCAACCAGCCACTTTCTGGATTTACCAAGCAACTTTTAGTTCTTTCAAGGTCCTTGCTTCCTGCATTGACCAAGGTTTCCAACAAAGAAACAATAATGCATCAGCTCACGGTTACAAGCTTTATGCTTGAAACCTTCATTATTTCAAATAAGAAATGAATGAAAATGAATACTTATGTGTACTGTGCATTTCCTCTCTGGTCCACAGGGTCCTGCTTTTACTTTATAAGCCTTGGGGTCCTCCTGCGGACTAGGATGTTTGGCCAGCACGCAGGCTGTTCCAAATCATCAAATAATTAATGCCCTACCAGTACACCTTCACGCCGACTGGGTTTACCAAGCATTTGGTGGTGCCCAACCAGTCCCATACCTGGTTGGCCCTCTCCATTGCCGAGCCAGCACATACGTCTAGGTCATCGGCCAATGGAAGGTAACTGCGCCACCGATCATTATAGGTCAAGGCTCCACTACTCTGCTTTAGGCTTGCATCAGCCTTTCACATGTATCACAATCCCTCAATGCGCATAACAATTCTTCACCCACACAAGGGTGGCACTTCTTCTCTTGTGTAAGCCGGCGGTTCCATTTAGGAATTCTTTAGATGACTTTCTTAACTGCAGGCTATCATGGCCCCATGATACCCACTCACCCTACACAAGGGTTACCACTGCTCATACAGTCCTCTTGAGTATTCTTTTCTTGACATTTCCCTTTAATGTGCAGCACTGAGTTTCTTATGTATAATCTGTCAACACAAAATGGATAGCGAGCTCATTAGTATCGCTGCCCTAGAATTGTAAACATATTTCATAACATTCACTATCCAACCTTGAAACACCAGGAATGCGTCCATTCCCTTAAGGCGTAATCAATATTGGCATCCCTAACATAGCTCAGCACCAGAAAGGCATGCACTCCTTACTGATGTGAACTATGAAGGTCCTAATCATACTTCAAGCAGTCTTTCATGATGGAAATAAAATCAAAACATGCTCTGCATATTAACTCTAATAATTAGATATATATATATCATTCAGGGTTTATGGAAAACTTATCCATTTTGCAGATGTTATTTCTCTTCTTTAATGAGGAATGGAGGCTCCTTCTCTGAGTTGACAGTCCCTCGGTTTGTCGTCCCAATTCCTTTTGATGTTACATATCCTTCATATGTCTTACTGACATATTCTTCACCATCCCACTCATATTGTTTACCAATCATGTAGTGCGGATGAGACATTAATAATGTCTTTGTTGAGATATTGTAACTTCAAAGAATATTATATTTGTACTTTATTATTCCGGAGATGATTCATTCCTCCGTGAAGATTTTATTGTATATCCGGAGATGTTTATTCCTCCGTCGGAATGTGGTAACTCGGGTTATTAGACTTCCCTAGTAGGGGTCGGCCCTGTATGTGTTATGTGGGTCAAAGGGTTATTAGACCACCCTAGAGGGGTCGGCCCAGTTAGTTGTAGTGGGGTATTTAACCTATTGGTTAAATACGAGCCTACGTGTACTTGTGTAAAATACATATCAGAGTAGTGTATAAATAGAGGAGGTGTGTTCCTCATTATACACACTCACTCACTTGAGAAAGGCGCATTTGTGGAGGAGAGGTCTGCTATGGAGGAGAAGGAGCTTATGCTCAGGGTTTGCATCTTTGTATATTGCTGGTCATCTATATTGAGGAAGCTTTGCTGGGTTTTCTACCCCATGAGGGTTTCCCAGGATAAATCTCTGTCTCTTGTGTTTATGCTATGCTTGTTGTTTCTTCAGTGATCCTGTATATGCTATTATTGTGAAATGGAATGTAATGCTGCTATTTTCTGTCTTAGCATATTGAATTTTAACATGGTATCAGAGCTAACCTGAAGGAAGACAAGGTATGGCACTAAAGACACTTGCTTTACTTACGACAATTTGAAGGTTAGGGTTTTACATAGCAAAAACCAGTCATCGTAGCACTTTCGCTATAAATCCGTTTTGGCGAAGTTTTCGGATCTGAAATTGTTACAGGACGAAGCTAAACTCTCCAGGTACCTTGTGTCCAAAGGACAACCTCTAATTCGTTGTACTTTGTGATTTATGATCTGTACAATATAGGGTTTCTGCCTCTTCCAGATCTGAGTCAAAATCAGGTGACCTTGGGAAAAAGGTCATATCTTGGGCTAGGAAGCTCCAAATGAAATTTCGTAAAAAGTGACAGGTAGTACACAGTCTTCACTATCTCAGAAAACTTTTTCAGAGGCCGAAGGTCAAACAGTGACACGTGGCACGCCGTACAAGTTCGCTCTCTTGTATTTTCCCAAAACAGGTCACGTTGCGACATTTGGCATAACTCTCTCTCAGAGAATCCAATTGAGGTCAGACCTGTCAGGATGGAAAGATAACAGGTCAGGCTATCTCAAGAAACTTTTTCAGACCCCGTGGATCAAAAATTTCAGAGTTACACCAGAAACAATCAGGTACATATTTCTGTCAAAACAGAATTATTTTTTGGTACCTTCATTCATGACTTCCGGAATTTAGGGCTTTGGAGAAAGTTGGAATTTTTGTAATCGGAGACCACGGCTGGATGCTACTCATCAAAATAAAAATTTAGAGACCAAGATCAGAATTTTTGGTTGGGCAGAAGGCCGGGCTTGATTAGACCCTAGTTCGGGACTTTGATCAGAAAAACGGAAAATTAGGGCTTCTGTAAAAATGGGAATTTTTGAAATCTGTGACCACGGCTGGAAGCTCCTCAGAAAAATAGAAGCTTAGAGATTTGGATCAAACCTTTTGATGGGGCAAAAGAGTGGGCTTCATCAAACCCCAGTTCAGGGTCACGTCCAGTGAATCCGAAAGTTTCAAAGGCAAAATTGAGGAGTAAAACTTTGCAGTTTTCAAATTCTGAATATATCAGTTTGATCAGCTAATCAAGGCGCATATCTCTATCCTTTCGGAAGTTTGAAATTCAAAGTTTAAATTTTTGGGGTTTCTCTGACAAACCCATATCCAGCTCCAGGTCCAGTTCTTGCAAATCAAGTGGATAGGGTTAATCCTAGAAGAAGATGGATTGGTCACCTACATAAGTGAAGGAGTTCATGTTTCAGAGGGAGATGAGGCTAAGGCTTTACATAAGGAGATTACAAGCGATCTCGATAGGTATGACTCATCGAGGTATGTTTTGAGATTTGTTCATGATTAAGTTTATGGTATGTTTGTCTTCATGTTATTACAGTTAGTACAATCTTGATTTTAGATTTGTTGTATCACCTTAACAAAATTATGAATGCATGATAGAAGAAATTCATTGGTGAGGGTGTTGACACTTATGATTGTACTAATGCATTATGGTGTTGTGTGAGGTTGAGGATGTCTGCTAACAAGATACAGGTACATCACAAAAGACAAATCAGGCTCCATGACCATGAAAACATGAAGACAAAGACTCATCCATAATCTTTGTTCTACTTACGAGGTATGTATGACTTTGTTATATTATGCTTAACCTATGAGACATGCAGGTTCTAGCTCAGGATCTCTAAATCATTGAAGAGATTGTTTAGGTATGTTGTACATAACCAAGTAGGTATACTAATCCAGGTATGTTTCCCATGAATCTTATCTTGTGTTAGGATCCCTTATATAAGTATACTTGGAATGATTGGTTATGCTTATTCATAAAGTTAGTAATCAAGGGATTATGCATATTATATCTTTTATCAATGATATGCATGAGTAAAAGAAGACTTCCCTGAAATCTTGAATACTAATGTTTATTAACTATAATCATGACTATACGTTTTCAAGATTATTTAGTTTTGATAGCATTTAGAATATACTAATGAGTGTATGTTTGTGTATGAGATCATGAGGATGACTCTTGAGCATGCACAGTGGTACAGAATGAATAGAAGTTCAAAAGACATACAGAAGATCAAGCGGGAGGCAGCCACACAAACATAAAAGATAAGTATTTGAGTTGCTATTTGAAATAGTAATGATATTGCCTGCATGCATATTTGTATTCCTAGAATATAATGCTGAGTGTAAGCATTCATAGAGCATTAAACAGTATACAACTAATGTGCATATGTTTGGACAAACATTCCATTGTTGCTTGTCTAGAATGAAACCTCCTTGCTGACATGCTGAGAGTTGTGCACACTCTCGATAGTATGTTCTGGTAGAGATGGAAGGCATCTAGATAGCCACTGTATGCATACAGGATATGGGAAAGTGTTGTGCCAAAGTATTGGTCAAAATAGTTGCATGATATCTGTATGCATAATGGGTTATCTTTTGATGATTATGAAGTATTACTAATCATGTACTTAATTTTGATTTGTAGGAAAGGTCATGAAGAATGATGGACATCGTACAAGTGGTGGATGTTCAAACAAGAAGATTTACAAATCAAACAAAATATAGAAGGCTCATGGCTAGAAGATTCTCTTAGAAAGGGGAAGAGAATCATGACAAGATGTTTGCTCCAAGTATGGTGTAATTAAAGAAGAAGTATGAATCAGGTTCTGTATAGGTACCTAGGATCGATAATAATTTGATAAGCTTAATGTTCACCATGGGTGATGTGGATCTCAACCCTTTGCCACAAGGTTGAATATGATACACACATGACATGGATGCAAGAAGGAACTCACCACAGAGTTCGAATGATATTGAGGCTCATATTAGTAGACCCATCTAACGAGAGATGGCACAGATAGATATGCAGAAGATCATTCAATGCAGAAATGAAAAATGAAAGATCTCAATTTGATGCTTTACTTCCTAGGTCTGGAAGTATGGCAAGGCTCAGAAGGAATATTTCTCAACCAGGGAAAGTATGATGAGAAATATGACTTGAGGTGTTGGAATGGCCACTCTTATGGATTCCAACTTGAAGCTGTTAGGGGATAACTCATCAGAGTTAGTGGATATAACTCTGTACAGTCATTTATTGGGTCTTTGATATATCTAACATATACTAGGTTAGATATATGCTTTGTTATGAACACCTTGAGTTAGTATCTAGTGGAAACTAGATGTGTTTACCTGATAGTTGCAAAGTATGTGATGAGGCACATAAAGGACACGATAGAATTTGATCTATGCTATCTTGAAGATCATGACTTCAGATGGCTATTCAGATTCTGTTTGGGCAGGAAGTGTATCAGACAAGAAGAACACATCGAGAGGATGTTATTGTCTGGGATTAGCCATGATCTCGTGGTTTAGCTGGAAGCAGTCTAGTGTGGCTCTCAGCACAAGCGGAATATATGGCTGCTTGCTCTGCTAGTTGTGAAGAAGTTTGGCTTTAGGATTGTTTGACTTAGAGATAGAACCAACTGAGATCCTATGTGATAATTAGAGTTGTATCAAGATGACATAGAATCTAGTGTTCCATGATAAGTCAAAGAACTTAGGGAACTAACAAGATTTGACACAGAAAGGAACTCCAAAAGTTTGAATTTGTAACAGGTTACCATTGTACTAACCAAGCCTCTTCGTCAAGTGAAGAAGTTACCAACCAAACCTCTGTCTCGAGTGAAGTTTGAATACTTCCGAGACAAGCTTGGTGTAGTTCAAAAGGACCCTCCTCGAAAGGGGGAGTAGTATAGTCACTACTGATGAGATTGTCTCATCAAACATCAAGGTCGTTGATGAGGTAACCTGTTATCTACACCCAGTTACTTAGAAATATTTAGATTTAGGACTCTTATACTTAGAATACTTAGCTTTACTTATACATGCTTTTGATGATAGATGTATTGATATACATGCTAGATGTATACATGTTTTGGTGTGATGTATACATGTTTTGATGATGATGATACATGTTGTGGTTATACATGTTTTGATGATGATGATACATGTTGTGGTTATACATGTTTTGATGATGATGATACATGTTGTGATGTATACATGTTTTGATGATGATGATACATGTTGTGGTTATACATGTTTTGATGATGATGATACATGTTGTGGTTATACATGTTTTGATGATGATGATACATGTTGTGAGTTATACATGTTTTGATGATGATGATACATGTTGTGGTTATACATGTTTTGATGATGATGATACATGTTGTGAGTTATACATGTTTTGATGATGATGATACATGTTGTGGTTATACATGTTTTGATGATGATGATACATGTTGTGATGTATACATGTTTTGATGATGATGATACATGTTGTGGTTATACATGTTTTGATGATGATGATACATGTTGTGGTTATACATGTTTTGATGATGATGATACATGTTGTGGTTATACATGTTTTGATGATGAGGATACATGTTCTGTTCTTGATGAACATGTGAAGGGATTGGATCATTCCTGGACTTCAGTCCGAAAGAAGAGCCGTAGACGTATGTCTTCGATAATGAAGTTCTTGATGAACATGTGAAGGGATTGGATCATTCCTGGACTTCAGTCCGAAAGAAGAGCCGTAGACGTATGTCTTCGATAATGAAGTTCTTGATGAACATGTGAAGGGATTGGATCATTCCTGGACTTCAGTCCGAAAGAAGAGCCGTAGACGTATGTCTTCGATAATGAAGTTCTTGATGAACATGTGAAGGGATTGGATCATTCCTGGACTTCAGTCCGAAAGAAGAGCCGTAGACGTATGTCTTCGATAATGAAGTTCTTGATGAACATGTGAAGGGATTGGATCATTCCTGGACTTCAGTCCGAAAGAAGAGCCGTAGACGTATGTCTTCGATAATGAAGTTCTTGATGAACATGTGAGGGGATTGGATCATTCCCGGACTTCAGTCCTAAAGAAGAGCCGTAGACATGAGGTCTCCGATAACTGAACGACAGGACTGAATCGTCCCTGGACCTCGGTTCAAAATGTACGTGACAAATCCTAGAATTACTCTAGGTTACATCCAGCATGAAACAGGGCTGGCTCTGTAGTTGTGATACATCCAGCATGAAACAGGGCTGGCTCTGTAGTTGTGATACATCCAGCATGAAACAGGGATGGCTCTGTAGTTGTGATACATCCAGCATGAAACAGGGCTGGCTCTGTAGTTGTGATACATCCAGCATGAAACAGGGCTGGCTCTGTAGTTGTGATACATCCAGCATGAAACAGGGCTGGCTCTGTAGTTGTGATACATCCAGCATGAAACAGGGTTGGCTCTGTAGTTGTGATACATCCAGCATGAAACAGGGCTGGCTCTGTAGTTGTGATAGGGATTGATCATCCTGGAACTTGATCTGGATTGCATTATCCATGGACTCATGTCCTAAAGAGAGCAGGATTGATCATCCTGTAAATCTGATTGTGTGATGACGATGCTGATGATCGTGTGATGACGATGTTGATGATCGTGTGATGATGATGATGATGATCGTGTGATGACGATGCTGCTGATCGTGTGATGACGATCCTGATGATCGTGTGATGACGATGCTGATGATCGTATGATGACGATGCTGATGATCGTGTGATGACGATGCTGATAATCGTGTGATGACGATATTGATGATCGTGTGACGATGATGATGATGATCGTGTGACGATGATGATGATGATCGTGTGATGATGATGCTGCTGATCGTGTGATGACGATGCTGCTGATCATATGATGACGATGCTGCTGATCGTGTGATGATGATGCTGCTGATCGTGTGATGACGATGCTGCTGATCATGTGATGACGATGCTGTTGATCGTGTGATGACGATGCTGCTGATCGTGTGATGACGATGCTGCTGATCGTATGAAGACGATGCTAAAGATCGTGATGTTGATGATTGATGTTGACAGTGATGTTTCAGTAACTGATTGAGTTACTGATGATGTTGAGAAAGCTTCCAGTGATTTATAGATGTATCATGTATGATGTTGATGACTCCTTGCTCGGGCAGATGCTGTTATAATATCCTTCTCGTTAAGGGGGAGTGTTGAGATATCGTAACTTCAAAGAATATTATATTTGTACTTTATTATTCCGGAGATGATTCATTCCTCCGTGAAGATCTTATTGTATATCCGGAGATGTTTATTCCTCCGTCGGAATGTGGTAACTCGGGTTATTAGACTTCCCTAGTAGGGGTCGGCCCTGTATGTGTTATGTGGGTCAAAGGGTTATTAGACCACCCTAGAGGGGTCGGCCCAGTTAGTTGTAGTGGGGTATTTAACCTATTGGTTAAATACGAGCCTACGTGTACTTGTGTAAAATACATATCAGAGTAGTGTATAAATAGAGGAGGTGTGTTCCTCATTATACACACTCACTCACTTGAGAAAGGCGCATTTGTGGAGGAGAGGTCTGCTATGGAGGAGAAGGAGCTTATGCTCAGGGTTTGCATCTTTGTATATTGCTGGTCATCTATATTGAGGAAGCTTTGCTGGGTTTTCTACCCCATGAGGGTTTCCCAGGATAAATCTCTGTCTCTTGTGTTTATGCTATGCTTGTTGTTTCTTCAGTGATCCTGTATATGCTATTATTGTGAAATGGAATGTAATGCTGCTATTTTCTGTCTTAGCATATTGAATTTTAACAGTCTTATGGCATTCCACCTGGAACCCATTTTCAAATCATGGAATCCCTTCCCATGAAGTTTGGCTTCTGCAGGCCCACTCTGATGGTCTTACTGCAATGTGTCTTCCTGGCACACTTATTGAACAGCCAAACAGTTAGGAACATTTAACACTACAATTCAAATCCGATTGTTCCATAACCAATCCATGGCACTAATAATTAAATTCAGTATGCATTTGCAACTCTGTCTACTACAGAAGTTGGTTTTCCTATCCATGAGGCTATCCTCATATTGTTTGGCTCCTGTAAGTGACACCACTCTACCCATTATGGTCTTATGCCTGCTGCCATACATGAGCATCCACTTACAGCATGTCCTCCTGACACATTTTCATATAATCCAAACAGTCATTAGTAAAAATTTCAAATCTGAAACATTTACAAATCTGATATTTACAACTGTTCTTACTAACAGAACTTAGAGCTCTCAACCATGAGAACCTTCTCATAACCTTTGGCTTCTACATGTGGTAGATCCCGGTCTCTACTATGGACTTACCCCCATTTCCATATGTAAGACCTTCCTACCGGAAACTGAAACTTCAATCAGCCAAACACGTTGTGAGTATCTACGCACATAATCATTCATTGCCATAATAGTCACTGAAGTGATCTCAGAATTATAACACTCAATAATTCAAACACCTTCAGCTGTTAACATTTGAAATGCAACGAAATATATATACACTTCTATATATGCGTCATTATCATAATAGAATTTTCAAGACATAGTCACACTATCCATGCAGCTTAACTAAATCGTAAATACTCATTATTTCACAGTCATATCATTCCTACAATTCTGTCCTTCCACAAAGCATTCTAGCAGTCCATCGATCATGACTGGGCTCTTCATGCACTTACTATTTTGCATTCATAACAACTCATGAAATGATCCTAGAATTATCATCAATTCATCATTTCATTCATTATTTATTTTGCAATAACATACGCATCATCCCTATGCATTCATACAATGCATCACAAGATTTATAAAATCTCTTAATGCACATCAACTCAATGCTATCTTGCATTGTTTCATGAGTACTATGCATTCAAGCCTATTATGATCGAAACATGACTATCTCATATAACTTGCATTATCATAATCAGGACCACCAGTCCTCACTTGCTTTGGTTATTAAGCACATAACCAACATACACATGACATGATATAAATTCATATGAATGCATGGAGATTTCTAAACAGTCATAGTGTGTAAGGATCATTTCCTTTACTTACCCACACCTCACCAAGCTTGGTAGGTTAACAGTCCCAATCGGTATTCAATATCACAAGCAAACTAACTCAACATAGCTCAAACATAGTTGAAGGGATCTTACCAAATCCTCTTTCAACATTCATGCAATTTGGCACCAATAATCATTACCTGCATGGTTACCATTAACATTGCCTGCTGTTACCTGATCAATTGGCCTCTTACCAAGGCTACTCAGTCCTTTCGCCAAATTTATGATCATAGATTTGTTGCACCATCCTTTCTGCATAAGGTTGTTGGCTTCATGCAACAACATCCTCAGCACATTTAGCCATGCTCTTTGTTATCTTTGGTCCTACAACCAAGACCAACATCAATAATGATTATCAGCCACAATATTCTCCATCAGTGGTTCATTGCATTTGCAGACTTCATTATTTTACCAATATGCAACATCCCTTTTATGCACAAGCATTCCCACATGTACTATGCAATGTTTGTTAAGATGCCATCTAGTGCATATACATCTATGTAATCCCTTACATTTTTAACATTTTTATGCCATATGACAATTTCATAATTATAAGTATGATAACAAACAGAGGTTTAAAGAATTCTTCCCTTTTTGATCCCTCCTCGTATCATGGAATTTCTCTTCCATATCATGCAATTGTAGAAATTGCCAACATTGACAACAAAATTTGTTTGTCAAAACAGCCGCTGGCACTCTTCTGCATTAAATATCTGTGATATATGTAGACCTCATTCAAACTCCGGTCATGCATAATTGTTCCCTGCTGGACAAGCTTTCCAATGCCTCTCTTCATGCTCCATTCCGACATCAGGTGCGGAAACTGCATCTCTTCAAAAATGACAACTTTCACTCCAGTTCTGCACATTTTACACAATTGCATTTTGGTTCTGAATGCCAACTTTAGCCACCTGTGGAAGAAAATATATGAGGAATCACAAAAACTTATCTATCGGGCGAAGTTAGTCCCTATAACAAGGAACACTCAACAATTCACGGATTTCAATTCCGATGCCCCATTCATCTTCTATGAATTTCTGGATTTCACTACTTCTCACTTTTCACATTTTTCCAAAATTCCCAATTTTGGGCCAAAAATGGCTATCTCCCAAATAGTGCATTTCTGGAAAATCTTCGTTTAACGGAAACTGTCCGTCTTAATGAGAATATAAAATGTCTAGTTCAGTAAAATTTCTGATTCCCACATCTAGAGTCACTTTTACTGCCCACAAGCTTTTCAAAATCCCGAAAAAGTGGACCAGAACAGTGCTTTTTGGCCTTCTTGATCACCCCGACTCCATATCCTTTGGAGTTTGGCTCCCAGATTCTGAACTTAACATCTTGCCTGCTTCATGGCCACGCCTGATCAATTTCAGCTCAAACCGACCTTCCGTCAAGCCTCGGGGTTCCGTCCTTCAAAAGTCACTATTATCAATTTTCTGTCAAATCGGAGTGTAATGGGCTAGGGGTCTTCACTGGTTCTTTCATGGCCTTCGTCAATGGCCTCCGAGCCCCATAGGAATCATTCCATTCTGAGTCTGGATGCTCCTGCTATCAAAAAATCAACTTTTGGTCACTTTACTCTCTTTTTTTTTTTCTTCTTCTTCCTCCGCGCCGTTGTTGCGGGCCGGTTCGGCAACGGCTTCCGCAATTGCGGAGCAGTTCGCTAAACGTTTCCGCAATTGCGGAGCAGTTCGCCGAACGCTTCCGCAATGGCAGGGCGATTTGCCGAACACTCCCGCAACTGCGGAGCCATTCGGCGAATGCTCCCGCAACTGCGGAGCCATTCGCCGAACGCTCCCGCAATTGCGGAGCAATTCGCTGAAGCCTTCCGCAACTTCGGAACGACTCGCCGAAGTCTTCCGCAATTTCGGAAGAGAATTCCTTCCGCAATTTCGGAAGAGAATTCCTTTCGAAAAAGTTTCCGTTCGACGCCGACACTTAGAAATTTTTTCACAAAAACGAATTTTTCTCCGCTGTTTCGGAGTGGTTCACTGAATTCTTCCGCAATTGCGGGAAGGTTCGCCGAACTCTTCCGCAATTGCGGGAAGGTTCGCGGAACTCTTCCGCAATTGCGGGAAGGTTCGCGGAACCTTTCCGCAGTTTCGGGATGACTTCCCGAAACAGTCTTAAAACCAAAAATTTCAAAAACAGTCTTAAAACAACATTTTCCAAAACAGACTTCAGAAAAACTCTATCAGATTTGGCCCATAGAGGCCCAATGCTGCAACGCAGTTCTGATACCAAACTGTAACGTCCCCTTCCATCACTCCCGTGCAAGGAAGGAAACGTTAACACACACCGGGCTTTTGTAAAGTTAGCCCCAATACTTATACTCATAAATACATAACAATTAAAAACTTCTCTATACAGATGCAAACTTCAACAAAACACAGCGGAATTTAACCATGACATATGCACACAGATTCATCATGCGTTCAGTCATATAAATAGCAGTCATTAATTAAAATATTTGCAGAGCATAGAATTAACATAATTTAACCGCAGGAACACTTATCTCGAATTGTAATGGCCCAAACGACTGGCTACGTGAGAGCAACGTTCCACCCAACCATAGATCTCTGTCCAGCCTATATTCTTTCAGCTGAGAGATCACCCCCGAGCTGGGCTGTGTATCCACTAAGGAGGAACTAGATGGCTCACTCACAGTCAGGGTTTCACTCAGTCAACCATGCTAAGCCAACACACAGTTGGATTTTTCAAGCATGCAATGGGAAATGGAGAGGAATGCTAGTCCACTGAGCTCAATCCCAGAGCTAGGTACACATCAAGCTAGACTCCAATGATCCCAGCCTCCATTCGAACATCCACACTTGGATTTCTCACAGCTTTGTTCAGCAAATAACCCAAATCCGTCACCGATTTTCTAGGCAATTAAAACTGGATTTTCCCATGGATTTTGGGGTAGCTATTGCTCCCAAATTCACCCCAAGGTTCCTACCAATGGATCCCCCATTGGATTTCACTGTCCAATACCAAATCGGGACGTTTTTGACTTCCCAAAACGTGGGTTCTCTCACAGTCGCGATTTCTGGTTTTCTCACTGTTGGGAGCTCGTTTTTGGATGGCAATGATGATGGCCCCCTTCCCCATGGAATGGGGATAAGAATGAATCCACCTCCCATGAGGTAGGGTGACTTATGGGACAAGTAAATAGGGCCCATACCTACCCATACGAATTTCAGGGCTGCCCATGCTCCATCAAAGTCATTGACTTAATTCTTCAACCACTCTCTTACAACAGGAATAAATGTCATCTAGAAAGGTCAAATGGGTTCTCATAAAGACATATTGCAACCTATGGTTCACTCCCATAGCCCCCTCACCACTCCCTAGTGGATACACGTGGCCCCTTCTCATTCGTTGCCTCCGTAGCCAGCTTTGGTATTTTATATTGCATGATGTTTATTTACATCCTATTACAATGTTCCATGGCTTCAAAGCACATGGTATCAAAATGTCACATACTTGCCCTTAAATAAAATTCGGGCTTTCCATTAGCGGGGCCTTGGCCTTGAGCTCCACGCTAGGAAACATACATCACATGTACACATTATTTACATTAAAGGCTAATATATCCTAAGGGTTGAATTGGGGGTATTACATCATAGGGGAAACTTCTGCATCTTGTAAGGCTAGGGTGGGTAGGGTGACGCGAGCTTCAGCAAAGTCTAGAGCCCAGGAATCAGTTGCTTTCTTTTACGGCCACATTCCATCTGTTATTAGGACTGATATTGAAGTGGTGGAAAAAGATCTATGGGAGATCGTTTAGGCTCTCCCTATGGAGGAAGTACGTAGAGAGGTCGAATATTGGGTGTCTGATCCTGGCTCTACGATTGGCAGAGTGTCGACCTACGAGCGGATGATTATGAATTACTGGGTGACAAAGAATTTTCTAGCTCATGTGATTATGTACTCTCTCAACAAGAGTAAGGGGGACGAGGAGCCCGTTAGAGCCTGGAAAGCCCATAACTTGGACAACAGAGTCATGCACATGAAAATTGACTCCACTACTAAGATGCTAGGGATCACTTTCGCTTTCCAGGGTTCAACTGATGGGGTGCCTTAGGATAGTGGTTGCCGGTGCACGCGGAGCTTTGCTGAAGATGCTGCTGGTGGTGATAAGGAAAAGACCTAGGTTGTGGGGAAGCTGTCGACTCCGGATAATCGCGGTAAGGAGACTGTGCCTGTGATCCACCTCTGATCGATGTTTCTGGTTGTTGTTTTGTGCCGCTGTGGGCCTTTCCCAAGTTTAAACTTTATCTGGTCTACTTTTGGCTCCCTGAAATGTCTAAGCGTTTTCAAGAATTTTTGAGTTTTGTTTTTGTCCAAACATTATGGAAATGGCAAGATTCCTGTTTGGCTACCCACAATCGGAAATGTTTTTATGAATTTCATAACTCTATAAGGTCTAAAGTATGGTTTCTTGTTTGGCTGTTATCAGCCGGGAAGGTCGAGGGTTCTGAAGACTCTGCATGCCTAGTTGTGTATTTTTTCAAGCAGTAATATAATGTTGTTTTTATTTACAAAAAAAAAAAATTCTTAATCTCAATATATTCAACCCTTCCTAGCCCAATAACTTAACCATTAATTAGGAGGTCAACATAGTCCCAGCTTGCCAAAATTATATTTTCTATTGTAACTCCTCCAAATTTTTGTATCACAATTGAATTGTATTTTGTAACAAAGGTTAAACCATGTAAAGTGTGCTCTTATATTTTAGCAAAAATCCAACTTTCAAAAAAGTAACATAGTTGCAATAATTCAAAACAAAATGGCAACCATTTTGTATGCAATGAAACATTGTTCCTCACCATCTTGTTCCCTCTACCAAAAGGGAATTTACATATAAATTACACTAAAATATATATATGAAGAGATGACAATTAGAGATCCAAGTAGTATCAGAGAATGCCAAATATCAAATCAGATAAAACCAGCAAGTTCCTATTTAAATTTGAACATGACACTTATATTATTGATGTATGTGTATGAATCTTGCTTGTAAGAAAATTGTAGAAGTTCGAGAACCACAACAAATTCCTTTGTCAAATGTAAGAAATTCCAAGGTGGATGATATGTTAAATGTAAAAAATGTCCCATACAAAGGATCAATTATATTTATAGCTCACTTAGTGAAGATGTTTGATGTTTGAACTTGAGAAGTTTGAAACAAAGGACTTGGTCCTGGAAGGTCAAAAGTCAGCAGGAGCAGCCTGTTGAAACCAAGGACTTGGTCCTGTAAGGTCAAAGTAAACTGATGAAATGCAAGACAGACCTACCACATTTCATGAATTTTTGGACATGTGTAAAGTGTGTATGTATTCCTAAGTATTGGAACACCAAGGACAGTGTTATTCCAAGGGGGAGCAGATTGTAATATTCCGATTTTGACCCCAATGCATTAAAAATGTAAATGACGTAAATATCATGTAAATATGCATTTTAATAAAACACCCACAACTAGTATGCAATGCAATGTAACAAGAGACGGAGGCATGATTTTTACAAGGAATTGGGAGGGAATTATTCAAACCCTTAGAGTCAACAAAGCCAAGCCAAGTGTTAACCAGAGAACCCATGAGCCATCAACTACCCATGTTGACTTTTGTACCCAATCATTTAATTCTCCCAAGAGTTTGTTGAGATAGTTAATGCATTGGGAATGGAGAGGTATGGTTGTCCAAAAATTTGGGTATGGTAAAGCCACCATTGGTGGAAATTGGTGTTAGGATTCTTAGGTAGGAAAACGAGCCACGAATTTTCTCCCCAAGCCATTCTTTACCCATCAGTTTTTCTCTCCCAAGAGTTCTAGTCTAGCTGGGCATTTTCCCCTCTATGTTTGTTTGTTTTTTCCTTGATTTCTAGCTGGAAAAAGGCCGTTTTTGTGTGGAAGAACGAATGGGGGGAAATGGAATTTGATCTGGGGTTTCATTGAGGCCATTTTGGCCATCTGGATGCTCAAATACCCATGGGAAAATCGTTTGTATCCCTGTGGTCGATTTTTCCCTTCCCACAATATGTTTTTGACTGGACACGATTTGGGGAAAACCCTTGGGCATATTGCTTGCGAATCCCATAGATAAAATCGTTTTCCTATGCCCAACATATATGCTTGCTGTGTGTGGGATATGATGTTGTGGTTTGGGTTCTTGGAATCCATTGCTTTGGCTATGCACGAGCTTGAATGTTCCCTTTCCTTATAGAAACCATGCCCAACTCAGGGGTGGCAGTTGTGTTGAGAGATTAATGAACACAACTGGCCTATGGTTGGGTGGAACGTTGCAGTTGCATAGCTAGTTTCTCGGGACAACTCATTTTCAAGATAAATATTATCTCTGTGTTTTACTTCTGCAATGTAATCAATTTAATGATTGTCATTGATATGTTGAATGCATGTGAAATGTGTGTGGATAGTTACTTCCGCTATGCATGTTTATTAGATTATGCTTCTACACACATGTGTTTTATTTTCTACGAATTGATGAATGGGGCAGAGTTTAGTGTAAAATCCCTAGAACTATGTCATGTTCCATTCCTTGCATTGGATCGACGAAAGGGGACGTAACATTTTATTCCAAATAAAATTTCAAGTAATATAAATAGGAGTGATTGTTGAGGAGGGAATAAGGCCTTTCCTATGTTATCATTATCATTAAATGAATATAGTAATTAAAGATATAATGCATGAGAAGTTGGAGCACGTGTAACTGCTCTAAATTCTCGCTTCATGTATAAATAATACCATCAAGAATGAATAAAGTGGTTGAATGCATTCGAATCATTCTATGTGTTTTGATTAATTATGTGTATGTTGCTTATGTCTGCTTGAATACAACAATGGAGCTGTTGCCTGAGTAGATGGAGGTGGCTCGAACCCTGCTGCAATGTTGAGGTGAAATAAAACTGCAAAATCAAAAGTTCTGCAAAGAAATGATGCGGCCTTGGAGTGATGTGCACTTATCGAAAATATGTTGCATGAAAGAAAATGATATAGATAAGATATATATTTCTCTTTGTTGTACAAAACTCTTCAAGAAAACAATTTAACTATGGCAATGTTCTGTTTTATTTTTCTAGAAATAGAGTCGACAAATCTATTACCCTCTCTCTAATGCCCAATACATAATAAATATATGATATATTTCGAGATGGGTATCTAGTGTTTGGTATGAGGAACTATGGCTATATACATTATGAAGTTACGGTAGCGAGGAAGCTATCATGGATGATGCAAAGAAAGTTGAAGAGGCACCCAGTTGTCCGTCGCTTGTTGTCTGTCGTGATCAAAGAAGCCTGCTTTGATATTTATTTTGGAGAGATTCTGCTCGTCGACCACCAGTTCAATCCTGCCTGGAAACCAGTAGTTGCAAAAATTCTCCTATGATCAACAGTTGATCAAGCACATGTGCATTAGAACCAACAAGAATAATCAACAATCCGACTGGTGGAATTGAACATAACTCTATTGATTCATACTTAGTCGACAAGTTTGAAGCTGCTGGTAGAAACGTGAAGAAACCTGTGAGCATGGTGAAATATTGTTGGCAGAAACAACGCATTTGCGTGTGCACAGGAAAACAAGTAAGTTGTTGTTACTTTCTTTATTTTTTCGGTTGTTCACTAGTCGACCCAAGATTCCGGAAGATGCTTGCGGTGATAAGGAGGAAAGACAGTCGATAAAATATTGAATGCTCCTTGTTGTTCATGAAGGATGGAGATGGGAAAAAATGAAGCAATATGTGAATCTGTGAACACTTGAGAATATTTCTCAGCTATCTACTCACATCACAATCCAATAATAGTTTCAATCGATCATTGGCATAATTTAAAGTTAATAGAATGGAAGAACACGACTTCGGCATTCAGTTAACCACCCGACTATTGTTTTTCCCATCGACTATACCAGCCCGCGACCAATTTTAAAAAGTTCATCGCCATGCAAGAATCCATCGGTTGGCAGGTTAACAGTCAATCATCGACCATGAGCACTCGTCAGCCTACACTTCTCGTCAATCATGAACAAGACGTCAAATATCCACCGACCAAATGGCTCGACCAACACTAGAACTGACCTGAGAAACCGTCTCCACCGACTAGAATAATCACTCCATCGACTACTATCTATCAACCAAAACAGCCGACTTGAATATCAGTAGATTTAAGTTTTTTGGTAATTGTAACACACTTTCAATCTATAGACGAGAAGAAATTTGTGATAAAACATAAGTCTTCCCTCATCGAAATTTCTTACGCATGAAGTGTGTGTTAAAAGATGAAATCTGGCGAGTCACTTTACTTATAAGTTGAGAAAAAGTATGTGGTGGATAATGCTTTATGGTTGATAAGATATAGCCGATGTATATTTGTAAATGGTCCGTCGAGGTTTTTAAAAAAATTGAGTTAGGAACATTTGTGGTCTATATTAAAAGTGTTTTTCGGTATAAATATGGTCGGTACCTATTATTTGGTCGATATGCTTTCATATGGTAGACTTGTAGTGTCATCGATGAGTTAGTTGTAGTACAAGTAAAAAAATGGTCGACTATAAAATGGTCAACTATAAAATGGTCAATGTTAGGGTTGATATAAAAAGTATTATTGGGGTCGTTGTTGTAAAACATTGTCGATTGTAAATTATGGTCAAATTCTATATGGTCGGTTGGATATTAAAACTAACGGAGATGAAACATGAGTCTCTTTTGAGGCAGGAGATCCCCTCCACTCTATGTAATTCAGTCAGTCTCTAGTCGACTAAGATTCGATTCGAGTCGATTCAAGTCATTTGGCCACGACCAAGATCATATATAACAGTCGATATCGACCACAAGCAGCGGAACATTTACAAACTTGCAGGAAGCCTCACAACAGACAAAGTCAATGATGACCACATTCAAGCAAAAGCCACCTTACAACACACAGAAGAAGAAATTAACGCTATATGATAACATCATAACATTGGAATTGATTACATTCCCCCATTCTCTATTGCAGATATGTTCCTCAATTGTGACCTCATAAAGCTAGAAGATAGAGAAATGGCATAGAAAGTCGAAGAGCCAAAAGGCCCTACATGCCTAAGCCGATGGAGATGAATGCCAACCAGATGAATCCGGGTGAGTCTTTAAACCAAGAGACCTTGTTTTGGAAGAGGAGAGTCGACCTCTGTTGTGAGAGGGTGGGACTTTGATGGAATACTACCAGATTTAAGATGGAGGCTGAAGAGTAACCAGTCATAGTATATCCTTTTACAAGTGTGTTTTCACTTAAAATAGTGGTTGTTAGTGAGTTCCAATGTCATCAATCCTTCCACCTAGCGATTGATCTCACTCCTTAATCACATGAACACTAGTGGTACATTAATTTTGGGTTTTTTTCATGATGGAATCAATTCATGAGCCTAAACGTTCGGCACTTTGATAGTGTGGGTCTCTAATCGTTGTCTGAAATATTTGTAGCATTGTGAAGTTTCTCTTTGGATCTCCTCGATGGAATTTACATGAGGTAGTAGATGGGTTCAACAAGAACACAATTCTCCATACTCTAGTTTTCCTCAAGCCTATTCTTGATGGTCTTATTTGAATGTTGTTTTAAGTTTGGGCTATGGTAAATAAGTGATCCGTCTAGTCTGTGCAACCATGGTAAAACAAAAATATTTTCTCTAGGTTTCTTTTTATTCTGATTACTCTTGACTCCATATTCATTTGTAGGGGTTCTGACTAAAGGCATTGTATACAAGATGGCGCTATCTCCATTGTGGAATCCTGAAATTGGGATGTAATTCAATGGAAGCATCTCCATGTAATTTCCTATTAAAATATTACTTATGCTATTTTCTTCCGGTTTTTCTATTTTGTTTCATAGCTCCAGGTTTTTGCGACTGAAAGATTATTTTCGTTCTTTTCCTGGGTACTCAACAAACTTGGTGGCCACAAATGACACAAAATGGTGTTTTTTCTTTCACATATGAAGTTATACCCATAGGATCGAACTGGGTTTTCTTACATGGAGGATTTTAGTAAGGTAAAAAAATGGAATCCCTAAGAGATAACGCCCAAAACTTAGCAACACTCACTAGGATATAATTCATAGATATTTTAGGACAAAATATCATTGCCACAGGGTTCAACCTTGGATTGTTTTGTATGTAAAAAAAATTGGAAGAAGCCCTCAAACAAATCTTCTAATATCCAACGAATAATCATCAAACAAATAAATACTTTATGATCATCTAATCATCATATTTGAATACTCAATGATTAACAAACTGCATACTACTCGATTTGATCGACAATCTATTGAGAGTAAAATGGATGGGCGATTTCAAGTTGCCAATTGAAGGACCTTCTGAAGGAGAGTGGATACCTAAAGTCATGTATTCTGCCACTTTCAAAATGGAATCTATTCAACACATCAAAAATTATGTTGGAGGGGTAGGTAATTTATCAGGCTGTTATTAGTTTATGAAACGTTTTGCAAGTGGATTTTGGTTTGCTCAACTCTTCTTTGCTTTATAAACATTGAATTATGTATTAATGAGCATGGTATTCTATGGAATTTAATGCTACATGTGGATCACTCTTGTTCATTCCGCTATCAAATTTCTATGGCCTTGATTCCATGAAAGAAATTCTACAACTAAGAATCGTGAAGCAAACACAACCTCACTAGATTAGCAACAAAGATTAGCATAAAATAGAGATAGAAGAATAGAAATAAACAAAAGAGATAGAACTCAATTGGGATGAAACCCATCTTATTCTATTATTTAATAAGATGTGGAAAATATATAATACATCTCAAGATATAAATTCGTGAGCCTTAGGAGGCATTTGGCACTACAACAAAATACCCTTTTGGCGGTGGTTTTGCTAAATCAGCCCCCAAAAGTTTTTTTAGGTCTTTGGGAGCGGTTCTTCAAAACTCCCCTCAAAAGTCCCGAAAATTGGAATTTTGGGGGCTGTTTTAAAAAAAACCCTCTAAAAAGTCCAATTGTCAGGATTTTTGGGGGCGGTTTTGTAAAAAACCCCCCCAAAGTTCAATTCTTGATACTTTTGGCGGCGGTTGGTTAAAACGCCCCCCGAAAGTCCAATTTTCAATACTTTTGGGGGCAGTTGTGGAAACCCCCCCCAAAAAAAAAGTATTGACCCCCTAAAAGTGGCTTGCGTCGGTCTTGCCAACCCCCCCCAAAAAAAACGTTTTTTAAAGGTATTTGTTGGCAGTCCTTAAAAGCCCCCCTCAAAAGTCCTTAGAATTTGATTTTTGGGGGAGGTCCTTAATTACCCCCCTCAAAAGTCCTTAGAATTTGACTTTTGCGGGCGGTCCTTAAGAACCCCCCTCAAAAATCCTTAGAATTTGACTGTTGGGGGCAGTTTTTAAAAAAGCCCCCCAAAAGTCCAACAAGACTTTTGGGGAGGGTTTGGAAAGACCCCCCCCAAAAGTCTTGTTGGACTTTTGGGGGGGATTTGGAAAGACCCCGCAAAAGTCTTGTTGTACTTTTGGTATTTTGGGGGGGGGGGTTGGAGATCCACACCCTCATAATATCTTTATCATCATCCTATGAGTTGTGGCAGGCATTTCCTTAAGGCCAATTAGGCAGATTTTACCATACTTGGACAATTTTTTATCTTCTCCTAAGCTTGGTCTAATTTCCCTAAACCAGTGTTTTATGAGGTCTTTGGACAAACTGAGACCATGGTTGAGTAGACAAAACAACAGCCTACAATATCCCCATGTGTTGCCGACATTTTCTTCAACACACAATTTGTGCCGAGCATCCTCTCAGGGCTACTTGGACCCATGCTTGGGTTCAAAATTGGTTTTTGGGGGATAGAGTCTAATGATGCTTGCGAACTAGATCAAGGTCTTCACCAAGGACTCTTCTAATTATGGAAGGTGATTCCAAGATCATTCTCCACATGGTTGCTAATCATTCTCCAAATTGGCGTAGTGCTTTCCTTCTCCCACGTCAAGCTGATCTACTAGTCAACCATGGGAGCAGTGTTCACATGGCTGCCTGCTCTTATACGTGGGATGATTTGATAGAAGCAATTTTTTGGGATGGCCGCCTGCTCTTATACATGGATGATTTGACGATGATGGTTTTTCATGCGAGAAGACATCATGCTAACAGTAAATCTAGCCTTTTGCAGTTGTCCACATCGACCTTTAACTCTTGTCTTTTCATCCTCCTTCGTAGTTCTCGATTAGTCTTTTCATTCTCCTTCGCAGTTCTTCGATGGGGGAAATGACGGAAGAAAATAAGATTTATTAATAACTGTACCTCATTAAGTTATTAAGATGTACCTCCTTCAGTTATTAAGAATTATTAAGATGTACCCGATTCATCATGACAGTCGGTGGTAGGCAAGAATATATGGAGGCTCAAGGTGGCAACCGTGATCGCCATTGCTGTTTTTTTGCATGCATGCAAGTTTTGGTAATCTGGTTGATTATGGAGCAAGCCTCTGGTGATAGGATGAAGGAGCCACAAGATATTAACTATCGTCTTGAGGTTGGAGATAATTCCAGTCACAATAGGAAGATAGGGCGTGGGGATTCTCTGGGGGAGCTGGGTGGTGGTCTGTCTCGTGCCTCTCAGCGGGTGCGTAGGGAGGAAACTTCCTTCACTCTTAATATCCCCTTGGAAATACAAAGGGATATCAATGACTATGAACAACAATGGTGGGCTCGTCTAAGTAGGGAAACCCTAGTGGGAGAGCATAAGTAGTTGGAGAATTGGATCATCGATCCTGGCAACACAGCTGGGTGTGTTTGTCTTTACGAGCACACTGTTGCGTTGTTTTGGATGATGAAAAACTTGGTTGGCTATGCCATTCGCAATAGGAATCCTCTCAGAGATGACAATACGCAACTTCTCTTTGAAGAGTCTCGCGCAATTCACCGGAAGCTGGATTTCCTTCTGTCTGCCATGGAGCTTCAACCTCCTCCATGCGCCGCTTCTTCTTCTAGCTTTCACCATCCGAGGAGTTCTCCAGAAGCTCCTTATATAGTTCGTTGATGTGTGCGTGGGTGGGTGTTTATTTGGGGGGTCTAGGGCTAGTTGGTTTAGCATTTATCTTATGTATCAGTGGTTATGAAGCTGGGGTGTCTATTATGCTTGGGTTCTATATTTATGCTCTTTGGCCTACGAGCCTATGGGAAGAAAGTATTTGGTTCTGTTGTTTTTGGTAATTCTGTGGTTTTTTGTCTATTTGGGTAGAAGGTTCGTCTCTGTTACTATGGCAATAGCCTTCAGATGTGCTACGAGGGTGTGTGTCTGTTTTGATGAACAATTCTAAGCTTCGGCCAGATTGCTCCTTTTGTAATTCCTCCTTTTAATATAATGCAAAATCTCCTTATTTCCCCCCCAAAAAAGGCTTGGAATGGTGTTTAGTATTCCCAAAGGATTATTCTTCCATATCACAGTCATGATAAGTGTATTTTTTTGTTTTAAGTAACTGTAAGTACCATTCTCTGCTTTTAAAACGTTGATTTTTGATGAGGTAAGTGTTCAAATAAAAGATAATATTTTTTTGATAATGCATGATGCTAAGAATGTATCTGCTAATGCATACTTTAACCATTCCTTTGACAAAAAGACATACTTTAACCATTCCTTTGAATTTTTCATAGTACTCTTTGTAAAATTACTTAGGGTAATGTGATAAATTTGAATATTAGTTTAAATTGGATTGAAAATGACTCTTCATAATGAATTATGATGATATGAACATATAAATAGGAATGTCGGGTTTGATATGATTGCTAGATGAAAGTCGAGATTGCAGGCATATGTATTCTTCTTTTCACTAGTTGATTTCTGAGTGTATATGCTGATTTAAAATTTGAAACCTTTGTGTACAATCTCTGTAACTGAATGCATCCATGAAATGGTTTTTTCTGCAAGATTGAATGTCAGTCCAAATGCGTTTGAATGGCTTGCAATGCGCCTTCATGGTAGAAATGTTGAGTTAAAACGGAGTATGTTTCTGTATTTGAATCTTTCAAGAAATCCATTGATCAAAATCTGTATGTTATTATTGGTTGGGATAGAGCCGTGATTGCAGAACGTTGCAATTATTGGTAATGAGCGAGTGAATTGATTAAGAGGACAAGCCGAATGCGTCCCCTGCATCTGTTAAATTGAAGTTTACTGTCGAGGCCAAATCCATTGAAAGGATTTGACCAAGATGTCTCTAAATTGCTTAACCAACAGATTCTTTAAAAACCAATCACGCTAGTAATTATCAACAAAGACAATCTGATCTAATTGCAGTTCTGATTGCATTGAGGTAATGCATATTGCCGTGTAAATATTTTTTTTTTAAAATATAAGCCGTATTTTCTAAAAAAAGTGAAAATTATTGACTTAAAAACTAAAAAGTGTTTTGTTGTTGCATATAATGTAGATTAATCTTATTAATTGCATATAGTTTTCCTTTATTCATGTTCTCTAAAATAGTAAAAAAGTTGGACAAATTTTCCCATACTTAGCCAATTTCTTGATTTTCACTAATTTGTCGTATCTCTCCAGACTGATTCATAATACAATGATTTCAACTTCATGCCACATCATCATCTATGCCATGCAATGCCATGCGGGCATCACTTAGCCCCTTTACAACACCTAGCCATTTTTCCTTTGTCTTTAGTATGCAAAATAACATTTTTCTTCTATTTTGGCAAGTTGATATTTTCCTTATCTGATCACCATAAGAAAAACCAAGAGCATGGCTAGATAGCCATTTCAACAATGAACAGGACCATATGGACAGTGTTGATGGAGTGCACTGATACCAATGAGCAAAGAAATAATGAGTATTCAATGAGGAATTGGTGGAGTCGCAGTTGCCAAAAGTAGGAAAAATGGACAAATTTAGGTGTTGCAGCTACTCGAAACAAGAAAAATAGGCACTTTTGCAGGTGCTGCAGCTGCTCAAAATAGGACAATTGGACAAATTTAGGTGTTGCAGCTGCTTGAAATAGGAAAAATAGGCACTTTTGGAGGTGTCACAACTGCTCAAAATAGGAAAAGTAGACAACTGTTGGAGAGCGCTGATACCGATGGAGAGTGTTGATGGAGAGCGTTGATACCGATGAGAAAAGAAATAATGAGTATTCAACGAAGAATTGGCGGAGTTGCAGTTGCCAAAAGTAGGAAAAATGGACAAATTTAGGTGTTGCAGCTGCTTGAAATAGGAAAAATAGGCACTTTTGGAGGTGTCGCAACTGCTTGAAATAGGAAAATTGGACAAATTTAGGTGTTGCAGTTGCTTGAAATAGGAAAAATAGGCACTTTTAGAGGTGTTGTAGCTGCTCGAAATAGGAAAAATGGACAAATTTAGTTGTTGCAGCTACTTGAAATAAGAAAAATAGGCACTTTTGGAGGTGTTGCAACTGCTTGAAATAGGAAAAATAGGCACTTTTGGAGGTGTTGTAGCTGCTGTAAAGAGAAATAAGCCATAGTTAGCAGTGTTGCAGCTGCGCGAAATGGGAAAGATAGGCAATTTTGATGAAGTCGCTTGGGAAGATATGTGCTTAAATCAGTGTGAATGGAAGGAACTTCCTTACCCGAGATAACCCATAGAAAAACTATTCTCCTAATGAAAATCTGTAAATGGGAGGGCTTGGGTTTTTTCTGTAAATATCTGTTTTTTGCAATAGAAGGTGTTGGTCACCCTATATGCTAATTAATTACAACTAACACACAAGATGCTCAATATAAATTATCAAACCCAGGGAAGTCTTTTATTTCAATGGGAATAAGCACAATCTATGCCTAAACATTTCAAGTAGTTGATTAACTGAATGGAGATAATAATCCTACCTATTTGCTCAGCCAAACTCATTCCATAAAGAAAACTAATCTAACTCATACATCTAGGAATTCAAAGTGCAACTACCTTCCTACAAAAATCAACCTAGCAGTTACTGATCTAAGAATAGAAATGAACTAGATTACTTTTGCAAGAAGTTAAATCCTATAATTATCAAACTATAGTATTCAATCTTTACCAAAATGATTCATCCAACAACTATTGTAACTCAATCATAATCTGCCTAATTTATGAATTCAACTAAAGATACAATAGAAACCAGAATTAAAAAATAAACTTGAACTCTAAATTGATAATCATTGGAAATCCTAGGAAGCATAAATACTAAAAGGAATTGGAGCTATTCGTAATGCAAAGAATAAACTACCAATCAAGAATACAATCATAAATCTCTGTTGCAGCTATCATAAATATGCCTAATGCAATTCCACAAAACACAACAGGAAATGAATTAATCTAACTACCTACTTAACTCGACAATCTCTGTGAGAAGGAGGGCCCTGGCCTTCTAACAGAGATGATGTGAACTACCACGAATTAAGACACAGAAATGGAAATAACTCTACTCTTCATTAAAAGATGGTAATCCATAGTATCAGCCTCTGTTACAGCTTGTACAAAATGATAATTATCCAACCCCAGACTTTGAAAGCCTTCCCATATTTATACATGCAAAATATAGCTCGTGATCCACTAATTTCATGCAGCAATGAAGATCTCTGATCTTCGTGCTGCAGAGTTACAGCTAAACTATTACATCCATAATGAATGAGGTAGTTAATCATGAAGGATGCTATTACACTAGCAGTCAATGGATCAATGGTTCAACAAATTGGGAGGCATCCTGTCTGTCGCAGCTATACTCTGTTCCAGCGACCTGTTATAGCTTCCCGTGGAGAGATGCGCTGTCCCTTGAAATATGAGGAATCAAATCAGAAGAGTAACAGCTGGCACCACGTATGATTCTTTCCCAAGGCATTGCGACTAATACACCTGTGCTTTGATCTTAACTTAATGAAATCAACACAAATTAGCATAAATCGAAGGCCAGAATTCATAACCATAACAATCTTAAGCATTTAATTAAATCAAACAATAATGATGTATACCTTGTCAGGACTGCTAATTAATCTAGAAAAAGGCATGTATATGGTTTATGAAAGTAGGGTGTAACTGGGAAAAATGATGAAATAGGTATTGTCAAAAAGGGGCATTTCCAGGGCCCAACATCTCCCCCCAAATATCCAATTGCATGTCCTCATGCAACAACCGATTAGTTCGATCCTTACTGTGATCCTCATTCATATTATGCAAGTGAGTAGAAGGAATTAATTTTGACAATTAGCCATTGGAAACGCTGGTTCTTGTGTGACAGCGTCTCCTTACCCGTAGCAGCTTCATCTTATTTTGGAATTCACTAGATTTTCAATTGTTTTGGTCCTTTTGAAACAATATCTTTTCCTTATGTCCCCGTCTCAGCATCTTTTTCCTGAGTTGTAATTCCAACAAAAAATAAATTTTGAGGGCGCTGGTTCTTGTGTAACAATGTCCTATTTCTTGATTCTTTTGGCCTGCTGAATCGATTCAATGTTCCTGAAACAATGAGGCTGTGCCCTGGGATGATTCCTTTGATTGTCTTGCTCCTGAGCATTTTTGTAATGCTAGGTCCACTACTGTAACTTTATGCCCTGCCATATTAAGAATATCTCCACATTATAGGCATATCATTTCTGGCTGTCCTTCATTCCCCTAAATGGACGATAAATTTCCCAATTGGTCTGTAGCTTCCACCATTGAACTCACATATTTCTTTGCCTGTTTCTGGCATGTCTCCTTCCATTTTTCTAGTTCTACACGAAGCACTTGCACCTCCTCCTTTAGCAAATCATTTTCAAATAGAAGATTCTCTATTTGAGGTTCTTCTACAGTAGGTTCTTGTGTATCAGCAGGTGGTCGGGGTTTTAAGATGGGAATCCCGATTTCCGCCCCAATAAATTGACATGCTTCTGTTGTAGTAGCCATTTTGATTTTTCTCCTTTTCGCTAGGTTGGATGTCTAGCCTTTTCTTATTAGCCCTTATTTTCTCCTCTGAGGTAGAAAAAATCCTATCGCCTTAGAAAAAGGGCCAAATCCCTCCTTTTGAATTAAAGTTCTTCTTATTTCAGGGAAGGTCTCCACATTTAGAGCTTCTAGACCGCTTTCTGCTACTGCTTTTGCCTGACATTCCTCTTATGCTATTGTGATTTTAGCTGCCCTAGTTTCAATCTCCTCTTCATTTATATCCTCTTCATCCTCCAATCGAACTTCTGGTGTTCCAATCCTCCCCCCAACTGAGTTTGAGGAACTCTAGTAGTCATACACTATCTTTGAAAAGAATTCACTGGGTGCTCCTGGACGAACTAGACATTGTCCCCAAGTCAACTTGTTATATGCCAGGGCCTGTAAGATCAATAATTTAATTATCCCATGGTTTGAGAGGGATGATAAGGGGTGTTGAGATCTTTTAGCATAATAAGCCATGCGTTGCAAGGATCTAAGAAGATAGTATGGCATATTTAGCAGCTTATGATGACTTAAATGTGATAGGAGGAAAAATTCATAAATGTAAACAACACTATACCTCCCTTCACATGTAATATATTTCTTTAAGAAGAGTGCAACTTGGTCCCAAGGACTCGGAAGAGTCTCCAGCACTATTCCTTTTCCCCGTGGTCGAACACTCTCCCCTGCTGCGAGGAAATCCTCAGTTGTAGTCGAGTGATGGCATTTCCGACTAAACCAGCGCTGCCCAATTCTGGTAAGTCTCATTACCTCAGCCAAGATTACCTTTGAAACATCTACCCTTATGCCTCGAACCTCTGAATGAGTGCTCGTCAAGTTTTGAGCAAATTCAAGGGCTGTTTTTTCATGAAAACCATTCAAGCGTTGAAAATAGTCTGTCCACCCTGCTTCTTGAAAGATAGCAAAGACATCTATGTTCTTATACAAAGATTCTATTGTTAAAGGCTCATACCTCACAGGGATACCCATACCATTGAGCTTTTTGCGAAATATTGTAACAAATACAGCAGTTACAGTTTCGAACATCGAACTGACTCCATGTAGACACAGTTGATGGATAGTCAAAGTTTGAATTGAGCATTTTTGGAAAGGTGGCATAGTTAATTTTGGGGTAAAACGACGGTCAGGTAGAACAACGGTCAAATCATAAGTATGAGTAACAGCTTTAAATGTGATTTTGGTTTAGTTGATTTGCTATGGATCGATGACAGGGGTAAATAATAAGTATAACCATTATTGCTTGCGATGTCAATAGATGCTTAATCATGACTATAGTTAGAACCCGTACCTTCAAAATCAATGCTCAAGCCGCCACTCTGCCGTGGCATGATATTTCACAGTCGCATCTCTGGTAGAATATGCGTGTGCCAAGATGAGTTGGACACTGCCAACCAAGCTGATAAGTACATTCATGCTGATAGGAAAACAAGACGGCCCAATAACTTCCTTCATTCTTGGCAGGCAGGCATTCGAGCTCTAGATTCATCATTTAAATTCGATCCAGGTCAGATCATTAGAGGTGAGACTATTCCAAAATGCAAACAATCTAGTGGAGGTGCAGATAATTAATAAGAATGAAGACTTGAGAACAGTTTGGAGAAATATGGCAGAGTTCCAGCTGCAAAAATTTAGAGAAAAGGCAAGAATAGCGGTGTTGCAGCTACTAGCAAAATGCGAAAATGAAATGGAAATAGAGGAGTCGCAGCTGCTAGACTTGGCAGAATAGGAAAAAATAGTGGAGTCGCAGCTGCTGGCAAAAAGAGAAAATGAAATGGGAATAGTGGAGTCGCAGCTGTTAGTCTTGGAGGAATGGGCAAAAATGGCGGAGTCGCAGCTGCTGGAAAAACGAAAGGAATAAAAATATTGGAGTTGCAACTGCGAAACTTAGAAAAATTAGCAAAAGTAGCAGAGTCGCAGCTGCTGAAAAAATGAAGTGAATGGAAAATAACAGGGTTATAGTTGCGAGAATTAGAAGAATGAGCAAGGTAGGGAGTCGTAGCTGTGCAAAATGAGTAACAAGTGGATTTTCAGCTAGCTGCTGAAAACTAAAAAATCATCCATCTTCTTCAAAAGAGCTTTATTAGACCAGGAAACAATGTAAGGTGCATGCAATTGTTTGGTCCAGTCATGACTGTTGTTTCTCTAATTAATTCCTGTACACAATTCTTCAAAACAAACCTGATTAAGTGCAATATTATAAATAGATAAAATACAAAATGAAAAAAAAAAAAAATTATGTACAAATTATGTGGATATTGTAGTTCTTAAAAATTCACGAGGAAAAATTTCTTCATACAAGAAATCAATCATAGCCTAATCATTAGCCTTAACCAAGGCTATAGCTTCCACCCATTTGGTCATGTAATCTGTGCAAACGAAGATGTGAACTTTTTGTTTTGAGGGGGGGTTGATAGGCCCTATGAAATCCAGAGCCCATCTGTCAAATGGTTCAACCAGGAGCTGTGGCTGCAAAGGCATTTCATCTAATCTGTTGTGTTGGCCTATCCTTTGGTAGCTATCACATGCCTGAACATACTTCTTTGTGTCCCTGAACAAAGTGGGCCAGAAATAACCCATTCTCAAAGCCTTATGACCTGTCCTTTTGTCAGCAAAATGTCCCCCACAAGGCTCATGATGGAAATCTTTAAGGATACAAAAAATTTCATCTTCTCTAACACATCTTCTGATTTCTAAATCAATCCCTATGTAGTAAATATGTCCATCAATCCAGCAATACCTAGCACTTTGTTGTATGATTTTTCCTTTTTCTCTCTTCGACAGATGTGCTGGGAGCTTCCCTACAACCAAAAAGTTAGCAATATCTGTATACCATGGGGAATGAGATGATATTGCAAGCAAATGTTCATCAGGGAAGGAATCTTCAACTGGTAAATTGTCATCACTGTTAGTAAGTCGAGATAAGAAATCTACAACAACGTTTTCCTTTCCTGGTCTATCAATAATTGTTATGTCAAATTCCTGTAATAGTAACAACCATCTAGTAACTCTAGCATTCGTGATTGGTTTATTCTTTAAATATTTGATGGCAGAATGATCAGTGTGCACAAAAGTGGAGTATCCAGTAATGTAGTTTCTAAATTTGTTGATGGCATAAACTATGGCAAGGAATCAAATCAGAAGAGTAACAACTGGCACCACGTATGATTCTTTCCCAAGGCATTGCGACTGATACACCTGTGCTTTGATCTTAACTTAATGAAATCAACACAAGTTAGCATAAATCGAAGGCTAGAATTCATAACCATAACAATCTTAGGCATTTAATTAAATGAAACAATAATGATGTATACCTTGTCAGGACTACTGATTAATCTGGAAAAAGGCATGTATATGGTTTATGAAAGTAGGGTGTAACTGGGCAAAATGATGAAATAGGTATGGTAAAAAAGGGGCATTTCCAGGGCCCAATAGAAGGCAATAGAAGGATAAACTAATTTACAAAACAAAACAAAAAATTAATGAAAATATGATAGACAGACTGCTCATTTGACATATTCACAACACAACATCTCATTTCACATGCAACGAAGATTATATAATCCTGATGTATTACAAAATCAGAAATTGTGCCCATGACATATAATGGCAACTTGTGCCCAAAATTTTAATTAAATGTAAAGATTAATCCCAAACTACAAAAAGTTTATAAACTATGTCCTGATGTAAGTATAAATATTCAATAGATCAACTATTCTCAGTTGATACAACATCACTAGAATCACTAGTCACACAGTATAACCACTAGTTACATAGTTCAATGTCATCCTTATGCCAAGGAATGAAGCTCAACAAAGCATCTGCTAGATTACTTAATGCATTATTGGGACGTGGTAGAGCTATATTTTCAAATAGAGGATCTAAAATTTATGTCATATTCACAATATAATAGCCTTTTCCAACAAGGACACAGTGTACCATTTCATTTGGGTCAGTCTTATGTATCATTGCCCTTGCAACTTTAACCCTTGATTTTAATGCAATGAGAAAGCATTTCTTTCCTTGCAGCCCCAATTGGGAAGTTGGTGTCAACTCATTAGCATTATCTTGACCCTACAAATAAATGAGACAAAGTAAGATGCATGGAAATAATAATTTAAACATTGATGATCCTAGATTAAATAATTACAATCTTACCTGAATTGGTGTTTTCATTTTGTCAATTTGCAGTTTCGATGGAACCTTTGGTGTTTTCTATACAGAATGTTGGTCATATTTCGATGCACGACTCTGTACCCAATAGACAATGATTTCTAATATATTGATAAAATAAAATAAAATTGAACTAAATTACTAAATTTATCAATACTTACTAGGGAATATGATGGAGTATGCATTGAATTTAATTTCGTTTGTATTAGTCCATTCATAGGGGTTGTTATGTCCTCTGTATTACTCTATCAAGGCAACAAAATGTAATATATATATATATATTCAAAAGATGAAAATAAAATATTATTTTAAATAATAATTATACAACTAACCTCCACCATAGGCGTGATTTCATCATGAGCATTTTGTACACAAGGACACTGTTTATATGAGCAATCAGATATTAGAAGTCAGATCATTAGTGTGAAAATATGTATATTGAGACAAGAGTAAAGAATTGGACACTAACACTTTCTTTGTTGACCACGTGTCCTTTCTCGATATCTTCTACTCTTTTTAGTAGTTCAGTTATTGTTGTTTTCAAAGATGTGATTTCCTGTGTTTTTTCTTTCACTGTAGCTTGGCTTACAGCTAGCGCCTCCTTGTATGGACTTTTTCCAAACAAGTTAGCTGGCGTAACTCCTAAGCCAACGCCACGAAATTGTCCTCTTGCATCAACCCCTAGTACCTTGGCAAGGGAATCATCCCTAGCTGCAAAGTCTTGAGATGCAACTTCTACTTGTGCTTGTTCAATTTTTTGCTAACATTGACATACAATTAAATCAGATCATAGAAGAAAACATTTCCAACATTTAAAATGAAATTTGAATCAATATCTAAATTAAAAGGTTGAGAACATACTATTGTTTCTCCTACAGCTAGTGTGATTGGAGTGCCATCCTTCTTTTGATGGCACTTCTTCCATAAGTCTTCCCTAGTAATGCTTGTAGTTGTATCACTAGAGGCTATAGAGTTTTTCTAGTTCCAACAAGTAAAATAGTATGGTTAAGTTGTGACATTAAAATGAAACTAAAATATGTTAATATTTCTCATATTGGATAAAATATCATCACAATTGCTTACCATATCATCTTCGACCAGTTGATAACCTCGACATCCAGAGGTGTGCAAGTCCCTCTCCTTTTCTCTATTTTCCTTGTTTTTTTTTCCTTATATCCTAGAAATCAATTGAAAATAACATATATAAGTCAACATTACAAGCGAATAGAAATTCTAAAAAACTTGATTATATAATATGTGAACTTTTTCCTTACCAGGAATTCAGTGGTGGCTCGTGATAGGATGAATTCTCTCCACACTGTCTCACTTATCCTAATTGGAGGAACATTTTTTAATCTTTCCTCTGTTGACTCATAAGGGTCATAGTATTTTTTGGTCAACCAATATCTATGACTGTTGCCTTATGGCCAATGGATTTCATACAATATTCTTTAAGGACCGGGGGGGGGTTATGAATTTTTCCTGCAACATACAAGAATTGCATTTTTAGATGTCATACATGGTTTGAAAATAAACTTTGAAATCATCCGAAAATATAAATGTTGAATACAAATACACATAATATCTAATAATCACATTAATAATGTTCCACAAATACTCCTTTAATTGATCTGAAACCTTCCTCCAATCAGAATAATTGATTGGAAACATTTCCCTTGCAAGCACGCCTAGTAATGAAGATAGCTTCACGGAGTTTGGACCAATTGGTTGGTTCCTTTCATTGATATGAATTTCGATCTTTCCCTTCAAGTTATTTATTTCTACACATTTAGTTGCTCCTCTACCTTTCTTCTTGGCTTTCTCTATCGATGCTTGTGTAGAGGGATCTTCACCTTGTATATTAATATCTTGTTGGCATTGTTCTTTGTGAGAAACTTCTATAAAAGAAGGGCACTTAAAGGTGTTATGGATTTCTAAGTCATAAAATTCTATTTATGAAGAAATACAAAATTATACATTAATGAGCTTACCTTGTTCTTCATGTTGCTGAGTCCCTTTTTGTGTCGAGGGATCTTCCCCTTCTACACTGTTATCCATGTGGCATGGTTATTTGTGAATGCCTTCTATAAAAGAAGGGCACGCAAAGGTGTTATGGATTTCTTAATCATAAGATTTATACTTACAAAGAACTAGAAAAATATGAATTAATGGGCTAACGTTGTTCATGTTGCTCCTCCTCCTGAAAAGATGAAAATGTATCTTTGTCATTTCCTTCTTTGTTAGGATCACTAGTAGAGTCATTCAAAGGCATAGAAGGTGTAATCTTCTTTGCTATTGTTTGTATTTTCCTCTTCTTTGTAACTATAGCCAAGAATGTTATTGAACATATGCCTAACATCATCATACAATAAAAATAAGCATTATACTACATAAGGAAATACATTGTTCTATTTCTAAATATTTACCTTATGAGATGCATGTCCCTTTCTTTCCCATTTGATCATTTTGACACATTCTTTTTGAAAATTTCATAATCAGATTTTTTTGATTTCGTGTCATAATCTGCTTTCTCTGTTTTTTTTTAAATGATTAGAGTATTGATTAGCCATAGCCTATTAGATTGTTATTAAATTACAAAGTAATATGTTTTAACAATTTAAATTAAATAAAAGTAGTATTCACATTTTCTGTGATGGGGAATTTTGTTTTTTTCAAAGAACTCACAAATGTAACCTCTTGGGTGGCTTAGCCACAATTTCATTAATATAAAACCTACTCGTTTCTGTTAAAAAAAACAATTTAAATTAAATAAAAATGACGATATACTTCAATCACAAACAATCACTTACCTATCATCACTCAATTGCTAGCTGAAAGTTGTTTAAAAAAGTTTCAAAAGTAAAAGGGAAGACTATCTGTAATGACTATCTGCTAAGAGCAACATATGTTAGAATTTGAGAGAGAGAGAGGGTTAGGGTTTAGGTTAGACACGTACAGTAGCCAAAAATATATCTCAGTCTCCAAGAGTGAATACCCCTCAGCCTTAGAGGCTGCAAGCAGGACAAGGTTTACACAGGTAGCCCCAAAGATGAACACGGTAACGGTCTTGCAGCAGTGGGAAAGTGCAGTCCAATTCTAGTGGTCACAAAACAATCACAACATTCCACATCTCAGCTAGGAAGAGTCACCACAATCCATGGTCATCCCTAAAGGAAACCAACATTTTTATAGAATTTTTACAATTTTGTAGCAGAGCAACCACTATTTTGATTTCTGTCAATAAAGAAACCACATAATGTTTTCATTTATTATGTTGTTTTCACGAAAGCATGGATAACATACCTGCAATAACAAGAATGCCGTGAAACTTAAGTTACACCTCACGCAATTCACCTCAATATATCCCAACAACAAAGCTTCATCTTTCGTGGTGTGCAAAAAGAAAATGACGCCCTTTCCCAGGAAAACTATTCGCGAGAGATAAAATTTGAAAAGTGATGTTAGGGGTCCCATTTTTTTTTATTATTAAATTTCGTTTTTTTTGTTTTTTTTGGTAAATTAATTTTTGTTTTTTTTGGTATAGATAGCAAAAACACCTGAGTTTTCTCCTAAGGTTTTCAATGAAAAGGGGAAAGACCTTGGTACTGGGAGTCACATAGGTGGACAGAAGGAAGGAAGGAGGGAACCAAAGAAATGCATCAAAACGAAAGGAAATATTAGCCTATTGTGGTCGATGACATGAAGTTAAATAATATAATAAGCATGGCTTTTAAGGCATTGATTGTGAGGTTTATTTTTAGAAGGATAAGGATAATGAGTTTGTTTCAATAGATTCAAGTCCACCTATACTAACTGGGACCCTTCGGATGTATTGACTTGTAATGTAAACATTGTGCATATGTGATGTACGATTAATCCTAGCATGAAGCTCAAGGCCAAGGCCCCGCTAGTGAATTCTCATCCTTGAAGGGATGATATTTTATGTTGTGCCATCCACGTGTTAGTAAGCCATGAAAATTGTAAAAACATGTAGATGATTATAATGCAAATAAAAATACCAAGGGTTTGGCTATGGATGCAACTAAATGAGGGGGCTATGTGTATCCACTAGGAAAACGTCACTAGGGGGTTTTGCGATTGGACCCTATCTCACTACCATATGTCATCTTGAGAACCCCTTTGACCGTTCTAGTTGTCATTTAATTATGTTGTAAGGAAGTGGGTGAGAAATTCAATCCATGAGAGTGATGGAGTATGGGTAGCCCTGAAATTAGTAAGGCAGGGTATGGGATCGGTTTGCTTGACCCATAGGCCACTCCATCTTGTGGTAATTATGTGTTCTGAATGTTTAATTGTTCATGTTTCATTCAGCTGTGCTTATTTGAGTATGCATATGCATCCATGTGTTTTTATGAATTTCTTCAATGATGAACAGGGCCAAGTCTTGTTGAGGCCCAGGAGGTTCAGAATGTAATTCGGTCATGACTTTAGGGGAGAAATAGAAACCCCTTTTGTGTTCATGTTCCCTCTGTGTGTCAGATGAAGGGAGGAGACATGGCATAGTGGATTAGAGCTCTTTAAAAAGTGGTAAAGAGGTATGGATGAGGATTGGGGCTGAAACACCTTGGTTGGAAGAAGGAAGATTCAGAGTTCTCGGGTTTGGAACAAGATCATACACTTGCATGGGGATCTATGAGAGCTTTCCAATATATGATACCAATTTTTCCAAAAATGGACTTAGGATGAGAAAGTTATCAGCCTGAGAAGTTGGCAGTAACAGTGGTATATATATGGTCGACTTCTAACTTTTCGAACCCATAATGCAGATTGCAGATCATGGAAGTTGGAGGCATGATTCTACGAAGCTGAGACCTTTGGAGTTCCAACTTCCGACTCCCACATCATGGATTATAGAAGTCGAAGGCGTGATTTGGCTTAGTAGAGAATTCGGTGTTCCAACTTCCCTACTCTCGCATCGCAGATTATGGAATGTAAAAGTCAGAGGCATATTTTTTCGATGTCATGCATTCATCATTTCGACTTTTCGACTCCCACGTTGTGGATTGCGGTAGTCAAAGGTGTGATTCTTCAAGTGGCATGTTGGGGTGTCGACTTCCGACTCCGACATGCGGATTGCGGACCAAGTTATTTCGGTTGTGTGAAAGTGCATGGTTTGGAAGAAAAAAATTTATCAGGTTGTATTCTAAAGGGCACCGAGGGGGTTAGGGATGTTACAGATATCCTAGAACAGTGATGTGTGTTTCTTTAAAATATTGTTCACAGATTTGGACCAAGTGGCACGTTGGGGTGTCGACTTCCGACTCTGACATGCGGATTGCGGACCAAGTTATTTCGGTTGTGCGAAAGTGCATAGTTTGGAAGAAAAACAATTATCAGGTTGTATTCTAAGGATCTCCCCCATCACCTCTAAAGGGCACCGAGGGGGTCGGGGATGTTACAGATATCCTAGAACACTGATGTGTGTTTCTTTAAAATATTGTTCATGGATTTGGATACCTCAAAGAATATTGCTTTAGGGAATAAGGTGTGTGATTCATTCCTTAATTATGTAATATAGAGCCTCAAGACCCCTAACTACTATTCAAAACCATCTAATGACATAGACATCCCTACTAAAACAGTAAAGATACTTTCAAGAATCCATGTGTGTTTGTTCAAGTCGATATTCTTGGCCATGGATTCTCAAAGGGTTATTTTTTTATTAAGGCCCAAATTTTATCGCTCAAACATGTATAGGGAACCCAATATCTATACTAGGTTCTCAAAAAATTATAATGGCACTAATATCCCCAATTATATGAATAATATGCTCTTGGGAGGTCATGTGTGGTGATTGTAGGAATTGTTCTTAGCCAAAGATGCCTAGAATTTCCTTTAGGACCTAAGTCGCACTCTTTTTTCCCCAACCATATCCATGGTGTTGGAACCTATAATTAGTCTTAAAATTCTCACTGTGCCACAAAAAACCCACTCATACGCGAAAGATACTGTGGAAAGGTCTATTGTGGTTGTTCAACATATCATTCTTGGCTATATATACCTAGAAGCTTCCTTTAGGTCCTAAGGCCCAGTTTCCATTCCTTAACCATGTCTAGATCCCCAAGACCCATACCTAATGCTCATAAACTTCTTAACAATTCCCATATTATGGCTATAAGGACAAATATCCCCTCAAGAGGTTAGCTTTGGTGGTTGGAGACATTATTGTTAGACCTTTAATAAGCATGGCTTCTATGGCATTGATTGTGAGGTTTATTTGTAGAAGGATTGGGACAATGAGTTTGTTTCAATGGATTGAAGTGCATGACTAGTAATCAATTTTAGCTTACCACATAAGGGATGTCATTTTCATCTAAGGTTAGATGTTGAGGTTTATACATCCAAACATAGTATTATTTCTAGTCGGTATGTACTGCATTTATACCTAGGTGGATTACTGGTTACTTGATCAAATTAGTTATATATCATTCAAGCTCCCATGCCAATAAGTAAGGATACCATAAGGATAAAATAATTGTACTAAATTGGTCTATTTGCATAGACTCTCTTATGATTCTACCCAAGATATTTCCTCTTTATGCTATTAATTGTAACTGCTGACATGATATGACTCATTATTGTTTCTTGCAGCCTTATAACAAAGAGATCTATCATATGCATTCAAACAATTATGACTCATTATGATCTCTCTTCTCATGGAAATCATATGAGACAAAATTTGACTCATGGTATGCCTTACAAATCTACTTTCTTAATTGACATATCAATTAGGTAACTAGGGATATTAGAATAATGAGAAGAGATATACGGTTAAGGTTAAGGTTAAGGTCCTACTTGGAGAAAACCTAAAAGAACCTATACAAATCAATACATTGGTTAAGGTCCTACTTGGAGAAATCCTAAAAGAACCTATATAATCCTTTTAAATATTGAGAATTTTAATCATTACCTCTTCCAACCATATGAAATTCTTATAAAGATAAAAGGAATTTGAACCATTAACCTATGTTTTTTAGACCAGTATTATACCATTGAAACTATTCTCCTACTGAAAATTAGATTACTTGCTACGATATCCCTCCAGTCGATTTTCAACGATGCCTACCTTACATCTACCACATATAATCCGATGCCAATCTAGAGCCTCCACCTCATTTATGTATTTGCATTGTTCAATGAACCATTTTAGTGGTGGAAGTGTAATAGTTTTTACAGATGTCTGCATGGGAATTTCTATTTAGGTCATTGGAGAGTCAATGACAGGTGGCATATGAAATTATTGAACCAAGTGATCTCTAATAATGTTATGGCCATTGCATTGCACCTTTGATTAATTTACTCACTCCCAAGTGATATTTTTTGAGCTCTAAAGGAAATGAAGTTTCCCATACCTTCCAAGCCATTAAATGAGGGGATCGAAGCAAATTCTAACTCCTAAAAATACATTGATATGTTAAAATGGTGGTGACAACTTTAACATCTTGATCTCCTATCATACTAACAACATATATTAGTTAGTCTAAAGGTTGGGATATGTACACATTAGAAGCATATTTATATTTAACCCCTAGAGCCTCCCTACGATGTAAGTTATAAATATCCTTGAAAAGCAATATAATAGAAGCTAGAAACGATTATGCAATATGTAAATTAAGAATATTATAAGAAACTACCACCCCCTAGTGCCATCCCCATAGCATATTCTATAATAAGGTTTAGTCCAAGGGGGTCTTCCTGTGAGTCTAACAAGTAACAATATTATATTATACCTAGGATTGATTATAGGCTCATGCTGTGGTTATACATACAACAAATTTTCAGGTCCATCTAGATATAAGATGCTAGAGATTCATGCATATTCACTTTTTCATCCTTTTGGTTTTTATGTTTTTGAAAAAAAAGAGTAACAAAGGGGTTGATTTCATCTTGTGGAGGCCGTATTCTTCATTCGTTGGCTGAGTTTGGACTGCGTGGGCTGTGACATCGTCTGGAGAGGACGGTTTACTTTCTGTTGGGTGCATATCCTTACAACCAAAAGGAGTTGCAATCTACTACAGTGTTGTTATTGACACCTACAGGAATCTACTACAGCGTTGTTGGGTACTCTCACTGTAGTCTTCCTTCTTGTTACGACTATGCATAACGTTTCTGAGTAGTGAAGGGAGTCTGAGAAGAAGACGATTTGGGTTGTTTTGAGGAGCTGCCATACACCAAAGAAAAATCGAGACACCAAAGAAGGCCAGCTCACTTCCATAAGTCATTGTGCATGCCTAGGAAGCTATAGGTTAGAGTTAAAGTAATTTTATATTGTTTGTCCACCTTAGAATTGCTGTTACAGTCATTGTAAACCCAAAGTTATATGACTATGATATTTAGAGTTTATTTTTCTTGTTATTTATGCAAAGATATTTTCATTTACTGTTCACTGTTAGCGCTACAAAATCAAGATCTGATATCTGAAACAAACTCTTCCCACACTGTCTTCCGTAGCAGAATTCTTTCTGGAATGCGGGAATAGAGTTTTCGCAAAATGCTTCTTCCCCACCGTCAATCAATTTCGCTGCAAGCCTGACTGTTCATACAACTTAATTTTTCATGTAGCGAAATGGCTTTCTGACCATTTGATTAGTGTCCCCACCAAATCAACAGTGGATTCCAAAATTTATTGAGCGCATCCCATAGAATATTGCGCACATGAAAAGTGTTTCAAGGCTTGCAACTTCTCCCAATGATATCACTAGTACAATAAAGGGTAGCGACCCACGTACTAGACCTCACAGACTGCCATCCATACTAACAGATCACGACCAACACATTTACACACCCTCACGACACCCTTAGTAACCCACATTAGGTCATGGTACCTTCCGAACAGTCCTCAAGGCACTTTCAGCCAATCACGACAGTCCTAGTAGGCCTAAGACATGTCACAACAGCCCTTAGCAGGCTCAAGATAGGTCATCGGTTTCTCTATAAAGCATTAGCATAATTTACACATATGAAATTAATGCAAACATGAAACACAAATTGAATATGAACACTACGATGAATCTCAGAAACTCAAAAAAAAACTTTTCATTAACACTTCCAAGAAAGTTTACAAAGCTACAGTCCAACCACAGAGGTGTAAAAAATGAAAGTCAAACCCTTCCTCCTTCATAGAGGTGACATTTACCCCCGAGACATATCTCGAAACAGAGCATCAAAATCAGTTACATTGCAGGAATCAAACCCGAAAATAAGTCCTAAATCCTAACAAACTCTAACGTGGAAAATGCGCCGTGCCCACAAAACATTTCGAGAAGGCACGCTGTGCTACGCGTGACCAATCAGAAAGGGAAATCTCGACATCTGGCACTTTCTGGCTCGCTTAATGAAAACGACAACTCCAAGCATATTTTTAACAGACTACGACTGACTCAGCTGTTGGCAGGCCTTATAGGCTGATGATTGCTCAGTCTATGTATATCTTTCCACTGCTGATCTGTAGGGGTGGCCATCTCAAATAGCTCCTTTAGGAGAACATCCAGGTCAATTAGGGGGTTATGGCCAATAGCACAGAGATCTGATTTCACAATCCTGAATTGAGCCAACAGCTTAAAGTCCTCACTGAGTTTATCGATGATTACCTCTCCCTTTAGCCCACCATTCATACCGTCAAACTTTGCATGGTTTACTCTTGCCTGGTTCAGCAGTTCGACATATTTGCTCCGAGGGATCAAATTCCCCTCTGGACCCTAAAACTCAGGAAACCCTTTCTGAAACAGGGGTTGGAACAATTTGTTGAACTTTTCTACCCCTTGCTGAATAATGTTAATCCTAGTAGGTTCATTCTGCAACATGTTGTGCTTTGTGGTCATCCTCCTTGCTGCCACCAGAACTGATATCCTGTCATTAATCCCCAGGGCAATTAGTTCTTCCCCATAGGTTGAGCTCATAACAGCAATCGCCTTCTGGGCCTCCTCCATAGGCCTTTATGCTAGACTTTCCTGTAGGGGTTTACATCTTATGCTTGCTACCATAGCAGCCTGTTTATGATCATCCACCATGACCAAATGATTTTCTAATGAGGGCATCTCCTGTATCACTGCATCGCAGAGCAAATGTTTAGCCCCTTGTAGGGGAATTCGGCCTATGACCCTTTCCTCAAACCTGGATACCTTCTCTTTGGGTGTCCTGATCTCTTCAATAGAGTCTTCACTTTCCTTAGCAGTGATCTTGTGCTGGAGCTCTTGATTGGCCTCCTTTAGTTGAGTGATTTCCAGGTCCTTTAGGGACATTTCAGACATATCTTTGATCACCAGAGTAGTGGGTGATCTATCCTTAGGGGTGCTATAGTCATTAAATTCATCAATTATCTTCCGCATCTTTTGCTTCTCTTCTTCCCATGTGCGCTTGTCAACCTCCAGCACAGCAAGGCATCCTTTCAGATCCAAAACTTCATGCTACAATGTCTCAATCTCCCCTTGTAACTGCACGGTCTGAGGAGGTAGCTGGATGTCTTTCATAGTTGTCTTGCTTTTCTTTTTGTAAGCCTGTATCTTGGCCAGTGCCTTAGCTGGTAAAATATGATGCTCTGTTGCCACTGACTGCTTAGATGAAAGGGGTTGTTGTAAAGCGTTCTGTGCTGTTAGGCCTACCACTTGGTCATTCAGGAGTTTCACCTGCACGTTCTAGGCTTTGTTTGTTGCCTTTTCCTGCTTCAATTGGGTCTCCAGTTTAACCACCCTTTGCCGGGACCTGAGATGGGCTAATTCCTCCTTAGTGAGATCAACATAAATGAGATCTCTAACTCCCTTATGGAACACAATCTTATCTGGGATTGAGAACCCATTCATATTGAACTCGACCTCTGAAACTCCTTCCTCATTAGCAATGGCTAGGATCAAGGAGTTTGTTGTAATATTCCTGGCAGTAGTGAAAGAGACTTTGCTGCCTAATAGCTTCCTTAGCTTCTTGGACTGATTCCGAGTCTCAGCCGTGGGTTTCTCTTTGAGCTGCCCATAGGTGGTCAACATTTTCTTTTCAGTACTAAATTGCCCTTCAATAGCAGAGGCAAAAGAATACTTCTGATAATTGAGTAGAGACTCCTCACCCCCTTTCTTGATTGATTGTGTGGTTCGTGGGGGATTTCTCCATGAGTGTGTAGTGGTTGGCTTTACAACCACTAGTGGCTGGGCGATCACCATCTGATTTCCAATCTTTCTCCCAGTAGGGTTTACTGAAACAAGCTCCTCCTCTATCACTTTCTTGAGGGCATCATATTCAAAATTAAACTCCTACTCCAGGTTGATTACGTCCTCCTCTGTTGAATATTGTAACTTCTAAGAATATTATATTTGTATATTATTTATTCCGGAGATGTTCCATACCTCCGATGTGATTATACTATGAATCTGGAGATGTTTATTCCTCCGAATTGGTTGTGGTAACTAGGGTTATTAGACCCACCATGTGGGGGTCGGCCCAGTCAGTTATAATAGGGTATTTAACCTAATGGTTAAATACAAGCCTACATGTACTTGTGTAAAATACATGTCAGTGTAGTGTATAAATAGAGGAGGTATGTTCCTCATTTGACATACACACACACTTGAGAGAGGCGCACTTGTGGAGGAGAGGTCTGCTATGGTGGAGAAGGAGATCATGTCTTTGGTTTGCATCTTTGTATATTGCTGGTCATCTATTTTGAGGAAGCTTTACTGGGTTTTCTACCCCATGAGGGTTTCCCAGGATAAATCTGTGTCTCTTGTGTTTATGTTATGCTTGTTGTTTCTTCAGTGATCCTGTATATGCTATTATTGTGAAATGGAATGTAATGCTGCTATTTTTTGTCTTAGCATATTAAATTTTAACATAGTATCAGAGCTAACCTAAAGGAAGGCAAGGTATGGCACTTACGACACTTGCTTTACTTACGACAATTTGAAGGTTTGGGTTTTACATAGCAAAAACCAGTCATCGTGGAACTTTCGCTATAAATCCATTTCTGCGAAGGTTCAGGGTCTGAAAAGTTTACAGGTCGAAGATAACATCCTCAGGTACCTTGTGTCCAAAGGGAACCCTCATATTCGTTGTACTTTATAAGTTATGATCAGTACAAGTTAGGGTTTCTGCCTCTTCCAGATCTCAGTCAAAATCAGGTCACCTTGAAAAAAAAAGGTCATAACTTAGGATAGGAAGCTCCAAATGAAATTTCGTAAAAAGTGACAGGTAGTACACAGACTGCACTATCTCAGGAAACTTTTTCAGAGGCCGAAGGTGAACCAGTGACATGTGGCACGCCATACAAGTTCGCTCTCCTGTTTTATCCCATAAAAAGGTCACGTTGCGACACTTGGCATAAATCTCTCTCAGAGAGTCCAATTGAGGTCAGATCTATCAATATGGAAAGATAACAGGGCGAGCGATCTCAAGAAAAGTTTCCAGAGGCCGAAGTTCAAATAGTGACACGTGGCATGCCGTACAAGTTCGCTCTCCTGTTTTATCCCATAAACAGGTCACGTTGCGACACTTGGCATAACTCTCTCTCAGAAAATCCAATTGAGGTCAGACCTATCAGGATGGAAAGATGACAGGTCAGGATACTGCAGAAAATGTTTTCAGACCCTGTGGAAAAGAAATTTCAGAGTTATAGCAAAAACAATCAGGTGCATATTTCTGTCAAAACAGAATTATTTTTGGAGCACCTTTATTCATGGCTTCCGGAATTTAGGGTTTCAGAGAAAGTTAGAATTTTTGGAATCGGGGTCCAAGGCTGAATGCTACCCAGGAAAATTGAAATTTAGAGACCAAGATCGAATTTTTGGTTGGGTAGAAGACCGGTTTTCATCAAACCCTAGTTCGGGTTCCTGTCCAGAAGATCCAGAAGTTTCGAAGGCAATTTTGAGGGGTCAAATTTTGGAGATTTCAAAATTGAAGAATGCTAGGTTGATCAGCTCAGCAAGAAACATTCTTCCATCCATTCAGAAGTGTGAAAGTCAAAGATTGAATTTTTAGGGTTTCTCTAGCAAACCCTAATCAAGCTCCAGATCAAGTTTCAGGGGGAGTTGAGGCTAAGGCCTTACATAAGAAGACTACAAAAGGTCTCGACAGGTATGACTTAAGGAGGTTCAGGTATGCCTTGAAATCTGATTCTTGATTAAGTTCATAATGTGTTTGTCTTCATGTTATTTATTAGTACAATCTTGATTAATTGTCTTATCACCCTAGTAACAATATGAATGCATGTGAATGATCGAAGACATTCATTGATTAGGGCTATATGATTGTACTTATGCATTATGGTGTTGTTTAAGGTTGATGTTGTCTGCTAACAAGACACAGGTACATCACAAAAGACAAATCAAGTTCCATGACCATGACAACATGAAGACAAAGACTCACGAGGTATGTATGACTTTGTTATATTATGTTTAACCTATGAGACATGCAAGTTCTAGCTCAGGATCTCTAAATCATTGAAGAGATTGTTTAGGTAAGTTGTACATAACTAAGCAGGTATACTAATCCAGGTATGTTTTCCTATGTCATGTTAGAATCTTACCTTGTGTAAGTATACTTGGTATGATTGGTTACTAATCAAGGGTTTATGCATACTAGATCAAACAAGAATATGCATGAGTAAAAGAAGACTTCCTTGAAACCCTGAATACTAATGATCACGACTGTACATATTCAAGATTATTTAGAATTAGAATGTTTTTATAATATTGAGAATATACTAATGAATGTATGTTTGTGTATGAGATCATGAGGGTGACACTAGTGTACACTTGAGCATGCACAGTGGTACAGAATGAATAGAAGTTCAGAAGACATACAGAAGATCAAGCGGGAGACAACCACACAAACATAAAAGATAAGTATTTGAGTTGTTATTAGAAATAGTAAATGATATTGCTTGTATGCATATTTGTATTCCTAGGATATATCATGCTGAGTGTAAACATTCATAAAGCATTGAACAGTATACTACTAATATGCATATGATTGGTAAATTGGACAAACATTCCATTGTTGCTTGTCTAGAATGAAACCTCTTTGCTGACATACTAAGAGTTGTGCACACTCTCGATAGTATGTTCTGGTAGAGATGGAAGGCATCTAGATAGCCATTGTATGCATACAGGATATGGGAAAGTGTTGTGCCAAAGTATTGGTCAAAATAGTTGCATAACTATGTAAATGATATCTGTATGCATAATAGGTTATCATGTCAATATGATTTGATGATTATGAAGTATTACCAATCATGTACTTAATTTTGATTTGTAGGAAAGATCATGATGAATGATGAACTCTGAACAAGCGATGGATGTTCAACAAAAGATTTACAAATCAAACACACTATAGAAAGCTTGTGGTTAAGAGATTCTCTTAGAAAGAGGAAGAGAATCATGATGAGATGTTTTGCTCCAAGGGACCAGATAAGACCATTCTCTTAATAATGTAATCAGGTTCTGTATGGGTTCCCAAGATCGATAGTCAATTGATGAGCTTAATGATCATCATGGGTGATGTGGATCTCAACCTTTTCTACAAGGTTGAATATGGGTTCTATACACATATGACATGGGTGCAAGAAGGAACTCACCATAGAGTTCGAATGATTTTGAGGCTCATATTAGTAGACCCATCTGACGAGAGATGGCACAGATAGATATGTAGAAGATCACTCAATGCTGAGTGTGAATAATGGACAATTGACAGCTTCATGACAAATCTTGGGCTTTACCAGAAATAAAACCGTTCCTAACCTTTACCTTAAGGTTGTGGATGATGAACCTATCATACCATTATTGTATGACGATGATCTCTTTCTGACAAGGAATGAGAAACAAGTCATGAAAATGGCTGCATAAATGAAAATGAAAGATCTCGGATTAATGCACTACTTCTTAGGTCTAGAAGTAGGGCAAGATCCAAAAGGAATTTTTTTTAAATCAAGGTAAGTATGCTGTGAAGTTTCTAAAAAGATTTGATATGTTGGAGTATAAAGCCATGGCCACTCCCATGGACTCCAACTTGAAGTTGTTAGTTAATGACTCATCGTATTTAGTGGACCTAACCCTATATAGACAAATCATTGGGTCATTGATGTATTTAACAAATACTAGGCCAGATATATGCTTTGCTGTAAATACCCTAAGTCAGTATCTAGTAGAACCTAGAAAGGTTCACTTAATAGCTACAAAGCATGTAGTGAGGCACCTAAAAGGTACATTAGATTTTTGGTCTATATTATCTTGGAGGTCATGAACTCCGTTTACATGGTTACTCAGATCCTGATTGGGCAGGAAGTGTCTCAGACATAAAGAGTACATCAGGTGGGTGTTATAGTCTTGAATCTGCCATGATCTCATGGTTCAGCAAGAAACATTCTAGTGTGGCTCTCAGTACTGCTGAAGTAGAATATATGGCTGTCTGCTCTGCCAGCTGTGAAGCAGTATGGCTTCAGAAGCTTTTATATGGAGTGTTTGACTTAGAAATGGATCCCACTGTGATTATGTGTGATAATCATACATTAAGATGTCTGAATATCCTGTGTTCCACGATAAGTCAAAACACATTGAGATCTGATACTTCTATATACGAGATATGGTGCAGAGGGGAGCTATCAAGCTCGAGTATATAAGCACCGAGGATCAGATTGCCGATATCCTGACTAAACCTTTGTCTCGAGTAAAGTTTGAATAATTCCGAGACAAGCTTGGTATAGTCCAAAAGGACCCTCCTTGAAAGGGGGAGTAGTATAGTATCTGATAACAAGTCTGTCCCTTCATTTTTATTGCACTTAGTTACTTAGAATTATTTAGATTTAGAACTCTTATATCTTTTACCTTTGATGACAGATGTATTAGTGAGAATACATGCTAGATGTATACATGTTTTGATGTATTAGTGAGAATACATGCTAGATGTATACATGTTTTTGATGTGATGTATACATGTTTTGATGTTAGATGTATTAGTGAGAATACATGCTAGACGTATACATGTTTTGATGTGATGTATACATGTTTTGATTTTAGATGTATTAGTGAGAATACATGCTAGACGTATACATGTTTTGATGTGATGTATACATGTTTTGATTATACATGCTAGATGTATACATGTTTTGGTGTGATGTATACATGTTTTGGTGTGATGTATACATGTTTTTAGTGATGTATACATGTTTTGATGTGATACATGCTCTTGGATATTTGTACCTGTATAGATGAGAATATAGTTGAGGGGATTGGATCATCCCTGGACTTTCAGTCCTAAAGAGAGCCGTAGACGTGAGGTCTTCGAGAATGAAGTCCTTAGTGGACAGTTGAGGGGATTGGATCATCCCTGGACTTTCAGTCCTAAAGAGAGGCGTAGACGTGAGGTCTCCGAGAATGAAGTCCTTAGTGGACAGTTGAGGGGATTGGATCATCCCTGGACTTTCAGTCCTAAAGATAGCCATAGACGTGAGGTCTCCGAGAATGAAGTCCTTGGTGGACAGTTGAGGGGATTGGATCATCGCTGGACTTTCAGTCCTAAAGAGAGCCGTAGACGTGAGGTCTGCAAGAATGAAGTCCTTAGTGGACAGTTGAGGGGATTGGATCATCCCTGGACTTTCAGTCCTAAAGAGAGCTGTAGACGTGAGGTCTCCGAGAATGAAGTCCTTGGTGGACTTGAGGGGATTGGATCATCCCTGGACTTTCAGTCCTAAAGAGTGCCGTAGATGTGAGGTCTCTGAGAATGAAGTCCTTGGTGGACTTGAGAGGATTGGATCATCCTTGAACTCAAGTTCTAAAGTGAGCCGTAGACAGGTGTCTCCGAGAATAGAGGATAGGACTGCATCGTCCCTGGACCTTGGTTCAAAATGCACGTGATTGGATTAATCATCCTTAGACAGTAAATCCAGGAAGGATAGTCTTAAATGTGATTGTGATTGGATTAATCATCCTTAGACAGTAAATCCAGGAAGGATAGTATTAAATGTGATTGTGATTGGATTAATCATCCTTAGACAGTAAATCCAGGAAGGATAGTCTTAAATGTGATTGTGGTAGGATTAATCATCCTTAGACAGTAAATCTAGGAAGGATAGTCTTAAATGCGATTGTGGTTGGATTAATCATCCTTAGACAGTAAATCCAGTAATTTCGAAAGGAAGGATAGTATTAAATGTGATTGTGGTTGGATTAATCATCATTAGACAGTAAATCCAGTAACTCCGAAAGGAAGGATAGTCTTAAATGCGATTGTGGTTGGATTAATCATCCTTAGACAGTAAATCCAGTAATTCTGAAAGGAAGGATAGTCTTAAATGCGATTGTGGTTGGATTAATCATCCTTAGACAGTAAATCCAGTAATTCAGAAAGGAAGGATAGTCTTAAATGCGATTGTGGTTGGATTAATCATCCTTAGACAGTAAATCCAGTAATTCCGAAAGGAAGGATAGTCTTAAATGCGATTGTGGTTGGATTAATCATCCTTAGACAGTAAATCCAGTAATTCCGAAAGGAAGGATAGTCTTAAATATGATTGTGGTTGGACTAATCATCCTTAGACAGTAAATCCAGTAATTCCGAAAGGAAGGATAGTCTTAAATATGATTGTGATGAGATTGATCCAGTAATTCCGAAAGGAAGGATCATGTGTATAGATGACGATGCTGCTGATCGTGTGATGACGATGCTGCTGATCGTGTGATGACGATGCTGTTGATCGTGTGATGACGATGCTACTGATCGTGTGATGATGATGCTGTTGATCGTGATATGATGATGCTGATGATCGTGAGATGACGATGCTAATGATTGTGTGATGACGATGCTGATGATCGTGTGATGACGATGCTAATGATCGTGAGATGACGGTGCTGATGATCGTGTGATGACAATGCTGATGATCGTGTGATGACGATGCTGATGATCGTATGATGACGATGATGCTGATCATGATGGTCTAGATGACGATGTTGATGATCGTGAGGATCTAGACGTTGATGTTGCTATAGTTGGTCGAGTGCTGCAGAAGATAAAGACTCAGTACTGAAGATGTTGATGTTCCAGTAAGTGGTTAAGTTACTGATGATGTTAAGAAAGCTTCCAATGATTTATAGATGTATCATGTATGATGTATGCCTCGTTGCTCCTGCAGATGTTGTTATAATATCCTTCTCGTTAAGGGGGAGTGTTGAATATTGTAACTTCTAAGAATATTATATTTGTATATTATTTATTTCGGAGATGTTCCATACCTCCGATGTGATTATACTATGAATCTGGAGATGTTTATTCCTCCGAATTGGTTGTGGTAACTAGGGTTATTAGACCCACCATGTGGGGGTCGGCCCAGTCAGTTATAATAGGGTATTTAACCTAATGGTTAAATACGAGCCTACATGTACTTGTGTAAAATACATGTCAGTGTAGTGTATAAATAGAGGAGGTATGTTCCTCATTTGACATACACACACACTTGAGAGAGGCGCACTTGTGGAGGAGAGGTCTGCTATGGTGGAGAAGGAGATCATGTCTTTGGTTTGCATCTTTGTATATTGTTGGTCATCTATTTTGAGGAAGCTTTATTGGGTTTTCTACCCCATGAGGGTTTCCCAGGATAAATCTGTGTCTCTTGTGTTTATGTTATGCTTGTTGTTTCTTCAGTGATCCTGTATATGCTATTATTGTGAAATGGAATGTAATGCTGCTATTTTCTGTCTTAGCATATTAAATTTTAACATCCTCTACGTCTATCCTAGGCTTCTTTCTAGGGGTTTGTTCATCACATTCCATATCCTCTACCTCTGACTGAGACCTTCTACTACCACCATCATCGTTTAGGGGCAAGGGAGTAGCTGGGACCGTACCTTGCACTTCTTTAGGATCTTGAATTTTCTCTGCAGGATTCCAATCAAAATCATAGGCAAGAGAATTTTCATCTTGGGACAAGTCGGGATCATGGAGTGAATAAAGACTAACCTCTGCACCTCGACCCTCATCTGGGAAATGATCCCCTTAGGATCGTAATTATGTGCATGAGTCCCCTAAAACTTCATGGCCTTCAAGAATTTCTCGACCATTTGTAACGCTACTGGCTTCTTCACAACGAAGGGCCCAAAATTAATAGGGTATTTGATCGAAGAGTTCTTCCTGTGAGCAGTAAAATGCTCCTCATCAATAGATATCCTCTTCCTAATCAATTCTAGTGCGATTACTGAGGGAGTTAGGTAAATTAGTAGCATGAAAGGGTCAGCCGAAAAACCATATACCCTGATAACTGAATACTTCTGCATCAGGAACCAATCTCCAATACCCTCTTGCTGCAAGGAAGCCTTCATGTCTTCTGATATCCTCTTCTCTTTAGGGTTGAATAATTTGGAGATACTGAGGACAATTCTGTCAATGAACAAGGTGTAAGACCAATCCTAGATCTTCTCGAGAGACTGGTGCCAATCTTTGAACACCTTTGGATCCATGTCCTCAAGAGTCTCCCGTTTGGAACTGACTATGATGGAAAATAGATACACCTGCTATCTAAAGTGCTTATCCAAATCAAACTTCTCAAGCTGAGAATTGATTTCTCCAGCCAAGAAATCATCAAACTTAATTCCTGCTTCAGATTGACTCAGGTAAAGGAGAATGCCTAGCATTACTTCAGAGACCATGATATCGCTATCAAGACCTAGGATTTGACTCAAGAGGGAGATGGCTGATATGACATGCTTTATGAACAATTCGGAGGAGAGTGGGGTGATAAGGGTCTCTGAGCGAACTGGGGTCATCAAAATGGTCTAGAAAAATTTATTCTTGGATTCTAGGTTGGCTTTCTCGAACACCTATAGAACCTCTGATTCGGTGAAGGGGATCAGGACCTGACATTGGGCTTCAGAGAGACCCAGGACAGCCCTGATAGCTTCTGGTGTAATTCTGCAAATGACATGGGAGTGGGTATAATCTAAGATGGCCTTCCCAGTGGTGGAATAATTGGAGGCTACCCTTTGGACAATATCTGGGAAATGGGGAAATTGTTCTAATGTGAACCCTATTAAGGATGGCTTTAAATTTACCAACAGTTCCGACTGGTCTCCGGAAGGTAACAAGAAAGCGTTTTGGGCATCACTGACACTGGAGAACTGCAAACGAGGATCATAAGCATCATAAAGTCGATCGTAGATGATCTCCTCGGACGGGTCAAGGCTTTTTACAGACGAGGCCATGGCAGAATTTTCTATTGGATGAATTACAGAACATAAAAGGGTTGATAAACGATGAAGGAGTACTTGGTGGTGACGTTTGATACTTCTGGAGGTTGCAGTTGTATCCAGTTGACTCGTTCTTTGTAGACATCGGATTTGCAGGGTGGTGGGAGTATTAAGGGACTGTTAATGTCAAGCTGATTAGCCTTATAAACCATCGCGCTCTGTAAACGTCACCTTTGTACCTCCAATCTTCGAGCGCAATATCTAATGGGGAGGGGCCCACCATATTTCGTAAATTTGTTTTTTATCTTCAGAGTTATATTAATGGGTTTAAATCTTGAATATCTTTTCTTTAATATAAAACCAAAATATTATGTAATTGATGTTTGGATTTAGTTATTATAAGGTGGAAGCTTGTATGGTGTAATATATTGTTTTCATGTGCAGGTAAACGCTATTTTGGAAAGCATATGGGTGTACTACATGAATATTCCTAACCGTATATTGGAAGGAAGTTGAGAGTCCAACCCTCGAGGAGCCAATTCGAGAAATTGGGCTGGTTTTATTTTCAAATAGCCAAAAAAAGAGATTGGACAGATTTGAAAACGAGGTATACTTTTTATATTTGATTCTTCAAAATGATATTTTATAACATATGTATTCATTGTAATTTGTAGTGGTTTTTTCTTATGTGATGTGCAAATTGGTTCTATGTAGGATGCCAAAGGAATATCAAGTCGGGGTTGAAGAATTCATAGAGTTTGCAAAAAGGCATTTAGAGGATAATAACACCACAAGATGCGCTGGTAAAAAATGTTGCAATGTTGCAGTATTGACGTTTAAGGAAGTACAAGACCACTTCTTGATTCATGGTATAACAAGTTCATATAAAACTTGGTTTTTCCATGGAGAGAGAGTTCCTACTCAGGACTATATATTTGACAAGAGAAAGAAATGCCACACAACAGAGATGCATGCTTTGCCTCCAGAAATTACACATGGTGATGAACACATAGTCGGACATCAATATGATAATCAGAATGATGAGTTTGCAACATTGCTTACAAATGATACTGAAGTTCTTGAGAATGACGATCATAACAAGGAAAACATGGTTGATGATCATATGGTTTAAATGGTGAATGATGCTTATCAATATTATAATGAAAATCCAGATGTGAATTGTGAAAATGGCCAAGCAGAATCAATGGAAGAAAAAAATGATATCAATCAATATCTAAAGTAATTGAAGATGCAAAGGCACCATTGTACCTAGGTTGCACTAGTTTCACTAAGCTATCGGCCACTGTGAAATTGTACAACCTTAAAGTGAGAAATGGATGGTCTGATGCAAGTTTCACCCAGTTATTGAAGTTACAAAGAGAAATGCTTCCAATAGGAAATACACTTCCAGAATCTACATATGATGCAAAAAGTTTGATTAAATCATTGGGGTTGGACTATGAAATGATACATGCATGCCACAATGATTGAATTTTATATTGGGGAAAATATGAAAAAATAAATGAATGCCCAACATGTGGCGAATCATGATGGAAGGTTGATGCTCGTTCTAAAAAGGTGCGTACTGGTGTCCCGTCCAAAGTGATGAGTCATTTCCCTATAGTTCCAAGGTTGAAGAGAATGCACAAGTATGATTTTGAACTCTTATAATTCCATTATATCAAACACCTTCATGTACTACCAACCTACTAGAAAATCATCTTCTTTAATCTACTAAGTAGTGCAATGCATATATGATTTTTTATGTTTTTGTTATAGCTCTACATATATTTCACAGAAAATGAGGTGGCATCATGAGAATGCAAGTAAGGATGGAATAATGCACCACCCAATTGATAGACTAGCATGGAAAACTATATATTCTAAATCTCCTAATTTTTCCAACGATCCTCGCAATGTACGACTTGCAATGGTAGTGGATGGATTTAATCCTTTTGGAAACTTGAGTAGTAGTTACAGTGTATGGCCAGTAGTACTAGTCACATATAACCTTCCGCCATGGTTATGCATGAAATGGAGCTTCTATTTGTTGTCATTGTTAATACCTGGTCCCAAGCAACCAGGAAATGACATAGATGTTTATTTGGAACCATTGGTAAATGAACTAAAACTAACATGGGATGAAGGGGCAAGGACATACAATGCTCATTCAAGGTCATTCTTTAATATGAAGACTATATTGATGTGGGTAATCCATGACTTTCCTGCTTATGGAAATATGGCTGGTTGCACGACTAAAGGGTTTTGCGCATGCCCTATATGTGGAAGGAACACAGATTCAATGTATCTCAAATGTAGTAGGAAGTGTGTGTACATGGGACATAGGAGATATCCTCCAATAAATCATAAGTATCATTCACAAAAAGGACCATTTAATGGGAAGTCTGAGCATCTCAATGCACCTACAATTGTAAAAGTGTCAGATATTTTTATAGAAACATAAGGAATGGAAGAGAAATGGGGAAAGACCAAAGGTACAAAAAGAAAGAGAAATTTAAAAAAAGGTGAAAATTCAAAGAATGATGTGTGGAAGAAAAGGTCAATTCTATTCAATTTACCATATTGGGAGGTATGTGTACACATTATCTTAAGGCCTAAAATGTACGATGCTTGAAGGATTTCATTGTGTTTAATATGAATATATTGTTTAATTTTTCTTTGATGTTATAATTCATTGATTTTTTATACGGTTGGATGCAGAAACTCCTAGTGCGTCACAATTTAGATTTAATGCACGTAGAAAAAAATGTATGCCAAAGTATTTTAGGAACCCTTCTAGATATAAAATATAAATCAAAGGATGGGAAAAACTCTCGTGATGACTTACAACAGTTGGGTATAAGGAGGTCCCTGTGGCCACAACAAAAAGGAAAAAAAATATTTCTTCCACCTGCACCACACACTCTTTCAAAAAAGGAGAAAGAGAATCTTTGTCGCATTTTGTTCACCTTAAAAGTTCCAGATGGATATAGTTCAAACCCTAGAAATCATGTATCTATGAAAGGTCTCAAGCTTCATAGTATGAAAGCACATGATAGCCATGTTCTCATCCAACAAATCCTTCCAATAGCATTGCGCCATGTGCTACCAAAAGCAGTTCGAAACACTATTTGTAGGCTTTGCTTCATTTACAGGAGAATTTGTGCAAAAATGGTGGATCCAACAGATCTTGATAACTTACATGATGATGTTGTGGAAACTTTGTGCTTACTCAAAAAATATTTCCCCCCTTCATTCTTTGATATAATGATACATTTGACTGTACACTTGGTGTGAGAGCTATGTTATTGTGGATCAATTGCATATCGATGGATGTACCCTTTTGAAAGGTTAGTTAAATGTTATTAAGTGCAAATCCACATAAATTCCATCATTTTATGTGCATATAATAACAATACATTACTAGCAACTCTTTATTCATACTTTTGATTTCTCTACAAATTGTGTGTTTTTTTCTAGGAACATGAAAGTTTTCAAAATTTATGTGAAAAATAAGAATAGGCCCGAAGGCTGCATAGCTGAAAACTACACTATGGAGGAATCCATAAAATTTTATGCTGGATATGTTGAAGGTATGGATTATATTGAAAGCATGCCTAGTAGCGATGAAGCTTGGGACGATGAAGAAGGAGAGGTTGGACAATATGGGAAGGCCTTATCTAGTGGAACTTCTATTGAATTAGATAAAACTAGTTTGTTACAAGCCCACAGATGGATCTTGCACAACACAAATGAAATTCAACCTTGGGTAGAGTAAGTAATAAGCACATACTTATGAAATAATTTTTTATTATAATATATCACAATTTTTTCATAAATTGTTTATTGACATTACTTGAAAATAGGATGCACTTGACAGAAATTTTCAATAGTAAAATCCAAGCCCAAAAAGATGAAGTCTTACTACAAAAGCTCCACAATCAACAATTTAGTGATTGGTTAAGAAAATAGGTAATGATATGTTCTTCATATTAGATTTAATTGAAATTCATTGATCAAGACTATTATGATGTATGAAGGTGGGATTCTTTTAATATATTTTGAAATTGCATGGTTTTCTAACAACATTTCAAAATTTCAAGGTGGAAGCAAAAGAAAATATTTTTGATACCCTTAAATGGTTGGCACGTGGCCCAAGGAATATGCAACTAAGTATGATAGATACTTAATCAATGGGTGTAGATTTCATGTTAAAAGATTAGAAAATGTCAGGGCCACCCAAAATAGTGGTGTGTGCATATATGCACAAACATTAATGAGATCAAGTGCAAAGGATAAAAACCCTATACATCAAACGACAACATATTATGGAGTGATTCAAGAAATAATGTTCTTGGACTACTATTTGGTGCAATATCCATTGTTCAATGTGATTGGATAATGTACACAAGAATAATGGAATGAAAGTTGATGAAATTGGTTTCACCATGGTGAATTTGAAGAGATGCTTGAGAAAGGATAGACTGCAAGATGATCCATTTATTCTAGCATCACAAGCGAAACAAGTGTTTTATGTACAAGATCCAGTAGAGAATGATTGGTGTGTAGTTTTGACATGCCCTCTGAAGGAATCAAGAAATTGTAATAGATATGATTTGGAGTATGCAGATTTATCAAGTGTTGCAGATTTTGAAGGGACGAAATGCAAAGAGGATGAAGTTGTAGGTGATGGTGGCATGGATTATGTTCGACAAGATTGTGAAGGCACATGGTTGGATGTTGTTCAGTAAGTAGCATGCATGATTTATTTATCAGTTCTCATTTAAATTGTATCTCTGAAAACTTATATCTTAGATTATTACTTGTATTTACCTTTCATGCATATATTTTTTGTTTTGCTACTGTTTATGCATATTATTACTTGAATTTACCTTTGATGCATATATTTTTACAGTAGATAGATTGGGTGTGGGGAATTGAGAGTGATGTGAAGGGGGGGAAGGGGCCATATGAGCTTCAACCTTCATGTGGTTGGCCTTGTTTAGTAGAGAATAAGATATTCTTGAAACCAAGAGAAGCTCATTCAGGTATTTTCATTTTGTTTTTTTAGAATTTCATATATGTTATGCCTTTTTTTACATATCTATCAATCGATTATATGAAAATACCATTTTGTCATGATGTATGCAGGTCTTCACAATGGAAGTCAATATAATGACAATTTGTATCGTTCTCTAATGCATATTTGTAAGTTATCACCATAACTAATTTGTCAATTAGATATCTTATTGTCGTTTCTGCAAATTTTAAATTTTTTGGGTTATTGACCGTTGAATGAATTGTCGGACAAATGGAGTCATTTCGTCCGTAGATTGTCTGGGTAAGCACGTGGACCCCCAATAGGTCATTGTTTTAAGGAAGAGGTTAGGCTTAGTATTTGTGAATCGTAGCTTATCAATATTTTACTATTTGTTTTCAGGAAGAGGGCTTAAGACTGACTTTGCAATTTAGTTTCAAGTTTTTTTTTCACCTTTTTGATAGCTTTCAACTAACCAGGAAACAAAAGTACTCTTTCTATATTACAATGGAAAACATATTATTTACAAGAATCTACTTCTCCAATTACGCATAGGGCATAATTGGAGAAGTAGATTCTCAAGTAGCCTTGCTTGTGCATGTGCAAGTGAAACAACCCGCCATAGTGGAGTATGAAACACCCTTTCTTTACCATCAGGCTAAGACTCCATTTTCATTGAAATTTAGTTTATCTATATTCTAACAAAAAAAGTCTTTGAATCTATTTGAGTATGTTGACCAATGTGATTTGTCTCTTCACTATTCCCGAATTTAATATGTAAATTGTTGTGCTACTTCTCAATGGAATATTACCAAACTACGAATACAGGTTTTTTCTTTACCTTTACTATTGCATCTAGCGTGAAATATAGCCATTGAAAGGTATCTGATCTGTTTGTTCACTGCATATGTTACCAAGATATATTTTAGTTGTTGGAATTCATGAGAATGTATAATTGACTTTACCAAAAAAATACCTTATATAATATACCCGAACATGGTATCAGAGCTTTTATGAAGTGCCGCTTCCGGTTATGATCTAGATCTTGAACTGTTGTTGCCGAAACTCGAAAGGGTTTCTAGTTCTTGTATTTCTGTGCATTTCTAGGCTATAGGAGGTGTTCCATTGCGTCCAGAGCGTTGTTTCCATTGGGAAATATTTTTCGTTTGATCGAAAACGGTTCTCGGTTGCTCCAGAAACACGTATTTCATAAGATCTGAAGGTATAATGTTATAGTGACACATTTTTTTATTTTCTTTTTTTAAAAGGAAAAAATCTCATATTTCATCATTGTTTACTGTTAGATTTTTTTTGGGTTCGGATTGTTGCATTCCCGTTTGTGTATGCTCTTTGCCATGCAACTTGAGCGATCTCGGCAAATCAGAAACAAAAAGGGAAAGGGTTTTTCTCGGCTGCGTATGCTCTTTGCTGTGCACCTTGCGCGATCTCGGTAAATTAGAAACAGAGAGAAAACATAGAATTTCCGAGCAAGCTAACAAGATCTAACTCTACAAGTGTGGAAATGTTTTTTTTGTTTCGATTTGTGGTTTGTTTTGCAGGAAAAAGGGCAAGCACGCAAACCGAGCAAGAAGAGTAAAAAAAAAAAAGCCCTCTTCCTCATTCCCATATTTTACATACCTTTTGATCTAGCTCACTTGGTTCAAAGTTGCTTTATTCCTTAATAGGTCTTGAGTTCAAGTCTTAGGAAGTTACTTTTAAAAGAAAAAGTGCATGCAATTTCTATTTTCAAGTTATTTTATTGTAAAAGTGCATCTCACTTAAATAATAAAAATACAAGTGAGTCACTTAAGTTTTATTTATTATTGTTGCACTATTTAAAAGTAATATCATTGTAAAAGTGAAATCACTTATTTTACAAAAGTGGTTCACTTAAAGCAACTTTCTTGTAAAGTGATTGTCAAAAGGTTCATCTTGGGAAGAGGGGGATTCTTTTTTTTTTTTGCTGGACATTCTCTAGCTGCCACGTCACTATTGGGGAAATCTTCAATAGTTTCTTTGTTCAAGCATAACTTCATCATACAAAGTCAGTTTTCAATGCCGCTTTTTTTTGAAACCGCCTATTTTTTCGAGTTATTCACATCCAGACTATTAGTTTCTGCTTTTACAGCCATTAATTTACAAATATGGCCGCCCCTTGTAATATTCGACTTAATAGTTCCAACTATTTCTCATGGAAATATCGTATGGAGGATGTTCTACGAAGTAAGGCACTTTTCAGAATTACCTCAGGGAAAGAAAAAGAACCCACTGATGATGATAAGAAAATAAAATGGGCAAATAGATGTGATGAAGCTCGTGGATTGATTGGGATGTCAATCTCTACTGATTTGCGATTCCACATATCTAGAATTGATGAACCTAATGCTGCTTGGGACAAGTTGGAATCTGTGTTTGGTAAACACAATGAAATTCGAGGTCACCAACTCGAAAATGAGTTGATTTCTTTAAATCCAAGTGACTTTTCATGCATTCGAGATTATTTATCTAAGTACAAAACTCTTAAACTCTTATTTGCAGAATGTAAGATTGAGAGGGAAGACAAACAATGCATTTATCATATTCTTTCCAAACTTGGACCTGCATATTCTGTTTTTGTATCTACATTTTACTCCATGAAAGAATCCTTGAATGCAACTAGCTATCAAGAGCCTAGTCTTGAATCCTTTTGTGATTCCTTGATTAGAGAAAAAGATAAACTCATTCATCTTGGAATAATCAACAATGCAGATACATCTGGGAAAGCCGTATTGTCCCAACAGAAAGAAAAGTCCAAGCCTGCCAAGAGACAAAATTTTCGCAATAATAAGTCAAACAAGGGTCCAAAATCCTCTCAGTCAGCTCCTTCTTTAAAAAATGACAAAGGATCCAAGCCAAAAGGCAAGAAGACTGAGCGTCATTGCAACTGTTGCGGGAAAGATAATCATGATGAATCTAAGTGTTTCAAGAAGATGGCAGCCTTGGAAGCAGCAATGAAGAAGCACCACATTAGCCTAGATTCGTCTTCAGAATCTGCCTCTCATGGACATGCACTTTGTGCTTCTGGTTATTCTTATAATGCATCTTCTTCTTTTACTTCAAATGAATGGCTCATTGATTCTGGAGCATCTTATCATATGGCTAAGGATCAAGCCATCTTTTCTACTATGCATGAATGTAACACCAAACAAATATTTGTTGGTGATGATAGATCTCTAAGTGTTGTAGGAGCTGAAATAGTTCCAGTAGATAATGGTCATTTTAGTGATGTACTATGTGTTCCAAGAATTTTCTGCAATTTGTTATCAGTCTATCAGATCACTCATTCTGGTGAAGGTAAAACTGTGACCTTTACACCTCACCAAGTTCTAATCAAAGATTTTAAAGATCCTCAACAGGTCCTAGCTACTGGAATTGTTGATGATATTACCAGGTTGTACAAGTTTAACAACTTTGGGTCATCACCTTTCCCTTCAGTTTTTGTTGGTCATAGTGATAACTTGAGCAAACTTTGGCATGAGCGATTTGGTCACTTAAATTATCGCTCATTGCAACAACTATGTAAAGAAAATATGGTGATAGGTCTTCCGATGGTATCTTGCAGGGATGGTGTTTGCTCCAGTTGTGTACTCGAAAAACATCATCGGGATAGTTTTGACAAACGTGCCTCTTGGCATGCCTCGGTTCCATTGGAGCTTGTGCATAGTGACTTGTGTGGTCCTCTTCCATCTGCTTCCTTTTCTGGTCTCAAATATTTCTTAACTTTCATTGATGATTACACCAAACGCACTTGGGTTTATTTCCTAAAACTTAAGAGCGAAGTATTTAACATGTTCTTGGCCTACAAGGCCCTTGTTGAAAAACAATCTGGTCATCAAATTATTAAGTTAAGATCTGACAATGGAGGAGAATATGTTAACAATAAGTTCACTACTTTCTGCACTGAACAAGGCATCCAACAACAACACACTGTTCCATATACACCACAACAAAATGGTGTAGCTGAGTGGAAGAAATGCACTTTAAAAGAAATGGCTAATTGTATGATCCAATCTAAGGGACTAAGTCTTCAATTTTCGGCTGAAGCCATTAATTGTGCAAATTACATAGTTAATCGCACCCCCACTAAAGCATTACAAGGTATAACACCGGAATAAGCATGGAGTAAAACTAAACATGATGTAAGTCACTTCCGTGTGTTTGGTAGTGAAGCATGGGCTCACATTCCGGATGAAAAACGGAAAGCATTGCAGCCTAAAAGTGAAAACTGCATTTGTTGGATATTCTGAAGATGTAAAAGGTTATAGACTTGTTCAACCAAATTCTCATGATATAATCATTAGAAGAGATGTTAAATTTGATTAAAATCTCTTGGCCTGCGAGCCTAACACGACGATTATGCCATCTTTGGCCTGCGAGCCTGATTCGGCGTTTGTACCTTCCTCGTCTTCTTCCAACTTCCTTGACAGGTTTCCAACTCCAGTTTCTGATGATGACAGTGAGGATGAAAATCCACCTCCGCCTGCTCATGTTCCTCCAGTTGCACCATCACAAGTGCTTCCTCGATGGGTCCATTCAACATGTGAAGCAGCTGGTGATCTTACCGGTGATCCTAGAGATCAACGTCAAACGCGTTCTCAGTTTCAGTGAGCCTTTTCTCTTTTGGCTCAAGTTTCCGAGAATCATGATCCATACACTTTTGCAGAAGCTTCAGGGAATCTAGATTGGGATGCATCCATGGATGAAGAATATCGTTCCTTAATGGTGAACGATACTTGGGATCTTGTACCTCTTCCAAAAGGAAGAAAACTTGTCAGATGTAAATGGGTCTACAGAACTAAGTATGCATTAGATGGAAGTGTTGAAAGACTTAAGGCAAGGTTAGTTGCCAAAGGTTTTTCCCAAGTTGAAGGTTTTGACTACAATGAAACCTTTGCTCTCATCGCAAAAATGAACTCCATTCGCTTTGTTCTTTCCCTTGCAGCCTTACACAACTGAGAAGTCCATCAAATGGATGTCAAGTCTGCCTTCTTACATGGTGATTTACAGGAGGAAATTTACATCGAACAACCTCCTGGCTATGTTCAGAATAACTCTAGCCTTGTCTACCACCTTAAGAAATCCTGATATGGCCTTAAGCAAGCTCCTAGAGCTTGGTATGCCAAAATGGATAACTTTCTCCTTGACACTGGTTTTTCTAGATGCCATTCTGACCCCAATGTCTATACCAAGAAAATAGGAAACCATCTCATCATACTTGTTCTTTATGTTGATGACCTTATTCTTACTGGTAGTGACCCTAAGCTTATAACCCATGTGAAATCCAGTCTTAAACAAAATTTTGAAATGCTAGACTTAGGACATTTGCATTATTTTCTTGGTCTCCAAGTCCTGCAAACAAAAGAAGGAATCTTTCTTTCTCAGTCTAAGTAAGCTTGTGACCTTCTTCGTCACTTTCACATGGAAGATTGTACACCAGCCCCTTCTCCCTTCCAGTTTGGAGTCAAACTTTCTGCCACTTGTACTTCACCTAAAGTCAATGCCACCTTGTATCATCAGCTTGTTGGTAGTCTCTTATACTTGACTCATTCCCGTCCTGACCTTTTCTTTGCCATTGGTCGTGTTGCCCGTTATATGCAGACACCTCATGAAAGTCACTCGAAAGCAGCTAAAAGAATACTTCGATATATTCGAGGTACAGTTTAGTTTGGGATTGATTACAGTACAGGGGAAAAACCTTTGTTGGTTGGTTTCACTGATTCAGATTGGGCCGACGATCCTGATGATCGAAAGTCTACTGCAGGTTATGTTTTCAGTCTGGGATCTGGACCTATTACTTGGGCTTGTAAGAAACAACAAGCTCTTGCTCTTTCTTTAGCAGAGGTAGAATATTGAGCAGCAGTTAATGCCAGTCAGGAAGCTTTATGGCTTCAACAGATCCTTTCAGAGTTTGGATTCGAGCAACAGCAGCCTACTCCACTTTGGTGCGATAATCAAAGTGCCATCAAGCTTGCCAAAGATCCAGTTCTACATCAATGCAGCAAACACATTGAGCTACATATGCACTTCATCAGAAATCTTATTCATGATCGTGTTCCTGAAGTGCTCTTTTGCCCTATAGATGATCAAGTTGCAGACATCTTCACCAAGTCTCTTACAGAAGCGAAGTTTTCTAAACTTCGATCTATGTTAGGAGTTTAGGAACTTGTCATTAAGGGGGGATAGGCTCTAATGCCTCCTTCCTTCTCCTAATAGTGTCACTTTTGTAAATCCTTCAATCTTATCCGAAGTTGTTCTTAAGGGGGGATGTTAGGATATTTAGACACTTAGGAGTTAGTTAAGATCAACTTGTGTAATAGATCCGTTAGGGATAGTGTGTTTCTTTAGTATGCATTTGTAAATACTTAATTCGATGGTCACGATATGTTCCCGACATAGAGTGATCTGACGGCTCAACTTCTCTTAGATCAAACCTAACCTTGAACCGTGGCTTAACACTCGATTGGTCGATGATCTCTATTTAACGAGCATGGAGGGTCATTGTTTAGTTGATCGATTATGAGAAGCTCATTTGTAACTTTCTTTCTTTGCATAATAAATTGTACCGTAGAAGCTATTTGGCCGGGGCAATGGAGTGTTTCCCTCAAGAGGGTTTAAACCACGTCAAAACATCGGCGTGTTGATCTGTGATCTATTTGTGTGAAGTGGTTGCTCTTGGTGTTCGGTCCTTTGATAGTACACTGTGTACCCGAACACATAGTTTGTCATGTTCTTTAACTTATTGTATTGCCACTAAAATTAGAGAAATAAACATTGGTACAATTCTATTAAAAAAATGTTAATTTTCTGCTCTAGAACTGATTTGACTAGGCTATGATCATAAATAAAGTTGTTCTTCATCAATATTTGAGAACTGGGCTGTCCTAAACAATTTTGAGGGCATGATCATTTTTCTTATCTTTAGGTAGTAAAGGAGATACTCTAGTGTTGTATCTAAAATGTGTGGTCTACTTTTGTTTTCTTAAAATAAGGATATGGATAGGACAATTCTGTTTTGTTGTTTGTTTCTTATATATTTCTGCAACAAGCTTCAAGTAACATTTTTGTCCAGCAACAATGAAAGGTGGGGTATTCAGGAATGATGGAATGAGATAACAATTAATTGCTTCATAAATATTTGGGCTGAGACTTTAACTCTTTCTTATCTATTAAACATTTTCAGTTTGTCTTCATTGTTAGCATGCATTGAAATGTAACCTCTATTGCATCCATAATTTGTTGCTCTTGGTTGTTACATTTTTCAGATGAAATTTTTTTGCTTGTGTTAGATGACAATGCAATTAAAACCTTTTCATTCATTAAAGGTTGCTGCTGAAATAGCATGACAAAATGAATTGACAATGAAAGAAACACATTTCACATGGGAGAAAGAAAGAACAGACTGTAGATCAAATAACACATGAATCTCTAAATAGAAATTCCTGCAAGGCCTGCCAACTTTATTTAAAATAGCTTCAAAATTGTTCAAACACAGAGCAACACTCGGGATCCAAAATTTTCAACCCCTTTGCCATTGATTACATTTAATTTATAGATGTCTTCGAGCCCCAGGCTTGGCCTTCTCTTAAACATAAAATAGTTATAACCTATTGACACCTAATCGAGGCATATTCGCCATTACAGACATGAGAGAGAGGTGGAAAAATCGGCTCAACAACCTTTTACATTTACAGGTCGTTTTTACTATATGACCGCCTATACTTAACAAAAAGACAAAAATTGATCTTGGAGATGCTCTTCCAGCTGGCCACTCCTACTACCAAATGCTCCCACTAGCAAAAAACTTTGCAATAACCTCAAACTCCTCATGCACCTGTCCTGATTCTCCCCTTGCCATACTTCTCGATGGACTTCCATTGGTCAGTTGAGGGTAGGTCCAGGGTGACGAGCTCCTTAATTAACACTCTCAGCTCTGTGTGTTCTCTGTAAGAATAACCAATGTGCAGTGTCTTGGCTCCCCCGAACATTGAGGCTAACTCGAAATCCCTTATCAATTTTTCAGCTACTATCTGACCCATCAGAGGCTGATCCATCCTTGCAAAATCCTCCTAGTTTTCCCTGCAATCCCATAGTTTAACCTTGTAATCCTCATTTGATAACATGGTTCCATTCTCCTCCTAGAACATAGGTAGTCCTTTCTTGAATAAGGGGTCGAATGCCTCCTTGAACAACCTCAGTTGATTTGAGAGAATGTCGATCCCAGACTAGGTGATCTTCGCCAGTTGATGCTTGTTAATTATTCTCTTGGCCCATATAATTGTGTCTACCCTGTACTTTATGCATGCTGTATCAGCCTCCTCCTCTGAAAAACCACTCAGAAACTCCACTGCATTTTCTGCATAATCCGAGGGCTTCTTATTAATCTCTTCATTGGACATTGCTACAGCCTGTTTAGCCAAATTTACCACAGTTTCCTTATCCACTATGAAGTTCAAATGGGGCCTTAGGTCATCTGCTTGCTGGATGACATCATCCCAGATGATTTTCTTAGTCTCCAGTAGTACCTTATGTCCTATCACTTGCTCCTTTAACCTGTCAAGATCCACCTGCATTCCCTTGTACTTGGATTCCCAAGCCTCCTTTTCCTTCTCTGCATTGTCCTTTAGAGTCTTTAGGTTAGCTACTTGTTTTCTCAATCTGATCATTTCAGCATCTTCTAGGTTGGCATTGGCTATCTGCCCCACTATGGAGAAGTCTCTAGACTCAATTGAGGGTGTGACCTCCATTTCTTGCTCTTTTTCATTTTCCTTTACTTTCATCTCTAGTTATTCAAACTAGGATTTCCATACTTTCTCACTAGCTGCTACAAGGGCTATCTTAAGCTGTAGTTGCTTCTCTTTTTTTCCAAGCTCCACTAGCTGGGCCTTACAGTCAATCAATTCTTCCTTTAATTTTTCTTTCTCTTCCTCTAGTTCTGCCATCTCAGGGGCATTTACCAACTGAGCAACATGCATATTTAAGTTCTTTTTTAAGGACAGGATCTCCTAATATTTTCCATCCAACAACCCTTGTATGTTTTTTCTCTTGGCTTCTTTAGTCACAGAGGCTAATAATTGAGCTTGGAGCTTCTTCACCTATCCCTTTAGAGATTTGCTTTATGCCTTCTCTATCCTTAATTGATTTTGAACCTTGGATTTGTTTGATTGTACTTTAGACAATTCTAAGGCACCCTTCAGTAGTTTGTTGTATATAACCTCACCTATTTCCTTATGTAGGTTGATTATGTTAGGATCTAGGATATCTTCTAGATTGACCCTTTAACTTAGTAGCTTTGTTTTTAGTGGCCAAAGCCAGGTCCAGAGTATTCTGGGCCAAATTTCTGCTGCCCACCAAGGCTATGCTCTTCTTAGATATTTTCCTTACTTCTTCATATAATTTTGTCTGTGCTGCAATGTTGTCTGGATTTTCCCCATACCCCTCTAGCAATTCTTCTCTAGTCGTGCTTAGTGTTGTAGGTCCCTTGGGTGGTTTACCAAAAACATGTTCTTTGACTTCAAAATGGGGCATTCAGAACTTGACCTGATTCTTCTTTGGCTTCTCTTCTTGAATATTTTCCACCTGTTGATCAACTTCTTCTATTTTCTGCTTCTTTGAGACCCTTTCAGGGTCACTGTCCACATCCATTAGACTGTTGATCTCCTGCTGATTGGACTTTTATGGGATGGCCACTAGGGGCAAAACCATTTGCACTATTGTATCTTTACTAGATGATCTGGGTGCTGAAGATGAGGCTTCCTCAAAAAGGTATTCCAAATATTGGGAAGTCTCTGGGGGGTCAATTCCCATCTGTCCCTGCTCAATATACTCCAGCCATTTTTCCCTCTCAGCCATGCCAGCCAGCTCAAAATGTTCATACCCCTTTCTATTTGTTGTTTTCCTTCTTTATCAAAGCATGTGATGGGGGTAATAATTCATTGCTGCCTTGGAGGGGAATCCCATGTCTTTCATTATTTGTTGAAGGCTTGAGAGAGATGCTCTGCTTTTAACCATGATGGATCCTACTGTCCAGGGAAAATTTATGTCCGATGCCTTGTTATCATCTAGGAAGTGTTCACATTCAACTGTTAGCTTCTATATTACAAACTCCATGGTGAATATCCTGAGGGTGAGGAATGCAGGAAACTCATATGGGGTATGGGAAAACCCATATACTCTGATTAAAGTTCCCTGCTTCAATAAAAACCAATCCCCTACCCCTTTTTCCATTGGGGGTTGCAACAAGTCTTTCATCTCTGGTATTACTCTAGGTAATCTTTTCTGAAAAAAAAGGAAGTAAACCTCAACCATGAGCCCATTCATGAACATCTTGTCGTCAGAATACATCTCTTTGGTAATATGCAGCTCTGGGACCTGTAGGTTTTCATCATTGGCTGCCAGGAACATCTTTAACAAATAGGTTCGGAACCTAAAAGACCTACTCTTAGGAAACTCCACAAGTTGGGAATGGATACTTTCTGCTAAGGCTTCGTCAAACTTTATACAGGCGCATAGGGGGGGTAAATTAGGGTCGAATGGCTCAAGGGGATATGTACTAATAACAAACAGAAGGCTAATGAAGGGTTCGGTTATATCATGGTCGGTGTCTAGCCCTAAAAACTGGGACAACATTGAGATTACATATCCAGATTCTTCTGTGAACAAGTTGGCTTCGCCAAGGAAAGAGTCTGCTGGGACAGAAACACCTGGGAGTAGGGAGGCATGGTAGAAACTCTCCTTGAGGTTGTCTGGGTCTCTTTAGAAATGATGAATTAGGGCTTCTAATTGATAACTTTGGGACTTTCAACATAAATCTTTAGGCACAACTAGGGCTTTCTGGACAATTGGGGCATCTATATAACACAAAATCTTTGATTTTGCAACGTCCATGACCACCTTGTGGCTAGGGGAATAATAGCTGGAGCACCAGTCTATGAACTCAGGACAATTTGGGGTCTGACTGGTGGTAAAAAGGTGAAAGGAAGACTGTTAGACCTTGTGGATATCTCTGCCCTGGGATCTTATGGTTTCTAGTTTTTCTTTGGGGGCTTCCAGGGTACTATTAAGGAACATGGTGTCGAAAATGTCATTGTCTTTGTCCTCTATCCGGTCATTTATCTTACAAGATTTGAAACCCGGAGGTCCTACGGAGCCCACCATTTAAAAAATTTCAGAGAGGAAAAGAGTGGCCTACCTGGCTGGTTGACCACAGCTCAATCTTCCTCACCTTTCAACATGCACATGAAACACAACATGAGAATCCCTGTGTAGGCCGGTATTTTATAATATTATCCTACCATATCATCCCTCCAGCTACAAAGATGGAGGAGCCACGTCAGGTGTCCGTTGGCTAGATTGATCCTCTGCCGTTAGATTTTTTGACCTTTCCCACCACCTTTCTTCATGGTTTCCAATTCGGCCACCTGATAGCTCTCCGGTGCTTTTGACTTTTGAGAAACCCTGCATGCCATCAATCTGGTTCCTGCTCAGATCCTGGCTGTCCAACCGTGTGTCCTATTAATTGTTCACAAATATTTGTCCCGCCTAGTTACCGCACAAGTATTATTTGCAAAGTTCACCCAGACCGTAGATCTTTGCCACGCCACATCTAGGCCATCAGAGGATGCAGTACTTTAAGAAAAGTTCGCAAATATGAATTGCAACCGTTTCCGCACACATAATATCTGTGAACATGTTGTAAGCCATTGATCTGTGCCCTACACTGTTGATTGCTTTTGGACCTTCCCGTCGGCTAATACCCCACCTCCGCTTAAAGAGTCACCAACTTACTTTGCGAAGAAGGCTCCCGACCGCAGATTTCCTGATGCTAGATCTGACCGTCCATACATTTTTTCACAGGTTCCTTTGCATTTGCCCTTTGGTTTATTACTTGAAACCTTATCTTTTTCCCACATCACTGCTTTTAGCCCGATTCATCCTACTAAGAGTTCTTGAGCGATCAATCTTTTTCTTGAACTTCGGGTCTACCTTCCCTTCATGAGTCCTCCAGAACCCTTAGCACAATCTAGGTGCTAACAGATCCATCAAGCAACCATTAGAAATGATGCTCCTTCTTATCAATGAATACTTGAAATTCTAGTTAGATGTTCGCTTCATGAGTATGTGTTTGAACTTGAAAGCCAAGTCCTGCAAAACGTTTCTGTATTACAATTTTTTTTATTGAATCGATGCTGCATATGAAACCTTTCAAGTTCAGCCAACTTATAAGGTCAGAGCCATTCAGACTACTTTCTTAGGTCTCTCGAGTCATAAACAATGTTGGGATTATCAGTGTTTTCCTAGAATTGCAAATGATGCAATCTTGGTCTTAATATTGCCCCTTTCCCCAATTCTTAAAGGGTTCTAGCTCAATGGTAGAGCCCCTGCTTTACAAGCAAGAGGTTGAAGGTTCGATTCCTTCATGCCCTAATCATATGTCACTACGAGGGGGGTTCATAACCACCCCCAAAGGTTTGTAAAGAGTTTTAGGGGGGGGGTGTTTCGAACCGCCTCTGTATGTACCTACGAGGGGTGTTTAAAACCGCCCCCAAAGGTTTGGAAATATTTTTAGGGGGGGTTTCGAACCGCCTCTGTAGATACCTATGAGGGGTGGGGGGTTTAAAACCGCCCCCACATGTTTGTAAAGTGTTTTGGGGGAGGTTTTGAACCGCCTCCGTAGGTACCTACGAGGGGGGTTTAAAACTGCCCCCACAGGTTTGTAAAGAGTTTTGGTGGTGGTTTTGAACCGCCTCCGTAGGTAACTACGAGGAGGGTTTAAAACCGCCCCCACAGGTTTGTAAGAGTTTTGGCGAGGGTTTTGAACGGCCTCTGTAGGTACTTACGAGGGGGGTTTAAAACTGCCCCCACCAGTTTGTAAAGAGTTTTGACGGGGGTTTTGAACCACCTCCGTAGGTACCTACGAGGGGGGTGTATATCCACCCTTAAAAGCAACTTTTGGGGGAGGTTTATAACAGCTGCCAAAAGACACTTTAGGTGTAGTTTTGATCACTTCCATAACCGTCCCTAAAATAAAAAACTTTTAGCATCGGTCTTATTAGGGGTGGTTTCTTAAAGACCGCGGCCAAATACAAAATCGACCCCAAATTAGTGACTTTTGGAGGCGGAAGACAACCGCCCTCAAAAGTGACTTTTGGGGGCGGTTTAGAACCGCCTCGAAAAGTCACTTTTAGGGGTAGTTTTGATATCTTTTAGAACCACCCCTAAAAGTCAAAACTTTTAGCGTCAGTGCTATTCGGGGTGGTTTTGGAAAGACTGACTCCAAAGCCAAAACTGCCCCCAATAATGCATTTTGGAGGTGGAAGACAACCACCCCTAAATGTCAAATTTGTTGTAGTGTGGGTAGCTCACATTAATGTTAGTATTAGTGGAGTAATTCCCCCAATCTATGACATTATTCCAAGTGTAACAACGAAGGATCTTGAAGCAAACACAACCTCACTAGATTAGCAACAGAGATTAGCAGAAAATAGAGATAGAAGAATAGAAAGAAACAAAAGAGATAGAACTCAATTGGGATGAAATCCACCTTATTCTATTATTTAATAAGATGTGGAAAATATATAATACATCTCAAGATATAAATTCGTGAGCCTTAGGGGGAATTTGGGTAGCTCACATTAATGCTAGGCTTAGTGGAGTAATTCCCCCAATCTATGACATTATGCCAAGTGTGACTCTTGTATGGGGCCATAATGAGGTCCAATGAACCTATGAGGACCATGATAATCTTAATATTGTCATATAGTGTGTATGGAATCATTATGAGGGAGAATTATGTGGTTTAGGGACTTGGTAGTGGTCATTAATGACCAATTTGACAAAATCTAGTGCATTAGTTCCCTTGGTCCAACATTATACCATAAAATAGGGAACATGGGAGCCTCCCTCATTAAATGCATTAGTTTGGGTACATTTGAATCCCCACATTAAGGAAATAGGGAGAACTTGTGGACACACTTGGCTATTATGACAAATCATAGTCTAATATGTGGACAAACCCCCTAGACTAGGAACCATGAAGCCAAACCATGGAACAACTTACACTAAACACTTGGAACCTTATGCAAAGATTATTAACCAAGGTATAGATGGGAATTATGTTCCAACGCCCCCTATTAAGACAAAAAGGTTGTGATCAATGAAAATTATTATGAGGGCCCAAGCAACAAAGGCTTATAGTCACCCTTTACAATTTATTAATCCATATAAGTGAGGAAAGAGGAAAAACCACATGGGGAAAATTATCCCTCTATAATGGAAATGAAATACGCCAAAAATAAAATTCTTCGAAACTCAAGTAGGTGTCAACTTGTTCATATTTATGGAGGAACCTTCTTCTTGGGAAGAACTGGATGTTGCTCAACTAGATCAGGAACATGAACAATTGCATGATTGCCCAATGTCGCCATGTAGAACATATCCAATACACTGATGTGAGAGAAGAAGTGGATGCTCATTAGAATTGAACTTCAAACTGAAATCAAGTCCAAATGAGTCTTGAGGTGCTTGAGTCAAAAAATTTGAACCAAGAGAGGTGAAATCAACATTAAGCAAAACTGAAATTTCTTGAAACTTTGAAGCAAAAACTATTATGGAATCTCCAAGAATGATGAACAATAGTTCCAAATTATCTTTGGACTTGAAATATGAACTGAAATAAAATCCAAAAAATGTATGATCAGGTCCAAACGAGAGGAACAACATTTCAATGTGTGCCAATACAATGGTAATGTCTCCTTCTTCGGTAGAATTGTGAGGAAGTGCGCTAGTCAACATAGAGGGATAGGTAGAAATATTTGGATCGAAATTGGTGAGTGAATTTGCAGCTCTCTCACATCTTGATGCAACCTTTAAATCATCTAATATATCAGCAAATTTTGCACCATCATCTAGTGAAGTATGCAAAGGATCTTCAACAACTAGCTTATAATCCTCAAAATCAACATTTGAAGAATTATTGGAGAACAATGATGAAAGATGGAAGGAAAGTTATTCTTCAACAAAGGCATGCTAAATGGATTGTCTTGGATCAAATACATGTGAATATGAGAAATCAGAGTTCTCATGAACTTCTATAGCAATAAGAGAAGGAGTCGCTTCAAGGAGACTTTCACCATTTCGAACTTGAGTTGAAATTTCTGCCATATTTTCTTCTTCAACTTGCATAACTTCGGAAGATATGATTAAGGCCGAGACATCAGATTATATATCATGTGAGGAGGTGATAGGTTCTCTCTCCATATGGATAGAATATTTGATATCATCATGCTTTCCAAAATATCTATCCAAATTGCTCTAGAGATCCTTTGGGTATTCAACAATATCAATGAGGTAGTGCATGCTTAGAGATATTGCTAGAAATATTTCTCCAAATGCTCTGTCACAGTCATTTAGCCAATCATTTATCTGTTCATAGGATATTATCTCTTCAACAAATCCAATTGATATCTCATAGAGACCTTGCCTCTTTAGAGATGCAACTAGCTTCAATCTCCAATCTGAATAGCATGTGAATGGATTAAGAAGAGGAATTGCTTTCAAATCCATGTAGAAGTTGTACCTACAAAACAATACTATGAAGATCTGTATAGAGGATAAATTCTACTAAGTTCCCCAATATCTGATACAATGTCAAATTTCTATGGCCTTGATTCCATGCAATAAATTCTACAGCTAAGGATCTTGAAGCAAATATAAAGTCACTAGATTAACAACATAGACAAATAGAAAATAGAGATTGAAGAATAGAAAGAAACACAATAGATAGAAATCAATTGGGATCAAATCCACCTTCTTCTATTATTCAATAAGATGCATACAATATATAATACATCTTATTATCACTCAAGATTCTTCCAGGTTGCGGCAGAAGGGATCACTGAGGTAACTATTTCAACTACACTCTTGTGGATGGAAACTAGCCTTTTCAAACATAGAGAGGGCTCTCTCTCTCACAACTCTTTCAACACGCAAAATATTACTTGAATTGGTTGGTTTTGTATTAATAGTGGTGGATAGAACTTCAGATAATGGTATTAGGGATTTCAATTGGTTGGGTTGAGGATAGGTATATCACAGGGCATGGAGTCAAACATTCGTAGGTTTTCTGTCACATATGACTGATTGGACTATAATTTGAGAATTAAAGGCAAGATAAATGAAGTTTTTTCACGTCAAAAGGATATTAGCAGATGGTAGGGGAAAAGGAAACAAAAATCCATCATAGAGTTAGAGCATTTATGAATGAATTCTAACTTGCAATTTCAGAAAGAGAGAGTGGAGTATATAATCATATGTATCTAAATCATCAAATTATAGACGAATTTCAGACCATGTTATCTTGATTTAAACACTTCAGAAGAAAAAAAATCAATGGAAAATACTAGCAAGGGAAACATGCACAAGAATTACAAACATCAAAACATTCATTTCAGGAATTTCTGCTCCAAAATTAAGCCTTCACCTTAACATAAAAGGATGGATTTCATTACATTTCTCAAAACTTCTCATACAAAATCCCAACCCTTGGGTCTTATTCAAAGCTTGTCCTTATAGGATTACAAAAATTAAAACCTTCTTGACTACTTCATCCATATGTGGTTGTTCATTAAATTCGCAACTACGACTGTTTAGTAATAAATCAGATTAACTATGAGTCTTATTGACTATTTATTCAAAATAAAAATCAAAACTGTCGGTGATGTGGCTATCTTCTTTCTTTACTCATACTATTTGAATCAACCTTTGCTTTTTGAACTGGAGATGAGCTGGTGGGGGACCTTTAGTGCACTTCCAGTGTAAACTTGAACTGTCAAAACTACCTGTTTTCTTTTACATTGAGCCCTAGGATTTACAATTAGTTATTGATTTCTCTTCCCACCACTTTATATATCTTGACCATAAGTGGTGTCATCGTGGGTGGATTATGGTTTCAGGGGTCTTTTTGGAGCGGTTTTTGGCCTAGTGAAATCCCTCTATAGTTGACGCGTGGAAGGATGTCAACTTTTTGCACCAGCCTCATAAGTTTAAACCTCGTGCTCTTTCACCAGCGAAGTGGTTCCCGGGGCACAGATCTATGCATTTTACATCTAGGCCGTACATTTATCTTTTATCATCAGGAGCATCATTTGCAATCTGCAAGCCCGGAATGCGGGCGTCAGAAAGTCGAAACACCAAATGCAGAGTTTTGAAGAAGTCACACCTTTGAATTCTGCAATCTGCAATGCAGGCATCGCAAAGTCGGAACACCAAATGGAGAGTTTCAAAGAAATCACACCTCTGAATTCCGCAATCCGCAATCCGCAATGTGGGAGTCAGAAGTCAGCACATCAAATGCGGAGTTTTGAATAATTCACAACTCTGAATTCTGGAATCTGCAATCTGCAATACAGGAGTCGGAAGTCAGAACCCCAAATTCACAGTTTTTGAAGAAATTACGCCTCCAAATTCCACAATATGCAATTCTTAATGCCGAAGTCGGAAAGTCGAAACCCCAAATCACAACTTCAAGAAAATTACTCCTCAACATTCTGCAATCCACAATGTGGGAGTCGGAAAGTCGAAACCCCGACGCACAACTTTGAGAAAATTAATCTCCTGACTCTTGCAATTTGCAATGCGGGTTTGTAAATTCGGAACCTCTACGAAATTGCTCTACGGCTGTCGATATAGCTCTATCTCCAATATTAACCATTCAATCTCTTAAGAGTGAAAGACTCCCTTTTTATAATTTTTCTTACTGTGGCTTTCTCATCCAGTCGAGAGCTGTTAATACTTAGCCATTTTTGGGGATTTTTTGCTTCTTGTTTTTGGAGTAAAAATTTAGTGGGAAGGCTTGAGATTTCGGTAGGGGGTGCCCTTTCCTTCCTCCATGGGATTTTTCTTAGAGGTGATAACAAAATTGATGAACCATCATCAGATTTTGGGTCCAAATGTTATAGTGAATATATCTTTCTTCCATGACCCTAAGTCTTTGTTTCCTTTTGGATTAATGTATAAGGATCCTCTGATCTACATCTATCACTTTTTCCAAAACCTATTCAAAACTATGTACATTCTAGTGTAGGGAATCATCAGGTTGATACTCACGTACATAAGTGTTCTTCAAATGTGCTTGTATGAAATGTTCTACTATGAACCCCTTAGGGTCATGCATCCTTTTTTCTGCAAAATCCAACTTAATCTGAATTATGAGTTGAATTATGAGTCAATAAATGTACAATATACAAATGGAATTTAGTCCATACTCTTGTATTTGAATAATGGCATTGACTATGAACTCCATCATAGATAGTCTAGAAATATATCTCAGCCAGGATCATCCTATCAGGAACAAGTCTTGGTACCAGGTGGACAAACTTACTACCCCAAGTTATGAGATAGATAAAATGCTCACCAACATACCAATCTACCATAGTAGAAATTAGGGAAATGGAATTTTCTGAAACCCTAGCGGTCCTCCTTTGAAAATATCAAAGTAGACAACACTAATAAATTTGTAACACATGTCGTAGATGTAGGGATTGTAATTATATTCCCAAATAATTGAGCAGTAGATATGAATTGGGGAATTTTCTCTTGTTCAATGTCATTTCATGGCAAGGTAGGCGACAACAACAAACACAACATTCATCAGGTATGTAGACATATAAAATTTGGGTTTAGGGGGCCCAAATTAAAAAATATTGAGGCCAATTAAATATTTTACATGTGGTTTAAACAAAGTAAGGCAAGGGGGGCCATTCGAGTTTGAAGCACTGACAAGTGTCAGCACCATAAAACCTACATAACATGGCCGCAAGCATTTTGTATGGATATCAGAGCAAAGAAATTGGATATTTCCTATTTGGCCTAAGTATAAAGGTATCAAGGTCATCCATCCAAGTATTCAAGAGCATGTATGGTTCGTATGTATTCCCAAAAGCCTTTATAAATTCCTATGTGAGAAGCTATTGTGGCGCCTTTAGTGCATAAATCCTTGCAAATGTCTTAGGTTTAAATGAAGCATAAACAACCTTGTTGGAGTCCCTAAATGTACTAGTCGGGATATCTGGATAATCGATCATCCATTTTACCATGTCAGTGTATCACATCATTGTAGTATGTGCAACAATGGCATTTAGGTTGGAGTTGTTGATGTTCTAGTAGATAGGGGCTTCCTGCTTGATTTCTGAGAAGGTGTTGCTATAAACAATGTTGTAAATTCCGTTCCAATCCAGATGGAGAGTGTCGGAGACTCGTGCATCTGTATCAGAATAGAATCCAAAATTAGGGCCTTTGATCTTCAATTGCTCCATTGTGGCTTTAGGCCTAGTCCTTTTAACCATGGAAATTGGAAGTGGTCCTACAACACGAAAAAACCCCAAATAAGACACTTAAAGATGAAAAATCGAATGAAAAATTAATGAAATGATACAATACCTAAAAAATATTGAATTGAATTTGGTTGAATCAGTAGAATTGACTTGCAGAAGTTGAGTGCATTAATTACTGCCAAACTTCCTTGAATCAACGCTTATATATTAATCCTTATTTGATCACATTAATTAAACCCTTTTTTCGAAATGTTTTGGTGCATGGGAAAATATGAATTTTGGCTGCAGAAATAAGAGTGTTGATGTGGGTTTTAGAAATTTGAAAAAGTAGGGAGTCGGGATTCGAGGACAAAAATGATGTGAAAATTCAAAACGTCCCAACTACCGATTGCCACAATTGATCAAACATTTAAAATTTGGGAGTCGGGAGTCAGGGATAAAATTGGTATGACAAGTTATAATGCCCTGACTATTGACCTCCACAATTGGTGATAAATGCGAAAAGTTAGGAGTTGGGAATCAGGATTGGAATTTAATCAAAAGAAAATATCTTCCTCAACTAGCGACTTCCGATGTTAAAGTGAAAAGTTGGGAGTCGGGAAGTTGGGAAAGTTAAATAATTTTAAGATGGTTTCATGTCAACTTCTGACTTATGCAATCATGGGATTGAAAAGTCGAGAGTATTCACTTAATTTCTTGAAATATGATTCTGAATTCCAACTGCCGAGGTTAAAAAAATGGAGATGTCGGGATCGGGAGGTCAGGATGGTTGATAAAGGCTTATAGTCATTCTGACTTCTTACTTCTGACTTGTTTGTTGTTTTGCTTAATCAAGTGAATGAGAAAAATCAGACTTAGTGTGATTAAAAATCATATTGTTTCATGTTTAACTTTATTAAGTGAAATCTCAAACAATATTAAGTAAAGAGAATGATAAAATACTTATGAGAAAAACAAGCCAAGTAAATAACACTAAAAATGGGGGGCTCCCATCCTATTTACACAATATGCGATCGTTGTGGCTACAACGATATTTTAATATTAAATTAATAAATAAAAGTAAATCCATTATTCCATGGGACAAGATTATTCATGATTTATAATGTAAACTTTCAGCTTATAAGGCAACGAGTGTTGTTATTATTTGTAAATTTCCTTCAAAACAGGATTTTGCAAGTCCATGTGTTTTGTCAAATTGATTTTGTGTTTTCTGAAATTGATTTTCAGATTTGAAGATGAGAAATGACATTAAAAAGTTTCAAAATTCTTGAGTTTATTTATTTTTAATTTCTAAAACATTTCCTCATCCATTCTTATTCCATACATGTTCCATAGTAGGAGCATAATAACTAGAATAAATAAAAGAAAATGATTACTAACTCTAGTTGAATCATGAGGTTTCATTTGAGTTGGGATTGTCATAAAAAAATTAACTCAGATAACTAGGTTGCAATCTAATCCTCTCCTTCTCCAACATGCAGACATATTTTCATTAGCACACAACATTAAAGAGACTTATATAATCATAGGTTTTTTTAATCAGGTGGATGATAATGAAGTCATTGAAATGTTTAAATTGCTATAAGGAAAATAGCCTGTAGAGAAGGTCATAGCGGAGGTTTTTAGCGCTACAAGATTGGCCAAAATTGTCAAAAAAGCCTCTACTACAACCATTGCAATTGGTAGTGGATGTTTTAACAAAGGTTTTTACATAATTTTTTTATAACTAAAGAAACTCAATGGTAGAAGGATTAAGATAATGTTTTTTATAGGTGTGATTTATTGAAAAATGGTGCATCGATGCATAACATACTAATATGCATCAGTGCTATACGATAAAAATAATATGTACCAATGCAATCTAACACATTCAACAATAGAACGCACCAAAAATTAACACTGCACCAGTGCTTTAAAACAATATATGCATCAGAATGTTGTAACCGAAACAGCACTGGCACTTACATATTGATTAAATGCATCAATGGTTACTTACTATAACAAAGCACCAATTCAATATGTTACATCATAAGCACCATAAATTTTCTATATTTTCAAAATTTAATGGTGTTGTCCATATATCATAGAAAACTAGTGAATTTCATCATAATAATCACTAGTGCTTACAAACTGTTAAAAATTCCTAATGCATATTAACAATTAAAAATAACTAGTGTAATTAATAAAGATAAAGGCACTGGTAAATGCAACTAAGACATTCCAGAATTTTAAAAAACATAGAAAGTTAATGTTGCAGTTAATATAAAGTAGAGTATCGAGGAATATCTTTCAAAAAAATGCACTAGGACATAACATTTGCACAAAAACACCAGTGTGACATAAACTATTAAAAGCATCGTATGTTATTTTTTGAACAGTGACTACTGAGATTGCACTAGAATATCTATATTTTATTTCTTATTTTTTTAATTTCGTTATTCATTAGAAATTTAAATATTTTTTATAGTACTCTTGATTTCAATTTTAAGTATTACATTTGTTTGGATTAATTTCTTATATCATATATTTTAGCATCTATTTTAATATTTTATCTTCCATACATTTGATTACCAATGTACCATTTCACTTGTAACATTCGACAATGACATTGGAGAATGTAATAGAATAAAAAAGTTTATTTTATTATATATCAATAAAAGGCCCTTTGTCATACAGAATAGGACAACATAAAGTCCATAATAATCAAAATGTCAACATGCATGTAATTGTTACACTTATTGGTAACCTATTCTCTTTCAATTCCAACACTATGTACCAGTACATTATACAAAATGTCTAATTTTCATAGACAATTATTTCAAAATATACAATAACTTGCATTAACATCTAAAATATATGTATCATCATTCTTTGCTAGAACTATTATCCATGCTCAAGCCACTTGCATCACTTAGGTTATTTGTCTGAATGTTTTGTTGATTGCTCGATTGTTTTCCTCTTCTTCAACTTCCATTTGAAAACAAAAAATAAAGTGTACCGATGTATCTACATTGATAGGAATAATGAAAATGAAAATTGATAATATACATGAAAGTAAATTGAAGGTCGATGTAATAGAGAAAGAATTGTGTCATGAATATCACACATTATTTCAAAACCATGTCTCATGCCATCTCTTGCCAACTCTTTTGTTGGATGCACTCCATAATTTGTTTCCTGCAAGTTTTATATCCCATAAGAAATGATAGATTTAACATAAAGGATTTTTGTTGTTCTATTACTTATAAAAATAGAGAAGTAAAACAACATAGATACCTACAAATTCCATAATTAATTTTGATACACCAAAATATACTCACAACCCTTTCTTAAACCATTGACAATCAATTCTTCTAGTGGCTCATGTGTGTATGTTAACACATATTTCAGGACATCTAAGGATGATCAGTGAATAAAAAAATTAAATATAAATATCACAACCACTGTAAAACCTTAAGTTGTTACAAGGAAATCACAAATCCTCACAAAATTTGCTATCAACACCTTTTTTCCTTGTCACCATGTCTTATGTGTTGAATGGGTTCCATTTTGTTTTGTTTTCTGCAACCAAACAATTGAAAATTAATATTTAATGCTGAATTAATTAATTAGATGTACATAATCTAAAAAATCAATGATTCCATACATTTGAAACATGTTATTTTTGAGATGGCTCCTTCTGCGATGCAATTATGTCCATTTCCTTGACCATATCCTTGTACAAATTTTTGGACATAATCTTTCAATCATCCTTTGGGGTTTTCATAATCGAAATGTAAAATTATATTAGACTATGTTTCTGTTGATATGTTAAATAAATATAGAATAATTAAAATTATTAAAAGAATTCTTTGTAGTAGTAGATGCATATTATACATAAACATGTTTAGGCATATTACTTTTTGAATTTTATTTTTTTGTTGTTTTATGTTTCTTCTATTGCAACTCTGATAGGTCTCATTGACCATTGCTCTGGAAATGACTCCTGTGGTGTACATATGGCTTGATTCTTGGAATCATTTGAGAGACGTGGAGTAGGGGTATGGGATGAGGAGTGGGGGGTTCAAGGAAGGGAGAGAGAGAGAGAAGTTGGGTAGGGATATGGGTATGAGGATTCAAGGTAGAGAGAGAGAGAGAGAGAGAGAGAGAGAGATTGGGTGGCTATAGGTTTATGGAGGAGGGAAGTTAAAGAGAAGGGGGAGAGTATAGGGATGGAGGGCGAGAGGTGGGAAAGGATATGGGGGAATATAGATAAAGAGAGAGAGAGGGAGAGACAGAGAAATGGGGTGGTCAGTGGTATGAATATGAGAGAGAAGGTGGGGATAGGGGAGGGGTTAGTCATAGGGGTGGGATTAGGAGGGTGACTATGTGTGTGTGTGTGTGAGAGAGAGAAAGAGAGAGAGAGAGAGAGAGGGAGAGGAGGAGGGTGGGTGATTAGTGGTAGGGTAGAGGAGGGGATTTGGGGAGTGTTGTGGCCACAACAGATCCCATGCTTTAGTTGAGCATGGGAGCCCCAATTTTTAAATACACACAAAGGTATTGGGGTAGATGTTCTTGTGAACATGAGGTTTTGAACTTTTTTTATATGATCTTATGCCTGTACCTTTGTTTTCCTTGATTGTTATTTTTCTCTTGGAATTTTCTAAGTGTTTTTGGTTTGCTGGAAGCCTTAATTTTTAAGAATTTTGTCATTTACTTCTACCAACCTGAAACCCAACAATCCAAAAAAACCGGAACCCGCCACCCGAAAGGTGTGGGTTGTGGGAATCCTTGCTAATAATTTTTGGGATTTTTTTATCCCAAAAAACATGAAACCCGCAACCGCATATTTCAGATTTTGGGAAAGTGTTTTATCTTTAGTAACGTTGTGTGTTTCCGAAACCCGCAACCCGAAATGTCGGGTTGCGGGATGCGGGAAAAGTTTTTTCATTTTTTGATAATTCTTCCCATTTGCGAAACCCGCCACCCGCAAGTTTTAGGTTGCGGATTTTGGAAACCCATTTATGTGTTTTAGTTCAGTTTGCAATCCCGAAACCTCCAAGTCTTGGGTTGCGGATTTTGGGAATCATGAATAAACTTGTGAATAAATTTCCAAGACCTGATCCCGCATCCTACATTGGTTAATCTTCGTCGTCGATTCATTTGATCCAGTGGATGAAATTCCATCATTCGAACTTATATTTTAATGCCTTGTTTTTCATTGTTCTTATGACCAGGTATGTGACTATAATTCTCACCGCATGATCACCTCTGAAGATATGATTGCTTGATTAGATTGGCTTGTAATGACAGTTTTTAGATGTGACTTCAAATCGTGCGTGATTCTGTTAAAATTGTACTTTGTTATGATCCAATTTGGATTAACACATGCTGCGACATCGTTTCATTACAATTCAAATGATTGCAGTTCCAAATTCGTATGATTTTAATCATAGCAGATCATCATATTCAATCATTATGATTTTCTTTAACTCTTCTTAAATATAGTCGCAAGTATGAAGCACTTAGTTCACCATCTGTATTTGTTAGAAAAGTTTTGTGTTTTATTTTGAAAAGCTTTCTTTCTGATGATTTGGTGTGAGCAATATGCAAATAGGTTATGAATCCTTTGATGGATGTTATGTGCAAGAAGAACTTCAGCCCTTGCTATTTCAAGAACCTATGTTGCCACCCTTTGACATGGGTGTTCCTGATACTAGCAGTGATAGTGAAGAGGAAGATTCTGAAACTCTGCCCATCTGCATGCTACTCCCTCAGAAGAACGAAGAGAAAATCAATGAACAACCATGTGATTGAGATGACTCCATTATCCATGATTTTATAATCAATAAGGAACCTAATACTCCACCAGCTCCCATGAAGCAAGACCTATTGTCTGATTTTTCTGTTTTCGAAAATGTTATGGATCAGTAGGAATATGCCAAGGCGATTCAATAGGAAGATTTGCTAGACCATATGTTGCAGTTATCGACAACTAGTGGGATGTTGTTGAATTCCACAATTTTGCTACAGGATTTTCCTGAAATTAGAAAATGACCCTTATTTCAAACTTTGTCATAGGACTGGAGGGAATCATTTGAGCTAAAATTGTTCAGATTATTGTGGTAGGATTTTATTGATCGATAGCTTGATTCGAACTTTGTAATCGCTATCTTTTGGGAATTTCCATTTGTACTCGGTTGTAACTCTTATTTAAGGAGGAATGGCTTTCGATGTTAGAGGTTGATAATTTTTGGGTTAGAAATCAGTAGGAGACGACTGGAGATACTTTGTCTTAGTAGAGATTTGTAATTTTGTTTATAGACTTCATTAATACAGTACAGTAATCCCTTTGAATCATCTCTTGTTTATTGTTCACATTTCTTTGACAGTGTCTGATTTCTTACTTCAAATTGTCATCTACAGCGTGTGATCTTTTGCAAGCATTAATTTAAATAAAGATCTATTATACTGATTTCTCTTTATGGATGATCTATCTATGAAAATATTTTATTGAATTTCTATCAATTGAGATATTTTCTTTATCGATTTCTGCAAATGATCAACATTTGATTTAATCATTGTTAATTTTTCAATTAATAAGGTGATTACAGGTTGATTTTGAACAGGTTTACATACTTAAATTATTGTCACTTAATTTTCATTAATTGATTATGATCTAAGTGAATAAGTAAATGCATCTTTTAACATTTCTGTTGAAGTTGACAAATATACTTATCCATCTCACATCAAGATTGATCTGCACAACAACAAGCTTTTCCTTAGAATAGATCTAAACTAGAATAGATTCCTTTTTCTTAAATAGGTTGAGTTAGAACATTTCTAAGTTTTCATACTTTTCTTTTCCTTAAGTGGAGAACCGATCTATAGATCGAGACACCAACTCATATAGTGCCAGCGGAGGCCAAATATCCATGGGATATTTCCATACCAAACAGGTTGGGGATAGAACTACCATTGTGTAGGGTCTTTCGAAGCCTTTTAGTCTAGGTTTTCACCCTATGTTGGGAGCCTTGGAACCCATTCCAGCAGCTTGCACTTACCATGCACCCCCGAGGCCTCAACAAATGGCACTAGAAGGAGGGCCAGTAGTATAACATTCCTAAACATAACACTCAGAAACCTCCTCCAACAACTACTTCATCGGTTGTCACTAGAAGCCAATCTAGAGCTTCAACATCTGAACAACAAACAGTGTCACAACCAACTACCATTCCTACCACACCTGCAACAAAGTAGGCAGCCATAAGGGATATCCTCATCATATCCCCTACGAGAGGACCCCTCACAATTGAGAAAATCTTGAAAGCATCTAGCGATAGTGTCACTAGGTTAGAACAAAGAATCACTACTCAAAGAAGCAGAGGTCCGGCAGTTATTCATACAGACAATATTTCGTAGGCTAGTGATCAAGGAACACAATTGACAGCTGATCAAAACCTTCAAAACCAAGAAACAGCTGATCAAAACCTTCAAAACCAAGAAACAGCTGATCAAAACCTTCAAAACCAAGAAACAGCTGATCAAAACCTTCAAAATCAAGAAACAGTTAATAATTCAGGATCTCCTGAATATAATCTTGATCCACTTTTCCCAGAAGTACAAGATAAACCAAACATTGGAATTGGTGGACCCCCACCTAGTCCTCCTTCCTCATCATCCTCCTCATCCAAAAGTGAACATTATTCTAGTTCTTCGTCTGAAGAAGAGGAAGAACCACCTATGGCTGGAGAAGTCCATAATAGACCTTAGTTGGACCAATATGCAGTACTCATACTCGAGGACCAACATAGACTACATAAGAACCCCGAGAAATGGCTTCCTCAGTTTAACCCTGATGATAGGTTGCCTGCACTAGATCACATTAAAACCTTTATGCAGGCTATTAGGCTTGGGAGTGTATTCCATGAGGATGTGGTTTGTAGACTCTTTCCTTACACTTTTGAAAGGAAGGCATCCACATGGTAGTTTGCCTGTTGGTAGGAAGTTTGGTAAGGAAGAATCACAGCATCGTTGATGCTAGGACACGTCAGAAGAGGTTGCGAAAAGCATAAGAATAGACTATTTTATGTATTGTTGAGTCGATTGTACCGCAATAGGTGGGTTTTTGGTTTATTGGAGCATATGTGATGTAAATTTGAGTAAATTGTACCGCAGTAGGTGGATTTTTGGGTCATTTGGACCATGTCAGTTAGATTTTGGGTCTTTTGTCCAAGAGTCGATTAGGAAGCTGTTAGTAAGTGGACAAGCATTGTGAAGGTGGAAGCTTATATATAGACAAGAAGTTGTAGGTCGAAAAAGAATATAGATAAGGAAAAAGAGAGATAGATCTTGGAGATGTGGTTTTCGCATATGTTATGAGATCTAGAGGTATCAATGAGATCTGGTTTTGATGAGATATTGTATCAGGGTTTTTCTGGAGTAATATGACATGACGGAACTATTTTGGTGAAATTCCCCATGTATCTTTCGTATTAATGCGTATTGTGACGATTTCTTGCTGCAGTTAACCCTTTCAATGTTATATTCGATTTGTTGCAATGAATGACTTTGTTACATTATGCTATTGACGTTAATCTTGAATACATTGGTCTATTTTGGATATCGCAATAAATAAGTTAAGTAAGTTAATGCCGCAACATCCTCCTTCATTCGGTGGAAACATGGTTTCGTCCACTCTCCCTTGATCGCCTCGGGTGAGACCTCATCTGCTCTGCAGGTGTTGCTGGGAAGGGTAAAACCTGTCTAGGCTGGTGCTCAGGGAGATCGCGATGGGTTGGTGTCGACAGTGATGGGAACCCCTTTCGACTGGGTTTGAGTCAACAAATGGTTCCGTTGTTGGGACCGTGTATGAAGTGAAAGGAGGACATCTTGTTGCACCTGACGAAACTGGAGATCCAAGAATGGTTTGATCAGAAGTTGCAGGCATTCTCTGAAGAGGAAAGTCGGAACACTCGATTGACAGTATATCAGTGGGTGGGTAGACATATTCATGATGAACCGCATGAATGGTTCTTCTGTGAATTCCCAGTCATTTTATATGAGTGGTTGGCAAAGTTGACCTTCCAGAAGAGGAACTTCTAGGGTGGTGAACTGAAGACCTAGACCCCCGAGTTGATTCAGGAGCTACAGGAGGTTGATAATAAAGCATCACAGGCTGTCGAAGTGTGGTTCGATAGCATCCTAGAGGGCTATATCACAGAGTTTACGGTTGATACTCAGAAGTCCTACAGTGAAGCCGAAAGATATTTTTTCCGCGAACCTTGGGGCAGGTTTCTACTGTCACTTCAACTGTCGATCAAGATGCTTATTTGCGAAAAGGGTATATTGAAGATGCATCTTGATCAGTAGACAACCTGGTGGGTGGATGCCGTGGGTACTAGGACAGTTGGGGGGTAGTACATGGAATGGTAAGGGGTGGATGGGTGTAGGTCATGATGAGATTGTGAGTGAAGCCGAGGAAGAAAGTGGTCTTACGAGGGGAGGAGCGACGTTCCGACAGGAAAAGAGGTAGAGGACGGGAGAAGGTACTGCTATGGTCGAACCACAAGACTGTGAAGGAAGACCACACGGGACAAAGAGACCTCGCAGTCCTGACAGGGACAACCAGGCTATGCCCAGGATAGAGGCAGGACCAAACCCCAGCACCAACCTACCCACACCTCTGCTCACTATCTCTCAGATAGCAAGAAATACCACTTCGACACCGCCAATTTTTTCAACACCACAAAACTTGATTGGTAATAGTACAACAAAAGGAGGCAGGAGTCCCAGAATGGCGGGCGATGATGCTAAGTTACCATTTTTCCATGGGAGTGGGATAGACAACCCATAACAGTATTGGTTTTTGTGTGAATCGGTATGGACCATAAAACAGATCACCAATGATGCTACTAAGAAAGGACAGTTAGCGATGACTTTGCGAGGTCGTGCATTAGATTGGTTTATGAAGTTTGTTCTAGTCCCCATAGGATCTCGAGAGAAGTCACTAGATGAGATCCGGGATTGACTGATTGCAGAATTTAGGAAGCCCAAGTCGGAGGTTCGATATATTATAGAATTGAAGGAAATTAAGCAGTATCCCAATGAAATAGTGTGGGATTTTGACCAGCGATTCAAGATGCTGATGGCAAAGGTTAGTTTTGATATGAGCATCGTCCAACATAAAGAGTGGTTCATTGCGGCATTGCTACCACGCATTTGGCTACCATTGATGCAACAAAACATCTCGATGCTGAGTGAAGCTCTAGAGATTGCAATGCGATTGGAGGCGTCGTCGATTGGAGAAAATACAGCCGGGATGTCGCAGATACAGACATAGCTTGCCAACTTGACTATACAGTTGCAAGATTTGAAGAAAGGCAAGGAACAATGTGATAAAGTATGGTGTACGCAATGCCGAGGAGAAGGGAATACGAAGGACAATTTCCTAGATTTCCATAACTATTTGGTGTCAGGGGCACAAAACCCATTGAATGGCGGAAACATTTCGTGGTGTTGCGTCTTCCATGTATATGGGAACAACCATGACAATTGCCCATATATGCAGAAAATGGTCACAACCCTAAGAAATATTTATTGTACATTTTGCAAGTCGGTGGGTCACGATGACAAAGATTGTTGTGCATATGGGTTGCTGCAAGAAAGAATGTATGATGCATTCTATGTCAAGGATGACACGCATGCCATACAACAATCACAACCACAACCACAGGTAGCCCAGCTGCTACCTCAACCGCAGATGCAGTTTCTACCGTAGCAGTAGCAACCGCCGCAGTTCATGCCACAATATGCTCCAATGCAGATGGCTCCACAACAGGCACAATATGTACAACAACTGCAGTATGCACAACAAGTGCAAGGGATGCAACTAGCACCAATGCAACAACAATTCAACCAACCATAGTACTAGCAGCAGGGAGGATTTCGAGGAGGATACCAGGAAGGACGTGGCAGAGGATTTGGTCGCAGAGGAGGATGAGGTGGTTGCGGACCTGTTCAATGCTATCACTGTGCGATATGGGGACACTACCAACGAGACTTCCCACTACTGCAGAACCAATGTACATTCTTTTTTGTTAATGATCACACAGTTGAGAATTGTCCATAGTTGATTGTGTGATGGAAAGCAGGGAACACTCCCCAGTTGCAGACATATCCCTAGGCACAGCAGCTTGCCCAGAACCCAGTGTAGCAACCAGTGCAGAACTAGAATATGCAGCAAAATCAGAATCAAAATCTGAACCCACCTGGGAATCCACCATTGAACTAGGCCCAGCATGCAAACATCACAACAATTTATGTAGAACCAAGATCGCAAGATGCTTCCGTTGCTGTGGTCACTTGAGGAGGAAAGACAACTAGAGAAGATAGCTCAATGATCCGGTTTGATGGACAAAAGAAGGTATCATTTGACATTGATGTGGAATGGGAGACATTTCTTCAGGCACGACGTGCATTAGAAAACGACCGAGGTAAAGCTATTATGTATGACATGCCCTCTACTTTTGATGCTACTTCGTAGGTTAGCCTGTCGCGGTGATCTAGTACACTTCAAGAATATTTGGAACATTATTTGTCCCTGGCAAGAGATCTCGATGCTCTTGCTATGATTGAAGCCTTGTTGCAACGACCGGACCAGGATTGACAAGAGCTCGTGGTTAATTCCTTGCAACGACGGAAGATGAGTAAGGAGATGCGGATGAATATTCAAATTGACGACTATGATGTTGATTCAATTATTCTAGATCTTGGTTTGGATGTCAACATATTGACCAAGCAGGCTTGGTAGAAGATGGCGAGCCCCCCATTGAGCTAGTCTCCTGTACAACTCCGATTAGCTAATCACACTAAGGTAACACCAATTGGGAGAGTTCCACGAATGGTGGTGGACATTGAGGGAATGAAAACACATGTCGACTTTGATGTAATAGAAGTAGTCGAGGGAGGAAGCTCTTATCCAACACTACTCGGGATTGGATGGGATAATGATAGTGGAGCTATAATCAACTTCAAGTGATGGATGATGACTTTTGAAAATCACGATCTTAGAGTTATCGCCCCGTTGGATCTGGCTAAAGGATGTCACTACATAGAGCCAGTGAAGGAGAATGATCCCATCGAATGGGACCATGCATTCAATATTTTTGAAGATTATATCCATCCAACTGCCAATAGTGAGCTGGTATGGCATAGTGATAGCTTTGCATCTTCTAACTCTAATGATGCACTGGAATATTGGCAGAACCACTTGCATGAAGTGTCGCTCCGTAAGTGCGGGTTGTCCACACAGTAATTATGCCATGTCACGACTGAAACGGTTACACTACCAATATATGAAGGACTACCTGGCTTATCCAACTTTCTAACAGAGTTCAAAGAAAGAGTTTCTGAACAACAGTGATTGTTAGCGTTCAACGAAGCATTGAAGGCTGCTCCAGCACGCTAGTGGGCGACACACAAGGCATCAATTGATGGATGGTTGAAATGCTGAAGATTGATGATGGTATGTTTTGGTGATACTGAGGCTTACCACACTAGAAAGTATGATGGTCGAAATGATCCTGGTGGTCACTTGATGGCATGTCAGCAGCTATGGGTATCGCGACCAAAAGATGAGTGGGTCCATGCTTTTATCCATACTTTGGATGAGATTCCACGCTCATGGTATACTGCAGCTGAGTTGCGAGGGGAAATTTCTACTTGGATGGAGCTCACAGTGTGTTTTACCCATACATTCAGTTTTGCGGATGCCAATCCAGAGGTTAATAATGCATTACAGCTCATCTGTGATGTAATTCTGTAGGTTGTCCAGGTAGCATATCCTACAGATTCGCACACGCATTGCCAGATGTAGTCTCTCATGGAATGCTTCAATATCAGTGGTGGGCCAGAAGATGGTGATGATCCGTGGAATGTGAATATCTCAGAATCAGAAGGAAGTCATGCTGTGGTACCACCTGATGCGCTAAGTGACCCAATGAGTCAGCCACTGAAGATCTGCAAGATTAACATTGGGACAGAGGACATTCCAAAGTTTTCAAATGTTGAGGATTACTGGGACGATGAGCTGATAAGCAAGGTCACTGATTTGCTCCATGAGTTTCAGGACATATTTCCTACCATGTTTTCTGACATGAAGGGGATTCTAGGCGACTTAGGAGAAATGAAGATTCCATTAAAACCAGATGCTAAGCTGATCCGATAATGACCCTATCGATTGAATCCGCGACATAAGGAGAGGGTCAAGGATGAACTGGATCGCATGTTGGAAGTTGGTATTATTGAACCAGTTCAGGAGTCGGAATGGATTAGTCCTATGGTGGTGCAGGATAAGAAGACTGGTGAAGTGCGCATTTGCGTTGACCTCAAGATGTTAAATGATACATGTTTGCATGATCCGTTCCCCACTCTATTTACTGATGAAGTGCTTGAAGGTGTGGGTGGCCAGGAGATGTACTCCTTCACAAATGGGTTCTCTGGCTATCATCAGATCCACATTGCCAAAGAAGATCTCCATAAGACAACTTTCGTTACTGAATGAAGATGCTTTCAATACACTGTAATGCCATTTGGTTTGAAGAACGCACTTGCGATATTTTCGCGGGTTATTGTTGCTGCATTTAAAGACTTCATTCAAAAAAATTTATAGGTATACATGGATGATTGGATGGTATATGGTTTGGTCCGTGATCATCTGGAAAATCTACGATTGATGTTGGAGTGATGCTAGCAGCATCAGATATCGTTGAACTTAAATAAGTGTATCTTCTATGCACCATTTGGCATATTGTTGGGTCATATTATGTGTAAGCAAGGATTGTTGGTCGACCTAGAAAAGATTGTGCTTATTTTGAGTTTAACACCATCGACGACTGTTAAGCAGTTAAAGGCGATGTTGGGACACACAGGGTATTATCGCAAGTTCATCAGGGGTTATGCTGCGATTACCGCCCCTATGGAGAAGTTGTTGAAGAAGGATGCGGCATTTCAATGGAGCTCGGAATGACAGGATAGCTTTGAGACACTAAAAACGAAGATGGCTTCCGCGTCGATATTGGTATTTCTGGACTGGAGTAAGGAATTCCATGTTCATGTTGATGCCTCATCGATCGCACTGGGAGTGGTATTGGCCCAACCTGGAGAGGGAGATCTTGATCACCCCATTGCTTTTGCTAGCCGAAAGTTGTCATATGTAGAAAGAAACTACACTACTACAGAGAGGAAAGGTCTAGCCATGGTTTACGCGTTACAGAAGTTTCGCCACTACTTATTGGGAGGCCATTTCAAGATGTTCACAGATCATTCTGCATTAAACTACCTGGCCAATAAGCCTGTGTTGGGGGGGAAGATCTATCGATGATTACTTCTCTTTCAGGAGTTCAATTTTGAAGTAATTGTGAAGCCAAGGAGGTTAAATGTTGGCCCAGATCATCTCTCCCGGATTGAAACAGGGGAAGAACCAACTAATATTGAAGACGGGTTGCCCGATGCGCAATTATTTAAAGTTGAAATTGCTGATGGATATTTTGAAGAAATCATTTAGTATCTTGTGATAGGTACCGCATGAGAGGACTTCACCACTACTCAGAAGAAGCAGTTGGTATTCAAGGCTGCAGACTTCCAGCTAATTGCAGAAGCGCTATACAAAATGGGTGCCAATGAGATATTGCAGCGGTGTGTCTTACCACACGAGCAAGAGAAGATCCTTTCCGAAGCACATGCGGGTGTTGCAAGAGGGCACTATGGTGGCCACGCAACAGCAAGGAAGGTGCTTCGAGCAGGGCTGTGGTGGCCTATCTTGCACAGTAATGCGACAGAGTATGCATGATCTTGCGACATTTGTCAAAGAACTGGGAATCCATCCAGACGTGATGAGATGTCGTTGATGCCCCAGTTAACATTGGAGCCATTCCACAAATGGGCAGTAGATTTAGTGGGACCCATCAATCCCTCGGGTAAGAGCACTGGTGCTAGGTATATCATAACAGCAATAGATTACCTGACACGATGGGAGGAAGCTGTACCAGTCATTGATTGCTCCGCCGCCACAGCCGCGCAATTTCTCTTTGACCACATTGTCACTTGCTTTGACTGCCCCAAGATATTGTTGAGCGATCAAGGAAGCCAGTTTCTTAATCACACCATTAGTGCATTGATGGAGGAGTTGCAAATACAGCATAAGAAGAGTACACCCTATCATCCACAGGCGAATGGCATGGTGGAGGATTTCAATAAAATATTGGAGCATGTGCTGAAAAAGGTGTGTAACATGAACTGCAATGACTAGGATCTCAAAATGCCAGCATGTTGATGTATATGTAACTTCGGAATGTATTTCATCTGTGTATTATATATATATTTATTGTACCCTTATAAGAGATGTGTTATTCCTCTATAAGGAAGTGTCGTCATGTGGATTGACAAGTGTCGCAAGTGTGTGTACTTTCCGATGGGTTATTAGACCACCTTATGGGGTCGGCCTTAATTAATATATAATATAATGTGGATGTATCCAAGTAGACAAGTCGGCCCCAGTAGGTCACTGGGCAAAAAGGTGAGTATAAATAGAGATAGGAGATCTCTATTTTACTCACTTGGAAAAGTAACTATCTCTCTCTCTGAAAAGTGGCGCACTAGTGAGGAGGAGGAGGATCATCTGCTAGGAGACTATCTCAGTGTTATTTGGTTGTATTTTGGTTGAGCCATTGCTCTCTCTATCTCTGAGGAAGTTGTGGGGTTTTTCACCTTAGGGTTTTCCCCACGAAAACTATGTGTCTCTTGTCTCTATGCTTTTGATTCTTGTGATGCTTGTGATGCTTGTCATATTATGATTGTCATGCATTGATATACTGTAGATGTTATTCTCTCAGCAAAGATCCTATAGTATTGTGATTTAATACTAAAAATTTAACATGGTATCAGAGCTTAACTGAGAAGAAGACATTTTGCAGTGACGAAAGCTTGTATTCCTTGTTTATTGGGTTTCTCTCCATAGATTTTTGAAATTCATTATAGTAGATTGGATCTACTCATCAAGGCGCATCCATCTATCCAATCAGAATTCAGTTTCGAGCATTTTCAGATTTGGCCCTAAAAATTAGGGTTTCCACAAAAATAGGAATTTCTGGAAACTGAAGGCTCAGCTGGAAGCTCCTTGCAAAAATCGAAGGTTTGAGCTTTGGATCGAGATTTTTGGCTAGGTAGATCTCCGGGAAACTCAAACCCTAATTCAGGGCTCTCCCTAGTGAACCCGGGAGGACAAAAGGGCAATTTTGAAGGGCAAGACCTTGCTGATCTCAAATTCTGAATGTACTAGGTTGATCAGCTCTCCAAGGCGCATCTTTCTATCCTTTCAGAATTTTGAAATTCACATTTTGAATTTTTAGGGTTTCTCTGACAAACCCTAATCCGGGACCAGATCCAGTTTTTAGCACTTCAAGTGGTAAGTCCTAAATCTTTTCTATTTCCATTTGAAGTACTCTTAAAGATGTCTCTCCACACCAAGCTTGAGGATAAGCTTGAAGGGGCTGATAACTTCCGAGCCTGGAAGTATAGGATTGGGTTAATCCTGGAAGAGAATGAGTTGGACTCATATGTGAAAGAAGACATCCCTATCCCAGAGGATGAAGAAGCCAAGGCATTGAACAAGAAGAACTTGGTCAAGGCAAAGAGAATCATTGCTGATTCTATCAAAGACCATCTCATACCTCATGTGTCTTCTCTTAAGACACCCAAAGAGATGTTTGAATCTTTGACCAAGCTATTTGAAGGAAAGAACATAAATCGGAAGATGACCCTGCGGAACCAATTGAAAGCAGTAAAGTTTCAGAATGGAGAAACCATTCAATCTTATTTTTCAAGGGTCTCCCAGATCAAGGAACAACTAGAAGCAGTGGATGAAATGGTGGAGAATGGTGAAGTGGTGATGACCACTCTAAATGGCCTACCCAGGTCATGGGATTCTTTTATTCAAGGAATTTTTGCAAGGAAAAAGTTGATCTCCTTCAACAGACTAAGGGAAGAATGCTCTCAAGAAGAAGCTAGGCTTATAGCTCGTGAGGAAAAAATGGGAGGAGAAGATCAATCCCTTGCAGCTCACACCAAAAGAAGCAAAACCAAGAAGGATCACTCTCACCACAAAAGATCTCATCAAAGGAGTAAGAAGGACCTAAGATGCTTTACATGCAATGAGAAGGGTCACTATGCTTCAGATTGTCCCAAGAACAAAAGGGATAATAACAACAACTTCATTAAGAAGAAGAAGGGCAGCAAAAGAAGATTTCATGCTCATGCTGCCGAAGATGATGAACCCCCAAAGAAGAAGGCTAGGGCAGAAAGTGATAGTGATGATGTCTCATCAAGTGAAGAAGAGTATGTTCTGATCTCTGCTCTTACAGGTACCATCTCCCATGGATGTAATGATTGGTTGATTGATAGTGGGGCTTCCAAGCACATGACTAGGTTTAAAGAATCCTTTGTGAACCTATCTGAACATGAGTCACCCCATAAGGTGAAACTTGGGGATGATTATCAATACCCAATCAAAGGAAGTGGTGAAGCCTCCTACAACCTAGATTCTGGAAAATCATTGAAGATGAAAGAAGTACTTTATGTACCTGGGCTCAAGAAGAACTTAATCTCCATCTCTGCATTGGATGCAAAAGGTATGAGGGTTGCATTTGTGGATGGCCAAGTCCTAATGTGGCCAAAGGGAAAGACCATAGATGATGCAGTAGTGATTGGAGAGCAAGAGGTAGGCTTGTATAAATTGAAGGGACAACCTGAACATGCCATGGTACATGAATCCATGGAGCCAAGTGAACTTTGGCATAGAAGACTTGCTCATATGCACTATAGGGCACTTCCAACTGCAAGCAAGGCAGTAGAGGGTCTTCCTGAAATCAAGACCAAACATGAAGGTGTTTGCAAAGGATGTGCAAAAGGTAAGAACATTAAGAAGGCTTTCCCAAGCAGTGAAAGCAAGACAAAAGACATCCTGGAAATCATCCACTCAGATGTATGTGGCCCTATGTCATCCAGCTCCCTGAGTGGGTATGTTTACTATGTATCATTCATTGATGACTTCTCCAGGAAGACTTGGGTATACTTCTTGAAGGGAAAAGATGAGGTGCTTGATAAATTCAAGGAATTCAAAACCTTGATGGAGAATCAAACTGACAAGAAAATCAAGACATTCAGATCTGACAATGGTGGAGAATTCACCTCAAATGACTTCAAGAAGCTTTGCAGTGATTCAGGGATTAAGAGGGAGTTGACTGCTCCTTATAATCCTCAACAGAATGGAGTTGCAGAAAGGAAGAACAGAACTATCATGGAAGCAGCAAGGGCAATGTTACATGACCAGGATCTTCCTATGCATCTATGGGCAGAAGCAGCTAGAACAGCTGTATATGTGCAGAATAGAACACCCCACAAGATATTGGACAACAAGACACCAGAAGAGGTCTTTTTTGGTAAGAAACCTGAAGTCAGCCATCTCAGAATATTTGGTTGTCCAGTATATACTCATGTCCCAAAAGAGAAGAGGACTAAACTAGATCCTTCAGGAAAGAAGGGCATCTTTGTGGGTTATAGTGAAAGCTCAAAGGCGTACAGAATATACTTTCCAGGGTTCAAGAAAATTGATGTCACTAGGGATGTAACATTTGATGAAAACTCAGCATTCATCAAATCAAGAAAGACACCTACAGAAGTTTATGAAGAACCTGAGGAAACAAGATTTCATGACACTACCATGACTGAAGCAGTTCCAGAAGCTGTTCGTGAGTTTGAAGATCCACAAGAAACTGTAGATCCACCCCGTGAGGATAACTCTCACAAGAGGAAACTTGTATGGGCTAGAGAGCTCATTCATGATGCAGAAAGATTTGGCATTCCAGAAGAAGAACACAGAGCAAAGAAGAGAACCATATCACACACCAGTTATGTTGCTTTACTCTGTGACATTATGAACAAAGAGCCTTCCAGTTATGAAGAGGCAGCAGAAAAGAAAGAATGGAAGGATGCTATGGTTGAGGAATACCAATCAATAATGAAGAATGATGTTTGGGATGTTGTCCCAAGACCTAAAGAGAAGTCTGTTGTGACTTCCAAGTGGATCTACAAAATCAAGCACGCTGCAGATGGCAGTGTAGAAAAATACAAAGCAAGATTCGTAGCTCGTGGTTTCTCTCAGAAAGAAGGAATAGATTATGAAGAAACCTTTGCACCTGTAGCCAAGTATACTTCCATCAGAACAATACTTGCCCTGGCTGCAGCAATGAAATGGAAAATACACCAGATGGATGTCAAGACTGCTTTCCTGAATGGTGTAGTAGAAGAGGAAGTATATGTGGAACAGCCACTCGGTTTTGAAATACATGACAGGGAGTCATATGTGTGCAGATTGAAGAAAGCCTTGTATGGCTTGAAGCAAGCTCCCATAACTTGGTATGGTAGGATGGACAGTTTTCTATCTAGCTTGGGATTTACCAAGAGTAAAGCAGATTCCAACCTTTACTATAAGGTTGCGGAAGGGAATCTAGTGATTTTACTCCTGTATGTTGATGACCTATTTGTGACAGGAGATGACAGACTAATTGCAGATACTAAGAGGAAGCTTGCAGCTGAATTCGACATGAAAGATTTGGGAATGATGCACTATTTCCTAGGTATGGAGGTGTGGCAGAATGCAGGTGGGATCTTCCTTGGTCAAGGAAAGTACACAGTAGATATCCTGAAGAGATTCGGGATGATGGATTGCAAGGCCATGGCTACACCGATGGCATCGAATATGAAGCTTCTATGTGATGCTTCATCTAAGCCAGTTGATGTCTCTATGTATCGTCAGATGATTGGGTCCTTGATGTACCTGACGAACACGAGACCAGACATTTGCTTTGCTGTGAACACATTGAGCTAGTTCCTGACGGATCCGAGAAGTGTTCACCTGGTAGCTGTAAAGCATGTTCTGAGGTACCTGAAGGGTACAGTGGATTATGGGCTCAGGTATGAGGTGAATCAAAAGTTTAACCTGTAGGGTTTTGTTGATTCAGATTGGGCTGGCAGTGCTGCAGATAGGAAGAGCACATCTGGGTGTTGCTTCAGTATGGGATCAGGTGTGATCTCTTGGTTTAGCAGGAAGCAGTCCGGCGTAGAACTGAGTACAGCTGAGGCAGAGTATGTTGTAGCCTGTTCAGCTAGTTGTGAGGCAGTATGGCTACGAAAGCTACTGTCTGAGTTATTTGATCTCCCGTTGGAGGCTACTGGTATCTCTTGTGATAACCAGAGTTGTGTGAAACTTTCTGAGAACCCAGTGTTTCATGACAGGTCGAAACACATAGAGATCAAATATCACTATATCAGGGATATGGTGCAGAGAGGAGCTGTGAAGCTCCTGTATGTTGCAACGAACGAGCAGATTGCAGATGTGCTGATGAAGCCACTAGCCAGGGTGAAGTTCGAGTACTTCAGAGAGAGGCTTGGCGTTCTTCAGATCGAGGACACTTCGAGGAAGAAGTGATGGACACATTTGCTGAAGCCATTCCAAGCATGTTGGAAGGAGGATCCTTCACATGGCTATGGATGTAAGCGCTGGATGATGAGCATCAGGATGATGTTCTGGTTTCTACTTGGATATGATCAGTTGGATCATTTTTATGTATGTATGTACGCATCATGTGGATGCTAGATATGATCAGTTGGATCATTTTATGTATGTATGCACGCATCATGTGGATGCTGGATATGATCAATTGGATCATTTTATGTATGTATGTATGCATCATGTTGGATGCTTGGACCATGTATCTGTATATGTATCAGGTGGATACATTGTGTGATCAGGTGGATCATGTATGGTGATATATATCATGTATTTGTATTTGTATCAGGTGGATACATTGATGATCAGGAGGATCATGTATGATGATATGTATCAGGTAGATACTTGGTATGCATCAGGTAGATGCATTAATGATCAGGATGATCATAGATGACGAGCTTCAGGATGTTGCTCCAGATGACATGCAGCAGGATGTTGCAGTGATGATCAGGATGATCATAGATGACGAGCTTCAGGATGTTGCTCCAGATGACATGCAGCAGGACGTTGCAGTGATGATGATCAGGATGATCATGGATGCATCAGGATGATGTATGGTGAGTATCAGGATGATACTCTATGGCCGTGGATCAGGTTGTGCAGATGAGCATGTAATCCGGTGCCCTGGGAGATTTGCAGATGGTCTTTCAAGGTTTTGCCTATGGCATGTAATATCGGTGCCCTGGGACATCTGGCAAATGCTATTTCGAGGTTTTGCTCTGGGAGGACATGTAATTCGGTGCCCTGGGAGATCTGCAGATAGTCTTTCGAGGTTTTTCCTATGGCATGTAATAGCGCCCTGGGATATCTGGCAGATGCTCTTGCGAGGTTTTGTCCTATGGCATGTAATAGCGCCCTGGGAGATCCGATAGGTTGGGATGTGTGCCCGTAATTAGTCCTGGGATGCTCTTGCGAGGTTTTTCCATGACCACATGTAATAGCGCCCTGGGAGATTTCAGGTTGGAGTTGTGTACCCGTAACATCCTGAGATGCTCTTGCGAGGTTTTGTGGTGGACCACATGTAATAGCGCCCTGGGAGATTTTAGGTCGGAGTTGTGTACCCGTAACATCCTGATATGCTCTTGCGAGGTTTTGTGGTGGGGTCACATGTAATGGCGCCCTGGGAGATACTACAGGTCGGAGTTGTGTACCCATAACATCCTGGGATGCTCTTTCGAGGTTTTGTGACGCACGTAATAAGTCCTGAGGATTCCACAGTATGGCCAGTGATGACGAAGACCTGCAGGTGGTGGGCCTACATCCAGTATGAAAAAGGACTGGCTCTGTAGAACTCCCTATGACAAGTAGAGACATAGATTGGTTGAGATAGTAGCAGCAGTGACGATGATGATGACGATGCATCGATGATAATGATCCAGAGAAGAAGACTTGTCTAGCAGATCTGTGTCGAGAAATACCTTCCTAGTTAAGAGGGAGTGTTGATGTATATGTAACTTCAGAATGTATTTCATCTGTGTATTATATATATATTTATTGTACCCTTATAAGAGATGTGTTATTCCTCTATAAGGAAGTGTCGTCATGTGGATTGACAAGTGTCGCAAGTGTGTGTACTTTTCGATGGGTTATTAGACCACCTTATGGGGTCGGCCCTAATTAATATATAATATAATGTGGATGTATCCAAGTAGACAAGTCGGCCCTAGTAGGTCACTGGGCAAAAAGGTGAGTATAAATAGAGATAGGAGATCTCTATTTTACTCACTCGGAAAAGTAACTATCTCTCTCTCTGAAAAGTGGCTCACTAGTGAGGAGGAGGAGGATCATCTGCTAGGAGACTATCTCAGTGTTATTTGGTTGTATTTTGGTTGAGCCATTGCTCTCTCTATCTCTGAGGAAGTTGTGGGGTTTTTCACCTTAGGGTTTTCCCCACGGAAACTCTGTGTCTCTTGTCTCTATGCTTTTGATTCTTGTGATGCTTGTCATATTATGATTGTCATGCATTGATATACTATAGATGTTATTCTCTCAGCAAAGATCCTATAGTATTGTGATTTAATACTAAAAATTTAACACAGCAGTGTTGTGGGCCTATCACACCACATGTAAACGGATGATAGGGCAGACACTATTTAAGCTGGTGTATGGACAAGAGGCGGTTATGCCTATGGAATATATTATTCCAAGTCTGCACATAGCAGCAGCAACCGGCATGGATGATATAGCAGCATTAGAAGAACGTCTTGTGCAGTTAGTATAGCTGGAGGAAGATCGCTTCATCATCGGTTTCCATCAGGGTGTGGAGAAGGATCACCAGAAAGCTTGGCATGATCAGCATATCAAGAACAAACAATTTCAATAGGGTGATTTGGTATTGTTATACGACAGCAAGTTTACGAAACATCCAGGAAAATTGTAGATGCATTGGCTTGGTCCATATCGCATTAGTTACATTACTCTAGGAGGAATGGTACAGTTGCAGCAACTGGATGGGGTGATGCTCCCCAAATTGATTAATGGTAGTAGGTTGAAGCCCTATTGGTTAGGCTTGGAACACCACGATTCCTGAGTCGCATCGAAAAAAAAAAAGAAAAAAAAGAAGTAGATTGATTGGTGGTAGGATGGCGCACCAACAAGGATGGAATGCATGAGCAGGGAGGCTTCTGTCGCAAGTTTGGAGCGGTCGACGACAAGTGGCATTGTTGCGACTGGGTCAAATCAGCAATAAATGACAAAAATTAAAACAGTTAATTAACGGCGCTTGTTCGAATGATGGGAATTAATGGTGGATTTGGCCGATCGGATGATAGGATCAATGACGGATTCATCATTAATATAGGATTTCGGTTTAATTAATGCATGATTTCATGATGACTACATAGGATTCGACTGGAAGCTATAAAATTGGATAGAAGTTGGTCGGAAGGCACCGAGATTTTCATTGCTAAGTGCCTATGCAGAGCCGACGAGTATTGGCATATGCTTAGTAATTATAGTAGAGTGTGGGGCAAGGTTCAGTCGAGCTTGCAGGGCACTTCTACATCAAAGGCTCCCTCCATTGTAAGTGCTGGGTAAGGTATGCCACGAGAGCTAGAAACGGTGGAGATTAGTAGCAAGGTTGAGTCTCCTTTCACCGGGATTGTAGTCGAGGAAGAAGTTGCATCTGCAGGAGACGTCAATCTTGAGGTAGAATTTTCCAATATGCCAATGGGAGCCTCAATTGTCGTCAAGAACCGTCGAGGGGGCTAGCATTCTGAGTCCCCGCAGAGTAAGAGGCAATTGCGATCGTCCGTCAGGGTGGCAGGAGAAGCTCACATACAGACCGGGAAGTCCAATCATCAAGTTGATGAATCTGCCCCATGGGAGGGACTATCAGCCATTGACACCCCTAGGTATATCCCTCCCAATCGGTCGGATGCAACCCCACGCAAGATGAACCCAAAACAAAAGTATGGTGGAAAGATGCCCATGCTCCCTACCGTAATGGAGTGCTCTATTGATATTAGGCCAGTGTTGATGCACCTCCGTTATGATGATCATGATATGGTGGCCTACCCTGACATTGAATCAGCTCCATATGTGCCCGAGTCACGTCTTTCCCTGACACCAAGTGTGCAAGACTGGGCACGAGGATTGAAATAGGTTGGCTTGCTAGGGCTTATTAACATGGCACATTTTGGGTGATTAGCGGAAGTTAATGCGTGTGTGAAGAATCTCCTTGCGTGCTTACATGGTGGTTTGTTGTGGCTGGACCGTGAAATTTTGGTCACTGTTGATTTAATTTTGCACATTACCGGATTTCCTAAAGATGGAGTCGACCCGTCACAATTCTTCCAAGGGAAGGTGAATGACAAAAAGTGTGCGGGACGGCTTGTGAAGAAGTATGGTTTGGAAACAGATGGCCGTGGGTACCACACCAGTAGTATTAATGATCAGGCGGTACTCACCAACACCAAAATTATATCCTGCAAGTTGATCAGGGGTGGTTTCCCTAACCAGTGTAACTCAGGGCTTGTCGCATGTGCAGTACAATGTGCGGAGGGCATCCAAATGAACTAGTCCGTATTTCTGTTGAATCAATTAGAAATCGATGTTGTGACTATTCAGGCTGGTAAGGGCTCGTTTACATATAGCTGGATGCTACTTTTGATTGCATTTGTGGCTTGGAAGGAGCCCGATGTGTACCAAAGCATGGAAGTTGAGGCTACAAAAGAATGGTGGGGTCGCGCTATTAGAACTTATGGTATGTATGGGAACCTAAGAGACTCTGACATTGTATATTGCTATTCTAGATCTACTAGGAGATGCTTTGCACTGCCACAACGCAGGCACCACAGATATCCAAAGAAACTACAACAAGATTTAAGCCACTCATAGAGTTTGCAGTTCGGCTGCATGCAATTTATGTGCAGGCAAGGCATGACCTCGGTCAGCAATGGTTGCTGACCCCTTACAAGGTAACAGCTGAAGCATTGGAGGCTATCGTGAATGACTGGCCAGCGGAATGGCGTGAACTTGTGCCATTGACTGAGATTGCGGCTGGTGGCCCGGTGAAAGGTCTAGATGAGCGTATATCGGCATAGGCCCTAGCCAGCCATTTTGATTCTGATCAAGAGTCCGTCAGAACACCGATGGATGACGACAACGATCGGGACTTGGAAGAGCACAGGAGAAAAGGGCACCAGAACCCAACATTCTTTAGTGGGCTTCCCAGGGCCGCGGAAGCATAGTTGGAACGACTGATACACACCATCGCTGATGCATCCACCGCAGTAGCTTAGAAAATAATAAGGGTGGCAAACAAAGGATTCCATGTGCTCACTACTCATGTGGATTTGGTATATGGCATGGTTTCACAATGAGCACCACACGATGTAGTGGCCCCACCAGTAAGCACAATCAGCACTGAGCCGCGGGTGAGGAAAGTGGAGATTCCCTTGATTGCGATTATGATTGAAGACGAAGCTGCCAATGCTGTGCTGTAGCAGCTGAAGATGGTGACCATTAATGTGAATGCCTTGCCTACGGAAGGGTTGACCACTATGTAGGCTACTACCAGCCGAGAAATGATAGACCGACTATGGCAGATCAGTGGTATGTGTGTGCGACTATAGGCGAGTGAGGTCGATGCGAAGCACACTATTGAAGAATTGATCGACAGGGCTACTTCCTCATGGCAGGCTATGGATGGCCTCGAAACACACATTAAGGGAGAATGGGCTGAGAAGGAACACAAAATTGAAGGCCTGAAAAAGGAACACAATTTCCTTATTGCGGAGAAGGCCCGTATGTGGGATGATAGTGTACAGGTCGACCGGGCCATCATGGAAGCTTATCAACATGTGCCAGAGCTCACTGAAGAGGTGGACATGCTCCAATGGGTGCAATGACTGGGGCCTGCCATTCTCCAATTGCGGCAGGAGAATCAAGAGTTGAAGGCTCAGGTGAATCCTGGTATGCCTCCAGTTGAAGTCGATGACAGAAAAAGGGCGATTGAGGAAATCACCACTCAGATGGAGAAGCTAGAAAAAGCCATGACGATGCTCACAGCTGATACCGTCCAGTTTTGGAGCCAAATTGTCCAGGACGAGCAGGTTGAATAATTGATCAAAGATCGACAGGACGCAGAGGGACAATTTGCAACACTCAAGATAGCCATGTGTTGAGATATTGTAACTTCAAAGAATATTATATTTGTACTTTATTATTCCGGAGATGTTTCATTCCTCCGTGAAGATCTTATTGTATATCCGGAGATGTTTATTCCTCCGTCAGAATGTGGTAACTCGGGTTATTAGACTTCCCTAGAGGGGGTCGGCCTTGTATGTGTTATGTGGGTCAAAGGGTTATTAGACCACCCTAGAGGGGTCGGCCCAGTCATTTGTAGTGGGGTATTTAACCCATTGGTTAAATACGAGCCTATGTGTACTTGTGTAAAAGATATGTCAGAGTAGTGTATAAATAGAGGAGGTGTGTTCCTCATTTGACACATACACTCACTTGAGAGAGGCGCACTTGTGGAGGAGAGGTATGATATGGTGGAGGAGGATATCATGTCTTTGGTTTGCATCTTTGTATATTGCTGGTCATCTTTATTGAGGAAGCTTTACTGGGTTTTCTACCCCATGAGGGTTTCCCAGGATAAATCTGTGTCTCTTGTGTTTATGCTATGCTTGTTGTTTCTTCAGTGATCCTGTATATGCTATTATTGTGAAATGGAATGTAATGCTGCTATTTTCTGTCTTAGCATATTAAATATTAACATGGTATCAGAGCTAACCTAAAGGAAGGCAAGGTATGGCACTTATGACACTTGCTTCACTTACGACAATTTGAAGGTCAGGGTTTTATATAGCACAAACCAGTCATTGTGGAACATTCACTATAAATCCATTTTGGCAAAGGTTCAGCATCTGAAACCTTTACAGGTCGTAGATAACATCTCCAGGTATCTGGTGTCCAAAGGGAACCCTCAGATTCGTTGTACTTTGTAAGTTATGATCAGTACAAGTTAGGGTTTCTGCCTCTTCCAGATCTCAGTCAAAATCAGGTGACCTAGGACAAAAGGTCATAACTTGGGCTAGGAAGCTCCAAATGAAATTTCGTAAAAAGTGACAGGTATTACACATATTTTACTATCTCAGGAAATGTTTTCAGAGGATGAAGATGAACCAATGACACGTGGCACTCTGTACAAGTTCGCTCTCCTGTTTTATCCCATAAACAGGTCACATTGCGACACTTGGCATAACTCTCTCTCAGAGAGTCCAATTGAGGTCATACCTATCAGGATGGAAAGATAACAGGGCGAGATATCTCAAGAAAAGTTTTCAGAGTTCGAAGTTCAAACAGTGACACGTGGCACGCCGTACAAGTTCGCTCTCATGTATTATCCCAAAACAGGTCACGTTGCCACATTTGGCATAACTCTCTCTCAACAAATCCAATTGAGCTCAGACCTGTCAGGATGGAAAGATGACAGGTCAGGCTACTGTAGAAAACGTTTTCAGACCCTGTGGAGCAAAAATTTCAGAGTTATAGTAGAAACAATCAGGTACATATTTCTGTCAAAACAAAATTATTTTTGGAGCACCTTTATTCATGGCTTCCGGAATTTAGGGTTTCGGAGAAAGTTAAAATTTTTGGAATCGGAATCCACGGCTGAATGCTACTCAGGAAAATCAAAATTTAGAGACCAAGACCAAATTTTTTGGTTGGGTAGAAGACCGGGCTTGATTAAACCCTAGCTCGGGATTTTGATCGGAAAGATGGAAAATTAGGGCTTCAGCAAAAGTTGGAATTTTTGAAGTCTGTAACCACGGCTGGAAGCTCCTTAGAAAAATAAGAGTTTAGAGCCTTGGATCAAACCTTTTGATTGAGCAGAAGGGTGGGCTTCATCAAACCCTAGTTCGGGATCTTGTCCAGAAGATCCAGAAGTTTCAAAGGCAATTTTGAGGGGTCAAATTTTGGAGATTTCAAAATTGAAGTATTCTAGTTTGATCAGCTAAGCAAGACACATCCTACCATTCATTCGGAAGTGTGAAAGTCAAAGATTGAATTTTTATGGTTTCTCTAGCAAACCCTAATCAAGCTCCAGATCAAGTTTCAGGGGGAGTTGAGGCTAAGGCCTTACATAAGAAGACTACAAGAAGTCTCAACAGGTATGACTTAAGGAGGTTCAGGTATGTCTTAAAATCTGATTCTTGATTAAGTTCATAATGTGTTTGTCTTCATGTTATCTATTAGTACAATCTTGATTAGCATTAGAATTGTCTTATCACCCTAGTAACAGTATCAGTGCATGTGAATGATCGAAGACATTCATTGATTAGGGCTATATGATTGTACTAATGTATCATGGTGTTGTGTGAGGTTGATGTTGTCTGCTAACAAGATACAGGTACATCACAAAGGACAAATCAAGCTCCATGACCATGACATAATGAAGACAAAGACTCATCCATAATCTTTGTTCTACTTACGAGGTATGTATGACTTTGTTATATTATGCTTAACCTATGAGACATGCAGGTTCTAGCTCAGGATCTCTAAATCATTGAAGAGATTGTTTAGGTATGTTGTACATAACTAAGCAGGTATACTAATCCAGGTATGTTTTCCTATGTCATGTTAGGATCCCTTATATAAGTGTACTTGGTATGATTGGCTATGCTTATTCATAAAGTTAGTAATCAAGGGTTTATGCATATTATGTCTCTTATCTTGGTTGATTATTTAACTAACTAGATCAAACAAGAATATGCATGAGTAAAAGAAGACTTACTTGAAACCCTGAATACTAATGATCATGACTATACATATTCAAGATTATTTAGAATTAGAATGTTTTGAGAATATACTAATGAATGAATGTTTGTGTATGAGATCATGAGGATGACACTAGTGCACACTTGAGCATGCACAGTGGTACAGAATGAATAGAAGTTCAAAAGACATATAGAAGATCAAGCGGGAGGCAACCACACAAACATAAAAGATAAGTATTTGAGTTGTTATTTGAAATAGTAAATGATATTTCTTGTATGCATATTTGTATTCCTAGAACATATCATGCTGAGTGCAAACATTCATAGAGCATTGAACAGTATACTACTAATATGCATATGATTGGTAAGTTGGACAAACATTCCATTGTTGCTTGTCTAGAATGAAACCTCTTTGCTGACATGCTGAGAGCTGTGCACACTCTCGATAGTATGTTCTGGTAGAGATGGAAGGCATCTAGATAGCCACTATATGCATACAGGACATGGGAAAGTGTTGTGCCAAAGTATTGGTCAAGATAGTTGCATAACTATGTAAATGATATCTGTATGCATAATAGGTTATAATGTCAACATGATTTCATGATTATGAAGTATTACTAATCATGTACTTAATTTTGTTTTGTAGGAAAGATCATGAAGAATAATGAACACCGAACAAGTGATGGGTGTTCAACAAGAAGATTTACAAATCAAACAAAATATAGAAGGCTCATGGCTAGAAGATTCTCTTAGAAAGAGGAAGAGAATCATAACAAGATGTTTGCTCCAAGTGGATAGATAAGACCATTCTCTTAATGGTGCAATTAAAGAAGAAGTGTGAATCAGGTTCTGTATGTTTACCCAGGATCGATAATCAATTGATGAGCTTAATGATAATCATGGGTGATGTGGATCTCAACCTTTGCTACAAGATTGAATATGGCTTCTATGCACAGATGACATGGATACAAGAAGGAACTCACCTCAGAGTTCGAATGATGTTGAGGTTCATATCAGTAGACCCATCTAACGGGAGATGGCACAGATAGATGGCTGCATAAAAGAAAATGAAAGATCTCAGATTAATGTATTACTTCCTAGGTTTGGAAGTATGGAAAGGCTCAGAAGGAATCTTTCTCAACCAAGGAAAGCATGCTGAAAAATATTAAAAGGAATTGATGTGTTGGAATGGCCACTCTTGAAGTTGTTATCAGATGACTCATCAGAGTTAGTGGATAGAACTCTGTACAGACAAAATATTGAGTCATTGATGTGTCTAACAAATACTAGGTCAGATATATGCTTTGTTGTGAACACCTTGTGTCAGTATCTAGTGGAAAACCAGATGTGTTCACCTGTTAGTTGCAAAGCATGTGTTGAAATACCTAAAGGATACGATAGATTTTGATCTATGTTATCTTAGAGATCATGACTTCAGATGGCTACACAGATGTTGATTGGGCAGAAATTGTATCAGACAGGAAGAGCACATCGAGAGGATGTTATTGTCTGGGATCAGCCATGATCTCATGGTTTAGAAGGAAGCAATATAGTGTGGCTCTTAGCACAAGCAGAATATATGGCTTCTTGCTCTGCTAAGTTATGAAACAGTATGGCTTCAGGATTGTTTGACTTAGAGATAGACCCAACTATGATCCTATGTGACAAACAGAGTTGTATCATGATGGCAGAGAATTTAGTGTTCCAAGATATGGTGCAGAAAGGAACCAAAAGTTTGAATTTGTAACAAGTTACCAATGTACTAACCAAACTTCTACCGATCCGATGTACTAACCATACCTCTACCTCAAATAAAGTTTTCCGAGAAAAACTTAATGTAGTTCAGAAGGACCCTCCTCGAAAGGGGGAGTGATGTGATAACTCATGATGAGATTGCCTGCGTCGACAGTGAGATCGATGATGAGGATACCTATATTAGTGATGCCGACAGAGAGGTTGGTGGATGGTCCTTAGACAGGGTCAAAGGTGACAAGGGGATTGCATCATCCTTGAACATATGTTCTAAAGAGAGCTGTAGACGTATGTCTTCGAGAATGAAGTCCTTGGTGGACATGATAGGATTGCATCATCCTCAAGAGAGCCGTAGACGTATGTCTTCGAGAATGAAGTCCTTGGTGGACATGATAGGATTGCATCATCCTCAAGAGAGCCGTAGACATATGTATTCGAGAATGAAGTCCTTGGTGGACATGATAGGATAGCATCATCCTCAAGAGAGCCATAGACGTATGTCCTCAAGAATGAAGTCCTTGGTGGACATGATAGGATTGCATCATCCTCAAGAGAGCCGTAGACGTATGTCTTCGAGAATGAAGTTCTTGGTGAACATGTGAGGGGATTGGATCATCCCTGGACTTCAGTCCTAAAGAAGAGCCGTAGACGTATGTATTCGAGAATGAAGTTTTTGGTGAACATGTGAGGGGATTGGATCATCCCTGGACTTCAGTCCTAAAGAAGAGCCGTAGACGTATGTCTTCGAGAATGAATTTTTTGGTGAACATGTGAGGGGATTGGATCATCCCTGGACTTCAGTCCTAAAGAAGAGCCGTAGACGTATGTCTTCGAGAATGAAGTTTTTCGTGAACATGTGAGGGGATTGGATCATCCCTGGACTTCAGTGCTAAAGAAGAGCCGCAGACGTATGTCTTCGAGAATGAAGTCCTTGGTGGACGGTTGAGGATTAAGTCATCCTTGGACGTAGGTCCTAAATGTACGGTTGAGGATTAAGTCATCCTTGGACGTGGTCCTAAATGTATGGTGGAGGATTAAGTCATCCTTGGATGTGGTCCTAAATGTACGGTGGAGGATTAAGTCATCCTTGGACGTGGTCCTAAATGTACGGTGGAGGATTAAGTCATCCTTGGATGTGGTCCTAAATGTACGGTGGAGGATTACGTCATCCTTGGACGTGGTCCTAAATGTACGGTGGAGGATTAAGTCATCCTTGGACGTGGTCCTAAATGTACGGTGGAGGATTAAGTCATCCTTGGACGTGGTCCTAAATGTACGATGGAGGATTAAGTCATCCTTGGACATGGTCCTAAATGTATGATTGAGGATTAAGTCATCCTTGGATGTGGTCCTAAATGTACGGTAAGGATTGGATCATCCTTGCACTTTGGTCCTGTGAACTGAGCCGTAGACATGAGGTCTCCGAGAATTGATAGGACTGGATCGTCCCTGGACTTCGGATCAAAAGGTACATGTTAGGACTGGATCGTCCCTGGACTTCGGTTCAAAAGGTACATGTTAGGACTGGATCGTCCCTGGACTTCGGTTCAAAAGGTACATGATAGGACTAGATCATCCCTGGACTTCGGTTCAAAAGGTACATGACTGGATTGTATCATCCATGGACCTATGTCCTAAAGAGAGCGGGATTGATCATCCTGTAATATGATCATGTGTGTTGCAGGATATGTTGCTATGTATTAGTGAGAATACATGCTTTTGATGATAGATGTATTAGTGAGAATACATGCTTTTGATGATGGATGTATTAATGAGAATACATGCTTTTGATGATGGATGTATTAGTGAGAATACATGCTTTTGATGATGGATGTATTAGTGAGAATACATGCTTTTGATGATATATGTATTAGTAAGAATACATGTTTTGATGATAGATGTATTGGTGTGGATGCTAATACAGATGATCCAGATGATGTAGATTGTGATGATCCAGATGCTGTAGACCGAGATGATCCAGATGCTGTAGATCGAGATGATCCAGATGCTGTAGATCGAGATGATCCAGATGCTGTAGATCGAGATGATCCAGATGCTGTAGATCGAGATGATCTAGATGCTGTAGATCGAGATGATTCTAATGCTGATAATCATATGATGATGATGCTGATGATTGTGAGGATCCAGATGTTGATGGTGTTGTAGTTGTTTGAGTGCTGCAGATGATAAAGACTCAGTACTAAAGATGTTGATGCTCCAGTATTGAAGATATTCCAGTAACTGCTTGAGTTACTGATGATGTTGAGAAAGCTTCCAATGATTTATAGATGTATCATGTATGATGTTGATGACTCCTTACTCATGCAGATGCTGTTATAATATCATTCTCGTTAAGGGGGAGTGTTGAGATATTGTAACTTCAAAGAATATTATATTTGTACTTTATTATTCCAGAGATGTTTCATTCCTCCGTGAAGATCTTATTGTATATCCGGAGATGTTTATTCCTCCGTCGGAATGTGGTAACTTGGGTTATTAGACTTCCCTAGAGGGGGTCGGCCCTGTATGTGTTATGTGGGTCAAAGGGTTATTAGACCACCCTAGAGGGGTCGTCCTAGTCAGTTGTAGTGGGGTATTTAACCCATTGGTTAAATACGAGCCTACGTGTACTTGTGTAAAAGATATGTCAGAGTAGTGTATAAATAGAGGAGGTGTGTTCCTCATTTGACACATACACTCACTTGAGAGAGGCACACTTGTGGAGGAGAGGTCTGCTATGGTGGAGGAGGAGATCATGTCTTTGGTTTGCATCTTTGTATATTGTTGGTCATCTATATTGAGGAAGCTTTACTGGGTTTTCTACCCCATGAGGGTTTCCCAGGATAAATCTGTGTCTCTTGTGTTTATGCTATGCTTGTTGTTTCTTCAGTGATCCTGTATATGCTATTATTGTGAAATGGAATGTAATGCTGCTATTTTTTGTCTTAGCATATTAAATCTTAACACCATGCGCACAATGCCACCAATGGAACAGGTCGCCAAGTCTTAGGACTTAAAAACCTTGCAGCTACGGGTTACTAAGGCTGAGGAACACCAGAAGAAGCGTGATGTGCAGTTGGAGCAGTGTCAAGATGTTGGAGGCCAGTTCATGAGCAAGGCTGGAGAAGCACTTCAGGTAGTATAGAAGGGTCGTCAATAGGTAATGGAAAAACTCACAACACATCCATCTGCAGAAGATGTGGTCGACAGTCAGGTGGTGGCTATGGAAGTCAAAGAAATGGTGACAACAGTCGTGTAGTAGTACGAATATTTCAAAGTGAAGACAACAGAGTTCACCATATCTAGTTGACATGGCTCAAGGGTGAGCCACAAGATTGTGTTGGGGGCCTGTTGGAAGGAGGTTTGGTAAGGAAGAATCACATCATCGCCGATGCTGCGACACATTAGAAGAGGTCGCGGAAGGCGGAAGAATAGACTATTTTATGTATTGTTGAGTCGATTGTACCACAATAGGTAGGTGTTTGGGTTATTGGACCATATGTGATGTAAATTTGAGTAAATTGTACCGTACTAGGTGGATTTTTGGGTCATTTGGACCGTGTCAGTTAGATTTTGGGTCTTTTATCCAAGAGTCAGTTAGGAATCTGTTAGTAAGTGGACAAGCATTGTGAAGGTGGAAGCCTATATATAGACAAGAAGTTGTAGGTCAAAAAAGAATATAGATAAGGAAAAAGAGAGATAGATATTGGAGATGTGGTTTTCGCGTATGTTATGAGATCTAGAGATATTGATGAGATCTGGTTTTGCTCTGATATTGTATCAGGGTTTTCTGGAGTAATATGACATGACGGAACTATTTTGGTGAAATTCCATGTGTATCTTTTGTATTAATGCCTATTGTGATGATTTCTTGCTGTAGTTAACCCTTTCAATGTTATATTTGATTTGTTGCAATGAATGACTCTATTACATTATGCTATTGATGTTAATCTTGAATACATTGGTCTATTTTGGATACTGCAATAAATAAGTTAAGTAATTTAATGCCGCAACATCCTCCTTCATTCGACGGAAACATGGTTCCGTCCACTCTCCCTTGATCACCTTGGGTGAGACCTCATCTTCTCTGCAGGTGTTTCTGGGCAGGGTAAAACCTATCTGGGCTGGTGCTTACGGAGATCGCAGTGGGTTGGTGTCAACAGTGATGGGAACCCCTGTCGACTGGGTTTGAGTCAACATTGCCTTACCATCCCAATCTATAATCTCTTGGGATGAGTTCGAGAAGCTGTTAATCCAAAAGTTTGGATATGACAAAACACCACAGGACTTAGTTTTAGAGTCGTCTTCCATGAAGATCAGAGGAAAGGAAAGGGTTTAATACTTTAACCAGAGGTTTTCTTACCTAAAGAATAGAATTCCCGCCAACCTTCTTCCTGCAGAAGAATTGTTGGTAGCCTATTATGAAAAGGGCTTGCATATCCCTATTGCAATGTGGGTGAAAAGGGCACAAAAGGGGACTTTGCTAGAGGCATTTGCTGAAGCAATACAAGTTGAGAAGGACATGTTCTGTTTGAGGGATAGTCCTGAAATTTCAGAAGAACAACCTTCTACCTCTCGAAAAAAAACTGATAACACCCCCAAACCCACTACTCAGAACAAGGATCCTTTTGACATGTCTGATGTGAAGAAGTTCCTTCAAAAAATGTCAAATGAGATGGTCAATTTGAAAACAAATAATAATGAGAATCAAAACCAAAATAGAGCTTTTGTAAGGCCTCCTTTTAGGAGACCTTATCAACCTCCTCAGAATCCACCACTTCCTAATCCTACTGAAGGACTTTCAAATGAAGAAATCTATTCTATATTTAGAGCCCTGGCAACAGAATCTCAAATTATTCCTGAATCCTCCAATGATCAGACCAATCAAGATTCATGGTTACCTGAAGAGGATGAAGAACAAGAGGACCTACAGGTGAACACTGTTAGCTATTTCTCCGAACTTCCTATGAATGAAGAGGAAGAAGAACCTGAGACTGTGTTTAATTTTCAACACCCTTATAACACAAGGTCAAGGCCACAACCCCCTCAGGAACCTTCAACTTCAATAGCAGTTCCTAATAAAGGAGAGACTGTCCCCCAAAAGGACACAGTTATTCCAGAGATGGAGTACAATCTAGCAGAAGATCTGAAAAGAGTTAGGGCAAACATCTCTATGTTTGAACTTTTGAAGATCCCTTCTATGAGGGATACTTTACCCAAAAGAATGATAGTTAAACAACCTAGAGAATCACAGAACAACAACCTGGACTCTTTTACTAAGACAACTGATCAAAAAACTGGAAGCAAAAGGACACTCCCTTTTCTTCTTATTTTTGAGATTTTCAACAGAAACGTACATAACTGCACGATAGATTCGGGTGCCTCATCAAACGTGATTCCCTTATCTGTGTGTAGGAAATTAAATGCCACTTGGGAAGCCCTCCCTACTTAGATTTTCCAACTCGACAGATCAAAAGTCAGAGTAGTAGGAAGATTAAGAAATGTCTTTGTCACATTATCAGCTGATCCTCGTATCCACCAAACTATAGACATTGTCGTAGTTGACATTCCTAAAGCTTATGGGACGTGGCTGACTAGGGACTGGTTAGAGAAGCTTTGTTGAGATATTGTAACTTCAAAGAATATTATATTTGTACTTTATTATTCCAGAGATGTTTCATTCCTCCGTGAAGATCTTATTGTATATCCGGAGATGTTTATTCCTCCGTCGGAATGTGGTAACTTGGGTTATTAGACTTCCCTAGTGGGGATCGGCCCTGTATGTGTTATGTGGGTAAAAGGGTTGTTAGACCACCCTAGTGGGGTCAGACCAGTCAGTTGTAGTGGGGTATTTAACCCAATGGTTAAATACGAGCCTACATGATTTGTGTAAAAGACAAGTCGGAGTAGTGTATAAATAAAGGAGGTGTATTCCTCATTTTACACACACTCACTCACTTGAGAGTGGCACACTTATGAGAGAGAGGTCTGCTATGGAGAAGGAGGAGCTTATGCTCAGGGTTACATCTTTTGTATTTTCTGTTCATCTATATTGAGGAAGCTTTGTTGGGTTTTCTACCCCATGAGGGTTTCCCAGGATAAATCTGTGTCTCTTGTGTTTATGTTGTGCTTGTTGTTTCTTCAGTGATCCTGTATATGCTATTATTGTGAAATGGAATGTAATTCTGCTATTTTATGTCTTAGCATATTAAATCTTAACATGGTATCAGAGCTAACCTGAAGGAAGGCAATGTATGGCACTTACGACACTTGCTTCACTTGCGACAATTTGAAGGTTTGGGTTTTACATAGCAAAAACCAGTCATCGTGTATTTTTCTCTATAAATCCATTTCTGCGAAGGTTCAAGATCTGAAAAGTTTACAGGTTGTATATAAAATCCCCAGGTACCTTGTGTCCAAAGGACACCCTCAGATTCGTTGTACTTTGTTAGTTATGATCAATACAAGTTAGGGTTTCTGCCTCTTCCAGATCTCAGTCAAAATCAGGTGACCTTGGAAAAAAGGTCATAACTTGGGCTAGGAAGATCCAAATGAAATTTCATAAAAAATGACAGGTAGTACACAGACTGTACTACCTCAAAAAACATTTTCAGAGGCCGAAGTGGAACCAGTGAAACGTGGCACTCCGTACAAGTTCGCTATCCTGTTTTATCCCATAAACAGGTCACGTTGCGACACTTGGAATAACTCTCTCTTAGAAAATCCAATTGAGGTCAAACATGTTGGGATGGAAAGATAACAGGTCATGCTACCAGAGAAAAAAGTTTTCAGACCCTGTGGAGCGAAAAGTTCAGAGTTACAGCAGAAACAATTAGGTACATATTTCTGTCAAAACATAATTATTTTTGGAGCACCTTCATTCATGGCTTCCGAAATTTAGGGTTTCGGAGAAAGTTAGAATTTTTGGAATCGGAATCCACGGCTGAATGCTACTTAGTAAAATCGAAATTTAGAGACCAAGATCAAATTTTTTGGTTGGGTAGAAGAACGGGCTTGATCAAACCCCAGTTCGGGATTTTGATCGGAAAGATGGAAAATTAAGGCTTCAGCAAAAGTTGGAATTTTTGGAGTCTGTAACCACGGCTAGAAGCTCCTCAGAAAAATAAGAGTTTAGAGCCTTGGGTCGAACCTTTTGATTGGGCAGAAGGGTGGGCTTCATCAAACCCTAGTTTGGGATCCTCTCTAGAAGATCCAAAAGTTTCGAAGGCAATTTTGAGGGGTCAAATTTTGGAGATTTCAAAACTGAAGTATGCTAGTTTGATCATCTTAGCAAGACACATCCTTCCATCCATTCAAAAGTGTGAAAGTCAAAAATTGAATTTTTAGGGTTTCTCTAACAAACCCTAATCAAGCTCCAGATCAAGTTTTAGGGGGAGTTGAGGCTAAGGCCTTACATAAGAAGACTACAAGAAGTCTCGACAGGTATGACTTAAGGAGATACAGGTATGTCTTGAAATCTAATTCCTGATAAAGTTCATAATATGTCTGTCTTCATATTATTTATTAGTGCAATCTTGATTAATGTTAGAATTGTCTTATCACCCTAGTAACAGTATGAATGCACGTGAATGATAGAAGACATTCATTGATTACGGCTATATGATTGTACTAATGCACTGTGGTGTTGTATGAGGTTGATGTTGTCTGCTAACAAGATACAGGTACATCACGAAAGACAAATCAAGTTCCATGACCATGATAACATGAATACAAAGACTCATCCATAATCTTTGATCACATAGAAGTTCTACTTATGAGGTATGTATGACTTTGTTCTATTATGCTTAACCTATGAGATATGCAGGTTCCAGCATAGGATCTCTAAATCATTGAAGAGAACAAAGAAGATATTGATTAGGTATGTTAGACATAACTAAGCAGGTATACTAATCCAGGTATGTTTTCCTATGTCATGTTAGAATCTTACCTTGTGTTAGGATCCCTTATATAAGTATATTTGGTATGATTGGTTATGCTTATTCATAAAGTTAGTAATCAAGGGTTTATGCATATTATGTCTCTTATCTTGGTTGATAATTTAACTAACTAGATCAAACAAGAATATGCATGAGTAAAAGAAGACTTCCCTGAAAACTTGAATATTATCTATAATCATGACTATACATTTTCAAGATTATTTATAACTATAATGTTTTGATAACATTGAGAATATACTAATGAATGTATGTTTGTGTATGAGATCATGAGGATGACACTTGAGCATGCACAGTGGTACATAATGAATAGAAGTTCAAAAGACATACAGAAGATCAAGTGGGAGGCAACCACACAAACATAAAAGATAAGTATTTGAGTTTATATTTGAAATAGTAAATGATATTTCCTGTAATAGGTTGTATGCATATTTGTATTCCTAGAATATATCATGCCGAGTGTAAACATTCATAGAGCATTGAACAATATACTACTAATATGCATATGATTGGTAAGTTGGACAAACATTCCATTGTTGCTTGTCTAGAATGAAACTTCTTTACTGACATGCTGAGAGCTATGCACACTCTCGATAGTATGTTCTGGTAGAGATGGAAGGCATCTAGATAGCCACTGTATGCATATAGGATATGGAAAAGTGTTGTGCCAAAGTATTGGTCAAGATAGTTGCATAACTATGTAAATGATATCTGTATGCATAATAGGTTATCATGTCAACATGATTTCATGATTATGAAGTATTACTAATCATGTACTTAATTTTGATATGTAGGAAATATCATGAAGAATGATGAACACCGAACAAGTGATGGATGTTCAACAAGAAGATTTACAAATCAATCAAAATATAGAAGGCTCGTGGCTAGAAGATTCTCTTAGAAAAAGGAAGAGAATCATGACGAGATGTTTGCTCCAAGTGACTAGATAAGACCATTCTCTTAATGATGTAATTAAAGAAGAAGTGTGAATCAGGTTCTGTATGAGTACCCAGGATCGATAATCAATTGATAAGCTTAATGATCACCATGGGTGATGTGGATCTCAACCTTTGCTACAAGGTTGAATATGGTTTCTAGACACAGATGACATGGATGCAAGAAGGAACTCACCACAGAGTTCGAATGATATTGAGGCCCATATCAGTAGACCCATCTAACGAGAGATGGCACAGATAGATCTGCAGAAGATCACTCAATGCAGAGTGTGAATGATGGACAATTGACAGCTTCTTGACAAAGCTTGGGCTTTACTAGAAGTAAAGTTGATCCTAACCTTTATCTTAAGGTTGTGGATGATGAACCTATCATACCATTATTGTATGATGATGATCTCTTTCTAACAAGGAATGAGAAATAGATCATTGAAAGAAAGAAGAAGATGGCTGCAGAAATGAAAATGAAAGACCTTAGATTGATGCATTACTTCCTAGGTTTGGAAGTATGGAAAGGCTCAGAAGGAATCTTTCTCAACCAGGGAAAGTATGCTGAGAAATATTAAAAGGACTTGATGTGTTGGAATGGCCACTCTCATGGATTCCAACTTGAAGTTGTTTGCAGATGACTCATCAGAGTTAGTGGATATAACTCTGTACAGGAAAAATTATTGAGTCATTGATGTGTCTAACGAATACTAGGTCAAATATATGCTTTGCTGTGAACACCTTGAGTCAGTATCTAGTGGAAACTAGATGTGTTCACCTATTAGTTGCAAAGCATGTGATGAGGTACCTAAAGGATATGATAGACTTTGATCTATGCTATCTTGGAGATCATGACTTCAGATGGCTACACAGATGTTGATTGAGCAGAAAGTTTATCAGACAGGAAGAGCACATCGAGAAGATGTTATTGTTTGGGATCAACCATGATCTTGTGGTTTAGCAGGAAGCAGTCTAGTGTGGCTCTTAGCACAAGCAGAATATATGGTTGCTTGCTCTGCTAAGTTATGAAGCAGTATGTCTTCAGGATTGTTTGACTTAGAGATAGACCCAACTGTGATCCTATGTGACAAATAGAGTTGTATCAACATGGCAGAGAATCCAGTGTTCCATGATAAGTCAAAGCACATAGAGATATAACAAGATATGGTGCAGAAAGGAAATTAAAGTTTGAATTTGTAACAAGTTACCAATGTACTAACCAAACCTCTACTGATTCGATGTAGTAACCAAACCTCTACCTCAAGTAAAGTTTTCCAAGACAAACTTAATATAGTTTAGAAGGACCCTCCTCGAAAGGGGGAGTGATGTGATCACTTATGATGAGATTGCCTGCATCGACAGTGAGGTCGATGATGTGGATACCTATATTTGTGATGCCGACAGAGAGGTTGGTGGATGGTCCTTAGACAGGGTCTAAGGTGACAAGGGGATTGCATCATCCTTGAACATATGTTCCAAAAGGAGTCGTAGACGTATGTCTTTGAGAATGAAGTCTTTCGTGGACATGTGAGGATTGAATCATCCTTGGATTTCAGTCCTAAAGTGAGCCGTAGATAGATGTCTCCGAGAAAGAAGAGGGATTGCATCATCCTTGAACATATGTTCTAAAAGGAGCTATAGACGTATGTCTTTGAGAATGAAGCCCTTCGTGGACACGTGAGGATTGAATCATCCTTGGATTTCAGTCCTAAAGTGAGCCGTAGACAGATGTCTCCAAGAAAGAAGAGGGATTGTATCATCCTTGAACACAAGTTCTAAAGAGAGCAGTAGACATGATGTCTCCGAAAATAAAGTCCTGAATGAACAGGTGGGGGATTGTATTGTTCCCGGACTCTGGTCCCAGAATTGAGCCGTAGACATGATGTCTCTGAAAATAAAGTCCTGAATGAACAGGTAGGGGATTGTATCGTACCGGACTATGGTCCCAGAATTGAGTCGTAGACATGATGTCTCCAAAAATAAAATCCTGAATGAATAGGTAGGGGATTGTATCGTCCCCGGACTCTGGTCCCATAATTGAGCCGTAGACATTATGTCTCCAAAAATAAAGTCTTGAATGAACAGGTGGGGGATTGTATCTTCCTCGGACTCTGGTCCCAGAATTGAGCCGCAGACTGGGTCTCCGATAATGAAGTCCTGAATGAACAGGTAGGGGATTGTATCTTCCTCGGATTTCGTTCCTAGAATTGAGCCGTAGACTGGGTCTCTGATAATGAAGTCCTGAATGAACAGGTAGGGGATTGTATCTTCCCCGGACATCGGTCCCAGAATTGAGCCGTAGACTGGGTCTTCGATAATGAATTCCTGAATGAACAGGTAGGGGATTGTATCTTCCCCGGAATTCAGTCCCATAATTGATCTGTAGACTGATGTCTCTGAGAATTGAAGATAGGACTGCATTGTCCCTGGACCTCGGTTCAAAATGTAAATGATGGGATTGCATCATCCCTAAACATGAGACTTGGCTTAAAGGTACGTGTGAGGAATGCATCATCCATGAACTGGGTTCAAAATGTAGGTGATGGATTGCATCGTCCCTAGACATGAGACTTGTCTTAAAGTGATAAGGATTGATCATCCTGGAACTTGATCTGGATTGTATCATCCATGGACCTATGTCCTAAAGAGAGTGGGATTGATCATCCTGTAATATGATCATGTTTGTTGCAGGGTATGCTGCCTTGTATTGATGATATGTATTGATGAGGATACTTGTATGTACACTTGTATTGATACTTGTATTGATGATATGTATTGAAAAGGATACTTGTATTGATGATGTGTATACTTGTATTGACGAGGATACTTGTATTGATGATGTGTATACTTGTATTGGTGTGGATATTAATCATGTAGATCGAGATGATGATCCAGATGCTGTAGATCATGATGATCCAGATGCTGTAGATCGAGATCATCCAGATGCTGTAGATCGAGATGATCCAGATGCTGTAGATCGTGATGATCCAGATGCTGTAGATTGAGATGATATAGATGCTGTAGATCGTGATGATCCAGATGCTATAGATCGAGATGATCCAGATGCTATAGATCGAGATGATCCAGATGCTGTAGATCGAGATTATCCAGATGTTGTATATCGTGATGATCCAGATGCTGTAGATCGAGATGATCCAGATGCTATAGATCGAGATGATCCAGATGCTGTAGATCGAGATGTTCCAGATGTTGTAGAACGTGATGATCCAGATGTTGTAGATCGATATGATCTCGATGTTGATGATCGTATGATGACGATGCTGATGATCGTGAGGATCCAGATGTTGATGTTGTTGTAGCTGTTCAAGTGCTGCAAAAGATAAAGACTCAGTACTGAAGATGTTGATGTTCTAGTATTGAAGATGTTCCAGTAACTATTTGAGTTACTAATGATGTGAGAAAGCTTCCAATGATTTATAGATGTATCATGTATGATGTTGATGACTCCTTGCTCGTGCAGATGCTGTTATAATATCCTTCTCGTTAAGGGGGAGTTTTGAGATATTGTAACTTCAAAGAATATTATATTTGTACTTTATTATTCCGGAGATGTTTCATTTCTCCATGAAGATCTTATTGTATATCTGGAGATGTTTATTCCTCCATTGGAATGTGGTAACTTGGGTTATTAGACTTCCCTAGTGGGGATCGGCCCTGTATGTGTTATGTGGGTCAAAGGGTTGTTAGACCACCCTAGTGGGGTCATCCCAATCAGTTTTAGTGGGGTATTTAACCCAATGGTTAAATACGAGCCTACATGATTTGTGTAAAAGACAAGTCGGAGTAGTGTATAAATAGAGGAGGTGTATTCCTCATTTTACGCACACTCACTCACTTGAGAGTGGCGCACTTATGAGAGAGAGGTCTGCTATGGAGAAGGAGGAGCTTATGCTTAGGGTTACATCTTTTGTATTTGCTGGTCATCTATATTAAGGAAGCTTTGCTAGGTTTTCTACCCCATGAGGGTTTCCTAGGATAAATATGTGTCTCTTGTGTTTATGCTGTGCTTGTTGTTTCTTCAGTGATCCTGTATATGCTATTATTGTGAAATGGAATGCAATTCTGCTATTTTCTGTCTTAGCATATTAAATCTTAACAAGCTGAAGGGATAATTTTCCACTGAGTGGTCTCACCTATGGTTACCCTATAATGGACAACCCAACAAAATAAAAATCAGTAGGGAGCCTTTCATGAAACAAACAGTCATAGACCTTAATGATTCTAGTGAACATGCCAATTATTATAGTGCACATATCGAACATTTTACTTTTGATACCTTCTTTGGAGATTTGACATTCGATTCTTCACCAGACGAGTACGTACAAAAAGAATCTCATATCACTCAGGTTACCTCTATACCTTTCTCTGGAGATGTTGTACATAATGTTTTTAATGTAAATACAAATTTTAGGATAGATCTGATTGCTTGGACTTTATTTTTTTATGGCTCTAGGTCTAAGGAAGGAGCTGATGTAGGTGTAGCTAGGGTTTTACCCCTAGCTTGTGCAAATGAGCACCTACTAAGGAGAAGGGACTCCTTAGTAGCAGTTTAGTAAATTGTAAATTAAAGTGCTAAAACAGAAATGTAAATTACTCTAAACATGTGCATGAAACAGAAAAAAACAAGATGTAAATAATGGCTTTTGTATTAATTTTACCTCCAATGTGAAAGGTTGGTGAAGCTCTTGCAATGGCCCAAGAGGGTTGCTCCAAGCTCCAACTTGCTCCTTCTCTTTCTCCAAATGATGGGAATGGGCCAAAAGGGGCTCTCAAGGTGAAAGTAGCTCAAGGGTGAGCTAGGGTTTCAAGAGAGATTTTGGCAGAGTAAGGGTATACTTGATTGTGGATATGAAATAAGGGGTCTCCATCACCTATTTATAATTTTTTGGTGGTAGAGTGCTGGCCCATGGTTTTGGGAACCATATGGTTTAGGTCAGCTGTATAGGGTTTTTTCCTCCTTTTCCTCATTATTTTATATTTTTTTATTCCCTTTTTAGAGGGTTTTTGCTATTTTTAGAGGAATTTTGGATATTTTTGGAGGAAAAAGCGGTTTTTTAGCCTTTTTGAGGCTTTTTTGAAGGTTTTGTGGCCTTTTGGAGGCATTTTGGGCCTTTTGGAGGCTTTTTAGTGGGATTTTCAGGGTAATCAAGGGAAATATGGTAGGAAAATGGACAAATGAGCCAAGTAATGGGGTAGATGAGGTAGTGAACACTTTTTGGGTGTTAACAGTAGGATGTGTCCTCATTAACCCAAAAGGGATTAAAACTATGATATCATGCAAACTAAAATTTGACTGTACCAACAACTTGGGCTGAATATGAAGCCCTTGTTCAAGGACTTAAAAAAGATGTTGATATGGGTGTACAGGTGATTCATTGCTTTGGTGATTCTGAAATCATTGTCAAACATGTAAGGAATAAGATACACTACTTGTCTCCTTGCCTGATGAATTATGAGAAACTGGTAAGGGAACTTACCAACTCCTTTCCTGTATTTAACATTAACTCAGTCCCTAGGTCGCGAAATTTCGATGCTGACCTCTTAGCAAACACAACATCCAGATTGATACCACCAGAGGGCTTGTCACCTCAAACCTTTTCAATAGAACTAATGTACAGGCCTTCTATACCTGACAACATGACAAATTGGAAAGTGTTTGATGATTACCAGCAGATACTTGACTTCCTCAAAGCCCAGGATACTTTCCATAACATGGATATAGATGAGGAAGAACATGAAAAATCACTCTCTGATCCTTCAAACGTTATCCTAAAATTTGTTGTTAGTCTAGAGAAGTTCTACGATTTATAGGATAATTTTAGACACAAAAGCAATTGCAAAACCCAGAGCTCCTCTCTTAACTACGAGCCAGTTAACTTAGGTACTCAGCAAGAACCCCATTTTATGAATATAGGAGTTAATTGTTCTCCCGAGGAAAGAAGAGCTATCATCAGGTTATGTAAATAATATAAGGACATTTTTGCATGAACCTATGATGAACTATAAACCTTCGATACAAACATCATGCATCACAACATACCTATGAAGTTGGAGGTGAAACCGTATCAACAAAAACTGTGGAAGATGCACCCCAGCTTGGAACCTTTCGTGAAAAAAGAACTAGAAAAACTACTGATAGCCCGAATAATTTTTCCTGTCAGACACACCCAATGGATCACCAATTTGGTGCCTATGCATAAGAATAGTGGCAAAATCAGGCTGTGTGTTAATTTCCAAAATTTGAATCGGGCTTTTGAAAAAGACAATTATCATGTTCCACCCATGGAACAGATTCTGCAAAAGGTAGTAGGTTCATAAATGTTCTCACTCCTGGATGGATTTTCAGGATACAACCAAGTTATGGTTGCTCTTGATGACCAGCTAAAAACTACTTTTAGAACCCCTTGGGGCACTTTCACTTACAGGCAAATGCCTTTCGGGTTGATAAATGTCGGGGCCACATTTCAAAGAGCTATGGATATAGCTTTCATAGGTTTGATGCATAACTCTCTCGTAGTTTATTTAGATGATATAACTATATATTCAAAGAAATGACATGAACATCTTTTTGCCCTGAAACAGGTTTCCGAACGTTGCAGGATTAAGTTAAATTTTTTTGCCAATTATTACCCACAGGGAAACAGTTTGGCTGAGTCTTCAAACAAAAATCTGATAAATATTCTCAAGAAGACTGTAGCCTCTCATCATAACAATTGGCACACATAGCTCTATAATGCTCTTTGGGCAGATTGAATCACCCCAAAGGCACTAATTGGGAATTCCCCCTACTGTCTGGTGTATGGAAAGGAAGCTGTCCTTCCTTCTAATCTCACCATCCCTTCATTGCAATTAGCCCAATATATCCAAGAAGATGACCCTTCTCCCCTTCAGTAGAGGATTGACACACTGCTCAAAATAGAGGAAAATAGGGAGAAAGCAAAGAATAAACTATATCAACATCAGCAGATGGTGAAGAGATAGTTTGATGAGAAATCTTCATCTGACAGGGAATTCTCAGTTGAGGACTTGGTATTAAGGTGGGACAAACAACATAAAGATAATAAACAATATACCAAATTATAGTCCACCCTTAGGCTGGGACCTTTCATTATTACAAAAAAGATGGGTCCTAGTACTGTCCGATTACAAACACTGGAGGGAGTCATGGACACCTATCCAGTGAATGTTTCACTGCTCAAAAAGTACTTCGTCTGAACAACTTGGTGCTTGTGTACATAAGTTTGGTGTGTGTTTTCTATTTTCTTTGTTTCGATTGGTTTTCTTTCATTTTATTGATAATAGACTCCACGCATTTGGTAATGGTTTAAAACCAGTTTTGCTTAAAGATGATTTTAACTGAAGTTGCAAAATAGTATGTTAGTCTCAGTTTCTTTTTGGCTGAGATCAGAATTTGTTAAATTGTAAAGAATGCACAACCAATAAATGTAGAACCTTGATTGATACCTTTTCACCTTGGTCATTATCTTGTACATGTTTTATCTGTTTAATTGATATATGGGGAACGGTTGAAATATTCTATCTTATGTCTCATTGTCACAGCATATCATAATAACCTTATCAGCTTTATCTGCTCTAGATCCTTTTACAATCACCTTGATAACATTTTTTTTAAATAGTTGTAGATTACAAGGAGGGGGTTCTTATTTTTAAGCCAGCCCTTTAGGTTCATAGGTGTTTAGTGGAATGACATCTTCACATCAAGCCGCCACACTTGGAAGATGACTTTCAGTTTTGCTGAGAGGTGGAAAATCCTATCACAGGTCAGTCCATTCATGATTTGCAAAACATTGGTGAGTAACACTGCCATCATGAGGTTACCAAGCCTTGGCAGTGCCTTGTAGTCTATTATTTGAATAAATCTGTATTTTTCTTTTATAAGATACTTGTTGTGTATATGGACAGGGGGGTCTTATTACAAGCCATCCCTGCAATGATCATGGGTTTAATTTGGACTGAGGCTATCATCATGTGATCACCAAGCCATGATAGTTGCCTTCAGTGTCACAGCTGAAGGACAAGGGGTCTCTTATCGAGCCAGCTTGATCAGTTTCTTGATCAAGCCTGTGAATGGCACTGCTAATATCTGATTACCAAGTCAGGGCAGTAGTCTTATATCAACAAGTTCTTATGTGCAACTGTTCATTTTATTTCAAAAAAAAAAGAAAAAAAGAAGAAGAAAATACGAGATATAAAAAGGAAAAAATGTGTATATACCTAAAAGAACTATTGTATATAAAACCAATTAATAAACCAAGGTGATATGTAATTTGGATATCCATGAGAAGTTTTAAGTTTGTTCCAAGTTCAACACAAGCTGGCGTTCAATGATTGCATAATGGTAAAGGATCTCTATTGTTTCTTAATTCTCCTTATTAGATTTGCATTATTTTTAATATGATCATCAGTGGGAATATATTAATCTTATGTTTTCTGCTTATTGGTTGTGCCCTTTATAAATATTTTCTAAAATTTCAGGTTGGAAAAGGCAGCTGATTGATATACTTTCTCTAACTAAAGTTTGTTTGCTGAGATAATTGGTTCTTCCCAGCCAGTCACCATTTGTTGTGGCCACAACAGATCCCATGCTTCTGTTGAGCACAAGAGCCCTAATTTTTAAATAAACACAAAGGTATTGGGGTACATGTTCTTGTGAACATGAGGTTTTGAACTTTTTTTCTATGATCTTGTGGTTGTACCTTTGTTTGCCTTGATTGTTATTTTTCTCTTGGAATTTTCTAAGTGTTTTTGGTGTGCTGGAAGCCTTAATCTTTAAGCATTTTGTTATTTATTTCTTCCAACCCGAAACTCGACAATTCAAAAACCTGAAACCCGCCACCCGAAAGGTGCGGGTTGCTGGAATCCTTGCTAATCATTTTTGGTATTTTTTCATCCTGAAAACCTGAGACCCGAAACCCGCAACCACGAATTTCAGATTTCAGGAATGTGTTTTACCTTTAGTCGCGTTGTGTGTTTCCGAAACCCGCAACCTGAAATGTTGGGTTGCGGGATGTGGGAAATTTTTTTTCATTTTTTGATAATTCTTCCCGTTTGCAAAACCCACCACCCGCAAGTTTCGGGTTGTGGCTTTCGGAAACCCATTTATGCATTTTGGTTCAGTTTGCAATCCCGAAACTTGCAAGTTTCAAGTTGTGGCTTTCAGGAATCATGAATAAACTTGTGAATAAATTTCCAAGACCTGATCCCGCATCTTGCATTGGTTAATCTTCATCGTCGATTCATTTGATCCAGGGGATGAAATTCCATCGTTCGAACTTACGTTTTAATGCCTTGTTTTTCATTGTTCTTACGACCAGGTTTCTGACTGTAATTCTGACCTCATGATCACCTCTGAAGATATGATTGCTTGATTAGATTGGCTTGTAATGACAGTTTTTAGATGCGACTTTGAATTGTGCGTGATGATGTTAAAATTGTACTTTGTTATGATCCAATTTGGATTAACACATGCTGCGACGTCGTTTCATTACAATTCAAATGACTGCAGTTCCAAATTCATATGATTTTAATCATAGCAGCTCATCATATTCAATCATTATGATTTTGTTTAAATCTTCTTAAATATAGTCGTAAGTATGAAGCACTTAGTTCGTCGTCTGTATTTGTTCGAAAATTTTTGTGTTTTATTTTGAAAAGATTTTTTTTATGACGATCTGGTGTGAGCAATATGCAAACAGGTTATGAATCGTTTGATGGATGTTATGTGCAAGAAGAACTTCAGCCCTTGCTATTTCAAGAACCTATGTTGCCACCCTTTTGACATGGGTGTTCCTGATACTAGCAGTGATAGCGAAGAGGAAGATTCTGAAACTCTGCCCGTTTGCATACTACTCCCTCAGAAGAATGAAGAGAAAATCAATGAACAACCATGTGATCGAGATGACTTCATTATCCATGATTTTATAATCAATAAGGAACCTGCTACTCCACTAGATCCCATGAAGCAAGACCCATTGTCCAATTTTTCTGTTTTAAAAAATGTTATGGATCAATAGGAAGATGCGAAGACGATTCAATAGGAATATTTGTTGGACCATCTGTTGCCTATTATCAACGGCTAGTGGGTCGTTGTTGAATTCCACAATTTTGTTAGAGGATTTTCCCGAAATTAGAAAATGACCCCTATTTCAAACTTTGTTATAGGACTGGAGGGAATCGTTTGAGCTGAAATTGTTGAGATTATTGTGGCGGAATTTTCTGGATTGATAGCCTATTCCGAACTTTGTAATCTCTATCTTTTGGGAATTTCCATTTGTACTTGGTTATAATTCTTATTTAAGGAGGAATGCCTCTCGATGTTAGAGGTTGATAATTTTTGGGTTAGAAATCAACAGGAGAGGACTGGAGATACTCTGTCTTAGCAAAGCTTTGTAATTTTGTTTACAAACTTGATTAATATAGTACAGTAATCCCTTTGAATCATCTCTTGTTTATTGTTCAAATTTCATTGACAGCGTCTAATTTCTTACTTCAAATTGTCATCTACAGCGTGTGATATTTTGCAAGCATTAATTTACATAAAGATCTGTTACACTGATTTCTATTTATGGCAGATCTATGTATGAAAATATTTTATTGAATTTCAATTAATTGAGATATTTTCTTTATCGATTTCTGCAAATGATCAACATTTGATTTAATCATTGTTAATTTTTCAATTAACAAGGTGATTACAGGTTGATCGTGAATAGGTTTACATACTTAAATTATTGTCACTTAATTTTCATTAATTTATTATGATCTAAGTGAATAAGTAAATGCATCTTTTAACACTTATGTTGAAGTTGACAAATATACTTATCCATCTCACATCAAGATTGATCTGCATAACAACAAGCTTTTCCTTAGAATAGATCTAACCTAGAATAGATTCATTCTTCTTAAATAGGTTGAGTTAGAAAATTTCTAAGTTTTCATACTTTTCTTTTCCTTAAGTGGAGAACCGATCTATTGATCAAGACACCAACTCATAGAGTGCCAGCGGAGGCTAAATATCCGTGGGAGATTTCCATACCAAACAGACTGGGGATAGAACTACCCTTGCGTAGTTTCTTTCGAAGCCTTTTAGTCTGGGTTTTCACCCTCTGTTGGGAGCCTTGGAACCATTCTAGCACCTTGCACTTACCCTGCACCCCTGAGGCCTCAACATGGAGAGAAAGAGATAGAGATCAAGGGAGAGAGAGAGAGAGAGAGAGAGAGAGAGAGAGAGAGAGAGAGGCAGAGAGAGAGAGAGAGGGAGGGAGAGTGAGAGAGAGAATTGGTAGGGGCAGGGTTATTAGGAGAGAGAGGGGGGGTTTAGGGGTAGGGGTAGTAGGAGGCAAGTTAGAGAGAAGGGGGGGTTACGACTTGAAAGAGATGTTGATGTATATGTAACTTCGGAATGTATTTCACATATATGTATATTGTATTCCTATAGAGATGTTATTATTCCTCTATACGGAAGTGGTTGTATTCCTATAGAGATGTTATTATTCCTCTATACGGAAGTGTCGTCATTTATATTGTAAGTGTCGTAACTTATACTTGATGGGTTATTAGACAACCTTGTTGGGGTCAGCCCTGTATAAGTCATGTGGGTCAAAGGGTTATGTTGTTGGAGCAACATCCCCCCCCAAAAAAGTTTTGTACATATTGGGGCCCCTCCTTTTATTTTTTCTAGAAAGACTTCCCAAGGAAGTTAATTCTGCTTTTAACTTAGTTTTTGTTTTCAACTGAGGAATCTGCTTTAAAAAATTGAAGTTTTTCTTCTAAGTTAAAATTCACGATTCCCTTCCGAAACTATGGAAGCTATCTGCCTATCTCTCTCGGAATGGCAGAAGCATTCATAGTTCTCTCCCGAAACCGCGGAAAGACTTAGAGTTTTTATTATAAGAACTTAAGTTTCTCTTATGAAGCTGCGGAAGCTATTTGCGAAAGTCTCTCGAAACGGCAGAAGCATTCACGATTCCCTTCCGAAACTGCGGAAGCTATTTGCCTATCTCTCTCGAAATGGCGGAAGCATTCGCAGTTCTCTCCCGAAACCGTAGAAAGACTTAGAGTTTTTATTGGAAGAACTTAAGTTTCTCTTATGAAGCTGCGGAAGCTATTTGCGAAAGTCTCCTGAAATTGTGGAAGCATTCACGATTCCCTTCCGAAACTGCAGAAGCTATTTGCCTATCTCTCCCGAAATGGCGGAAGCATGCGCAGTTCTCTCCCGAAAGCATGGAAAGAATTAGAGTTTTTATTGGAAGAACTTAAGTTTCTCTTATGAATATGTGGAAGCTATTTGTGAAAGTCTCCTGAAACGACGGAAGCATTCACGATTCCCTTCCGAAACTGCGGAAGCTATTTGCCTATCTTTCCCGAAATGGTGGAAGCATTTGCAGTTCTCTCCTGAAACCGTGGAAAGACTTAGAGTTTTTATTGGAAGAACTTAAGTTTCTCTTATGAAGCTGAGGAAGCTATTTTCGAAAGTCTCCCAAAATGGTGGAAGCATTCCTGATTCCCTTCCGAAACTATGAAACTCTCCCGCAACTGTGGAAGCATTCAGTGAACTCTCTCGAAATTGCAGAAGCTTTCATTGAATGTTGTCATTGTTGCAGAAGGATATCCTGAATCTTCCCAAAACTGCGGGATGACTCGGCAAAGCCATTCGCGATAAGCTTCCGAGAAGACTATATTTCGAAAAGATACGCCAAGTACTCCCGAAACGCCGAAGCAATTCGCCATACTATTCCACAATTGCGGATGAAACTCATAAATCCGCCCCGCAACCGACGGTCATGCACAAATACCGAGACGGCTTGAAATGACCGCATCGTACAAGGAATTAAAACCGCGTTTTACTGACACAACCTACCCGTTTAAGTGTCGCACGTGTCTAACCTTTTATAAGGAAGGTGGGGGTTTCGTTGATTTCATTGTTTATTTATCGTTCAAAGAACGTCGTTAGGAAGACTGCATCGGCTCGCTCCAGCTCAGTGCATCCACAACCGCGCCCACCTCACTCAACCACTGTCTCACCTCTAGGTAGGTTTTGTAACTGCCATCTTTGTTTTATCTCCACGTCAAATTACCTTTTGGGTTTTCCCATTCATAACGTGGCCGATAGGCTTTGGTAGCGTGGGTTGTTTTTTTTATTTATTACGGCCGTTGTGGCCCCTTAGGTTCTTCACTCCTACCAGCTGAAAGTCATAGCCATGACCATCCAAGTTTTTCACTGACTGCATTCCCATCGTTTTTCTACTCTGATTCAAACCTCATACCGGCCACAGACCGTTTCGCAAGTGTTATTAATGGCAGTTGTGGGCGTTTGAGATGCTCAACCACTCACCTTTTTAGGCTCAGTTAATGAATGTGGAAAATAGTCCTTTTTGGAAGCATTCTAAAAGCTCCTGACTAGACATTGTCTCCCTAGAATAATAAAGTCTCAGCACCTTGTTTCCTTTTCTGAAGTGATCTATTTTGCTTCCCCAACATGTAGCTTCAAAATTTGTCTATATTTCTCATTAGCATGTTAAAATTGTCCTTCTCTATGTTATAACCTCATAAGATGTTGCAAATTTTTATAATGATTCACATTTGGTTACTGGCAGGGATAAGCCAGGATGCCAAAAGGTGGTGGAAAGAAAGCTAAAGTGATGGAACCAGAGCCAGTGCAACTAAGGACTGAAACTATGTTCCAAGATACTAAGTGTACCACCGGCATTCCTCCCGAGGTCCATTGGGGAGATGTTTATAGGAAGATCAAGGACTAGGATATCCTAGATGTATTATTGGAAGAAGAACAAATCTACCTCAACATCAGACCTTCCGGCATAGCTAGGGATTCTACCTGCCCTGAATTGTTCCCATGCTTTGAAGTGATCAGGTGGATACTGGAACATGCCGACCCAGAGACAAGAGTATTACATGACAGTAGGGGAGAGGCTTTCGCTTCATTCCATCCAGCATATATTGATGCAGCCTACAAATTCTCACGTCCCCAACAAGCTCTAAGTGATGAATGGTTGGGCAAGATGAACAATATTGAGATGGCCAAAAAATTATTGGTCACAAGCAGGCACTTGAGAAAGAGAGGTAATGATGAATATGATGTTCAGAACCTAAGACCTCCTTTTAGGTTAATCGCTCTGATGCTATGCAGAATTTTTGGCATGCCTGATGGCACTGTATGTAGGATACAGTGGGCCCCCATCATCCACTTCGTAGCATTCGAAGGGACTATGTTTGACTGGGATACTATCCTTTCGGACAGTTTGGCATCCACAGTGGCTGCTGCAAGAGAAGGTCTGGCCTTAAAAAAGTCAGAATTTTACATGTCTTCCTATCTCATTGACTGTATTTTGGCCAAACTATATTTCCCTAGCCTAGGTTGCACATGGGATAAAGCCAACACCCCAGTCTACACTGCTTATAAAATAATGTGGGATCAAAATTACAGAGCAAGCTATAAGCTCATCTGGGAAGAGTTCATCATGACTCTATATGAGCAAATATTCAAGGAAGAGCCCAACTGTCTATCAGAAAATGCCATGGATGTCCTGCAAAACTATGGAGATTTTTATTTCTTAGAGCAGAGCACCTACATCAGGATGTTTGGAGGTACCAAAGCACCATACATTTTTCCAAAATACGCCACTGATTATGTAGTCCTCAAGGAAGCCGTCAGGCAAATTTTCCTTGATGGATTAGGAGGAGTGCTTAACAAGCAGAATAAGGCTTCTTTCCCTCCTTTTCCCTTCTGCATAGGAGCCTACAAATTCTCAAGGGTTGCATCAACTGAGGAATTTGTTTAAGAGCTGAAAGCTTTCCACTTCGGTGAAATGATTTTCCATATAAATGATAGGCGGGGGAAGGTTGCCGAGCATTGCAAAGAAATTTATGCTCATTTTGAATATGCTCATTACTATGATGCGGAGGAAGAAGTGTTCAGAGGCATCAGCAACATGACTGAGTTGCAGATTTGTCGTCAAGGCAGTGGAGCAAGCTCTAGCTCTACCCTAGCATGAAAAGCCATCCTGCAGAAAGAAAGAGAAGCAGCTAATGCCCGAGCCCAAGAAGAACAAAGATCGAAAGAGGAAGCAAGGTTGCAGAAAGAAGCTGAAGATGCAAGATTATAGAAATAAGCTGAGGAAGCCAAGCTGCAACAAGAAGCAGAAGATGCAAGGCTGCAGAAAGAAGCTGAATATGCAAAGCAGATGGGAGAAAATGAAAATCAGCAGCAAGCTGAAGAAGAAGAAAGAAGACGTAAAGCTGAAGAGGAACAAAAAGCTGAAGAAGAAGAAAGAAGGCATAAAGCTGAAGAGGAACAAAAGTCTGAAGAGGAACAAAAGGCGGAAGAAGAACTTAAGACCGATGAAGATGCTCAGGCAGGTGGCTCTGGCACCCAAGATATGGAAACAGACATGTCTCAAGCATGTGTTCCCGACACCCAAAATGTGGAGGCAGATGCATCTCAAGTAGGTGTCTCCGGCACCAAAAATGTGGAGGCAGATGCATCTCAAGCAGGTGTCCCCGACACCCAAAATGTGGGAACAGACATAGCTCAAGTAGTTGATACCCCATCCATAGAAGCATAAATACATGTAATAGACCTCCCAATCGTCCCTTACACTCCATTAGAAGATCATATTGTGTCCCGATGGGATGAATTTGTGTATGATAGGAAGAGGAAGGAAGTAGTCTTGAAATCAGAAGAAAGGATAAAGAGACTCTTGCAAGAAGATATTGTTACCCGTCGGGAGACCACAGTGATGCAAAATACAAATAAGGCTCCCATATCCATGGCATCCGCCGCTGTCGAAGCAGCAAAAGTAACGCAGGACAATGTGGTCGATATGGTTAGAGAATTTGAGTCGACAAAGAGGAGAGCTTGCATGTTACAACATACTGTGGCTAATGACCAGGCTTACAGAGATCTTGTAGTGAATAAGTATAATCACCTATCTATTGAGCACAAGGAATTGTCAGATAAGTATCGCCAGTTAGAAGAAAAAAAGGAGCACCTGGCAGTCCAGATGATGGTTTTAGAAGCAGAAAAGAACGATTCGGAAGCTAGAGTTTCTCATCTGCAAGCAGATAAGCAGAGCAATAGATATGTCTCCCTTTCATGAGCTGTCCTGTGACATTCTAAGACAAATGCACATCACTCAGGAGCTGATTACTGAGGAAGTGTGCAGGCTCAAAGCCATTATGGTTAGAATGAAAGAAGTCAATGCAGAGGGCAATAGGCTTAAGGGTAAATATACTCGGGTTAAAGCAAGCATCCTGAGCCAGATGGAATGGAGAGAAGGGAAGGTTGATTTCCCCAAGCATCTCCCATTCAAATCTGTAGATGGTTTTAATGAAGATATACCCCTTATGGAATTCTGCAGGAATTGTGGCCTTAAGCTAATGGCTAATATCCAAGGAACAATGGATAAAAGTAACAGTTTTTATCAAAAAATCCATGAAGTGCATGATAAGTGCAAGTTGAGTTTCCCTCAGTCCCTCGAGGAGTTCCCAAGCAAAGAGCAACATTTATCAGACTTGAAGGTAGAGCTAGGCATTCAAATAGAATATGTAAAGAAGATTGATGTCTTATCCATTGATGATCTCCATCACTATATTGGGATGTCATCAATATACAGTCATTTGCTTAAAGAAATCCACCAAGCAGCAGTTGCAGAAATTCAGCGTATTGGAGCAGAACTTGGTAAAGATGTGACTTCCAGAAGATCTTGCTCCCTTCCTCAGCAAATGTGGTTATCAGAGATACTGGTATCTAGTTCAGTTACATAGTATAGGAGGAAAAGAAAGCAGCAGCAGTAGCAGCCAATCCAAGTCCTTCTCTCCCAGTAGTAGCAACCAATCCAAGTCCTTCTCTCCCAGCAGAAACGCCTTCCCAAGGATGAACACGCTGATCCTACAACGTTGTTCCTTTTTATTTTTCTCTCCCTATGTTTAAAGTGTGGAACCATTGGACAACTGTCCTTTTCTTTTTTGAGAAATTTTCTATTTTAAGAAAAGGGCCACAATTTGTTTGTTAAAAGGGAAAAGTCTGTAGATGACATGTGTAAAGAGCCAGGTGGCATCCCAAGAGGCATTTTGTAAAGATATAAATAGAAGGTTAGGAAACAGTGTAAAAGGGGACTTTTTGCAGAGAAATAATTTTTCTGAACTTGTACGAGCTATCTTGCACTTGTTTCAAGAAAATGAAATCTACCTAATAAGAGCCTGGAGAGGACGTCTTTTGCATGGAAATGGATGTTGGATGCATGATAGATTATTCTTGTGGCTTTCATATTCTACTGTGAGATCTTTCTTTGCTGTCTTGAATTATTTCTCTGTATTGAATGATCTTACTGTTTCTTGTGCAAATAATTTTTCTCCTACATGAGTAATGGAATGTGTTATATGTGAATTGGAAGCTATCTTCTAATATCTCTTGCTTTCTTACTGTAGATCTATCTTTATGATTTAATGGCTATCTATTGATCTTTAGATAACTCTTCCAGCACATTACTCATACTTATAATTTTGCTCCTTGCAGGGATAGTTTAGGTTTATTTCGGTTTTAAATACAGATTTGTTTCGAATTCTGCATTTAAATTAAGTTAGTTTAGGCACTTTCATGTCATTCTAAACCATAAAATCAAAAAGAACGGTGGATCGGGCCATAACCGATATAATTGAAGTAAATCTCCAAACCCAACGGTTGCCGGAACAGCTAACCGGATGGATTCCCCGTACCAAACGGTGGACAATCTAATTGGGATAGTCTACCAGGGAGAATCCCTTTCTGCTTGATGCTGCGATCTTCGGGGCATCAACAGTTTTTGTCACTAGAAGAAGGGCCTGAAAGTGCATGGATGATAAAGGAAAATCTCCCACTATCAAAAATGTTACTGAAAACCCACCTAAAAAAGGAATTTCAGACAGCTCAAATCTTGAAGTAGCAAACCAAGAAAACCTCGTCTCTGATTCTGAACCTCAAGAAGCATTGTATGCTGTGCCTTTTGCAGAAATAGAAGATTTAAGGAGGCATACACGATCTTATGTTAGACATCTAGGTGGTTTAAACGCAGTGAATTTCCTCCCTAGGAAAAGTTCCTCTAGAAAAGAGCGACAGTACACCCGTGATTCGATTCTTGTCCAAAATTTTGAAGAGCTTGTGAATTTAACCTTGGAAGAAATTGTAGAACCCCTGAACAAGGTTGATCTTGAAAACCCAGAAAATATTTCAGATCAAGAAATTCTTGGAGAACTTATTACTCCAAAGATTACTCCATTAAATTCACCTTACAATTCTCCACCAGATTCTCCACATAGAGACATGGTCGTACCTACTTGGAGAGCAAGGGGAGCATTGAATCTAGCTGGGCCATTCCACAACCTTCCAAAAAATCCAGAGAAAGTCTTACCTAAATTCGACCCAACGAAAGCCATTTCGGTCGAAGATCATCTCAAGAGTTTTTATTTAGCTCTGAATCTTTTAGATGTGCAACATGAAGATGTAGTCTATAGGCTGTTTCCATACACATTTGAGCCAAAAGTATCATCCTGGTATTTTAGCTTACAACCTAGCTCGATCTCTAGTTGGGATGAATTTTAAAAATGTTTCTTAAAGAAATATGGAAACCAAAAAACTGTAGCTACACTTATGAAAGAACTATTGTCCATGAGAATGGAAAAGAAAGAAAAGGTTCAAGACTTCAACCAAAGGTTTACAACGCTCTTAAATAATTTTAGTGAAGAAAATAAACTAGCAGAGGAGTCTCTGGTTGAATATTATACAACAGCTCTTGAAGGACCCATAGCAATGTTCATTAAAAGATCTAAGAAAACCACCCTGATAGAGAATTTCGAAGAAGCTAGAAAGGTGGAAGAAGAAGCGGATAGCATTGCTAAACATGCCTTAGATGCTGAAACAAAACCAACAGTCAGTAAAAAAACCTTGCTGCTCACTAGAGGTAAAGAAGAGTCATCAACAGACATGGAGAATGTAGTTAAGATGATGCAAAAGTTGTCCAATAAATTGTAGATCTCAAGAAAGATAAGGCTGCTAGTACATCTAGGAAACCCTTCAAGCCATTTTACAAAAAGAGGGAAGACAATGATCAACCTCATCCACCCATGAATACTTCCCCTGTTTTAAACCTCAATGAAATAGGGATGAAAAACTTCTGCACCTTTCATCAAGAACCGCATTCGGAGAAGAGCTGCCCACAATGGATTAACTCTATGAGTTTAGTCATGAACCAAATGCTGAATTCACAGATTCTAGATCAGGACGATCCTCTAGAGGAATCAAGCCCTGAATTAGAAGAACCATCTCCGGACACCACTATGGTGCTATGGGATTGGGTACCTTTAACTGAATTAGTAGAAGAAGATCCCATAGAAATCTCTCTTTCTGTTGTGAACATTAATACTTGCAGTAAAGGCCCTATTACGGATCATGTCCCAGACTCGACTCCTCCCAAGCCTAAAGTTTCAAAAGAACTACCTAGAAGACATATAGCAATCATTCCACCGCAACCTAAAGATAGCTAAATAGCGGCCAAATAGCCAAACTTTGACACCATAATTCAACAACCAAAGGTCACAATGAATAAAACAGACAATCCGGCCAGAATTGGGAACGATTCTGATATAGGATATGACATTATTGAGGATATAAAGAAAGTCAAAGCAAATGTGTCAATATTCGATATGAGCCGTTTACCTCAGCAATGAGATAAGCTGCTGCATGCTCTGCAACCCCAGCCCAGCACTCCATTAATGGATACTCAAGAAGATCCTGAAATTAATGAGGCTAGTATCGGCGGGAAGTCTAAATCTCAGACGTTGCCATTCCTATTGACCTTTGAAATTTTCAATCATAATGTTCACAATTGTCTGGTAGATTCTGGAGCATCTTCAAATGTCATGCCACTTTCAATTTGTAAAAAAATTAACGGGCAACCTATTCCATCTCCGGCTCAAATTATTTAGTTAGATAGGACTGCTGTCAGAGTTATTGGGGAAATGAAAGATGTCCTCATTAGATTATCAGCCGACTCTAGAGTCTGTCAGTTTATTGACATAATGGTAGTCGATATTCCTGAGGCCTATGGTTTGATCTTAAGTAGGGATTGGTCCACAAAGCTCAATGGTTACTTTGCAACTGATTGGTCTCATCTATGGTTGCCTTATCAAAATAGACAGAATCAGATCAAAGTCCTGAGAGAACCACACATGAAACAAAATGTAACTCAACTAGAGGGAAAGAATGAAGCTGTAACTTTCTCATCCTCTGTTCTGGGGAATTATTTCTTAGAAATTGATCTGGGTAATTATCAGTTTGAAACTATCAGCCATGAATCAGATGAACAGTCTGATCTCCTTCATTTCTCTCGGGCTGATGATGTTTACTGTAATATAGTTAGTTTGGTCACTGACTTAGACTATAGAGATACTAACTTAGCTGAATCAAAAGATATTTTTTGGACATTATACTTTGACAGTTCTAAAACTCTGGAAGGATCTGGAGCCGGTTGTGTTCTGATGGATCCAGGAAGAAATAAGTATTTTTTGTCCTGTAGGTTAGAATTCGATTGTACTAACAACACTGCGGAATATGAGGCATTGGTACACGGATTAAGGAAGGCCATCGATTTAAATGTTAAATACTTGAAGGTTTTTGGCAACTCAGAAATAGTTGTGAGATAGGTAAGAGATACTATTCACTATCTCTCACCTCATTTGAAGGGTTATCAGGCTGAGGTATGGGATTTAATTATGCATTTTGATGCTTTCAATATAAAGTCTATTCCTAGATTGCAAAATTCTGCAGCTGATTTGTTAGCAACATCCGCTTTTAGATTGGTGCCATCTAATAATAAATGCTCAATTGAATTAATTTTCAGGCCCTCCGTTCCTGACAACGTCACAAACTTCAGGGTTTTCGATGATGACGAGCAGATTATCATTTTTCTAACAAACGAAGATAGTTTCCAAGGAGCTGTGATAGATGAAGAACATCACGATTCTGATTTGCTTAAGAAGGATGCAAATAAAGGAAATTTCATCCCCAAATGGGTAAGGTCACTGGAAATGTTGTTTGACCATCAAAGTAAGTTCAAAAGGCCAGCGAACACCAAAACTAATAGTTCATCAATGCAACATGAGTTAGTTAATTTAGGTACAGAGGCTGAACCAAAATTTGTCAACCTTGGTAAATGTTGTTCACTGGGAGAAAGAGATAGGTTCATCAAACTGTTTAGGAAATATAAGGATGTTTTTGCATGGACCTATGAGGATTTGAAAACGTATGACGTCCACATTATTCATCATGTTATACCAATGAAAGCGGGTGTCAAGCCATTTCAACAGCAATTAAGAAGGATGCATCCTACTTTGGAACCTCTGATTCAAAAGGAATTAAAGAAACTCCTGGACGCTAAAATAATCTTTAAGGTTCGGCATTCTGAGTGGGTTGCTAACTTAGTACCCGTAAAAAAGAAGTCAGGAGAGATAAGACTATGTGTGGACTTCAAAAATTTAAATAGAGCTTCGGATAAAGACAACTATCTCGACCCTTCAATGGAACAAATTCTTCAAATGGTGTTGGGATCTGAGCTATTTTTTCTTCCTCGATGGTTTCTTTGGCTACAATCAAGTATTAGTAGCCAAAGAAGATCGTCTTAAGACTACTTTCCGCACTAAGTGGGGAACATTCGCATACATAAGGATGCTATTCGTCCTGATAAACGCAGGAGCTACATTCCAACGAGCAATGGATATCGCCTTCCGAGGATTGGGTGGACAGTGTGTTGTTGTCTACCTAGATGATGTGACAGTTTTTTCAAAGAAAAGGGAATATCATGTTGTCCATTTGAAGCATATTTTTTATCGTTGCTGGAAATATGGTATTTCATTGAATCCCAAGAAAAGTGTGTTCGCCATTCCCGAAGGTAAACTCTTGGGCCATATCATTTCCAAAGGAGGAGTGTCAATAGATTAGGAAAGAGTACAAGCTATCAATAGAATTCCAATGTCTCATAACAAAAAAGCTATGCAGTCCTTTATGGGCACTATCAATTTTGTCAAAAGATTTGTTCAGATTTCGCGCAAATTGTTAAACCTTTGCAACAAATGGTTAAGCAAAGCATACATTTCAAGTGGACATATTTAGAAAAGGATGCATTTAGAGACATTAAGGCATCTATAGCTAAAGCTCCGTCCTTAAGAAGCCCATATTTTGATAAGGATTTTATCCTGTATACCTTTACTTCGGATGACTCCCTTGCGGTTGTACTCACGCAAAAGGTGGAGCTACGAGACGAATACCCAATCTTGTTTATGAGCACTGGTCTGCAAGGGGCTAAGCTGAACTATCCCGTGGTTGAAAAGCATGCATATGTTGTCTTCAAAGCAGTCAAACAGTTCAGGCCCTATATTCTTAAGAACAGAATTAAAGTTATAGTTCCCCACCCAGTTGTTATATCCCTCTTCATTCAAAAGGAACTAGGAGAAAGAAGGGGAAACTAGGTCACAGCTCTTCAAGAATGTGACTTAGAATTTAAACTAGCCACTATCATCAAAGGACAAGTCTTGTGCAAATTGCTTACAGGAAACTTGACTGATGAAGAAAAACATTGGAAGAATGAAGCTGAGCTAAACTCAGTTGAAGTATGTCCTATCTTCACAACTCCTCAGTCATGGTATAGAGATCTGGTGTATTATTTGCAGCAAGGACACCTACCTGAGCACTGGAGCTCTAAGAAAAGGAGGGCACTCCGTTTGAAATCAGCAGCTTATCAAATCATTGATGGGATACTTTTCAGAAAGAATTATGATGGAATTTTTCTTAGATGTCTAGAAAAGTAAGATGCAAATAAAGTTAAAGAATTACACGATGGCCCCGCTGGTGGACATTATTCAGGGGAGACAACATCCCACAAGATACTTAGAGCTGGATATTATTGGCCCACTCTATTTCGAGATGCCCATGCATATACACGAATTTACTGTGATGTATGCCAAAGAAGTGCCGGGAAATTACCTAAAGCAACAGGACCCTTGCAGCCGGTTATTATCTCTGAACCTTTTGAACAGTGGGGTATAGATGTTATTGGAGAGATAAATCCAAATTCTTTTTTGCAACATCAGTACATCCTGACGGCTACCGACTACTTCACTAGATGGATGGAGGCTATCCCGTTGCGCAAGATCAATGAAGATGCGGTCATTAGTTTCTTGAAGGAAAACATCATAACCAGGTTTGGGGTTCCAATTTCCCTTGTTTTTTATAATGCTCCCTATTTTTCGTCTTTTAAGATAAATTAATTTGATTATGAATGGGGGATTAAGCTACATTATTCAGCCAATTATTACCCTCAAGGAAACAGATTAGTTGAATCTTCAAACAAAAACCTCATTCGAATTCTCAAGAAAACTGTGATAGAAAATCAGCGAAGTTGGCATATAGCTCTCCCAAACGCCTTATGGGTAGATAGGGTGACTCCAAAGAACACATTAGGGGTTTCCCCTTTCACTCTTGTCTATGACAAGGAAGCCATCCTTCCCCCTAACATCTTGCTCCCATCCTTGCAGTTGTCCCAAGCCTCTCGAGGGTTTGGTATCCAAGCCTTACAATCCAGGATCAATAGCCTGCTTCAACTTGAAGAAGCCCGACAGAAAGCTAAAGACCGATTCCATCAGCACCAAGACATAGTCAAGAGATGGTTTGATAAGAGGAAGTCTGGTAAAAGAAGTTTTGAAGTTGGGGATTTAGTCCTGAAATGGGATCATAATCATGAAGGCAAAGGGATGCACACGAAATTTCAACATTTATGGATAGGCCCTTACCAAATTTCGGCAAAGATAGGCCCATCCACTTATAAGTTGACAGACCTCGAGGGAGAAGAAGTAACCCTTCCTCTCAATGGCCTCGCCCTGAAACAATACTTTGCATAGTCTCACTGAGACTTTCTGTACATAAATAAAAAAAGTTATGTTGCTTTAGCCCTTTGTTTTCATTGTATTCAGCCATTTTGTTTCTTTTCTCATCATTTGAACTTTTTGTACAAAGTTTGCTTTCTGAAAGAACCTGCGGTTGGGTTTCTCATCAAGATAGATCTCTCGACGAAATCTCACAACTCATGAATCCGAAACTACCCTCGCATGAAAGTTTATCTATGTATTGTGCTCTTGCTGAACTTTCTTTAGAAGGAAGGAAGACTATTCTGTTAGTCACACTAATCCTGTTTAAATAGTAGAGATCTATGACTATCTTTCTTACTATCTTCAGGCTCCACCCACTCTCACACTTAAAGGCATCTCGAGAAGGTCATTGAAATTGGACCCATGGAAAGTAGCACATCCCGAGGGCATAGGGTATTTAAATGACTCCATGCTGCAAATTTAACGGCCAATATGGCTTATGATCAAGGGTCTATTTTCCAGAGATTCTCGCCTCAATTGAAGCATGGCTGAGACAAAAGCAAAGCATGTAAGTCAAGAAAGCTGTCCAAAAGATTCAGCTCAAATTAGGCTCCTCTCCGTCCGTGAGGCTTGATCAAATCAATAAAATATCTCACTCACACAAAAGGACATTATGGATTGACGAGCCAAAATCAAAGATCATGTCTAAAGAAAATATTTCTGGAAGGCTCAAACAGCAAAGCTGTCAAAAGTATAAACATCCAAAAGGATGCAAGCGGCATGGGAATGAGGAACAAGAGCAATAATGTCCATGAGAAAGTGTTGCAAATCTTGTGGAGTCCTATAACAGTAGCCATCTGAAAGATGAATCTTCTAAAATGAACCCCATATGTTGGCCCTTTGAGAGTTTTAAAGATGTCTCTATCAAAGCTCCCCTTTCCCCAATGGCTAGCAGGTAAAGTGACTTTTCCTTCACCAAGATTCAAATGCTCAGCTGAATATTACATATAAAATGGATATCTTTTAAGAAGGTTTCGGATCATCGAAATGAATTTTTTCAGAGATCTGTGTTCGCCAGCGACTCGCCAATTGTTGTTGGAGCAACATCTCCCCCCAAAACATTTTTGTACATATTGGGGCGCCTCCTTTTATTTTTTCTAGAAAGACTGCCCAAGGAAGTTAATTCTGCTTTTAACTTAGTTTTTGTTTTCAACTGAGGAATCTGCTTTAAAAAATTAAAGTTTTTCTTCTAAGTTAAAATTCACGATTCCCTTCTGAAACTACGGAAGCTACTTGCCTATCTCTCTCGAAATGGCGAAAGCATTCGCAGTTCTCTCCTGAAACTGTGGAAAGACTTAGAGTTTTTATTGGAAGAACTTAAGTTTCTCTTATGAAGCTGCGGAAGCTATTTGCGAAAGTCTCCCAAAACGGCGGAAGCATTCACGATTCCCTTCTGAAACTGCAGAAGCTATTTTCCTATCTCTCCCCAAATGGCGGAAGCATTCACAGTTCTCTCCCGAAACCGCGGAAAGACTTAGAGTTTTTATTGGAAGAACTTAAGTTTCTCTTATGAAGTTGCGGAAGCTATTTGTGAAAGTCTCCCGAAATGAAGGAAGCATTCACGATTCCCTTCCGAAACTGTGGAAGCTATTTTCCTATCTCTCCCGAAATGGCGGAAGCATTCGCAGTTCTCTCCCAAAAGCACGAAAAGACTTAGAGTTTTTATTGGAAGAACTTAAGTTTCTCTTATGAAGCTGCGGAAGCTATTTGCGAAAGTCTCCCAAAATGGCGGAAGCATTCACGATTCCCTTCCAAAACTACGAAAGCTATTTGCCTATCTCTCCCGAAATGGCGGAAGCATTCGCAGTTCTCTCCCGAAACTGTGGAAAGACTTAGAGTTTTTATTGGAAGAACTTAAGTTTCTCTTATGAATCTGTGGAAACTATTTGCGAAAGTCTCCCGAAACGGTGGAAGCATTCACAATTCCCTTTCAAAACTACAAAACTCTCCCGCAACTGTGGAAGCATTCAACGAACTCTCTCGAACCTGCAGAAGCTTTCGTCGAATGTTTCCGTACTTGCGGAAGGATATGCTGAATCTTCCCGAAACTACGGGACGACTCGGAAAATCCATTCGCGATAAGCTTTCGGGAAGACTATATTTCGAAAATATACGCCAAGTACTCCCAAAATGCTGAAGCAATTCGCCATACTGTTCCGCAATTGCGGATGAAACTCATAAATCCACCCCGCAACTGACGGTCGCGCACAAATGCCGAGATGGCTTGAAATGACCGCACCGTACAAGACATTAAAACCATGTTTTAATGACACAACCTACCCATTTAAGTGCCGCACGTGTCTAACCTTTCATAAGGATGGTGGGGATTTCATTGATTTCATTGTTTGTTTATCGTTCAAAGAACGCCATTAGGAAGACAGCGTCAGCTCACTCCAGCTCAGCGCATCCACGACTGCGTCCACCTCACTCAACCATTGTCTCGCCTCCAGGTAGGTTTTTTAACCGTCATATTTGTTTTATCTCCACGTCTAATTAATTTTTGGGTTTTCTCGTTTATAACGTGGTCGATAGGCATTGGTAGCGTAGGTCATTTTTTTTGTTTATTACGGCCGTCGTGGCCCCTTAGGTTCCTCATTCCTACCAGCTGAAATTCATAGCCATGACCATCCAAGTTTTTCACTGACCGCATTCCCATCATTTTCCTACTCTGATTCAAACCTCATACCGGCCACAGACCGTTTCACAAGTGTTATGAATGGCAGTTGTGGGCGTTTGAGATGCTCAACCACTCACCTTTTTAAGCTCAGTTAATGAATGTGGAAAACAGTCCCTTGTTTCATCGTTTATTCATAGAATTTTTTCACTCCAGGCCGACCCACCATTGACCATTAAAAGTGCTACGATGAAGGGCACCCTCTCTCCAAGGGCTAGGAGGGAAGCAGGTTTTTTCCCATGTCATATGCTTACCTTTTCGGAAGCATTCTAAAAGCTCCTGACTAGACATTGTCTCCCTAGAATAATCAAGTCTTAGCACCTTGTTTCCTTTTCTGAAGTGATCTATTTTGCTTCCCCGACATGCAGCTTCATAATATGTCTATATTTCTCATTAACATGTTAAAATTGTCCTTCTCTATGTTATAACCTCATAACATGTTGCAAATTTTTATAATGATTCACATTTGGTTGCTGGCAGGGATAAGCCAGGATGCCAAAAGGTGGTAGAAATAAAGCTAAAGTGATGGAACCAGAGCCAGTGCAACTAAGGACTGAAACTATGTTCCAAGATACTAAGTGTACCATCGGCATTCCTCCCGAGGTCCTTTGGGGAGATGTTTACAGGATGATCAGGGACCAATTTATCCCAGATATATTATTGGAAGAAGAACAAATCTACCTCAACATCAGAACTTCTGACATAGCTAGGGCTTCTACCTGCCCTAAAATGTTCCCTTGCTCTGAAGTGATCGGGTGGATACTGGAACATGCCGACCCAGAGACAAGAGTATTACATGATATCAGGGGAGATGCTTTCGCTTCATTCCATCCAGCATATATTGCTACAGCCTACAAATTCTCACGTCCCTAGCAAGCTCTAAGTGATGAATGGTTGGGAAGATGAACAATATTGAGATGGCCAAAAAATTATTGGTCATAGGCAAGCACTTGAGAAAGAGAGGTAATGATGAATATGATGTTCAGAACCTAAGACCTCCTTTTAGGTTAATCACCCTGATGCTATGCAGAATTTTCGGCATGCCCGATGGCACTGTATATAGGATACAGTGGGCCCCCATCATCGATTTCATAGCATTCAAAGCGACGGTGTTTGACTGGGCTACTATCCTTTCAGATAGTTTGGAATCCACAGTGGCTGCTGCAAGAGAAGGTCTAGCCTTAAAAAAGTCAGAATTTTACATGTCTTCCTATCTCATTGACTGTATTTTGGCCAAACTATCTTTCCCCAGCCTAGGTTGCACATGGGATAAAGCCAACACCCCGGTCTACACTGCTTATAAAATAATGTGGGCTCAAAATTACAGAGCAAGCTATATGCTCATCTGCGAAGAGTTCATCATGCCTCTATATGAGTAGATATTCAAGGAAGAGCCCAACTATGTATCAGAAAATGCCATGGAGGTCCTCGAAAACTATGGAGATTTTTATTTCTCAAAGCAGGGCACCTACATCAGGATGTTTGGAGGTACCAAAGCACCGTACATTTTTCCAAAATACACCACTGATTATGTAGTCCTCAAGGAAGCCGCTAAGCAAATTTTCCTTGATGGAATAGGAGGGGTGCTTAACAAGCAGCATAAGGCTTCTTTCCCTCCTTTTCCCTTCTGCATAGGAGCCTACAAATTCTGAGGGGTTGCATCAGCTAAGGATTTTGTTCAAGAGCTGAAAGCTTTCCACTTCGGTGAAATGATTTTCCATAGAAATGATAGGCGGGGGAAGGTTTCCGAGCATTGCAAAGAAATTTATGCTCATTTTGAATCTGTTCATTACTATGATGCCGAGGAAGAAGTGTTCAGAGGCATCAGCAACATGACTGAGTTGCATATTTGTCTTCAAGGTAGTGGAGCAAACTCTAGCTCTACCCTAGCCCGAAAAGCCAGCCTGCAAAAAGAAAGAGAAGCAGCTGATGCCCGAGCCCAAGAAGAACAAAGATTGAAAGTGGAAGCAAGGTTGCAGAAAGAAGCTGAAGATGCAAGATTGCAAAAAGAAACTGAGGAAGCCAAGCTACAACAAGAAGCAGAAGATGCAAGGCTGCAAAAAGAAGCTGAAGATGTAAAGTAGATGGGAGAAAATGAAAATCAGAAGCAAGCTGAAGAAGAAGAAAGAAGACGTAAAGCTGAAGAGGAACAAAAAGCTAAAGAAGAAGAAAGAAGGCGTAAAGCTGAAGAGGAGAAAAATGCTGAAGAGGAACAAAAGGTGGAAGAAGAACTTAAGAACGATGAAGATGCTTAGGTAGGTGGCTCCGACACCCAAGATATGGAAACAGACATGTCTCAAGCAGGTGTTCCTAGCACCCAAAATGTGGAGGCAGATGCATCTCAAGTAGGTGTCTCTAGCACCCAAAATGTGGAGGTAGATGCATCTCAAGCAGGTGTCCCTGGCACCCAAAATGTGGGAACAGACATGGCTCAAGCAGTTCAGACCCCATCCATAGAAGCAAAAATACATGTAATAGACCTCCCAATCATCCCTTACACTCCATCAGAAGATCATACCGTGTCCCGATGGGACGAATTTGTGTATGATAGGAAGAGGAAGGCAGTAGTCTTGAAATCAGAAGAGAGGATAAAGGGACTCTTCCAAGAAGATATTGTTACCCGGCGGGAGACCACGATGATGCAAAATACAAATAAGGCTCCCATAGCCATGGCATCCACCGTTGTAGAAGCAGCAAAAGCAACGCAGGACAATGTGGTCGATATGGTTACAGAATTTGAGTCGACAAAAAGGAGAGCTCACATGTTATAGCATACTGTGGCTAATGAACAGGCTTACAGGGATCTTGTAGTGAATAAGTATAATCGCCTATCTATTGAGCACAAGGAATTGTCAGATAAGTATCGCCAGTTAGAAGAAGAAAAGGAGCACCTGGAAGTCCAGATGATGGTTCTAGAAGTAGAAAAGAACAATTCGGAAGCTAGAGTTTCTCATCTGCAAGCACATAAGCAAGCAATGGTTGGGAAATTAGAGAAGGCAGAGAGCAGAGCAATAGATATGTTTCCCTTTCATGAGATGTCTTGTGACATTCTAAGACAAATGCATGTCACTCAAGAGCTCATTACTGAGGAAGTGTACAGGCTCAAAGCCATGATGGTTAGATTAAAAGAAGTCAATGTAGAGGCCAATAGGCTTAAGAGTAAATATACTCGGGTTAAATCAAACATCCTGAGCCAGATGGAATGGAGAGAAGGGAAGGTTGATTTCCCCAAGCATCTCCCATTCAAATCTGTAGATGGTTTTAATGAAGATATAGCCCTTATGGAATTTTGCAGGAACTGTGGCCTTAAGCTAATGGCTAAGATACAAGGAACAATGGATAAAAGTAACAGTCTTTATAAAAAAATCCATGAAGTGCATGATAAGTGCAATTTGAGTTTCCCTCAGTCCCTCGAGGAGTTCCCAAGCAAAGAGAAACGTGTATTAGACTTGAAGGAAGAGCTAGGAATTCAAATAGAATATGTAAAGAAGATTGATGTCTTAGCCATTGATGATCTCCATCACTATATTGGGGCTGTCATCAATATACAGTCATTTGCTTAAAGAAATCCACCAAGAAGCAGTTGCAGAAATTCAGGGTATTGGAGCAGAACTTGGTAAAGATATTACTTCCCAGAAGAGCTTGCTCCCTTCCTTAGCAAATGTGGTTATCAGAGATACTGGTATCTGGTTCAGCTACATAGTAGAGGAGGAAAAGAAAGCAGCATCAATAGCATCCAGTCCAAGTCCTTCTCTCCCAGCAGTAGCAGCCAATCCAAGTCCTTCTCTCCTAGTAGAAACGCCTTCCCAAGGATGAACACGCTGATCCTACAGCGTTGGTCCTTTTTATTTTGGTCTCCCTATGTTTAAAGCGTGGAACCATTGGACAACTGTCCTTTTCTTTTTTGAGAAATTTTCTGTTTTAAGAAAAGGGCCACAATTTGTTTGTTAAAAGGGAAAAGTCTGTAGATGACATGTGTAAAGAGCCAGGTGGTATCCCAAGAGGCATTTTGTAAAGATATAAATAGAAGGTTAGGAAACAGTGTAAAAGGGGACTTTTTGCAGGGAAATAATTTTTCTGAACTTGTACGAGCTATCTTGCACTTGTTTCAAGAAAATGAAATCTACCTAATAAGAGCCTGAAGAGAACGTCTTTTGCATGGAAATGGATGTTGGATGCATGCTGGATTATTCTTGTGACTTTCATATTCTACTGTGAGATCTTTCTTTGCTGTCTTGAATTATTTCTCTGTATTGAATGTTCTTACTGTTTCTTGTGCAAATAATTTTTCTCCTACATGAGTAATGGAATGTGTTATATGTGAATTGGAAGCTATCTTCTAATATCTCTTGCTTTCTTGCTGTAGATCTATCTTTATGATTTAATGGCTATCTGTTGATCTTTAGATAACTCTTCCAGCACATTACTCATACTTATAATTTTTCTCCCTGCAGGGATAGTTTAGGTTTATTTCGGTTTTAAATACAGATTTGTTTCGAATTATGCATTTAGATTAAGTTAGTTTAGGCACTTGCATATCATTCTAAACCATAAAATCAAAAAGAACGGTGGATCGGGCCATAACCGATATAATTGAAGTAAATCTCCAAACAAAATGGTTGCCGGAACCGCTAACCGGATAGATTCCCCGTACCAAATGGTGGACAATCTAATTGGGAAAGTCTATCAGGGAGAATCCCTTTCTGCTTGACGCTTCGATCTTCGGGGCATCAACAGGTTTTTAGACCACCCTATTGGGGGTCGGCCATGTGGGTCAAAGGTTATTAGACCACCCTAGTGGGGGTCGGCCCAGTCAGCATTATGTGAAGTGGTTAAGTTGAGGCCGACCTAGTTGAGTAAAGGTCAAGTCAAGTTAGTGTATAAATAGAGAGTGTGTCTCTCTCATTTTACACATTCTATTTGTTAAATTTTCAGAATTTACTTCAATCTGATCTAGGATCTTAACTGAGAGAACAACATGTACAGCAAATCTACAGCATATCAATCATGGACATAATAATGAAAGCACACAAGAGACACAGAGTTTACTTGGGAAAACCATAAAGGTGGAAAACCTCAATAACTTCCTCAAAGATAAATAGAGCAATGATACAACCAGAATACAAGAGATAGTCTTCTCCTAGCAGCGGAGCCTCCTCCTCCACAAGTGCACCACTCTCCCAAGTGTGAGTGAGAGAATAGAATGCATAAAATGAGAGAGACACACTCTCTATTTATACACTAACTTGACTTGACCTTTACTCAACTAGGTCGGCCTCAACTTAACCACTTAACATAATGCTGACTGGGCCGACCCCCACTAGACCCTTTGACCCACATGGCCAACCCCCAATAGGGTGGTCTAATAACCCTTTGACCCACATGACTTATACAGGGTCGACTCCAACAAGGTGGTCTAATAACCCATCAAGTATAAGTTACGACACTTACAATATAAATGACGACACTTCCATATAGAGGAATAATAACATCTCTATAGGAATACAATATACATATATGTGAAATACATTCCGAAGTTACATATACATCAACACTACCTCTTAAATAGGAAGGTATTTCTCGACACAGGTCTTCTAGCACAAGTATTCTTCTCTGGATCATCGTCACTAGATAATCGTCTTCGGGACATCATCATTGTCACTATTGCTGCTATCTCAATCAATATCTGAATCTACTCGTCATAGGAAGTTCTACAGAGCCAGTCCTTTTTCATACTAGATGCAGGCCCACCACCTGCAGGTCTTCGTCATCACTGGCCATACTGTGAAATCCTCAAGACTTATTACGTGCGTCACAAAACCTCGAAAGAGCATCCCAGGCTGTTACAAGCACACGGCTCTACCTATAGGATCTCCCAGGGCCATATTATATGTGACCTCCCCACAAATCCTCGCAAGAGCATCCCAGGCTGTTACGAGCACACAGCTCTACCTATAGGATCTCCTAGGGACAGATTATATGTGGTCACCACAAAACCTCGCAAGAGCATCCTAGGATGTTACGAGCACACAACTCTACCTATAGGATCTCCTAGGGATAGATTATATGTGGTCATGGAAAAACCTCGCAAGAGCATTGTTAACACCTAAAAAGTGCTCACTAGCTCATTCCCTTATTCACATGACCCATTTGTCCACTTTTCCACCATCTGAGCCTCTGAAACCAACAAAAGGTCACCAAAAGACCTTAGTACACCCCTTTTTCCCATTAAAAAAGATTATTTTTCCTGAAAAGCATAAAAAACCCTCAAAAAGGGTCCAAATTCCCAAAAATATTAAAAAGGGAATTAAAATATTATTTTTATTCAAAAAAGGAAAAAGGAGGGAAAAGTACCTAAACCATGTTGGTCAATACCATTTGGTTTCCACAAAACCACAAATGGTATTTCCCACCACCAAAACCTATAAAAAGGTGGTAGGGGCTCCTCATTTCACATCCATCCATTATCTCATCCTTATGCTGCTGAAATCTCCCTTGAGCATTTTAGCCATTGCAAACCACATTGGAGAAGAGACCATTGGAGATCGGAGTTGCTCATCCTTGGAGCCATTCAACCTCACCATTAGAGGTATTGATTCCGCAAGCACTTGCTTTCCCCATTCTTTCAATACAAATTCATTATTTTACATTATCTTGTTCTTGATTTTAAATTATCTTTGTTATTTGCTTAATATCTTTGCATATATCCATGGTTAGTCTTGTTTAATTAGTTTATTGTTATTTATTTCCATTGAAACTGCTGCTACTAGTTAGCAGGTGCCCATAGCACTAAGCCTGGTTGCAAAACCGGGCCAACAGTTTTTTGGTGACTCCGCTGGGTTTTGAACAATAGATCTCTAGTTTTGACTTTAATCTTAGTTTTTTATTAGTTTTTAGCCTTTAGATCCATAGATCTGCCATCCTAGACAGCAGATCCATTGCTGCTCTAGTTTTTGGCCCCATCTATTGCCATTAACAGCCCAGAATTCTCAATTTTTGGGTTCATTTTTCGGTTTCCGTGCACGGCTTTCGCCTCGCGGTTTTTAGCCTGACAGTCGCGCGATCCATCGCGACTTTTCGGCTTTTTTCCGTGCAGTTCACCGCGGCTTTGCGGCCTGTTTCCGCGCTGCACATCGCGGCTTCGCGGTCAAAACCCGCACTGCCCATCGCGACTGTGCGACAGAAACCCGCGCGGTCCATCGCGACTTTTGGCCCAAAACCTGAGCGGTCCATCGCGACTTTTAGCCCAAAACCCGCGCGGTCCATCGCGACTTTTAGCCCAAAACCCGCGCGGTCCATGTGATTTTTTGGTCGCGCAGCTCAATTTTCAAATGACCATATCTCCCTCTCCTGAACTCCGTTTGAAACGATTTTTTTTTCAAATTGGGTGTTTTCGATCAAGGAATCCAAATATGCTACTAGATTTAAAAAAATTTCCATAGAAATTTATCTAATATTGTATTTTAGTGTTATTTATCACTTCAGTTCACCCATTTTGGCTCATATTTTACAGTACTAAGATTCCAACATTGTTTACAGCCATAGGAACATTTTACTATTTAGAATGCACATGTGAAAGAAGTCTTTTTAAAAATTTTCATCAATTGAAAGAAAGATCTATTTTTGCATTTTTATCTAGATTAAAAATTTTCCTGTTTACTTCTTTAAAATCTTGCCCTTAGCAATTTCCTTGAAAAAAGAAATCCATTAATTTCTTTTAAAGAAGTCTATTATTTTCTTTCATAAATCCAAAAAATCCTTTGTTTTTTGAGTTATTTTTTGAAAAGCATTTAAATTCCATTTATTGAAAAAAGTCATAAATATTTGCTTTTTTATTTTTGAAAGATCCTTTATTTTTTGAAAATTTCCTGTAAAGCATTTACTTTTTTCAAGTTTAGTTTACAATACAACACGTGCACTCACTCGATCACTTAATTGAACTAAGCCTTAAAACGTACCCTAATTTCAACACACTTTTAAACCCACTTGGGGAACACTAAAAGAACTTTTGTAGCTAGGTAGTATTGGGGGGATAGGTGTTCCAATAACACCCCTCAGTTATTACATCTGAGACATAGAAGTTGTCCAATTAGGGAGCTAAAATCTCTTAGTACTTTTTGGCGCGGTCACAACCGGTTTGTGGGAAGGCCTCTCCCCTAGGAGGGTTGAAGTCGCGAGGATGGTTCCGGAAGCCTGAGTGGAATACCGAAATCCATTCAGTAACCGAAGAGCTACCATTCGCAGTTCTCGGGATATCCCTGTATTGGGATATTGCGATCAAAGGACCAAATGGCAGATTTACCTTTTCTCGACGCGTCATGAACGGAGTATCCTAGTAGCCTTTCTTTAGGATCGATTACCCGGTGTCCCTCCCGGTAGGGGGATATCTAGCCGTTGTCTCAACACTCATATTGTCTGACTTGGATTTCATCACCTTGCAGAGGATATCGTTTGTTTGAGTCACAATACTTTTAGTTAGGTGTTTGCATGATTCAACCCACCTTTGGTCTAGTTACACCTATTTTTTCTAGAAGCCGTTTGCATGTTGGTACTCTGACCATTTGTTGCATTCCTCCACTTATTGTAGCACAGCTGCTAGAATAAGTGCCTTTTTTGAGGTTGATTTTTTGGCCTGAGAGCCTTCATTTTTACTCCCCTTCTTGCACCCTTGGTTGCATTAGGGTTTTGATTTTTTCATATATTACCATTTTACACATACATATTTTTTCACACAAACTTATTTTCTCACCATTGAGAATTTTAGACGCTCTCGTCGTCTACAGGGCGAACTCCCAGAGTTCAGTCTACTTGGCTCGCCACGTCACAGACGCCGAGCCTTATCCCTTGACTTGACACATCGTCGGTCAACTAGACAGTCATCCGATTCTGACACGCCTCACTTCACTTCTGATTCTGAGGCAGAATCCGAAAACCCCGTTGAGTTTTTCCCAACCAACATTATGTCTGGAACACCATTTGATCCACTCTTCACCAGCACCATAGGAGAGACGTCTACAGACCCTTCTACTGCAGTGCCATCCATGGCAACACCTACCCCGCTAGGTATGCCTAATATGGCGGACACTCCACATTTAGGAATGCCCAACACAGGGCCACCTCCTGTTATAGGAATCCCCAACACAGGGCCACCACCTGTTATGGGTATGCCCAACATAGGGGTCACACCCCCTCTGATTCCCACAACCCAGATTCCAGGAATCGCCACTACTATTCCTAACCCAAGTGTAACCCATGTTGCACTTGGAGGCGCTAGCCCATACCAGACCACACCTATTGCAGGACACATACCTGCAATACCTAGCATACCTTTAGGCACTGCTGGACCCCTACATCATACCACCATGACTAGGCATGTCCCAGTCCCAGTCACTACATCTGCTAGCTTACCGTATATGGCGAGTCTGAACTTTCCAGATTTAGCCAGGCTCACCAATGACCCTATCAGACACGATCCTGCGTGGCCTCACATGCCCACCAAACTCCCCTCCGACATCCCTAAGTTTGAGGGTAAGGCAGGTGAGGACCCCCAGAACCATATCATGTCCTTCCATCTATGGTGTTCCTCCAACTCCATAGTGGACGACTCTGTCCACCTCCGTCTATTATAGCGCACCTTCACTGGCTCTGCAGCCAAGTGGTATATCGAGCAACCCCATGGGACGCATGCCACCTTTACCTCCCTTGTCTCGACCTTCCTGCAGTTCTTTCAGTTACCTGTCCGCTATGATGCAGGCGTCGAGATCCTACTGTCTTGCAGACAGAATACGGCCACCCACATCACTGACCACATTCATGAGTGGCGTCGACGCCGAAGCCTCTGCAAAATCAAATTAGACGACCGTATCTTCTTAGATTGGTTCCTAAAATCCCTCCTCCCTCTCATTGCGAAGGATGTGGCATCTGAAAGACCCCAGTCTGAAGAAGAGGCCATCCTCAAATCCCAACAGTTTGATCTCATTTATGCCCAATCGAGTTATCTATACACAATCATACCAGATGCCCCACGATGCGACTCTTCACGCAGTGACACACCGGGGGCATCACATGCCGCTGATGGCATCATTGGCCAAATCACCCCCCAACCTAAACCTTTCAGCATGGTGAGCACCATGCCCGCCCCAGACCTCTCTAGGGCTACATCCAGTTCTGGAGCGACAACTTCTTACGCTCCAACAAACCAGACACATCATATTCATGGACCCTCTTGTCCGCAACATTGCTATGGACAAGCACCATTAGCATATGTACCTCCTACATACTATAACCAACCTGCTACACAGAACCCCATTCAGTTCTCGCCACAACAGATGCAGTACCCACAGTAAGCTGTACCAGCTAATCCAACAAATCCAATAGCTCAGGTTTACCAACAACCCCAGCAGGTCACTGGACCACCTCCAGCCCCACAAGTGTATACACAGCACAACCAGCCCCATAACCAAAACAACCAGCTCAACCAAGGTGCGCAACAGAACCGTGGTAGAGGTCGTAACCACGGTAATAACCAACAACATCAGCAAGGTCTTCCACCTCCCAATCCTCCGCAGAATAACAATACTGCTCCTCCCAACCGCAATCCGGATCGGAATCCTAAGCAGCCTACAAATAATAACCTCAGAACAAACCACCCTTGTTCTATCTGTGGAGTCTATGGTCATTACACGCATTCTTGCCCACATTTGGAGTGAGCTCGGCAACTCTGGACCGATGATGCACATCGTCAAGGGCAAGCGGCTCCTCAGCCGCCACCCAACCCTCCACCACCTCAACATCAACCCTTGGTGATGCAAAACCCCTTTCCAAACCAGGGTGTAGTGAACACTCAGCCATTAGCCCCCCCTCAGGGCAACGTGCCACCACAGTAGATCACTTATGCAGCCCCTGATCAACCCATGTTCGATTCAGGTACTCACCATTTGTTGATGATGTCAACTGTCGATGCCAACCTCCAAACCCGTTGGAACCAATATGGCTCCACGTCTGAAGCCCCTCCCGCCGACAAGAACACTAACGTTAATCCCACAGATCAAACGTTATGTATACCTCCGGCTCCACTTGATGGCGCTTCCAAAGCACCTCGCTTCCCACTTCGTCGCATCAACAGTAATTCCAATGCTCGCGCTACGTCGAATTACAACATTGTCGACGACTTAGCCCAGTCTCCTACAGCCATGTCTGCTTTAGAAGTTTTGAAAAACTATCCTTCGCAACGCAAAACTTTTCTCTCTGCCATTGGCGCCATTGACCCCAATGATTAACAGTTGATCGCATTCGATTCAGACCAGTCTGAACCCCGCCTGCCTTCCTCTTTAGCATTCCAAGTTTCCGTTTCTGTTCAGAATCTTGTCATCCATTGGTGCATTATCGATGAAGGGGCCTCCACATGCATCATGTCCACATTCGTTTGGCAGAAGTTGGGATCCCCTACTCTCCAGCAGTCCACCACTGCATTACGAGCCTACGACGGCCGTTTGGCTCAACCCCAAGGTCTTTTAGCCAATGTCCCTGTCCAGCTGGCGGGCAAAACCGTGCTCATTAACATTGAGGTCATCAATGCCCAACTAGACTATAACCTTTTACTTGGTCGCAGCTACATGTATGCCATGCGGGCTGTTGCCTCATCCGTATTTCACACCATGCAGTTCCCCCATGAGGGACGCATGGTCAAGGTCAACCAGCTCACCTATTACGATCCCAAGGCCCCCGCCACACCTGAAAATGTTCTCCCCATGGTTGAACAACCTGTTTGTGGTGCAACTACCTCATTCATTTCCTCGGTAGGACCCGAACTTTACTCCGAGGTGCCGATGACCTCTACATTCTAGGCCATTCCACCACCATCACCGGAGACCCACGTCGCTAACCTCTGCACCCTTTCACAAACACCCAGTAATCAACCCTCCTTGTTACCCAAACCACCATTGGTCCCTAGTCACATTGGGGTTACACCCATCCACATAATCCCCTTTCTATTTCCTCCTTCGGGTGTAGTAAGCGCCCCGGTTATGGCTACCCTTAGTCTACCCGGGTTAACATTGGGATTACCCGTGTGGTATATTTCGCCTCCAGTTCCATCGCCGACACCAAATGTCATCCTGCAACCGGTGCAACCCATTGTTACTTCTACCCAACCACCTCCCGGTATCACTACTCCTTCGTCATCAATGAATCCCCCTCCACTCATCAGGCCCACTGGGGGCAGAGGCCCACAACCATACACTGCGGTACCCCCACCCAAGGCAGTTAAATCTCCCCCCGTATTCCGTGCTCCTCCAAAATGCTCGCTGTGTGATGAGTTAGGCCATCCAACCCATCAGTGTCCACAGTTACCTGCATTGCAGAAACACATGCAAATGTTGGACGACGACCCCAAAATCCCGGTGGTCAAACTAGATCCAAACCCTATGCCTTGTGATAAATCACTACGTACCAACTACCCATGTGCGATATGCGGTATTTACGGCCACTACTCCCACAACTGTCCTCACATCCCAGACTACAGAGCAGCACTCTACGAGATGAACAATTTGGACCTAGAGACGGCACCCCCTACTATCGAGGAGATCTACCCTCCCGCATCATCCTCATCCGGAGAGATTAACACCATCCACATGATCTCTTCGACTACCACTACCTCATCACTCGATTTGACCACTCAAAGCTCCCGCAATGATGAAGAGGTTCTCGAGATTCCTACTACCTTTGATTATCCCGGGGAAGACATGCACCATCGTCCATACTTCCTCCCGGAAGAGACTTCATCCACCACCGCTACCCAATCCGCGGTTGAGTCCAAGGATTTCCTTCCTACTAAAATCGACTGGTTAACGGATCCCATGGTCGATATTTCTCTCGTCATCCACATTGACATCTCTGACCCACTTGGTGCCCTTCATATCATCACATTAGGAACCTCCCACAGTGAGCATGAGATCGGAGAATACCAACAACTGTTCCAAGAATTCACTGATGTCTTTACTTGGTCAGATACTGAAATGCTTGGCCTTCACCCCGCCATTTATATGATCTCCACTGGATACCCCTCTGTCCGGTCGGCCCCTTCCATTGATCCCTTTGACACACAGGTTCAACCCTTTCAAATCGACCAGGAAACCACATGTCCACAACATGGGGGCAGGCCCAAAACCTTGCCTACTCATCATCATCGTGATCCTCGTCGGAGATACTGGGGGCATCCACCCCACAAAGGGAATCCCCCATCATCATATCATCACTTCAGTATGCCACCACGACCCACAGCCTCATGGTATAACACGCCGCCAGCAGTTGCTCAATGCCCTATTGATCTCTCTCTGAGACAACATCTGCACCACATTGACACCTCTGAGTTAGGGGGCATAATAGATTACCTCGACCCCGGGATAGGGGGCATGATCAATCATTTTGAACCTTCCCCATCATCTCTATATCAACACCTCAATGAGCCCATTGTTCAAACCAACACATATGTGATCCACAATCACAAACCCCATGCACACAGCATGGGGGCAGGTCATTAACCCTGCTCACTTTTTCATATTCATGATCTCAACCATTTTTGAGGTCATGTGTCACTTGTATATTTCAGTTGATTTGATACACCTAGTATTTTTCCCCCACGGGTCATCATTTCTCCCCACCACTGCATCCTTCGCTTGGTGGGATCACCTTTATTTTTAGCCATTTTTTAACCTAGTTCTTTCCTTTAACCATTCCGGAATCCTTATGACCTCCGTTTTTCGCACCATTTGCACTGCCGGATTCATATTTCCGTGCCCGTGATGATGCTTGAGATCATTTCTCTCTCTCACCAGGACCAATATCAACATTGTGTCCCAACACCTTGTCCCCCCAGTTTGCGTGCCACATCGGTCGTTCTCCGTTTTCGACATGCCTTATATCGCCGGATTCAGTTTTTCGCGCTCGTGATGATGCTTGAGATCATTTCTCGCTCTCACCTTTAGAGTTTTCGAGCATTTTTTCCATGCCCGCCACATAGCCTCGGTTTGCGTGCCACATCAACCGTTCTCTGTTTTCGACAATCCTTATGTCACCGGATCCAGTTTTCCACACTGATGACGATGCTTGAGACCTTTTCTCGCCATCATCAATACCTTTTTGTTCGGTATAATTTTATCCCTTTTTCGGGCCGAGCAACCCTTTTTTACGAAAAAGGCACTTAGGGAGTTTCTATTAAGCTCTTTTCTGACTCCTAAAAACAATGAAAAGATTGCCGAGCAACCTTGCTTCCTTTCATGCTCGTTAAACATATCTGAAAGGGCGTCTACCTAGTATAAGTTTACCCCTTTTCCAGACCTTGTAGACTAATTACGAAAAAGGAATACTCTAGTCACATCGGCTAGAAGAGTTCTCCATCTGCATCATTTTATGCTTTTTCAGGCCTTGAAGACTAAAATACGAAAAAGAACACCAATAGAGTCCACTTACCGCTTTCAGACTCTCTAAACATGAAAGCAACCATGAGCACGAGCCGTCCTGGGCTCACAAAATCCACAGGACCATACCATTTCAGAGCACACTTTTATCCCTTCTTGGAGCTCATTAAAACTAAGAAGAAGGAACCAATGGTGCTTCTCGGTGCCACAACAGATCACGTCTACTCATTAGGCAGCTTCCCCATTTCGGTCGCCTTTGTTCAGAGTATTCTGCAGTATGTCACCTTGATAATTCCCCGACGGCACCTATCAGCTCGTCCTCCCCCCCAGAGTCAATATATACCATTCAGTCAAAGCAATGATCCCCACACCTACAAGTCAGTTCCCTACGCTGCCAGGTCAACCATGTCATCATGCTCTGAACAAAGGAAGCTTGAGTCTACCCAGTTTTTGACCCAATTATTTCCCATTCCCACAAGTATGTCAGTCCTACCATCAGTACTACAACACTGCAGTTTTACACCTCGTGCTCATATCAAGGAAACATCATTGCCTTGTTAGTTGCTGGTCTCCCTCTGTCGACGACAACCACATTTATTCCAGAGGATAGACCTAGAGGTCCCTGTGTCTTGGACTCATTAACATTTATGATGAGTGCCTACGAATCATTTTGAGAAGAGTCCTCAGTGCCTCTCCAAATGGTTGTTTCTCACATGCTCGACTTCAACACCTTGATCGCATCGTTGAGACTCGCACAGGGCATTGGTCCGCTCAGTTATTAGTCGAAGACCCCGGATACCTTCTGACTCCTCCACATTTGAGAGTCTACCTTTGGATACAACCAGTTACACTGTTCCTATAGATATCCGGGTTGCGTATGGCGACAGTATTTAGATATCCCCCAGTTTCATACTCCCTTGAGTACACAGTTACATTACTTCTCAGAGATGACTCCTAATCTTTGAGTCCCTACAGATGTTGGACACCTTCAGTTTCAGCAGTTCACCAATTATTCCAGTGTATCAGTTATTGAGATCCGTTATGATCAGGAGTATATCCCAAAATAATGTCCCCCCTGGACCATTATGATGTACCAGTAGATTCTTTCTGTATTAGATCCCCCTTCTTGGGACTAATTGTTATGTTTATGTCTTGATACGAGCATGGGAATGCCCGCCTCGTCCATTATCAGAGATTATACCTCATTCATATTGAGGCCATGTAATATTTTTTGTTTTTGCAGCTTCCAAGGGCCGTGGCTCCAGTCTCCAACCGGTCTCTTCTCTCCCTAAACCCTAGACAAAAGACAAAAGAACTATGATGTCTGTCGTCCATACGATGAGCTCCTGCCCTCACACATCAGGGGGCAATCTGTTAACACCTAAAAAGTGCTCACTAGCTCATTCCCTTATTCACATGACCCATTTGTCCACTTTTCCACCATCTGAGCCTCTGAAACCAACAAAAGGTCACCAAAAGACCTTAGTACACCCCTTTTTCCCATTAAAAAAGATTATTTTTCCTGAAAAGCATAAAAAACCCTCAAAAAGGGTCCAAATTCCCAAAAATATTAAAAAGGGAATTAAAATATTATTTTTATTCAAAAAAGGAAAAAGGAGGGAAAAGTACCTAAACCATGTTGGTCAATACCATTTGGTTTCCACAAAACCACAAATGGTATTTCCCACCACCAAAACCTATAAAAAGGTGGTAGGGGCTCCTCATTTCACATCCATCCATTATCTCATCCTTATGCTGCTGAAATCTCCCTTGAGCATTTTAGCCATTGCAAGCCACATTGGAGAAGAGACCATTGGAGATTGGAGTTGCTCATCCTTGGAGCCATTCAACCTCACCATTAGAGGTATTGATTCCGCAAGCACTTGCTTGCCCCATTCTTTCAATACAAATTCATTATTTTACATTATCTTGTTCTTGATTTTAAATTATCTTTGTTATTTGCTTAATATCTTTGCATAGATCCATGGTTAGTCTTGTTTAATTAGTTTATTGTTATTTATTTCCATTGAAACTGCTGCTACTAGTTAGCAGGTGCCCATAGCACTAAGCCTGGTTGCAAAACCGGGCCAACAAGCATCCCAGGACTTATTACAAGCACACAACCCAACCTATCGGATCTCCCAGGGACATATTATATGCCATAGGACAACGCCTCGAAAGAGCATCTGCTAGATATCCCAGGGCCAGATTATATGCCATAGGAAAAACCTCGAAAGACTATCTACAAATCTCCCATGGCCAAATTATATGTCCTCCCAGAGCAAAACCTCAAAAGAGCATTTGCCAGATATCCCAGGGCCATATTACATGCCATAGGAAAAACCTTGAAAGACTATCTGCAAATCTCCCAGGGCCAAATTATATGCTCATCTGCACAACCTGATCCATGGCCATAGAGTATCAACCTGATACTCACCATACATCATCCTGATGTACACATGATCATCCTGATCATCATCACTGCAACATCCTGCTGCATGTCATCTAGAGCAACATCCTGAAGCTCGTCATCCATGATCATCCTAATCATACAATGCATCTACCTGATGCATACCAAGTATCTACCTGATACATATCATCATACATGATCCACCTGATCATACAGTGTATCCACCTAATACAAATACAAATACATGATACATATCACCATACATGATCCACCTGATCATACAATGTATCCACCTGATACATATACAGATACATGGTCCAAGCATCCAACATGATGCATACATACATATAAATGATCCAACTGATCATATCCAACATCCAACATGATGCGTACATACATATACATATAAATGATCGAACTGATCATATCCAGCATCCAACATGATGCGTGCATACATATAAATGATCCAACTGATCATATCGAGCATCCAACATGATGTGTACATACATATAAATAATCCAACTGATCATACAAAGCAGAAACCAGAACATCATCCTAATGCTCATCATCCAGTGCTTACATCCACAGCCATGTGAAGGATCCTCCTTCCAACATGCTTGGAATGGCTTCAGCAAATGTGTCCATCACTTCTTCCTCTAAGTGTCATCAATCTGAAGAATGCCAAGCCTCTCCCTGAAGTACTCGAACTTCACCCTGGCTAGTGGATTCGTCAGCACATCTGCAATCTACTCATCCGTCGCAATGTACAGAAGCTTCATAGCTCCTCTCTGCACCATATCCCTGATATAGTGATATTTGATCTCTATGTGTTTCGACCTGTCATGAAGCACTGGGTTCTCGTACAGCTTCACACAACTCTGGTTATCACAAAAGATACCAGTAGCATCCAACGGGAGATCAAATAACTCAGACAGTAGATTTCGTAGCCATACTGCCTCACAACTAGCTGAACAGGCTGCAACATACTCTACCTCAGCTGTACTCAGTGCTACGCAGGATTGCTTCCTACTAAACCAATAGATCACACCTGATCCCATACTGAAGCAGCATCCAAATGTGCTCTTCCTATCTGTAGCACTGCTAGCCCAATCTGAATCAACATAACCCTGTAGGTTAAACTTTTGATTCACATCATATTTGAGCCCATAATCAACTGTACCCTTCAGGTATCTTAGAATATGCTTTACAACAACCAGGTGAACACTCCTTGGATATGTCAGGAACTGGCTCAATGTGTTCACCACAAAGCAAATATCTAGTCTCATGTTCGTCAGGTAACATACGGGACCCAATCATCTGACGATACATAGTGACATCAACCGGTTCAGATGAAGCATCAAACAGAAGCTTCAGGTTCGATGCCATAGCCTCGTAGTCCATCATCTCGAACCTCTTCAGGATCTCTACTACATACTTCCCTTGTCCAAGGAAGATTCCATCTGCACTCTGCCACACCTCCATACCTAGAAAGTGGTGCATCATACCCAAGTTCTGCACATATATGACTCCCTATCATGTGTCTCAGAACCAAGTGGCTACTCCACTTACACTTCTTCTTCAACTACACCATTCAAGAAAGTTGTCTTGAAATCCATCTGGTGTATCTTCTATTTCATCACTTTTATATTTCTCTATGCTTCCATCTGCAGCATGCTTGATCTTGATAGATCCATATGGAAGTCATAACAAACTTCCCTTTAGGTCTTGGGACTACATCCCAAACATCATTCTTCAAGATCGACAGATCATGGCATTCTTCTCATATGCTGGGAACTTCAATATCTTCAATAGATAATTTTGTTGCTGAACAAATGTTGTAGTTCTTCTTTTGTAGTTGATGGCATACGATCTTTCCTACACAACAAGTTAAATTGCATGATTAGAAAACATCTCATAGTTTTCAGAACAAATTCTTACACATAAAGAAATATGTCATACAGTCATGCAATTATCTTAGCCAATGCTTCAATACAACATTTATACATATCCTGTAACTTTCTAGATGCCTTCCAATCTCTACCATAACATTTTTAAGAGTGTGCATAACTCCCAACGTGTCGGCAAAGAGGTTTCATTCTAGATAAGTACCAATGGAATGTTGTACAGTGCCATAGGCCACTTACCCATGCATATTAGTAGTATACTGTTCATTAATGCAAATATGCAAAATACATATCCTAAGTCTAGGAACATAAGCATATGTATCATTGAACAATTTTATTTAAACAAACAAATATGTAAGAAGTGGTAATTAAAATACTTATCTTTGTTTGTTTGTTGGGTGGACTCCCTTTGAGTCTTTGCCTTCTTGCAGGAGCTGCTGAAGTAGCTTCTTCTACACCTTTCTGTTGTGGAATGAAGAAAGATGGTCAACTCCCTCTGAATATCTGCATCCTTGTAGGAGCTGTTGGAGTGTGCTCCCTCTTGATCTTTGCTTCCTGGATTACCTGTCCTTGAACTTACATCCATCCTTAATCACTATGCATGCTTATTAGTATCATCATTGTGTTATCCTTGAGGTCTCATACATAATCACACATTTATTACTATAATCTTAATACTATCAAAACACAATAATCTTAAACATGTATAGTCATGATCATTGACATATAATAAACATTAGTATTCAAGGTTTCAGGGAAGTCTTCTTTTACTCATGCATATTCTTATTTGATCATAGGACTCTTCTGATTAGTTAAATCATCAATGCATAAAACCATGATTACTCAAACCTATACCTTCATGATTCTTCTGGTTAGTCATATCATCAATTATGGTAAGAAACATAATATGCATACAGCCATGACCATTCAAACCTATGACTTCATGAATAATCATTATCAACAACACAACAATATAAGATCCTAACACAAGGTAGGATTCTAGCTTGATATAGGAAAAACATACATAGATTAGCATGCTAGCTAGTTATGTCTAACATACCCGCATAATGCCTTCTGGTTCTCTTCAGTGACTTGTGCTAGTAACCTGCATGTCTCATAAGTTAACCATTGTAGAACCAAGTTATGCATACCTCGAAAGTAGATCTTCTATGTGATCCATGACAATGGATGAATCTTTGTTTTCATGTCACCATGAGCATATGTTCTTGAAGTAGAACATGATTTGACTTTCTTGGTGTACCTTTTGTGTTAGCAAACAACATAAACCTCATACAACATCACAATGCATTAGTACAATCATAAGCGTCAAAACCTTAATCAATGAATATCTTCTATTAAGGTGATACGACAAGTCCAGTAATTAATCAAGATTGTACTGTAATGATATGAAGACAAACATATGATAAACTTAACCATGAAACATACCTGTAAGCCATACCTGTCAAGATTGTCTGTAATCTTCTTATGGAAGGCCTTAGCCTCATCTCCCTCTGAGACAGGAACTTCTTCACTTATGTAGGTGACCAATCCATCTTCTTCTAGGATTAACTCAATCCACTTGATTTGTAAGAAATGGTCTTGGAGCTACATTAGGGTTTGTTAAAGAAACCCCAAAAATTCAAACTTTGAATTTCAAACTTCCAAAAGGATAGAAATATGCGCCTTGATGAGCTGATCAAGTTGGTATATTCAAAATTTGAAAAATGCAAAGTTTCACCCCTCGAAATTGCCTTTTAGATTTCTGGATTTACTGGGGAGGACCGTGAATTAGGGTTTGAATTTCCCTGAGATTCACCCAACCAAAATATTGGATTCAAAACTCTAAGCTTTGATTTTTTTGAGGAGCTTCCAGCTGTGGTCACAGATTTCCAAAATTCCAATTTTTGCAGAAGCCCTAATTTTCCATCTTTTCGATCAAAGTCCCGAACTGGGGTTTGACCAAGCCTGGCCTTCTGCCCAACCAAAAAATCTGATCTTGGTCTCTAAATTTTGATTTTGATGAGGAGCATCCAGCCGTGGTCTTCAGTTACAAAAATTCCAACTTTCTCCAAAGCCCTAAATTTCGGAAGCCATGAATGAAGGTACTAAAAAATAATTCTGTTTTGACAGAAATATGAACCTGATTGTTTCTGGTGTAACTCCGAACTTTTCAATCCACAGGGTCTGAAAATTTTTTGTGAGATAGCCCAACCTGTTATCTTTCCATCCCGACAGGTCTGATCTCAATTGGATAATCTGAGAGATAGTTAGCCAAGTGTCGCAACGTGACCTGTTTATGGGATAATACATGAGAGCGAACTTGTACGGCATGCCACGTGTCACTGGTTCAACTTCGGCCTCTGAAAACTTTTCTTGAGATATACTGACCTGTTATCTTTCCATCCTGATAGGTCTGACCTCAATTGGATTCTCTAAGAGGGATTTATGCCAAGTGTCGTAACGTGACCTTTTTATGGGATAATACAGGAGAGCGAACTTGTACGGCATGCCACGTGTCATTGGCTCAACTTCGGCCTCTGAACAATTTTCTTGAGATATTACAGTCTGTTTACTACCTATCAATTTTTATGAAATTTCATTTGGATTTTCCTAGCCCAAGTTATGACCTTTGTCCCAAGGTCACCTGATTTTGACTCAGATCTGGAAGAGGCAGAAACCCTATATTGTACAATTCATAAATCACAAGGTACAACGAATTAGAGGTTGTCCTTTGGATACAAGGTACATGGTTATCTAGTCTTCAACCTATAAAAGTTTTAGATCTGAAAACTTTGCCAAAATGGATTTATATCGAAAGTGCTACGATGACTGGTTTTTGCTATATCAAGCCCTAGCATCGTAAGTGCAACAAGTGTCATAGATGCCATATCATGCCTTCTTTCAAGCTAGCTCTGATACCATGTTAAATTTTCAAAATTCACTTCAATATGATCTAGGATCTTAACTGAGATAACAACATGTATAGCAAATCTACAACATATCGATCATGGACACAATAATGCAAGCACACAAGAGACACAGAGTTTACTTGGGGAAAACCATAAAGGTGAAAAACCCCAATAACTTCCTCAGAGATAGATAGAGCAATGATACAACCAAAATACAAGAGATAGTCTTCTGCTAGCAGCAGAGCCTCCTCCTCCACAAGTGTGCCACTCTCCCAAGTGTGAGTGAGAGAATAGAATGTATAAAATGAGAGAGAGACACTCTCTATTTATACAATAACTTGACTTGACCTTTACTCAACTAGGTCGGCCTCAACTTAACCACTTAACATAATGCTGACTGGGCCGAACCCCACTAGGGTGGTCTAATAACCCTTTGACCCACATGGTCGACCCCTAATAGGGTGGTCTAATAACCCATCAAGTATAAGTTACGACACTTACAATATAAATGACAACACTTCCATATAGAGGAATAATAATATCTCTATAGGAATACAATATACATATATGTGAAATACATTATGAAGTTACATATACATCAACACTATTCTCTCACTCACACTTTGGAGAGTGGTGCACTTGTGGAGGACGAGGATCTATTGCTAGGAGAAGACTATCTCTTGTATTCTGGTTGTATCATTTCTTTATCTATCTCTGAGGAAGTTATTGGGGTTTTTCACCTTTATGGTTTTCCCCAAGTAAACTCTGTGTCTCTTGTGTGCTTGCATTATTGTGTCCATGATTGATATGCTGTAGATTTGCTGTACATGTTGTTCTCTCAATTAAGATCCTAGATCAGATTGAAGTAAATTCTGAAAATTTAACATGGTAAGAGAGCTAGCCTGAAAGAAGGCATGATATGGCATGTATGACACTTGTTGCACTTACGATGCTAGGGATTGATATAGCAAAAACCAGTCATCGTAGCACTTTCGCTATCAATCCATTTTGGTGAAGTTTTCAGATCTAAAAATTTTGCAGGTCGAAGCTCAGGTCCCCATGTACCTTGTGTCCAACGGAAAACCTCTAATTCATTGTACTTTGTGATTTATGATCTATACAATATAGGGTTTTTGCCTCTTCCAGATTTGAGTCAAAATTAGGTGACCTTGGGAAAAAGGTCATAAATTGGGCTAGGAAGCTCCAAATGAAATTTTGTAAAAAGTGACAGGTAGTACAAAGATGTTACTATATCAAGAAAAATTTTCAGAGGCCGAAGTTGAACCAGTGAGACGTGGAACGCCATACAAGTTTGCTCTCCTGTTTTATCCCATAAACAGGTCATGTTTCGACACTTGGAATAACTCTATCTTAGAGAATCCAATTGAAGCCAGACCTATCTGGATGGAAAGATGACAGGTCGAGCTATCTTAGGAAACTTTTTTAGACCCTGTGGATTGAAAATTTCAGAGTTACACCAGAAACAATCAGGTACATATTTCTGTCATAACAAAATTATTTTTGACCACCTTCATTCATGGCTTCCAGAATTTAAGGTTTCAGAGAAAGTTGGAATTTTTGTAATCAGAGACTACAGCTGAATGCCACTCATCAAAATAGAAATTTAGAGACCAAGTTCAGAATTTTTGGTTGGACAAAAGACCGGGCTTGATCAGACCCTAGTTTGGGACTTTGATTGGAAAAGTGGAAAATTAGGGCTTCTGCAAAAATGGGAATTGTTGAAATCTGTGACCATGGCTGGAAGCTCCTCAGAAAAGTAGAAGCTTAGAGCTTTGGATCAAACCTTTTGATTGGGCAGAAGAGTGGGCTTCATCAAACCCTGGTTCGGGGTCACGTCCAGTGAATCTGAAAGTTTCAAAGGAAAAATTGAGGAATGAAACTTTGCAGTTTTCAAATTCTAAATATACCAGCTTGATCAGCTCATCAAGGCACATATTTCTATCCTTTCGGAAGTTTGAAATTCAAAGTTTGAATTTTTGGGGTTTCTCTAACAAACCCTAATCCAGCTCTAGGTCCAATTCTTGCAAATCAAGTGGATTGGGTTAATCCTGGAAGAAGATGGATTGGTCACCTACATAAGTGAAGAAGTTCATGTTTCAGAGAAAGATGAGGATAAGGCCTTACATAAGAAGATTACAAGGGATCTCGATAGGTATGACTCATCGAGGTATGTTTCGAGATTTGTTCATGATTAAGTTTATGGTATGTTTGTCTTCATGTTATTATGGTTAGTATAATCTTGATTTTAGATTTGTCGTATCACCTTAACAAAATTATGAATGCATGATAGAAGATATTCATTGGTTAGGGTGTTGACACTTATGATTGTACTAATGCATTATGGTGTTGTATGAGGTTTATGTTGTCTGTTAACATAAAAGGTACACCAAGAAAGACAAATCATGTTCTACTTCAAGAACATATGATCATGGTGACATGAAGACAAAGATTCATCCATTGTCATGGATCACATAGAAGATCTACTTACGAGGTATGTATAACTTGGTTCTACAATGGTTAACTTATGAGACATGCAGGTTACTAGCACAAGCCACTGAAGAGAACCAGAAGACATTATGCGGGTATGTTAGACATAACTAGCTAGCATGCTAATCTATGTATGTTTTTCATATATCAAGCTAGAATCCTACCTTGTGTTAGGATCTTATACTGTTGTGTTGTTGATAATGATTATTCATGAAGTCATAGGTTTGAGTAATCATGAGTTTCAGCATATTATGTTTCTTACTTTAATTTATGATATGACTAACCATAAGAGTCCTATATAAACCTTGAAATGCTTATTATTTCTGTTTGAAATGATCAGGACTTTACATGATTAATATTATTTTGTTTTGATAGTATTAAGAGCATACTAATGAATGTATGATTATGTATGAGACCTCAATGATAACACAATGATGATACTAATAAGCATGCATAGTGATTAAGGATGGATATAAGTTCAAGGACAGGTAATCCAGGAAGCAAAGATCAAGAGGGAGCACACTCCAGTTGCCCCTGCAAGGATGCAGATATCCAGAATGAGTTGACCATCCTTCTGCATTCCACAACAGAAAGGTGTAGAAGAAGCTACTTCAGCAGCTCTTGCAAGGAAGCAAAGACTTAGAGGGAGTCCACCCAACAAACAAACAAAGATAAGTATTTAATTACCATTTCTTACATATTTGTCTGTTTAAATAAAATTGTTCAATGATGTATAGGATTATGTTCCTAGACTTAGGATATGTATTGTGCATATTAGAATATTTGCATTGATGAACAATATACTACTAATATACATGGGTAAGTGGCCTATGGCACCTTACAACATTCTATTGCTACTTATCTAGAATGAAACCTCCTTGCTGACATTTTAGGAGTTGTGCACACTCTTAACAATGTTCTGGTAGAGATTGGAAGGCATCTAGAAAGTTACGGAATATGGATAAATGTTGTATTGAAGCATTATTGCATGACTGTACGACATATTTCTTTATGTGTAAGAATTTGTTCTAAAAACTATGAGATGTTTTCTAGTCATGCAATTTAACTTGTTGTGTAGGAAAGACCGTATACCATCACCTACAAAAGAAGGACTACAGCATTTGTTCAACAACAAAGTTATCTATTGAAAATATTGAAGATATTGAAGTTCCCAGGATCTGGGAAGAATGCCATGATCGAGGAGTACCAGTCGATCATGAAGATGTTTGGGATGCAGTCCCAAGACCTAAAGGGGAGTCTGTAGTGACTTCCAAGAGGATCTACAAGATCAAGCATGCTGCAGGTGGTAGCATAGAAGACTTTTGCTCCTGTAGCCAGATACACTTCCATTAGATCCGTACTTGCTGCAGTGATGAAATGGAAGATACACCAGATGGATTTCAAGACAGCTTTCTTGAATGGTGTAGTTGAAGAAGAAGTGTATGTGGAGTAGCCACTTGGTTCTGAGATGCATGACAGGGAGTCATATACATGCAGAACTTGGTATGGTAGGATAGACAACTTTCTATCCAATTTGGGCTTTACCAAGAGTAAAGCGGATTCCAACCTTTACTACAAGGTTGAGGAAGGAAATCCAGTGATACTACTTTTGTATATGGATGACCTATTTATTACATGTGAAGATAGATTGATTTCCGACACGCGGCAGAAGCTTGCTGTCGAGTTTGAGATGAAGAACTTGGGGATGATGCACTATTTGTTTTTGGCATGGAGGTGTGGAAGAGTGCAGATGGAATCTTCTTTGGACAAGGGAAGTATGCAGTAGAGATCCTGAAGAGGTTCGGGATGATGGACTGGAAGGCTATGGCCACACCTATGGCATCGAATCTGAAGCTTCTGTGTGATGCTCCATCTGATCCGGTTGATGTCACGATGTATCGTCAAATGATTGGGTCCTTGATGTACCTGACGAACACTAGACCAGACATTTTCTTTGCGGTGAACACATTGAGGCAGTTCCTGACAGATCCCAGAGGTGTTCACCTGGTTGTTGTGAAGCATATTCTAAGGTACTTGAAGGGTATGGTTGAATATGGGCTCAAGTATGATGCGAATCAAAAGTTTAACCTGCAGGGTTATGTTGATTCAGATTGGGTAGGCAGTGCTGCAGATAGGAAGAGCACTTATGGGTGCTGCTTCAGTATGGGATCAGGTGTGATCTCTTGGTTTAGCAAGAATCAGTCCTGCATAGCACTGAGTATAGCCAAGGCAGAGTATGTTGTAGTCTGTTCGGCTAGTTGTGAGGTAGTATGGCTTCGGAAGATACTGTCTGAGTTATTTGATCTCTGGTTGGATGCTACTGGTATCTTCTATGATAACCAGAGTTGTGTGAAGTTGTTTGAGAACCCAGTGTTTCATGATAGGTCGAAGCACATAGAGATCAAATATCACTATATCAAGGATATGGTGCAGAGAGGAGCAGTGAAGCTCCTGGATGTTGCGATGGATGAGCAGATTGCAGATGTGTTGATGAAACCACTAGCTAGAGTGAAGTTCAAGTACTTCATAGAGAGGCTTGGTGTTCTTCAGATTGATGACACTTCGAGGAAGAAGTGATGGACACATTTGCAGAAGCCATTCCAAGCATGTTTGAATGAGGATCCCTCACATGGCTATGGATGTAAGCGCTGGATGATGAGCATCAGGACGATGCTCCAGTTACTGCTTTGTATATGCATCAGCATGATGCTGGATATGATCAGTTGGATCATTTATATGCATATGTATGAACTCATCATGTTGGATGCTGGATATGATCAGTTGTATCATTTATATGTATTTGTATTTGCATCATGTTGGATACTTGGACCATGTATCTGTATATGTATCAGGAAGATACTGTGTATGATCAGGTAGATCATGTGTATTGATATATATCAGGTGGATACATTGTGTGGATCATGTATCTGTGTGTGTATCAGGAGGATACATTATATGATGAGGTGGATCATGTATGATGATATGTATTAGGTAGATACTTGGTATGCATTAGGTAGATGCATTGTATGATCAGGATGATCATGGATGACAAGCTTCAGGATGTTGCTCTAGATATGCATCAGGACGATGCGGGTGATGAGTATCAGGATGATACTCTAGATGACATGCATCAGGATGATGCTATGATGATGATCAGGATGATCATATGTATCAGGTGGATACATTACATAATCAGTTGGATTATGTGTGATGAGTTCTGAAGACACAAATGCATGATAGTGCCTTTCCGACATGGTGGTAGATGTGTTCTCCCATGTGCGTTGATGTAAGTGCAGAGCCTTTCCGACATGGTGTTAGATGTGTTCTCCCATGTGCGTTGATGTAAGTGCAGATCCTTTCCGACATGGTGGTAGATGTGTTCTCCCATGTGCGTTGATGTAAGTGCAGAGCCTTTCCGACATGGTGGTAGATGTGTTCTCCCATGTGCGTTGATGTAAGTGTAGAGCCTTTCCAACATGGTGGCAGATGTGTTCTCCCATGGTCATTGATGTAAGTGCTGTGAGCCTTTCACGGATGGTGGTAGGTTGGTCCTCCCATGCCGGTGAGTGTAAGTGCTGTGTGTGTGCATCTGGGTTGTGCTTCGTGATACTCTGTGGCCATGGACAGGTTGTGCAGTAGCATGTAAAAGGTCCTGGGAGATCTGATAGGTTGAGCTGTGTACTCGTAATTAGTCCTGGGATGCTCTTTCGAGGTTTTGTAATGCACATAATAAGTCCTGAGGATTCCACAGTATGGCCAGTGATAATGAAGACCTGTAGGTGGTGGGCCTACATCCAGTATGAAAAAGGACTGGCTCTATAGAACTTCCTATGACGAGTAGATTCAGAGATTGATTGAGATAGCAGTAGCAGTGACGATGATGATGACTCGATGACGATTATCCAGTGATGATGATCCAAAGAAGATGACTTGTGCTAGAAGACCTGTGTCGAGAAATACCTTCCTAGTTAAGAGGGAGTGTTGATGTACATGTAACTTTGGAATGTATTTCACATATATGTATATTGTATTCCTATAGAGATGTTATTATTCCTCTATACAGAAGTGGTTGTATTCCTATAGAGATGTTATTATTCATCTATATGGAAGTGTCGTCATTTATATTGTAAGTGTCGTAACTTATAATTGATGGGTTATTAGACCACCCTATTAGGGGTCGGCCATGTGGTTCAAAGGGTTATTAGACCACCCTAGTGGGCGTCGGCCCAGTCAGTATTATGTTAAGTGGTTAAGTTGAGGCCGACCTAGTTGAGTAAAGGTCAAGTCAAGTTAGTGTATAAATAGAGAGTGTGTCTCTCTCATTTTACACATTCTATTCTCTCACTCACACTTTGGAGAGTGGCGCACTTGTGGAGGAGGAGGCTCTGCTGTTAGGAGAAGACTTTCTCTTGTATTCTGGTTGTATCATTTCTCTATCTATCTTTGAGGAAGTTATTGGGGTTTTTCACCTTTATGGTTTTCCTCAAGTAAACTCTGTGTCTCTTGTGTGCTTGCATTATTGTGTTCATGATTGATATGTTGTAGATTTGTTGTACATGTTGTTCTCTCAGTTAAGATCCTAGATCAGATTGAAGTAAATTCTGAAAATTTAACAAGAGAGAGAGAGAGAGATGGCGTGAAGGGTAGTGTGTAAGGAGTGGGAATTTTGGGGTAGCGAGAGAGAGAGAGAGGAGTGGGGTAGGGATAGGGGGATGAGGAGTGGGGATAGAGAGAGAGAGAGATTAGGGGGTGATGGATTTTGGGAAAAGGAGAGAAGTTTAAGAGAAGGGGTGGAGTATAGGGGTAGAGAGAGAGAGGTGAGCAGGGAGGTGGGTGTAGATAGAAAGAGAGGGGGGGGAGAAATCCAGAGAGAGAGATAGAGATAGATAGATAGAGAGAGAGAGAGAGAGAGACCATTTTCATTGGTCTGAAAGAGAGAGGTTAGGGTTTATGGTGGAAGGGAAGAGAGAAAGGAGTGGTGGTTAGGGATAAGTGGAGAAGGTGGGGAGGGGGGAGTAGGAAGGTGAGTATGTGTGAGAGAGAGAGAGAGAGATCGGTGGGGTGTTAGGGAGTAGGATGAGATAGAGAGGCGTGGGGGTTAGGGGTAGGTGGAGAAGTAGGGGGTTGAGAGAGAGAGAGATGAGGGGGTTTTAGGGAGAGAAAGACACAGAGATCAAGATTTTTAGGGTTGTAGGAAGGAATAGGAAATTTAAAGGGAAATGGGGTAGATTTGAGGAGTGGTGGGTGTGGAGTATGGAGAGAGAGAGAGAGAGAGGTGGGATGATTAGGGATAGTTGGGAGGAGGGAAGTTGGGGGATAGAAATAGATAGATATTGAAGGTTTTGGGGAGGAGGAGGAAAATTAGAGAGAGGGGGGGTTAAGGAGAGAGAGGGGATTTAGTGGAATATAGAGAAACAAAGAGGGATAAAGGATGGGTGTTAGGGGGTTGGGGGAGAGAGTAAGTGATGGGGCTTAGAGATAGGTGGAGGAGTAGGGGAGAGAGAGAAAGGGAGAGGTTGTTATTAGGAGTTATCGGGAGGAGAGGGAGGGGGAGAGAGAGAGAGAGAGAGAGAGAGAGAGAGAGAGAGGGAGGATGGGGTTATTTTTATGGTTGGGACTCGGGGGGTGAGTGTGTGTGTGTGTGAGAGAGAGCAGGGGGGTGATTGTGTGAGAGAGAGAGCAAGGGTAGGGATTATGGGTATTTGTAGTAGAGGGTTGTTTGAGAGAAGGAGATAGAGACAGAGAGAGATGAGGGGTGATAACTAGGGGTATGGGAGAGGAGGCAAGCTATGAGAGAGAAAAAGATAGATTTCAAGAGGGAGAGGGGTTTGGGGAGGAGTAGGGAAGTGAGAGATTAGGGGGTATAATTGAGGAGTGTGAGGTTGAGAGAGAGAGAGAGAGAGAGTAAGTGAATGAGAGCTGACGGGGGATGACTAGGGGTAAGGGGGAGGATAGGGAAAGGGGAGAGAAAGGAATAAATATCGAGAGGGATAGGGGTTTGGGGAGGAGTATGGAAGTTAGAGAGAATGGGGGTATTTTTTAGGAGTGGGAAGTTGGGAGGAGAGAGAGAGAGAAATGGTAGGGATATGGGGGTTAGGAGACTAAGAGGGGGGGTGAGGGGTAGATGGGAAAGAAGGGGGTTAGGGAGAGAGGGGGGGCTTATGAGTGACAGAGAGAAAGAGATGGAGAGAGAGAGAGAGAGAGAGAGAGAGAGAGAGAGAGAGATGGTAGGGGTAGGGGGTGAGGAGTGGTTGGTAGGGGTTAGGTAGAGAGAGAGATTGGGTTGTTATGGATTTGGGGAGGAGGAATTCAAGGGAGAAATAGATAGAGATCAAAAGGGTTAAGGGTTTGGAGAGGAGTAGAGGGGATGGGGGGATTAGGTGAGAGAGAAAGAGGGGATGTTAGGTAGGGGAGTAGGAGAAGGGTTAGGTAGCGAGAGAATGGGGGTTATGAGTAGAGAAAGAGAGAGAGATTCAAGTTAGGGTTAGAGAGATAGAAATGAGGTCCTGATTATGAGTAGTGAGAGTAGGGGATTGAGGTAGAGAAAGAGATAGATATTAAGGATTTTATAGTTTTGGGGAGGAGGAGGGAAGTTTGCCAAAGGAGGGGATAGAGAGAGAGAGAGAAAGATGGGAGGGTGGTTAGCGGTAGGGGTGATTATAAGACATAGAGAGAGGGGGGTAAGGGTTAAGTGATTAGGAGAGAGAGAGAGGGGGGCATGGTTAGTGGTAGGAGTAGGAGAGAGAGAGAGGGGGTTTAGGGGAAAGAGAGATAAAGTGAGAGAGAGGGGGGCGTATTATGGGGTCAGATGAGAAAGAAATTGGTAGAGGTTAGGGTTAGGTGGAGATGTATGGGAGAGGGGAGAATTAGATAGGGCATTAGTAAGAGTTACGAGGAGGAGGGTAGAGAGAAAGACAGAAAAGAAGGGGTTATTTGTTGGTGTGGGAGTAGGGGGGTGAGTGTGTGCTTGTGTGTGTGTGTGTGTGTGTGTGTGTGAGAGAGAGAGAGAGAGAGTGGGTGCGGGTTATGGGAAGTTGGATTAAGGGAGAGAGAGATAGAGGGGGCTAGGTTAGTGGATGAGTAGTAGAGAAAGAGGGGGGTTTTAGGTAGAGAGAGGGTTAGTTCTAGGGGGGTTGGTGGAGAGAGAAATTTGTGGGGGATATGCATAGGTAGAGGAGAAGGACATATAGAGAAAGATAAAAGTTGTGAGTAAGATTTAAGGGAGGAAGGGAGCAAGAGAGAGAGAGAGAGGGAGGGAGGGAGGGAGGGGATTATTTTGTGGGGGTGGGGTAAGGGGTTTGAGAGGGAAAGTGCTTGGGGGGGAGTTATCTAGTTGGGGGAGATATAGGGGTGGTGTTTATGGGTAGATGCAGGAGAGGATTCAGATATACATAGAGAGAGATAGAGGGATATACATAGATGGGGGGTGTGGGTAAGGGGGTGAGAATTTGGGAGTTGGCATAAGGGATGAGGAGTGGTGGAGTAGGGAAAGGGGATATGAGAGATGGAGAGAGATAGAGAAATGAGCATGGAGGTGGAAGTATATAAGGAGAGAGATGGTGCAGATCTAGTTAGTGGTAGGGATAGGGGGGATTAGGAGAAGCATAGAGGGAGGGGGGTTGTTAGTGGTAGAGAGAGAGAGAGAGAGAGAGAGAGAGAGAGAGAGAGAGAGACAAGAAGGAGTTAGTAAGGGTTAGGGGGAGGATGGATGAGAGAGAGAGAGAGAGAGAGAGAGAGTGGGGGGGGGGAGGGAGGGGGTGAGTGTTTGTGTTTCAATGAGGGAGAAAGTGGGGGGTGTTAGACACTAGCGTGAGAGAGAGAGGGGTGAGGATTAGGGATAGGTGGATTATTTGGGGGATGTGAGAGACAAGGGGAGAGAGAGAGAGAGAGAGAGAGAGAGGTTTATGTGTATGAGGTGAGGGGGGGTTCTAGTGAATAGCGGGAGAGAGAGGGGTGGGAGTTAAGGTTAGGTTGATCAGTAGGAGGTTGTGTGTGTATGATTCAGAGAGAGAGAGAGAGAGAGAGAGAGAGAGAGAGAGTGAAGGGGGTTTCATTAGGAGTGGGTAGGAGGAGGGGGGTTTTGAGAGATAAAGAGATAGAGATTGAGAGGGTTAGGGTTTTAATGAAAATGGGGGTATAGTTGATGAGTGGGGTGTGTGGATATATATATATATATATATATATAGAGAGAGAGAGAGAGAGAGAGAGAGTGAATAGATCTAGTGGGGAGGAATTTGTTTGGGGGAGAGAAAAAGATAGAGATTGAGGGGGTTAGGGGTTTTGGTTTCATGGGGTAAGTTAGAGAGTTTTAGTCCCAGAGACGTTCTAAGGCTTCTTTTAGAAATGTGCTTGGGAATTAGTAAAATTTACTGTGTTCTTTTGCTTGGTCAAAATCACATTTACAATAAAATAATACAGATAGCCAATCTTGGAAAATTATGGGAAGTATTTCAATATGCCAGTGATCAGAATTCAAATGAATTGATGTAAATGGAATGGAACAAAACAAAGGTGCCTCAGAGAGAGTAAATATTTGTTTAATGTTTGAGAATAACGTATTGAGCCTAAGGGAGGAATTCAGTAGTTTAAAAAAAAATGATCACAGAACTAAACTTGAATAATATGAGGATATTATTTCCAGATAACCCAACATGAACACTTCATGCCATAACCATATTAGAAGCAATAATTCAAGCTTACAACACTCACATTAAAATCAGAATCTGATTCATAAATCATGAACAATATGATAGAGATTAATTAACAAGAGAAAGAATACTAAATGGACATATCAAAGTTTTGAATCCATAAGACCCCATTTTTGGCACCATAGAGAAACTGATGCAGCCTATTCATTGCTATGTGTTTCTAAATAAAATATTCATCATTAATCCCTTCAACCCCATCCAAGCCCTTTTCTCTTGAACCTTGCTTTCAACAGGGTGAAATTTCATCGACATCACCGAGTTTTGGAAGAGGACATGATCTCTATTTCAACAATCGAAACCGTTCAGGTACCACCACTCCACAGTTTGATCATCCTTCATTGGGACCGGCATGCCCCTGCCTTCCATGATTCTGCATTCAGAAGGCCTACTTCCCTTTCAACCACTGGAGTTTCCTTAGACATATCGGTTGAGACTTCAAACCTTTCTTGCCTAATTTTCTGCGAATGCGCATTTCCAGACTGCTCATGAACAATGGTCATCTGTGCCCTTAATGCTCCTTGTGTGCTTCCGCTGGAAATGAAATGAGCCATCGAAACTTTGTATCCTCATTGCTTCACTAGACAACTCTGGTAGACTCATGCATTAAGCTTTAGTGCACCCGACCTCCGAGGCTTAAGAACTCAATGATTCAAATTATACAATTGTTTGAGTATTTATAGCCTCAATTGCTCATTCCTTGAGAATCACATTGTCCTTAAGTAGTCTTTACCCAACCACCCATCGGGATTTTTCATGTTGGGGGAGGACTACTTCCGTATGATGGCAGTGTTAGTAATGAGTGGTGAGAGATGTTGCTTCTGACTGGTGTTGGCTATAACTGAACCAGAGGTTTTCTATAAGACCCAGGTTCTTTGCGCGTTCCCCTTTGACCAACAAAAACCCCTTCGCACTGGCCTTTTCGGCAACAACCTGCAAGAAGGCTGAGGTCTCACCCGACGTGTATCCATGGGGTATTGCGGAATCAGATTTCCATAGTAAGTGATGAGCTGCTTGGACGAACGGACTGCACAACACCACAAAGGGTAATTCCTACGAGGCGGGACTATGCAGCGATGGGCAATGCTGTCACCCGCACTACTATGTTCTCCTACTGCGGGGCTTCTACTGGAGTTGCGAACACTCCAACTTTATCCTATACCGGGATTATCTTGAAAGTGCTTAAGGTACTGAAATGAATATCACATTTCCATTCATTCAGATGCTTAACTGTCTAGCCTTCTAACCTTCATTCATTAACTCAGGATATCAAGATTCAAACATAACCGATTGATCTAATGCACTGTTATGCATTCCTTTACTGTGCGTAAGAAAATACTTAATGAATCGACTGATTTACTGCCTTCATACACTAGAATAAATGTTCACCATTCAACCATTCATGTGAAGCTTAACATATCATTTCCATACTTCTCTTAATGGTAAATGAATATAAAAACCCTCTCATAATGGTATGCAAGGAAACAATTAGACATTCATTGACAGAAAATACAAGTAGGCATTTATTCATAAGCACAATCACACAACAAGAGATTTAACGTGGTTCACTCCCCCGGATGGGAAGCTATGTCCACAAAAATGGTTGTTAATATATTTCTTTAGAAAGGGATGGGGACAACCGTTCTTAGCCTGCGCACTCAGCTGCAGACTATCTGTTAGGAACCTATGTCAACCCTTCTCTTTACTATGTTAGTATATTGTTGTTGGACGCATATGCTTTGTAAGTCGTCCTGTAGTATTTGTTGATCCGTAGTTTATATTAGCCCATAGTATTGACCCATAGTATTGGACGCATATGCTTTGTAAGTCGTCCTGTAGTATTATATGTCCCATGGTTTTTACTCATAGTATTGGGCATAGACTTAGTATATAAGTGTGTGTTGAGGTCATTGAAGGCACAGTGAAGTTAATTATATTGAGCTTGCTCAAAAGAGGTTGCCCCCTCGAACTGGCCCGTGATCAATATAAAAGTGATTCTGTTCTGTTATTTCTGATATCTTGTGTATTTGCATTAATTAATTATTGCAGGTTCATCACATCTGGTATCAGAGCACTTTCCTTGGCACAAGTGGGAATTTTTTTTTCTTTTTTTGGGTGGTGACTTTCAGATCAATTTCTGAAACTTTCTGCACAAAATCAGAAGAAACTGATTGTATATCTGAATTCCTCTTTCAAAAATACGCAGTTTCAAAAAAAAAATCATCTCATTTGGAGTTCTAAAAGTGGAGATATCGCGGATTTAAAATCAGCAATTTTTCAGAATTTCGGTGACGGCCGCGGAAATTGCGGCGAGAAAATCTTTTGACCGAGTGCCCAGATTTCTATTCCGCTTGCAAGGGTAGAAGCAGAGTGGTTGTTCCAGTTCCAGAAACATGCTATAATAGCGATTCTGAGCAATATAGATCTGGTTTTTGAACATTGGGTGGAATTTTTGCCCAAATTTTTTCTGTTGCAGGTTCGGATTTGGGAATAATCCCTATCCACTTAACTGTGGGAAGTACTTGGGCATAAGCCCTAAAACTCATTGTGAGGAGTACCACAGGAACCCCGAAGTAGCTAGCCCATTGAGAGGATCTGCCAGCGAAAAGGGCAACGACCCCTACCTGATTGACTAGTTCCCACTCGTGAGGTAAACCAAGAGCTGTCGTTTGTGGCAAAGCGGTTATCAGTTTTACCTGAGCCGTGGAGTGAGGGGTACTGCCCCAATACGCAAGCCGTCAGACAGCATTGGTGGCCGAGTGAAAACCCTGAACTGTTAGGAAGCCGCACATACCTGGGGTCCATATCTACTTTCAGCTGAACTATTGTCGATCACTGCTGCGCCGTTTCAGATCCATTTTGCAAGCCGTTCCAGATCCAGTCGTTCGACGTTGTTCCAGATTCCTTCTGAGCCGTAGCCGCTCCAGTCTGTAAAAAAAAAAAAAAAAAAAAAAAAAAAAAAAAAAACCTGGTTATGGTTGTCACCTGTGCAGGAGCACACACCATGGAGGAAGCACTGGCAGCCATCCAAACCAAACTCCAAGATCTGGATGAAAAATTTCTCATCCTCCATCTACAGCATTCAACCATGAACAATACCAGACAGCCAGAATCTTTTGCAGCCACCAGGTTCTCTGCTTCTAGCAATTTTCGTGGGCCGAAGCTTGATTTTCCTCGCTTCAATGGTACTGATCTGACTGGATGGATATACCGAGCAGAACAATATTTCAATTTGCATAATACTTTTGATGTTCAGAAAGTTCCACTTGCATCCTTTCATTTGGAACATGAAGCCCTTCAATGGTACCGTTGGTACATCAAAGCTCATCCCGAGCCAAACTGGACATATTTTTGCCAACTCATTTTGCCACGATTTGGTCCTAGTGCTTTTGACGACTTCACAGGAGCACTCACTAAACTTCACCAAACTGGCACAGTGAAAGAGTATCAGATGGAATTTGAGAAACTAGCCAATCACACAGAAGGATTGTCTGATGAATTCTACAGGAGTTGTTTTATCAGTGGTCTCAAGGATGAAATCCGCTCAGAGGTCAAAATGTTTTGTCCCAACACAATGATGGAAGTCCTAGGGTTGGCTAAGTTGGCCGAGGATAAGATCGCAGCTCAACAACGCTCCAAACCCACCTTTGTTCCCTTCAGAAATATGGGTTCCCAACGACCTCGCATCATGCCTGCTCCTCAACCAACTCCTATCAAGCATTTGTCTGAAATAGAAATGCAGGCACGCCGAGAAAAAGGGCTTTGCTATAATTGTGATGAGAAATTCACTCGGGGACATAGATGTGTTCAACAAAAGCTCTATGTCTTGGATGTGGATTCTTCGCCTGCCTTAGAACTTGGTGAAGAAGCTACAGATACAGTAGATGATCCGGTCGACATGCAACACCCGCTTGTTGACACCCCATCTTAGGACGACCCACCCGAGATCTCTCTCCATGCTGTAACCGGCGTCACCACCCCACAAACAATGCGGGTTAGGGGATACTTCAAGAAGCTCCCTCTTACCATACTCATTGATTTTGGTAGCACTCATAACTTCATTGACCCTCGAATTGCCAAACAGGCTGATTGTTTTGTCCATCCTTGCTCCAACTTTGAAGTCATGGTTGCCAATGGGGGCACCTTACCTTGCAAGGGGAAGTGTCACAATGTGCGTATCTCTATGGAAGATTATAACCTACGCTCTGACATGTTTGCCTTGCCCTTAGGCGGATGTGATGTGGTTTTGGGCGTTCAATGGTTATGCACACTTGGCCCCATCTTATGGGATTTTGCTGAACTTTGGATGCAGTTTAAAGTCAATGGGGCACAACACAAATTTAGGGGCTTACAACCAGGGTCTCTCTGCATCATCAGTTCACATCGCCTGGAAAAAATCCTTAAGAAGAATTCACATGGTGTCATCACTCAGCTTAATTCCATTCAGATGCACCCATCAACAGTCTCCACTACTCCCTTAGATAGATATGCAGGTATCTTTGTTGACCCAATGAGCTTGCTGCCTTCAAGAGACCTTTCCGGTAAGAATGTAGCCACATCTACCTCTCAGCAGGAAATGATGGCTATTTTGCATGCAGTACAGAAGTGGCAGCCATACCTATTAGGCAATTATTTCTGTATCAAGACTGATCTCCCGAGTCTGAAAAATTTTCTGGAACAATGGGTCTCCTCCCCAACACACCTGCAATGGGTTATCCAACTCATGGGTTATCCCTATGTGATCACTTACAAGAAGGGTAAGGACAATATGGTGGAAGATGCTCCTTCTCGCACAATTGATGACCCAGTTTCTCTTACAGCTCTTTCTCTGCTTGTTCCAAATTGGCTGCAATATGTTCAATAGGGCTATCTCTTCTATGAACTCCATGCTTCTTCATCAACAGGGCACTCTGGGTTCTGCAAAATGTATGACCAGGAACAATGTAACTCATTTTGGCCGGGACTAAAAATGACAATTCAACAGATGGTGGCTAACGATGATACTTTCCAAGTCAACAAGGGGGAACCGACACTTCTTTCGGGATTGATCAAACCCTTGCCCATCCCTACACAGCTTTGGCCAACTATTTTTATGGATTTCCTAGCAGCACTCTGGTGGTATAATACCACATCTCAAAGGACACCATATGAAGCAGTCTATGGACAAACACCGCCAGTTCTTCTTCCATACACCCTTAGCAGCTCCCCAGTTCAGGAAATTGATCGGTTCTTCGAAACCACGATCAGATTCTTCTCATTCTGCAGGACAATCTTCACATGGCCAGAATTCGCCGGAAACAACAAGCCGATCAGCACCGTTCTGAGCGCATTTTCCACGCAGCTGACAAGGTTCTTCTTCATCTATAGCCTTCCAGCAATTCTTCTTGACACTCCAAATGCGTCAGTGGCCCGAAATGCAAACCGAGGATGCTACCGGGGAACCACTCCTTCAGATTCTGCAGCAATTTCTCCAACCAAAGCTTTGAGGACAAAGCTTTTTATAAGGGAGAGGGGATGTTAGGAACCTATGTCAACCCTTCTCTTTACTATGTTAGTATATTGTTGTTGGATGCATATGCTTTGTAAGTCGTCCTGTAGTATTTGTTGATCCGTAGTTTATATTAGCCCATAGTATTGACCCATAGTATTGGACGCATATGCTTTGTAAGTCGTCCTGTAGTATTATATGTCCCATGGTTTTTACTCATAGTATTGGGCATAGACTTAGTATATAAGTGTGTGTTGAGGTCATTGAAGGCACAGTGAAGTTAATTGTATTGAGCTTGCTCAAAGGAGGTTGCCCCCTCGAAGTGGACCGTGATCAATATAAAAGTGATTCTGTTCTATTATTTCTGATATCTTGTGTATTTGCATTAATTAATTATTGCAGGTTCATCACACTATCCCTCCTCTCAAAAATAGGTCTCTGCGCACATAGCTGCAGATCCTTTACAATATTCTTAGCTCAAAGAGATTTTACAAAACAACAACTTAGAACCCCCAAAACGTAACCCCATCCCATACAAAATGGTCTTCTTAAATAGATCATGCCTCTAAGGTCATGTATTTACAAAATCGAAGACATAAACCCAAAAAACCCTTAGGGTTTACAAACTGCGTCGATTTCCCTAAACCGGCTTACTGGCATCTGGTAGCATCTGTTGCATCGTGGTGGTTTTCCACATCTTCAATCCATTGCTATTAGCCTTCCTATCGCATGCGTTCCAATAGGTCGCCTCCATTAAAACGTTCACCTCTAACGGTTTCTCCCACCAAGCGTGCCAAGATGATGGCGGGAAAAACTACCCTATAGCAAGGAAACGGATACTAGCAATTGAAAGGGGATGAAAGGTAAGCGTATTAAATGCATTATAGAAATGTTCATGAAAAGAAATAGGTTATAGGCCTTGAGAACATACCTTTCGAATAACGTTCGATCCTAGCTCTTATTCGATCTTGCACTCGATCCTCAAGTCCACCTCCCGTTGACTAAACCTGCAATACAAGTACCTTTCTTAGCGTATCTTGGATAATATATAATGATGAAAAAGACAAAGCAATTTAAACATCCAATATTAACCAAAACAAATCCAAACAAGTATATCACTTCAACAAACACTTAATTTGGGACAAGAAAGACGCTTCAACCTTTTATTATCAAATGCAAATTGATGTTACAACATATACCTGACTTTGTGACATGCTCCTGCAACTTGATCCTGGGGTCTTGCTCTTCTCTCGCTTGGATATCTTCTAGCATAAACTCCTCCAATGCAAGCTTCTCTTTAAAAGTCTCTTAATAACATTCATGTCTCTAACCCCTGTCTTTATTCTTCCCTATATTTATAGGACAAGAGAAGCAGTTCAAGTCAAGAGATGGTTATGGAGGAAGTTGGGGAAGTTGGGAAACCAACTGCAACTAATGCTCTTCGTGAAATTAATTATTTTTTAATCATCTTTTGAGATGTACGCTACTATTGTTCAGTGAAGTAGCGTTCAGGGCACTACTATAGTGCTTGTAAACTAGTGCTCATCGCTTTTTGAATGTTGAGCGCTACTCTGCTGAAGAGGAGTAGTGCTCATGAGGCGTGAGCACTACTATTACATGTTGGAGTAGGGTACAGGCGCTAGTCTATTGAAGTAGAGTAGCGCTGATATCTCAGAATGACATTTTTAGGGTTTTTCAGTCTTGTCAGGAAGTGGAGTAAGTCAAAGTCTCATCTAGGGTCAACATGCTCCTCCATCCAAGTTGTCCTTTTGTGTGATCAATAGTTCAAGATGATCACGAACGGAGAGGTGCAGGTTTGACCTATAACAAATGCCCCCTAATGTGTGAGGGCAGAGGGAAACGATGGCCAAGATACATTATAATCCAAAGCCAAAGGAGGAGCAAAGAACCATAGAAACAAGTCACAAGAACACCTAAAACAAAGATCAAGGTCAGCAAGCAATTATATCTTTGACATCATATAGATGTGCAATGTGATACAACATGATTGCCGATACAGAACAAGGAGATGTATATATAGCATGGCAACTCGGAATACAAGTGTGGATCCATGTCAAACTAAGAGAACATAGCCATAACAACAAACTTGATCTATGTCTCATGGAGAGCCGAATATAAGTGAGGCTCAGTCTTGCGCAACTTGGGTGATAACAGAATGAGGTAATGTCATCCAAAATCCCAAGGTCTTCATCCAAAACAACTCTAGGTACAAACCCTAACCATGTGAATAGATGAGCTGACAGTCGAACATGGGGGTATCATTTGATTACCGGTCATTGATGTATACCGTTAACAAACATGAGGACTTCCACCGATAATGATGATGGGGCCCAAGGTACCAAGTACGGTCCGCCAAGTGTGAATAGATGGAATTGGAGTCGAACACTTGGGGATCCTGTTGAAGAAGAGACATTAATGTATTCTCAACATTCAACAGCGAGGAAAATTGCCACTGGTGATTGCAATTTCCAAGGTACTAACCGAAACTCTAAACTTCATTCCCGGAGTAAAATGAGTTGATCTCAATGGGAAGAAGTTCGTTGGAAGGGAGGCCTTAAGGCATCCTCCATCATCCCACTCGAGGAACACTCAACTGGTATGAGATGATATGGAATATGTAACAAGACTGACACTAGGATGGCCAACACATGAGGTCAAGGTAAACTGCAGAATGGCCGACACAGGGCATATCCTTGAACAGTGAGCACGACACAAAGTGACTCAGGCAGTTTCTGACATAATGGGATAAATGATAAGCCTGAAATGTAAGAGACATTATCAGACCCTCCATATGGTTGGAAGAATAACCAACCGGGGGAGTAAACAACTCGGAGATCAGGTTCACCCTGAGGTCAAAAACTAAACCCAACCGACAATATAGACTCAAGTAGGTGCTGTGTTCAAGGATAGAACTGACGGAACTGCCTTTGACATTGAAGATATGACATATCTTTCCCATCCCTTATTCTTTTTAGATAAAAGAATACCTTTCTTGTTGTTTTAATGAGTCCAAGAAAGAATGAAAAACTCAATAGATCCAACCATGTAAAAGTTTAACGAGCCCATGGGAGGAAGACTTAGGACCTTCTTCTTTATTTACAGAGTTCGAAGAAGAGATAGAAGATTACTCTATATTACTGGTCTCTGGATTTTAATATCAAGCCGAGATCTGTTCTTGCTCGCCGGTGTTTTCAATTTTAACGAGTCTGAAAAACTTAAACAATAACTCCATATATCTGCTCGTGGATTTTAGTATCGAGCCCAAGCAGATTAATGCTTGCTGGTGTTTTCCTATTTATAGAGTCTGAAAAACTTAAACAATCCTCTTTTCACCTATCCGTGGATTTTATATCGAGCCTGGATTGGTTTATGCTCGACGGTGTTTTCTTGTTTATAGAGTTAAAAACTTAAACAGTCCTCTACTTACCCTCTCATGGATTTCACATCGAGCCCGAGTAGGTGAATGCGCGCTTGGTATTTTCATGTTTAGTGAGCCTGAAAACCCTAAAGAAAGGCTCCAAAAGGTCCTTTTTCGTGTAGTTAAGTCTCCTCCCCCGAAAAAGTATAAAACAAAGGGAAAAGAACTCTTCTAGCGCATACAGAAGTATACCTAGAGTATACATTTTCCATAATTAATCCACCTAGGCCCGGAAAAGGGATAATTCTATACCTGAGTGGATGAGCCTTCGATTACTTTAACGAGTTTGAAGAGGACAAGTTTGCTCGGCAATCTTGTTTAGGTTTAAATAGTCCAAACAAGAGCTTAAAATGACTTAAAGGTCAGCTTCTGGGATCATAACTTCATAATCTGCCAAAACTAGGTCTTCAACAAAATATTAGTTAATGCGACAAAAAATCTCGAATGATATATGAATTTTAACTATTAACTAGTTGACAAGGTCTAACATCGAGAATTTTTAAACTTAGGAGATCGATCCTACAAAAATTTAAGGAAAGAATGCGAGCTGGATTAGTATTACACCATATGTATGTTTCAATTGATTAATTAGGTGATTTTGATAAAAAATTTGAAACTATAGAGAACTAAACAATAGTGGGTAAAAAATTAAAATCCAATTCATATATATAATTTCATTTTAAAAATCAATTTCCAATTTGTTTTTGTAGGGCAAATATTTGGGGCAACCGTGGCATTTTCAAATCTCCATGGCGATCAAATCAAGCATCCAAACACCGTTCTTCTTCCACCAAGTGAGTTAGAATCCTTCCCACTTGCATTTTTATGGTTTAGTTTTTTTATTTTTTGAGCAAAAAATTGCTTGCCACGCAATGCTCACAACTCTTACTGTGCGGGTGCTACTGTGCAACAATAGCAGTAGTGTGTAAAGGAGATGAGCACTGCTATGCTCAAACAGAGTAGTGCCCATACATTACTGTGTAGTATACACAGTAGCGCTCAAGCCTGAAAACCTAAAAGCAAGTGCCGACACTAAAAAAAAATGTCACTTTTTGTGCAGGATGGTTCTTCAATGGAGGGAGAGAGAACATGAGGACATGGATAGGTTGGCCATGCAAGACCCGGCCACTCTCCACACTCTCTGAAGATGCAGTTTATTGAAGTTTTACCGAATCGTAAACATGTGGGCCCTAAACAAATTATTTCAAAGACTTATTCAATACTGGGATGTGGATACCAATACTTTTGTCATCCATTGGAAAACTTTGGAGCTTACAGTTGATGACATTTATTTCATTACTGGTCTCTCACGGAGGGGAGATGTAATAAATCTGAAAGGGTCTTCTCGTGTGGGCATAAGATCTGTGCAAGAGTACTTGAATACATATTGTGTGGCTGGAGCTAAGAAATCAGGAAGCCAAATCTTGATTTCTACCATTGAAGGCCTCCCCTTGAAGGTGATAGTGAGTATGATTAACCGAGTGGTAGGTAGTGCCTCACTACACCTAGATTTCAGGCACTCTATGCATGTTGGTGTACAATGCTTACACGGTCATGTATATGATTGGTGTACTAGTTTACTGGCGAGCATGAAAGCTCAATTGACAAGTTGTAAATCCGGCACAATGAAGAATTTTGGGTACGGTAGCATTTTGTGTACTTTATTCTTTGAGAGGATGCCTGCTATTAGTTTGGGGATGCCTCTACCTTAGGTTAACCCCCATGAGCCTAGACTAGGTAATTGGGGTGACATATTCCTCCACCAGGGTGGTGGGGAAAGTCACTATTGTTATCATTCTGATGATTTCTGGGGGTGGTGGGAGAGGCAAGTGCCCGCTTTCGAGCAGTTTCCATATGCTGGATTGGATTTCTGTCATGATCCATACCTGGTGCTTCCTCCAAGTGGAGCTTGGGGAGATATTGGTATGTTTAATTTTTGAGAATTATTTAATTTTTTCAAACTTTTCAAGTATTTGATTTTTATAAATGAATTTTGAAGTGCTAAACAAGTGTCATATGCAGATCTTGGGCCTGTCCGTCCCGAGGGACATCCTACCATCTTTGTGAGGCTAGCTGATATTACTGCAGTAGATGCTATGTTGGGGACCATAGAGAGAAAAGTGAGTCGGTTGACTCATGAATTTCCTGCATGTCGTATGGATCAGATACCTATTGATATGCAGGAAGATGTAGTTGGGGTGCCCCCAGCATGGCTTAGGGTGCTGCGAAAGATAGCTAGGCTAGTCATATGCTATCGCAATGTAGTAGATGATGATGAGGTCCCTCCTTCTCCATAGGAGAGGGATACATTCTATGTATATATTTTTGAGGCTACTATGCCCAGTTTTGTACTTTTATGACATGACTTGATAGACTTGTGATCCAAAACTCATATATTTTTTGATACAGTATCGGCTATATACAGTATCACTTATTTACATATGTTTGTGTTTGAATTTTATGTGTGCAATGTTGTTTATGAAAGTGTATGATACAAATTCCAGTCTAACACATAGTTTGCTAATGAATCAGCTAATGCGTTTAAATTTATTGGAATGTGTTCATATATAATAGAATCAAACTGTCTTTCCAATAGTCTAACTCGTAAAAACTGACGTAGCAATCCAGGATCTCTAATCTGGTAAACACCTATTAACTGAAATACAATTAGTTGTGAGTCAAGTCTTACCTCCAAATGTGAAATGCCATAACTGAGAGCATCTCGGAGAAGTTCTATAACTGCACTGTATTCAGCCACATTATTCATGGTAGGACCCAAACAAACCGCCCCCAAAGAGACAAGTTGGCTAGCGGGTGAGTAAATGACCCAAGCTGCTGCAACCAACTGACAGGTGTGGCGACTGGCGCCATCAGCAAATCCTAATAAATCTTCGGCTGACATCTGGTACACGAAACGAAAAACACACATAAGATTAACTGACAAGCATAACAAAAACTAGCTTTACAAAAATACACAGCTATGTTACAAGAAAAAGTACATCAGCCTAAGTGTAGTACTTCTTCAGGTAGAGCCCATTTCTAGGCTCAACCAACTTATTACCTTCGTAATCTATTAGTTCATAGGAACCTTTCTTCAGTACTTTGGAAATTATAAAAGGTCAGAGCCACCTGGATTTGAATTTTCTAGGTCCTAGGGGTTCTTTGTCTTGATCCCAAAGTAGGACGAAGTCTCCTTCAATGAAAACCCTAGGTTTGATGGATTTGTCATACTGTCCTTTGACTCATTTTTTTTGGACCTCGTTTGTTGTAAGCGCGTCACGGCATTGTTCATGTAGATGTTCTAAGTGTAACAAACGTTCTTCTAGTATTGAAGTATCTGGTAGTAACTGAACTGCTAGGTTTAGCGAAGGAATTTCGCATTCAATCGGTACGACTGCTTCTATCCCATGCACAAGTTGGAAGGGAGAGAATTCGGTAGCAGTCTTAATGTTGGCTCAATAATCCCAAAGAGTCGGGTACAACATGATGTGCTAGTTATTTCGACTGGCATTAATAGTTCTCTGCAATATAACCTTTAAAGTTTTGTTCACTGCTTCGACTTCTCCATTCACCTGTGGATAGTATGAAGATGAATGTTCTTGTCAAAAACCAAGCATTGTAGACAACTCAGTCATCATGCTATTTTGGAAATGACTGCCATGATCAGTCACTATCTCTTTAGGTATGCCGAACCATGCAATAATCTGATTAAACATGAAATAAGCGGCAGTTTCTCCATCTGCCTTGACAGTAGGCATTGCCTTCGCCCACTTAGTAAAGTAGTTAATGGAAACAATGATGCAATGATGTCCTCCAGCCGAAACTGGATTGCAAGTCATGTAATCAACCCCCCATTTTGTGAAGGGACCTGCTGTAATTACAGGATGAAGATGAGTTGGGTGTGCCCTCATTTTATGAGTGAAAAACTGACATGGATGACAGCGTTTCACCGCTTCCAAACAATCTTTAAAGATCGTGGGCCAAAAATATCCAGCTCGCAGTATCTTCTGAGCTGTTGCCAACCCAGAAAGATGTCCCCCACAAGCTCCACTGTGGGAATCATTTAATACTGCTTCGGCTTCTTCTCGAGTTAAGCAACGTCATAAAATGGAATCTACCCCCCGTCGATAAAAAGTATCTGAGATGATGAGGTAGTTCTTCACATGGCTTTTGAGCTTGCGTCGCTCTTCTTGAGAAAAAGTAGTAGGACACCTCAAAGTCTGGAGATATACTAAGATATCCCTGTACCATGGATCAGAGGAAGCAATGAGGAATATATGTTCATCTGGGAATGATGATTCTTCCTCAACGTATTCTAGGTCACTTGGAAACTCTGAGATTAACTCAGCGAACACTAGTGATTTCTTCTACTTGGCTGATTGGAAGACCAAATTGAACTCCTGTAGGATTACAATCCATTTATTATATTTTCCACTGATGATTCATCGGGTGAGAACGCACTGGAAAGGATTGAATTCTGCTATCACAGTAGTAGTTTGTAAAAGTATATAGTGACGAAGCCTCTGTACCGCGTAGATCGCGGCAAGTGCTAAGTTCTCAACGTGCGAATATTTAACCTCAGGGGCTATCAATGCACGAGAAAGATAGTAGACAACATGCTCTTGGAGCGTATCGTCTTCCTAAACCAAAACTATACCAGACGCTGCCAGATATAAAAGAAAATCTTTTGCATAGTCTGGCGGGCGCAACAAGGGTGCTGAAAGAAGTGCCTTTTTTAAGGCTTCAAAGGATGCTTGAGCAGCCTCATCCCACACAATGTAGGAGTCTTGTTTGAGTAGCCTCATAAAACCTTTAGTAATTTTAGCATAGTTTATGATGAATCGCCGTAAGAAATTAGACATGCCTTGCATACTTTGGAGTTGTCACAAGGTGCGAGGAGGAGGAAGATTTACATTCACCTCTACTTTCAGCGGGTCGACCATTATGCCACGACTGGAGACAATGAAGCCCAGTAGACGTCCCGATTCAACACAGAACACACACTTATTAGGATTCAAATGAATCTTATATTGTCTGCATCTTTCAAACACCTGTCTAAGATGAGTTGGATGATCCCGTCTCTTTCGAGATCGCGCCGGGAGATCATCCAAGTAAGGTTCTACTATGTGTTTGATATCAAGAAAAGCAAAATTCATCGCATGTTGGAAGGTAGCTCTAGCATTCTTCAAGCCAAATGGCATCTTCCGGTAAGAAAAGGTCCCCCATGGGAAAATGAAAGCTATTTTATGCTGGTCCTCAGGTTTGATTTGTATTTGATTGTATCCCAAAAAACCATCCATGAAAGAGAACATCTCATGTCCCGCACAAGCATCTATGATTTGATCGATAAACGGTGTAGGATAGTTATCTTTCAGACAAGCTTTGTTCAAGTCCCGGAAGTCAGTATAGACTCTAATGGTACCTTGCTTCTTATCAACCAGAACGGGGTTCAAAACCCATTCCGTCATGTCAATCGGATAGATGAAACTGACTTTAAGCAACTTTTCAACCTCCGCCTTGATGGCGGCTGCTTTTCTAGGGTTCATAGGATGGAGCTTTTGTCTCACAGGTTTTGCATTAGGGTATGTCATGATGACATGCTCCATGATGGCTGGGTCTATACCTGGCATCTCCTCATATGACCAGGAAAAAACATCGTGGAATTCTTTAAAATTTTTGTATACAGAGCGATCTCTTCTGGAGAACAGTCTGCACCAATAAAAATGTTTTCCACGACCCTAGGTTTGGTGGAAATGTTGTCGGAATTGTTCTTGATATATTAGCCATATTTCCCTTAGCATACACAGCTCTTGAAGTAGAAGGAGATATGACAAATCAACCAATCCACCGGGTCTCACAGGGAATTCCCCTCTCTCAATCCTGTCTAGATCTGGAAGCATGTAGGACCTATGGTGCATATGTTCCCATGGTTGGTCCAGGCCCATCATGACTTCTAATATGGCTTCATCATACGGTAAAACCGTTTCTAAACAATCGAATGAGTGAGTGGAATTCAGTGACCATGCTGGAGCATAGTCCATATCTGACTCAGCAGAGATTGGCGGAGTCATGATATGTTCCATTGCAGCATGTTGTGTTTCCATATAGGCCACTTCTGCAATGGATGGAGGCACAAAAGGTTCTGACGTAGTGGGAAGGATCCAAGGATCAGTTCTTAAACCAACTGTGAATGTTTCGGTAGCAGTACCCACATCAGAATGCATAAAAAGAACATGGGAGGGGAGGTCGAAAGTGCCTATTAATGACCCATACAGCCCTGCTCCTAAACTCTCATTGACTGGGGCAGTTTGATCAACTAAGGGAATTGTGGTTTATGAAGAAGTCTGGTTTTTTCTGTGAGTGAAAGAAAGTTGATCAACTGTAATGACCTTACCTTCAAATGGGAACATAACAACTCGAAAAAATGCTGATGCAATAGCTCGCATGGCATATGTCCAACTCCTGCCTAATAACATATTGTAATCAAGCAGAGCGTCCAAAACTTCTACTTCTACAGCAACTGTCTTACCAGCCAATGTGACATCAAATGATGGCAAAACCCCATGTGGACGGAAAGTCCTGCCATCAAATGCAGTAAGTAGTGTGTTAGAAGGGGCTAACTCGGGGGAACCCAAAGCTATCCAACAGGAAATTGACATTAAGTAGGTCGACGTGCCCTCATCTACGATAGCTCATTTGATGGTCATTGGGCCATGGACGACTTCAATCTGAAGAGCAACGTGGTAGGGAAACCAGTATTTGATATCAGCCATATCAAATTGCGTAGACATGTTAGAGGATTCCATACTTCCAATAGATGCCAGAAGTGCATTCCATTGTAAAGGCCAACTTTGCAAGACTTCTAAGGTAGACATGGCACAAGGGGTCTGGGCTAAATCTTCAACCACATTGTAGTTGGAGGCGACCCGAGTGTTGGGATTGTGTGATGCCCGTTTCAAGACACCTTTCGGGATCTTGGGCATTGGGTCCATAGGTATGTGGAGTGGAGTGGAGGATTCTGGAATCTCTTTATCCTTTTTATGTGCGTCTGGGGTATAATTCCTGGCTCTCGTTTGTAAGAGTGCATCCGAATTAACCATGTTAATAAAAGTTTGATCAACCGTAGCAGGTGTAGTGCCCCCTGTGTTGGAGGTGCTAGAAGCTGAGCTCTGCCCCTTAGGGAATGGATCTTTTAGTACAGTAGGCTTCTTTTCTCGTAATAGCTTCTGGGCTTCTTCAAGCAGAGGGCATTGGTGAGTAAGGTGGTCCTGCTTGCAAAGTTTACAAGGGAACTTAACCTTCTTTTTATCTTTGTTACCCTCTTCGACATTCTCTTTTTTGGGCTTCTGATGGTTCCCCTCTCCTTTCTTGCCCTTCTTTTTGTTATTGGGCTGCCGAGGGCCCTTTTGATTGTTCTGAACTTGGTTGACAGGTTCAGAAGTAGAAGGAGAGGTTGTGATGGAAGAAACTTCTGTAGTCAATTGTTTGACAGATAAGGCATGAACTTGTTTGGTCAATGCTTCAAAAGCTGCAAAGTCAACTGAACCTACTATGCCTTCAGCATGTGGTCCAAGTGTAGGTCTACTCAGATCGGTATTCAATCATGGTGCATCAGGTATGATCTCATATAGTAACCTGGAATGTGCATAAATGAGATCTAACTGCTGGGTCCGTAGGATGGCTTCTTCCTCGTTAGATACTCTAGACGTAGCTACTTCCTTAGAAATTTAAGGAAGGAGTGATTTCAAATACCACTCAAGAAGGAATTCTAGAGGTATGTTGGCTTTAATGAGCCTCTTCCATCTTCGCCACTCCTGAGTGTGATCAGATAAATGAGTAGCTTTATTTTTCCTAAATGTAGACAAAAGGTATGTTCTGGCATCATACCGTACAAGAAGCTAGAAGTGATTCAAAAAGACAGTCGCGAGATCCCCAAAATTAAAGAATGTAGCTGCAGGTAACTCAATGTACCATTTGGCTGCAGCACTGGTTAAAGTCCTTTGGAACAGTCTCAATCTAATGGAATATTCATTTAATGAGTTCGAGGAGCACCATAAATGGAAAGTAGTGACATGGTCACCAGCATCTTCACCTGTTTTGCCTTCAAACTTTGGAATGTCCGAAGGTAACTTGGTAGGAACTGGTGGCCATGTAGCATTATGATACATTGGCTCGTTGGTCAGTTTGGAAAGATCTGGCAAATTTAAAGTTTCCAGAAATGGTAAACGAGGTCGATAAGACGGTACTTGATAAGCTGGGGTTGAAAAAAGGGGAACCACCCATGGCTTGACCCGTGAACTGCTGGTAGGGGTTGCCCCTAGTCGTCTACTGGTAGGGGTTACCCCCAACCATCTGTTGGTAAGGGTTGCCCCCGGCCATCTGTTGATAGGGGTTTCCACCTACCATATGTTGATAGAGGTTGCCTCCAGCTACTTGTTGGTAGGGGTTGCTCCCTATCATCTGTTGTTGCACGAAAGTATTATTGAAATTTCCCCACCCATATGAAAGTGGGTTAGTGCTTTGTGGGTTCGTCCACTATGGCTGGGTGTTAGCCCCGCCATATTGCTAGTTAAAAATATTACCCCCTCCCCCTGAAAATAAGGAAAAAGGGACATTACCTGCAGGCATATTACATTGATTCATGTTGGGACCTGCAAAGGTATTGAGACCAGTGGTAGCTGACGTAGACGGCGCAGTCATGGTACTCATGACAGGCACAGTTGCAGAAGCACTTGGCCCTAAAGCGGGTGTGAAAATCCAAGTACTGGGTATATGATATAACGGTTGAAACATAGGAGGTGGCACTAAATTGGCTGTACTGCTAGGTCCAACAGTAGGTGTAGAGGTAGATGCCATAGTTGTTGAAATCGGCATACCTAACGTACCAGTATTAAAACTGAAAGACGGAGTGGACATAGAGGTTGTCTGTGCCGAACTCGGTGTAGCAGTAAAAGGAGGATTCACAGTGTTAGTGTTCATGCCTATGGTGGGAGTTTGTGGAACTCCCTATTCACCTCCTAGAGTAGACATCAAATGTCCAGGCAAGAAATTATATGCACTATAATCGGGCTACTGGAAACCAACAAGTAACAGAAGCGAATTTCTAGGATTGGTCAGAGGAGGATTAAAGGGAGTGTTGTACTCTGCAGAAGTAAGATCTTCAATCTCAATTGAACTAAAATGTCACTGATCTAGAGTACCCGATTGTGGTTCCTCAGGAACCTCTATTTCAGGGTTTTCTATTGCTGTTTGTTGTTCTTTAGGAAACTCAACTTCAAGTGGTAGTTCCTCAGGAATTCTTATTTCACGATTTTCCATTGTAAAAATTTCCTCAGGAAGTTCTGTTTCAGGAATGGTTTTTGAAGAAACACTGGGGTTTACCCATTGTCGTCTAGCTGGCGGTAAAGGTTCTGTTCTAAGTGGGGGAAGGTTTTGAATCCTTCTCGATCTGCAAAATTCTTGGTTCTCCGTGATTATATATATAAACAAAAACTAGAAAACCTAGTGGCCGCTAAGACTAGGGGGAAAACAGCATGCCAACTAAAAATTCCTAAGTATGCAAACCAAGCAAACGAGATGCCTTCCGGAGAAGATTCTAGGACGACGAGGGCCCAGAACAGATCAACGAAGGATGAAGAACAGTAAACCGGTGTCCACAATACAATGACTAAGGGTGCAAGCGCTGGAATCACCCAACCGCCCTCCCAAAGACCTGCAAGGGATTTCCTCCCACGTCTGTCCTAGGTACAACAGATATACCCTCCGCTGTCACCTGTGTATGAACCTATGGTCAGATACTAAGGATACCACAACATCGAAAACTCCTGGGGGAACAGTCTCTGGTTGAATCAGAAGGCGTGGGCAGGGTAACTGAGCCCGAAACTCAAAAGAGTCCCCAAACGCGATTCAATCCTGGTATATGCTCGAAACAGAAAGTAGGAGGAGTATTCCCAACAATCTAATCTCACAAGACCTACTACATACATCCTAGGCAAGCTTTGAGTGAAATGGATTTACCTGTGATAGTCGAACTATGATTTTTGCGTAATGTGTGATCTTGAGTGGTTTAAGGTGATTTAAACTCAAGATCCTAACCAAGACTAGTTGGTGTAGTGTATCCCTAAAAAAGAAAAAATGTTTCTATTCAATTTTATTAAAGATTTTTAGGGTTGTTATTACTCAAAAGGTAGTGCGTTTGTCTGGCGTGGTTGCAACAGAAAATCAAAAGTGCATAAATTCTAACTTTCGACATCAAAGCTCTCTTTTTTTATTTTTTCATTTAAAATTCTTTTCCAAACTGAAAAAACTGAGCAAATCTACCTAAATTTCTTTTTTGTTTTCTTTTGGAATTGTACACAAAATAACCTATGCTATCTTGTAACAAATATAAGCCTTATTAATCTTAAAGCTACCAAATGTTTTTCTTTTTCTGTTATTATAAACGAAAAAAACTATAAACATGGAAAGCAAATAAGACTTATGTGCAATGTGTAAGTATGGATAAAAATGGTTCTTAAGCTTACAGCTGTCAAGGCACTAGCTCAACAAAGACTTGTCCTACAGGTGTTTTGCAAAAGAAAAAGCCTCTATACTCGGAAACAAAGTGGGGAGAAAACAAAGGAGAAAGATACTTAAAACTGGGAATCCAACACAAGAGGACTGACCCAAAGCATCAAACCCTAGCAAGGCCACTATGCCAAGAAAAAGGTAGGCAAGCAAGCTACCAACCACCCTACTAATACAAGGACTGAGAAATGAATCCACCTAAAACTCTTTAAACACACTTGAAACTAGAAAAGACAAAAAGTCAAAGAAGGTTGGAAATCAACAAGTTTGGAAGACACCCTAAAGGCTCCAAAACAGACCAAACCCTAAAACAAAGGATAAGATAGGTAAAGAGCAAACAAATGTTGCTACAAACAACGAATGCAAAAACATACAGGTTTGTAAATCAACAACATACAGTCAGGATAAGAATAAGCGGAAGTGTTCACCAAAGAACAAAACCTAGTCTTCCAAAAGAGTTATAAACAGTCCAAACATTCCACAGGTAAACAAGCGATCTAAAGATGGTAAAAAGACTCAAAGAAAGGTTCTACGACTTAAAGAAAAGTTATAAACCTCAAATACCAGTCAAGGAGATCTAAAAACAAAGTCATAAGACCACCAAAAAGGCTAAAAACTCAAACAGACCACTAACAGAAGGCTACAGGAAATATACCCTACTGTGCAGTAGGGAAACTAGCACTCCTGAAGAGATGGGTGCTATTGTATGTATAGCAAAGTAGCATATGGGCGCTACTGTATGTATAACAGAGTAGCACTCAGGTCTTAAAAGTTAAAAACTTACTTTGAAAAGATGCAAAAAGACTGATTCAAGAAGAGAAAAACAAGCAGGGGGGTACCTACATGGTTTCTCAGCACATAAAAGGAGTTGAAATAGTTCTAGGAAGACAAACAAGAAAGGTTTCCTAGAGAAAAAACACAATTATCCCCATTGGAGTTGCCAGTCTGTTGGCAGGAAAAACTACCCTATAGCAAGGAAACAGATACTATCAACTAAAAGGGGATGAAAAGTAAGCGTATTAACTACGTTACAGCAATTTTCATGAAAAAAATAGGTTATAGGCCTTGAGAACATACCTTTCGAATGACGTTCTATCCTAGCTCTTATTCGATGTTGCACTCGATCCTCAAGTCCACGTCCCGTTCACTAAACCTGCAATACAAGTACCTTTCTCAGTGTATCTTGGATAATATATAATGATGAAAAAGACAAAGCAATTTAAACATCCAATATTAACCAAAACAGATCCAAACAAGTATATCACTTCAACAAACACTTAATTTGGGACAAGAAAGACGCTTCAACCTTTTATTGTCAAATGCAAATTGATGTTACAAAATATACCTAACTTTGTGACATGCTCCTGCAACTTGATCCTGGGGTCTTGCTCTTCTCTGGCTTGGATATCTTCTAGCATAAACTCCCCCAATGCAAGCTTCTCTTTAAAAGTCTCTTAATAACATTCATGTCTCTAACCCCTCTCTTTATTCTTCCCTGTATTTATAGGACAAGAGAAGCAATTCAGGTCGAGAGATGGTTATGGAGGAAGTTGGGGAAGTTGGGAAACCAACTGCAACTAATCCTCTTTGTGAAATTAATTATTTTTTAATCATCTTTTGAGATGTACGCTACTATTGTTCAATGAAGTAGCATTCAGGGCGCTACTATAGTGCTTATAAACTAGCGCTCATCACTTTTTGAATGTTGAGCGCTACTCTGCTGAAGAGGAGTAGCGCTCATGAGGCTTGAGCGCTACTATTACATGCTGGAGTAGGGTACAGGCGCTAGTCTATTGAAGTAGAGTAGCACTGATATCTCAGAATGATATTTTTAGGGTTTTTCGGTCTTGTTAGGAAGTGGAGTAAGTCAAAGTATCATCTAGGGTCAACATGCTCCTCCATCCAAGTTGTCCTTTTGTGTGATCAATAGCTCAAGGTGATCACAGATGGAGAGGTGCAGGTTTGACCTATAACACCCTTGCATTGTATCCTTTGCAAGGAAGCGGAAGAATCTCTTGATCACCTCTTTCTAGAATGTAAGTCTTCTCAAGAGTTATGGTTTTGTGCTTTTCGAGACGTGCATTTTAATTTGATCCTACCAACAAATTGGATTAACCTCTATGCTTGTTGGAAATATTTCTATGAAGGTTCCCTCTCCCAGAAACCAGATTTCCCAAGATCCTGGGAAGCTCTCCCAAAATGCATTTGCTGGAAGATCTGGACAACGAGAAATAAAGAGATCTTTGAAGAAAAAATACAAGCCCAGGAAAATTTCTCACTTCTGCAAAAGCCCTCTGGGTGGAGGCTTTATCCACGAGGGGGATGTTCAACATAAATAAGGAGCCCCTGTCGATAGAGGAAAGAGTTTGGGCTTTTGAATTTCTTGTGCCCCCATCCTCTCTCATCTAGATCAATCCTTCTAAAATACCTAGATCTTCGAATTGGCAATTAAGAATGAGCTCACTAGACTTTCAGAGTTGGTGGAAGAATCTTGGCTGTAGTTCTTTGTTCTTTGATGGAGCCTTGAAAGGAAACCCTGGGCTGGCAGGTGCGGGTGGATTCATTTATGACTCTGAGGGGAACAAGAAGAAGGAGTATGCATGGGTAATTGGAAGAAAGACAAATAATGGTGTTGAATGGTTAGCCTTAAACAAAGGACTGAAATTAGAAAGAAAAATGGCATTAAGTAATTGGTGGTTTTTGGTGACTCGCTAATGGTCACATGAGAAGTGAGGAATATGACGAAGAATCGTAAGAATACATCTACTAAGATGAACTATCTCCTCAAGTGCAGTGTAAATGAATTCAAAGCAATCAATTTCCTCCATGTGCTGAGAGAAAATAATCAACAGGCGGATATAATGGCTAATAAAGCAGCAGGTCTAAATTGCGTCATCCTAGTTTGTGATCAAAAGGATTATGAAAGAAACTGGATCCCCTAATCCCGATTCCCTCTTTAAAATATATGATTGTTTTCAAAATTAATGGCATAATGAGGATGCTCTCCTTTTAGTTGGTGATTGCTTTCAAATCCTCCTCCCTCTAGATTTAATTCTGAATTTTTCTTTTAGTTGGGGTGTATTAATGGATAAAACTTATTTCGAATATCAATGTTGGATCCCCCCCCCATGCTTCAATTGATGAAAGGGGGCATGCCTCACGCATGAGACATATGGTCTCCATGCACCTCATCAATGTGGTGGATTGTCGGGTCTATGTTGGTATTAATCCTCATGTTTGGTGCGGAAAATGCATTAACTCTGGTAGTTTCTCTGCTCAGAGGGTGGAGAGGAGGCACCTACGTAGGATAGCCTGTTTAATGGGTGATTACATCCCTACTCAATGCCTATCACCCTCTGCATTAGGTGCTGGGTCTTCATCCTTGTACTGTGTTTCGGTTCCTTCCCCGTCTCAGTGCTTGTGGTGTAGGAATCCCTTAACGACGAAACACGGGGGATTCTCGAGCTGGGAAACCTTGAAGGATCACTTTAAGAAGGAAAGCATCTTAGCGACTATGTAGGAAGAAGACTCCTCTGTAAGATCTATATTTACTCTCCATGATCCTTGTCATTTTGATTTTCTAGGAATGGAAAAGAAGTTGTTTTATCCATCGGCAAAAGAAGATTGTGGAAGCTTCGGCTCTCCTCAGATATTCGATAGTCAGATCATTTGTGTTGAGGTCAAAGATTACATTAAAGGTATGGAATATCAGATTCACCTTCTTCACAATGAGAATTGAGAGATAAAGAGGTTTATCACTCAACTCTTCTCCCTTTCCCAAGCCACGCATTTGGAGGTCACAAATAGCAGCAACCAGTTGAATGGGAGGATTGCCAATCTGGATGAAACCATTGATTATGTTTCTTCCTGCACTGCCAATATGGATTCCAAAATTGATGGTGTCAATAGAAATGTAATTGAAGTGGATGGGAAAATTGATATCCTGAGAACTAAAATTGGGAAAAAATTCATGGATCTGCAAGTAAATAGTGGCTCAGTGGCAGGAATAAATGATGAACCATCGACTAGAAATTTCCTCAGGAAGAATGAGCCTCATTGCTAGCTCTAGTTTTTATGGTCTCTGGTTCTACTGTAACATACCCCTTTGCTGAAAACATTTTTTATGTTTGAAGAAGACATTATCTTAACTTTTATTGTAAAGTTTTATGTTTGGACAAGTGTCCAAGGATGGCTGTAATTGCATAATATTTTTATTTAAATAAATAAAATAGGAGACACTCAACCAAGGAGAACTATTGAAAGAGTATTTACTGACCCACTAGGTGGAATGGAATCTGGGGTAGAAGGCAATGGACAAGTGGTAGCATCACGAGGCAAGTAACTAGCTATTGGTATGGGACAAATCCCTTGAATTGTGGTCATAGTGCCCTGAAAGATGGGACTGGAGCTTGAGGCTCATTTATTAAAAACTCACCACTAAGGACCTAGGCAATCTTTTTAAGAGCCATCGAATTGTGGACTGAGGTTCATCACTTTTCCTGACAAGGAAAATTACCGTGTGGTTCTACTGTATGCACACAATAGATTCGATGAGGGGAAATGCTATGTTTTTTATCAGGGTGTAAGTTTGCCTTGTTTACTGCTGAGTGCAGAGATTGAAGATTATGGCAAGTCTCTATTGATTGTTGCTTACACAACTTGAGTGCCTTGCTTATACACATAATCTTCTACCTAGTGGTTCAGTAAACAAGTTTCGGGGTCCAATGGAAGCAAGTAGATTGGCTGCTTCTTCTGGAGAAGGTTGGGAGGAATAGGCCTCCTTGGGTGTTTGTCCACCCTATCTACAGTTATAGGTTCTACTTGTTATTTCAGCTCCTAAGCAGTTAGATTATTTTATGAAATTATTGATTTAGTATTCACTAGTTTAAAAAAACTGATAGTTAATATTATATAGAAGTAGAATTGTGATTTCTATTCTATTTAAGATTCTATAAATTGTTGAATAAATTTAAGAATTGATAAAATACCTCCACTGTATTTTTACCCATACTTTTTTCTGTATTGTACTCTAGTATAGGGAGGGAAGATTAAATTAGATGAATGATAAAGTAATGGGTAAGATGAATGAATAGGCTAACTCTATTAAGTTTCTCTTTCTCTGTTTCATTTAGACTATCTCTGTCATGCTTCCCTTTTTCTGTTTTTATCCAGTAATTTTATCGATATTTTAATTACTCAGTCATGGAATATTTAGTTACACACTTAATGTGCAAACTGTAGAGTAGTTTCTTTTTATAATAGAAAAATAGCAAAAACACATACAGTTCTAGGTTCCTATATCAAACTAGGTTATTTACAATTTAACTATTTTCCTTACAACGAATACCAATTTCATTTCTATCTTATCATCTTTTCCTTAAATACATTTTCCTTTGTTTGATTTGTATGTTTGAAATTCAAATGTTTCCAAAATAAATATAGCGATATTAACATCATTCAGACAATCTGTTATACACCTACTTTGCAGAAATAGAATAATCTACGGTTTTATGTTTCCCATGTTTTTCTAAACCCTTGCATAAGACTTCTATTCAATTATGTATTATATTTTTCAATATCAAAACAATTACTGACATTCACATTCGAAAACAACTATCAATACAAATGGAGTATCTAGAACTGGTTAACTTTTATCACCTTTAAAAAAGCCTCTTAAACATAGAATAAGTCTGTATTGGACGAATGTCCCATTATCAACAGAACCCTAACTCCTATACTTCAACATTTAGTATTCATTTCAACATTTACCAAATCAAATAATTTTTCCAAGACAGAGTTTATAGAAGACTTTTTGCAAACATAACAGTCACGGGTTCGAAACCCTTATCACTTTTATATTATACAACGTATTAAAACTAGCAAACAAAACTCTTTATAAACATAGAATTTAAGAAAAACAAGGTGGATATGTTACCATAGCATAATCAACTACCATCGATACTATTCTTTTATATAGACAAAATTAATTTCACAGTTTGAGAGACCAAGTCGTATGGTTTCAACAATTTTAACATAGCAACATCTTAGTCACATGCTAAAGCAAGGGTTCAAGGTTCCAAACAGTCCCTTACATCAAAAATGAAGTAGACATTAGGGTTTGAGGATTTTAAAACAAGACATTAACCTCTGGCTCTTGACAGTAGCAGTACAAAGCAATTCATAAGCTAACATTAAATTATAATATCATAGGTCCTGGAGCAGTGATCTCCATTACGACTAATACAATAGTATCAAGTTACAGAACCCTCTCTTCTTCATTAAAACAACCAAGGGTTACACCCTTCAACATAAAATACATTTCCACCAATAACTTTACAGTGGAGTGCTCCAAGTAGGTCGAGAATACCCATCCTCCCTATGTTCAGCCTTTTGGCTCACAAAACATCACGACAATGTCCAAATATTCAACCAGACATCAAACCCCAACTACGGCTAACACTAAACAATGGCCAACACTGTAATGAGGAACCTACAGGAATCCACCGAGGCTTACCAATTGTTAAGCTATTTCCCCAATGAAGCTTTAACAGAGAAACCTGCAGACGAAGTGAGTACCTGCCAGCAAAAACCTGTGATAGATAAATATTGCATGATGGAGTTACAAATTTTAGTTCACAAATAATATTATTAAACTGCAGTTCTGATACATTACCTTTTAAACTAGCTTCTGAAGAAATGAGACACCACATCCGGTAGGAACCCAAGCATCATATTTTTATCAAATGCAACGAAGACTGGATATAGTCCTAAGGACTACTATTTACCTGTCAAAAGAAAATCAGCCTCTAAATCAATTTATCTCAAAAACTATCGTGAAAACTTGGAAACTATTCCAACTAGCAAAGATTGCAGCAAGCCAGTACACTTAAAGGCTTGGCTCTGAGAGTTAAATTTACAGTCACCGGTCCTATCATCGAAATCGGGGAGGTGCCTTAGCACCCTGCTAGCAAAACCCTAAAATTTCTCAAGGTTGTCGTTTTCTCCCATACTCTACCAATGCAAAATGAATGCCAAAGGAACAACCATGATGAGACATACTAGAAGACTAGGGTTTAGTCCAAAACCTGAGAACACCATGAGATCAACGATGGATACATTGCCAACAGTGCACATCGTGCTACGAGCACCAGCTGCTTTAAAAACCTCATTAATTATCATTTCTACCACAGAGTCCAACACTTTAAAATTGTAGGCCAAACCATGCACAGCTCGACCTTGTTAACAATATTCTTGTTGTGTATTCATGTGACCCTTGCCACGAAAGAAGCCACCGAGACCCTCCACCAAGGTAGTAGATAGGATATTTTAATGTAAGCCCGGTTACGTATTGTCTGCCAGCATTAAATCACGATGTCAGTAATACCTTGTCCGTAACGATGTTGACACAAAGGTCATAGCTGGAACATTGTAAAACATATAGTACCGTAAGCCAAAGTCTCAACCGTTCTAATTATATCAACAAGGCATCTAAAAACTTAGGATTATAATCATTGCATAATGTGTATATTTCATTTAACCTCCTATCGTATAGTATTGTAAATAGTTTACACACTTTAGGAAATGCATAATAATCGCATATAGTTTACATACTATAGGAGTAGTATGATAATTGAAAGTTTCACAATTGCACCCTTTTACAAAATATGTATGCTCACAAAACCTTGTGTAAAGGCTAAAGGCTATTCAGCACTAGTGTATAGTGATCATCTGAATACTCTAAAACTTTATAAATCTATCACAAAAGTAAGCATTTGAAATTGATATAATTAAGTACGTTAGACTTAGTCAAGTTGATATCTTCATAGTATTCTTTATGTTATACATATGAATATAAGAAATGCAACAGGTTACAATAATAGCACTAGAGTTTTGTTTAGGATATATTTTTACATAGATTATGTTTACATGTTGTTATTGCTAAGGTAGGATTGTAACCTCCTAATGTCAAGTTAACATTTCAATACTTCTATAATATAGAATTACTTTAGTTCAAAAATAGCATAAAGAATGAATGATGATCAAACTGAAAGATCTCACCCGAAGAATACTCCAAGTTAACTCTAAGACATCGAAGACAAACTGAAGTGAAATAGGAGTTCTTCTTTCACACTTTAAAAACATTATTACTTTACCTGTGATCTGCGAAAAAGAGGTACAATGCTTTAGGAAAATATCTAAGTAAGCCTCAGGGTACCCATAGGACCCCCTTCACCATCAAAAAGAATAACAAACAATTAGCATAGTTAAACAATAGAAAGTAATTATTTGAATCATCGATATCAACTCATAAGTAAACTAGGTTGCACAACTGAAGAAAGAAACATCCAGTAGCATCATAATGTAGACATAATTATATTCCTTACACATCGTAAAGCAAAATTATATGCATGATCATGATGAAATTTTATTCCAACATCTCTTGAATTGAATAAAATAGCATTTTATATATTTTCACACGGCTAAGTACAATAATAAATGTCACAAAGAAACTTTTTAAATTTTGTGAATTTTTGGGATGTTACATCTAATGATTTCTAGTTTTTTGTAATGGTTTTCTATTGTCTAAGTTTTACAGTATCCCCCAGCTCTAAATATATGATAGTGTTTTAGGACTTTGTGAAGTCTAGTATAGGAGCAATTTTGTGCAATTTTTCAAAAGCGGATGTAAACCAGAAATCTTTCTGGGTAGTAAGATAAACCATCTATTTCAGCAATGTTTTTCTTATGTCTCTTCCTTCTTGGATAGTTTGTAAGGAGATACAATTTCCATAGATTAGGAAGGTTTCATGATAGTTACAGACTTGTAAAGGATGAGCAAGGAGTCATGGATGCAATCCTTCTCTGGGAACAATATTTCCTCAGAACATTGTAATATTTATTTTTTATATATTCAAAAGCTCCTAAACCGTTTCTCTTTTAAAAAAAAAAGTTATTACCAAACAATAAGACATCCAAGAAGAATTTTTGTCAATTTGCATACTTCAAATAAATACCAACAAGGGAGGGCCGAATTGGCTCAAATTTGAGGTATTTTTCAATTGATGGATATTTGTACAAGAAAAATCCCTAAACATTGCCATCGATCTCAAGAGGAGAGGAGAGGAGATTGAGGACTCACATTTTTTGGAGGCATCTTCCGTTGTGCTCCCTGCTCTCTAGTCTACTCCGTGGGGGTTTGTGTCACCTTGCTCTCATGAGGTATGAAGTAAGTGAGGTAAGTGCAGAGCATGGGAGGAGTATTGTTAAGGTAAGTGAGTTTATTTTTATTTTTTTTCATTTTTTTTTAAATTTTAATATAGAAAATATTTAATTTCATTCACACACACACAAATTTAATTTTGTGTTTATTCATATATATTTATTTAATTTGTGTTTTTCAAAATTAAATAAATATATATGAATAAACAAAAAAATAAATTTGTGTTTATTCACACACACACACATACTAAAAAATAAAATTTAATTTAAAAATAAAAATAAAATGTAAATTAAACATTTAATGATGATATCAGTGATGATGGTGATGATGACGTTAGTGACAATGACAATGTTAGTGATGTTGATTGTTAACACCAAATAATGACCATGCATCATCAAACATACCCTATAGCTATGTTTAGACCCTCAACATGAAAATTAATGCAAAAAAACCAAAATGTATGATATCCTAAGTCCTAAAACCCACTTTGGACAAGCTCCCCCAAAAATAGGAAACCTCTACCAAAATAGGGGTTTCCCCAAAAATAGGGAGTTCCAACAAAAGTGGAGGATGTCCACACAAAATCAAAACTCCCACCCACATTAGAATTTTACCGGTGGTGAAAGAAAAAAACCACCATGGTTTAGGGTTCTCAAAAATCCCTAAACCACACCTACATATATTGGGATTTTTTACGTTCATTCATATATGCGAATCATTTTTGGAAGCCTCCAGCCCTTTGAAGCTACCCTCTACAAATTATCTTGTGTGAAGGTTGAATGTCGCTTAGTTCCATTCAATCCTATCTAGTAGATACTTTTCCCATTTATCCCCTGTGGTGGCTTGTTGGAGAAGAGTTATTCAGAGAACCAGAGAGCTGCACCAACTTTAAGCGGATGCATGGGCCCTTTTCCCATTGAGGTAATCCGAAACTATTGTAAAGCTTATTTTGTGGAAATAAAACAAAAAAAAAAATGTTACCTTTGTGCATGAAAGAAAAACTATGTATGTGTTTGGGATTTCACTACGGTAAATGTTTTTTTGAATTAAATAGTTACTTGTTACTTTTCACTGTTAATGTGTGTGAATTTACAAATTGATGTTTGCATTTTGAGTTTCCTTCTTTATTTACGGCTCATAAGCCATCCAACTTGGGTTTATACTTCGCTTTGTATAGTATGGTTTGGATATTTACTATTTTTTACTAATTGTTACCTCACCATTTCACACATAGAACCGTAAGAGATATTCTCTTACGGGATCTCTACATTGCCCCCCTTAAGCCGATAGATCATCCATATTTTCCTGTTGGAGTGTGAAAGAACCAACAACATTAACGATGACCATGATTATTTTGAATACTACATCATTGTCGTCTCCATCATTTTCATGCCCATCATCGTCGTCATAGAGATGGTGGTCACTGTCTCCCTAATATTTTATTACCAAATTTGATTATACATGGGAACTAAGGACAAAGTGATACAAAGAGACTCTTTCTTCCCTCTCTCCCCTATCACCTTTACCTTAAACCCTATTATTAACATGAGGATGGAAGAGGCTTGTGGAAGAGTTGTACCGCATTCTCTTCTAAGATTTGACACTTTGTATATTTTGGTGGCTAGATCTAGTTCCTAGCATGTGACCTGCATCCAACAGTTCCTAGCATGTGGCATATTCAACTATAATAGGTTAGTTGTAGGTTGATTCTTTGAAGGACTAATTTAATTTTTAAGATGTGCATCAAGGAAGAAGAAATTTGGTTTAGATTGTTTCTTTGACCATCATGAAAACAAAGTTGAATAAGGAAGAAAATAAATCATTTTGAGACACAGCAAAAGAGAAGAAAGAAACATCAGTTCACTCACCACCCACTCAAATGTTGGTTGTTTCTTAAATGATCATTTAAAATTCGTTCTAAGATTTATGCATCATGAGCTAAGCATGTGTCCATGTCTACAATACCATCACTATTTCACCATAACTGTTAGTGTATTTTTTTTAAGGTTGTGCTTATGTAAAAAAATTATAAGAGATTGATTCAGAAATTTAGTAAACTTTGTAGTTGTCAAATTTAATGTTTTCTCTTATTTATCGTTATGATGTGTTCGAGGGGTGAAAATGAAAATAATATTGGGTTTGTGGTGAGCCACTGTGTTCGAGGGGTGAAAATGAAAATAATATTGGGTTTGTGGTGAGCCACTTCTAGTTCAATTACTATTGTTTCCTTCATGTGCACCATGATTTCTCTATCATTTTCAAATATTTTATAAATTATTGTAATAGGAGTTAAAAATCAAGGAATGAAAATCTTATTTTCTCCTTCAACCAATCAAGTGATAAAATTATATGAGTTCAAATGAGTTCCATAATGGTGTTATATTTTAGTAAACATAAATGTGCATTAACACCGCATGCCATACCAAACAATTAATGAACTACAATTCCTTCCTTTTTCTTCCCATAAGTGAGAATATTATTTACTCCTATTAATGAATAACTCATCACTGTGATTCATATTGTGCTTACTACTGATACAAATATGTTGTTGGAAATGTTTTGGACATTGAATCATATATGTCATTTGTTATGAATATAAAATATGGAAATAATAATAAATAATAATTAAATTATTGATTGATAATAAATAAAAAAAGTAATAATTATTAAAAGTTGCAACTCTTTGTGAAGAGTTACTATGTCCCCTTTCAGCACTATATATGAGGACTCTCCTATTTGTAATCATATCATATCTCTTATTCATTTTATAAATTTTATTATATATTTATCCTTTATGGATTATTTATCATATTTACATTGGATGTTTCCTTGAGTAATGAACTTTGTTCATTTCATCATTTCACATGCCATAAATATGTAATTGTTTGAAGTCTACTTCACCTAGAATTGTTAACAAATCCTACAATGTTTCCATGTATACATTGTTGCCCATAAATATATCATGATATTTGAGTTGGTCACAGAATAAAATCAATGGTATTATGATATGCTATGTTTATATGAAACCCCCAAACAATCATAATGAGATTAATGGGGACCTAAAGTATGACATGGAAATAACTTCAAGACAACTCATTGAAATACCACATATGAATGTATAAAAAGACCTAAATTATATCCAAAAACACTAGAATGATCAATTGCACATTTGTTACCATGAAAGGAGAAAGTTTCTCCAACTTTAGGAAATTGTTTAGAACTAGGCCAAGAAAAAAATATAGAATAGTTAAATGGCATCTTATACAAGGCTTATAAATACGGAGGTAAGGAAATTCTAAAGTGTCTTCCTTAGCATCATACTTTGAAACACCAAAATTGCTCATTTTTTTAGCAAATTCTTCATTGTTGTTTCCATTGTCTTAAATCCCCTAGTTTCAATAGGTTCAAAAAATGAATCTTCATAATATGAAGACTTATCACGTGATGGAAAGATGATATGGAGTCAGGTTGGGTTGCTACACTAGTAATGACATATTTTTAGACTTGATAAGAAAATTCCCAAATTCATGTTTTTTCCTTGTAAGTTAAACTTCACATATTGTGTTAGGAATAACTCTAGGAGTGGTAAATACATCAACATATATAGTTTATATCAAACACAATGGTCTAGCACTTATCAATTAAATATTTTCATTAGGTATAATGATCTACACCAATGTAGATAACTAGTGATGATGTAGACCATTGTATATAACTCTATAGAGTTCAATATTTTATCAATTTGGACCCATTATGCCTTCTAATTGTATGACGTTAACATTGAGACTTTTTCAATGGCTTATCTGGAATCCAAATATCTTAAAGCAGTATTTAGTTTGCTTGTGCTTGTTTGAAGGAAATGTAGTTAATCTCTCAATTGATATCCATTGACATGTTTGAATTTGTAAACTTTGATATGGTGACAAATCTTGGTTTAACATTGAAGTAATTCTTCATCAAATTAGATCTTATACAATTGATAAAAAACTATTAGTTGACCATAGTTGATGATTTTTCTCCATATTAACTTTACATTAACCTACCAATACTTAATGTGATCATTGTATACCTTTGCAGAGTTTGATGACCATGGTGGACCACAATCAACTATAGTTCCTTGTATTAAATGCAATGAAGCACCAACCTCTAACCCACTCAACTACAAACGTAATTCCCACTTTCCAACTACCTTGTTGACCAAGAAACTCAATAATCCGATTTAGCACAAACCTATCGCCCCAATAAACCCATTAATATGCCAATCCTCCACCCACAGTGATCATGTTGGGGAAAATTGACCCCCTCCCAAAACTTGATTTAAATCCTAATTTATTTTGTGGGAGGGGTCCCACTAGGAATAAAATGGAACATATAGGTATAATCGAAACCAATAATATTAAAATGTTTGCGCATATGTTCACAAGGATTCTGGATTAGCATAAACCTATCAAAATTTGAAACTAGGTTCAAATAGTGACAAGATGCTTCACATTAAAAGGGACATCAAAGTCCTCAACTATTTGTTCTTTTTAAATATGTATATAGAAAAACAATCAAAGTATGATTTGCATCCATTCATTTTTCATCCCTCTAAGTCTTTTTCACTATCCATCTAATGCATTCAAATGAGTATTTTGTTGTTTGTTACACAATTAGAGAAAGAGAATTTTGTTCAAAGGGGGGTTTTATAAATTTTAATTGGTAATAAGCTTTGAGTAACATTGGATCTTACAAATGCATAAAAGAGAATATCCTCTTCAAATTTAAGGATTTGAAAATTGTCATGGAATAGGGAAAAGGGTCATAGAAAATGCTCCATCGTTGGCTTCACAAGTAAGCCATTCCCATGTTTTTTTAAAGCTTATTTTGTATTCCATTGAATATGATTCTCAAATATATGAGATACATTCATGAATTTTGTAATGTCTTAGGTGTGTTGAAAATACTTATTGAATTTCCTCCCTACATGTGACAAATTGAAGAAAGAGTCCTTAGATATTTGCAAACCCAAATTACTCTCTTAGGAAACCTCTCCCTCAGAGATTTTACCGATTTGAACCTCCAATCTTACCTCAAATCCCCCCTCCTATAGGACATTAAATATCTCCACCCATGCAATGTATGGAAGGTTAGGAACCCTCTTTGTAGATGACTGGTTATGGAATTGTTGTCCCTTATGGAGACGACTACTACAAGGAATAACTCCTCGTCATCCCTTGTGTCTCATGTATTATTGTATTGCAGTTGTCTTGTAATTATTCAGGAAGCTTCAATGTATATCCTTAGGGTGGAATTCTTATCAAGAAAGGATATTTATCCTGGAGGAGTGAACCTTCTAGCTAGACTATTGGTATGAAATTCCTTCCTCATAAGCTAGCCAAGATATTTGTTTTAGAATTATCTTCCAAGTATATTTAATTTTTTATGGCATTTTATTGCAGATTTTAAGCCATTGTAAGAGCTAGTCTCTTAAAAGCTTGATTTTGATATTAGTTTATTCTTGTGCAAGAGTTTCTTTTGCATGCTCACTATGAACAATTTATTTTAAACCCAGATCTAAGATAAAACTTCAATAAAAATATATAATAACTCTAACAACCTCACTATTTTGAGTATTTTTATTTCATATCTAAATTTATTTGCATTGTGAATGGTCAGTGATAAACTGAAACCTCATTCCCCCATTAAATTTGACCATAACCTTTGTTGAGCCGCTAAAGCAAATTGGTTGTCTTGGAAATTTCTCGCTTGACATGTTTTAAATTGATTTTAATATCTTAACAATTGTAATATTGCAATTTGGGAACAAGAAAAAATAATATAACTCAAGCGTCCTCCTCATAGGGGTTGTTTCTACTTTCAACAAATTGGTTGTGTGCCTTCTCTAAGATCAAATCGACACCCCTCTCTATGAATATTTTGTTACGATTTTGTGGAGAGTAATCACAAATTTTGGAGTATTTACAATGCTTGGTGTTCTTCCTAGCTCAACACCCTCTTCCAAGGAGTTAGTTTGACAAAAATATTGAGATATCATCGTAATTTTGATCCCTCATATAAAATAGGAACTTCTTGAATATCTATTTCATTCTTAAATATAAATTTTTAATATAATAATTTGAATGTTTAAAATTGCCTTCATAAACAAAGTGAGTTAATTAACCCCTACATTTCACTAGACTTCAACGCTTTGGCTCATTTCCTCTTTAGAAATTGAATTTGGTTCCCTCTTTTTTTAGCTATATTTTGATGAAAGGTGGGTTAAATTGCAGCAAATATTTTATTGGTACATCAAACTTAAGTTAATATTCACAAGGGTTTGATCAAAAGATAATTAATTGAATACTTGGTCATCAATCTCATAATCATTTTAAGCATCAATGTATTGGATCCTTGTTGATATATATATCCTATTATATTTATGCAAAGGTGAGATTCAATCAAATATTGTATTTTAACAAGTTGATCATCAGAGGATTCCAAAATAAGCCTAACATTTTACTTGTATATTTGGTTTACATTTCAAATAGTTATTTTTTATTTGAGTATATGTTTCCTTGAGGTTGATCTATTATTCATAACAAGTATTCTAACATTTTTATGGTTGAGATGTCTTATTGTGGTGAAGCATGCATTGCTTGAAGAGAGCAAATCCATTGGTTGACAACAAGATATTGGGCATTTTTCTATTTGTCAGAACCCCTTAACCATTGTTGAGATCTAAAGCATCTTTATCTATAAGATATTTTCATTGAGGCTGTTTTTATTTTAGATCTCAAAGGCCTGTAATTTTGGTATCAAGGATCATTAGTTCTTGAAGAATATCTTTGGATAAAGTATCAGTTAACATTTGGATTTATCTCTCATAACAAGTAATCAATTCATCATTTTATTGTATCACCAAACACAATTGATCTATAGTGATTCTTATCATTGCTATTGTGTTTTCTTTGTGTTTATTTTTTCCACTTTGGCTAGATCCCCTTGTGAAATTTGTTAACACCAAAAACATGTTCACCAGCTCATCTCTTTGGGAATACACCTCTATTGACCAAATTTCCTACCAACCTAGCCTCCAAAAACCCCAAAAAACCCAAATTCCCCTAAAAAACATACCAAAACCCCAAAAGAGGGTCAAAAGTAAACATATTGGGGAATAAAACTCAAAAGAAAATATATTAAAAACAATAGGGAAAAAACCCTAAAAGATCCCTAAAACCCTAATCAAAATTTATAAAAGGGGTGGAGGCCCCCCATTTCACATCATCCCTCATTGACTCTACCCTCATGCCACTGAATTTTTATCAAATCCTTAAGCCATCCATCCTTGAGCTTTTCCCCCCCTTGAAATAAAGATGCTTAGCCACTACTGTAGCACTCCTTTCTTCTTTAGAGATTTGCAGTATTTCTTCAGATGTCCTTTCTTTCCACAGTTTCAGCACTCTATTTTTCCCAGTCTGGACTTGGATCTACCCTTTTTAGCGTTGCTACGATTACCTTGGCTCTTTCCTCTCTCCTTTTTTCTTCCCCTGCCCTCCATGGTCAATGCATTACCTGATGTCTCACCTGTGCTTTTTCTTTGCATTTCCTTGCTAAGAATAACACCAATAACATCATCAAATTTCAAGGTGTTTGAACTAGAGACAGAGTTACTTACAACCATGATCAAGCTATTCTAGCTTTCTGGCAATGAACACAAGATTAGAAGAGCCCTAACCTCATCATAAAAGTTCACACTTATAGAACTTAGTTGATTTGTAACCGTATTAAACTCATTTAAATGATCAGTAATAGATCCACCTTCAGACATCTTCATATTAAATAAACGCTTCATTAGAAATACCTTGTTGGAGGCCGAGGGCTTTTCATAGAGCTTACCCAATGCTCTCATCAAACCCCCATTGTCGTTTCTTTTGAGATATTGAAAGCCACCAATGAAGCCAGGCGCAGTCGTATTCTTCCCAAAGCCTTTTTGTCAAGAACCTCCCATTCTTCGTCCTTCATGGCCGTTGCTACTTTGCTCTTCCTCCCAACAGTAGGAATAGATCCTTTTGGTACATATAGTCCTCCATTTGCATCTTCCATAACTGGAAGTTTTGGTCGTTAAACTTCTCGACCTTAAACTTTCCTTCTTCCACCATTGCTCCCACTCGAACTAGAAACCCTAGCTTTCCGCGGGTTTATCTGCCAAATAGACCTTCAGATCTGATACCAATTGTTAGAAAAACAGGATCGCAGAGCAATAACAATAAATAGAAATGCAAATATAATCACATATACACATTACAAGAGAGACACAGATATATCATGGTTCACCCCAACTTGGGATACGTCCACACTGAAGTTGCTAGTCCTTATTATTATTCCATCCAGCAAAGTGAAGGGATACAACCTGCAGCACAACCGCTGCAGTTCCTCTTCAGTGTCTCACAGTCTCTCTTCTTGATCTCAGAGATCTTTACAATGCATAATACCTAATACATCAACCCTAGCCGTATTACAATGTCTTTCTTTTATGAGATACAATGGTAAAATACCACGGGTTACCCTAAACAATGGGCCCATAAAACAACCCCAAAAAATTTCCTTTGGGGGCTTCTCCCCTGAAACCCCTTTCTTGGGGGAATTGCCCCCAGACCCCCCAGCTATGGGTTATAACCCCCATATCCCGGTGGGGGGAGGCTTCTCCCCCCCCCCACACCCCTCCTGTTGGGGTGAGTGTACAGTCCTTTTTACATATCATATAAAGTTGGGGTACAAACACGGCTCAATAATAATATCTTTGAATCTGGAGATTAGGCTCCACAACCAACATGACCAGATTATTGCCTTGCAGTATTCCCATCTGCTGAGCAAATTGTTGATATATTCACCAAGAGTTTCAATTAGAAGACTTTCTCTTACCTTAGATCACTCCTTGGGGTGAGTTATGCATGGTGAAGAATGGTACATTTTCTAGATATGTTTCATGTCCATTTTAGAGGAGAAGTTTTATTTCCCATGTGGTTTTCCTCCTTACCTTGGTTACATGGACTAATAAAAATTGTTTTTGTAAGAGGTGACTTGAGCCTTAGTTTCCAAGGCCTCATTTTTTATTATTGACTACATAAGTCTAGCTTTTAGGGGGTGTTAGAACATTATTAGACCTTAGGACCTTGGTAATACATAAATGTTTTGATTAACTGGTTAAAAATAAGGTTAATGATGACAATCCAAGGTTGTTAGAAGTTAGTTGGGGAAAATCATGACCATTCCACCACTTTTGGGCCAAAATATGGTCAAACTAGCTGTTGGGCGCCCTACTTTTTGCCACCTCCAGCATTTATTATCACCTCTTGATCAAAGGTGTCCTATTTCCCCATTTTAAGGAAACTGTCTTTGACTTAAGGTACCCATGAAATGAATGTGGTCATTTTGACCCTTTCTTGGCTCTTTTGGCCTATCCTTGGCCACCTAACCTCTACCAAATCTTATCTAACACATGTGTGACCCTCATTATGACTTCCCATGCCTATCCAACATTCACATGGACAATTCGTACCCATTTTGGGTTACTTGGTTTCCTATTGGTCAACCTGGGGGGATTGAGGTCCAATGTGAGCTAGCCACTTGTAGCTGGCTCCAAAGGCAAACAAATTCTCCCCAATGTTATATAAGGGTGTTCAAAACTCATTTTTGGGTTGGAAAGTTATAATAAACCTTCTATTTGATCATTTGTGTCTAGTTTTTTGTCATTTGTGACTGGTTTTTGATCATTTGTGTGTCTAGAATTATTTTTGCACTATTTGTCTGCATACTTAACCAAATTTCTTGATTCTGAGGTAATCTTTAGCTAGCTGGTCCTATTGTAAGTTAGATTTCACAAAACAAACCAAATAGTTGCGTGCAAATCTAGTTCACACTGGATATTACAATAAATTCATCAAGAACTATACCAGTATTACAATATGTATGGACGCGGGAGTGCCAACAAGTGTTAGACAACCTTAAGGAGAAATTCGCTACTATGTCGATTTTAATTTTTCCAAACTGGATGCACATGTTCCACATGCATGTGGATGCATCATTAGTATAACTAGGTGTAGTGCTATCCCAACCAAGGGAGGGAGACATTGATCATCATGTTTCATTCACCAACAAAAATCTATCCCCAAATAAGAACTATACCACTGTTGAGCATGTAGGCTTGTCGATGGTGTATGCCTTACATAAATTCCAACACTACCTATTGGAGAATGCTTTCAAGTTCTTTATATATCATTCTTGATGATCCCATAAAATGGCACATTATTTGGCCCATATTGGATATACCTAAGGAGATAAAAGTTATTAATTTGTGTTATTCATGTTGAACTTATGATAATCTCCATTAAATCCTATGTGTGTTTGTTTAATGAATATATTGAAATTTGATTAGTAGTGATTGCTTAATTTTCTTATTCCTTTAATTTATTTTTTGAGATAATGAGATAATGTTTGTCAAAGTATTATTCATTTGTGATGAATCTGTAGGTGGAGTTTATATAAAATCCAAGTGAAAGAGATCAAGTCACCAAAATTAGCTCAATCTCCTTCAATCATTTCACTAGTTAAAACTAGATATTGGTGGAGTAATTTAAGGGATTATGTCCCCTCTTCATTCTAATAAACTTCGAGTGAATAAATAAGGACTCATGATCATCCAAAGATGAAATCATTAAGTCCAAGTCAAATTCTTAAGAGGGTGAATCAATCCCACAAAATCAGCATGCACATTTCTAGTTAACTGATAGAATTTCCTTAAATCAAGGAGATGATTGAATGGCCAGTTTTATCAAGAGTTGATTATTCTCATGATCTTCCGCCACATGGAAGAATATCTCAACATCATTCCAAGTCGAAATCATGGAGGCCAAGTCGAATTTCTAAAGAGGCAATCGATCCCACCAACTTGCATGCGGAGTTCTAGTTAACTGGGGCAACTTCCACAAATCAAGCAGTTGATTGCATGGGTAGTTTTGAGTTATTTTTGTATAATTGCAAGTAAATTTGAATGCATGAAATGAATATTCAATTATTATTCTTCTCTTTATCATTTCATTTTCTTCTCTCTTGCTGGTCAAGGCGAATTTGTAAGAGGAAGCTTGATGCATTGTTTTAATTGAAAACTTTTAATAAATAAAAACTAGTTTCAATTTATCTTTGAATTAGTTAGTTGAGCAAGGGTTCCAGGATATCCCTTGGGTTGGGCCCAATCAAGGGAAATATTGTGTACCCTTGCATAAATTTACTTTCAGTCATGCATTTCATTTCGTAATTTTTAAATTCATATTACAGTGACTATAGAAATTATGCAGTTTCTGCAAGAGACTGTAGAAGTTCTGCATTGAGTAGGCAATTTTCTGTAGGACGTTTTATTTCAGAATTTTCTTTCACACAGTTTTTCTTTCTTTATGATTTCAGGAGTAAATTATATTTCCTTTGTATTTTACAATAGATTTATTTCATTTTTATTAGATTAACTTACATTTATTTTGTTAACGTAATTTATTTCATACATATGATCTCACTTTCAACACTTGGTGACTGAATGCATATATTATGTATGTTGATGCTAGGGTATATTAGGGATGTTAAATTTTGAGCATTAATTCACAATACTCTAGGATCTTCACTCAGATAATAACATATACAATATATCAATGCATAACAATCACAATAAGCATGACAAGCATCACACGAATCAAAAACATGAGAGACAAGAGACACAGAGTTTCCGTGGGGAAAACCCTAAGGTGAAAAACCCCACAACTTCCTCAGAGATAGAGAGAGCAATGGCTCAACCAAAGTACAACCAAAATACACTTGAGATAGTCTCCTAGTAGCAGATGATCCTCCTCCTCACTAGTGTGCCACTTTCTGAGTGAGAGAGATATGACTTTCTGAATGATCTAAATAGAGATCTCCTGATCTCTATTTATACTAACCTGTTTTCCCAGTGATCTAATGGGGCCGACTTGTCTAGATAGGTACATCCATAATATAATATATATATTTCAGGGCCGACCCCACACATGGTGGTCTCATAACCCATCGACAAGTACACACACTTGTGACACTTGTCAATCCACATGAAGACACTTCCTTATAGAGGAATAACACAACTCTAATAAGGGTACAATAAATATATATGAAATACATAGATGAAATGCATTCCGAAGTTACATATACATCAACACTCCCTCTTAACTAGGAAGGTATTTCTCGACACAGATCTGCTAGACAAGTCTTCTTCTCGGGATCATCGTCATCATCATTGTCACTGCTGCTGCTATCTCAACCAATCTCTGACTCTACTCGTCATAGGAAGTTCTACAGAGCCAGTCCTTTTTCATACTGGATGTAGGCCCACCACCTGCAGGTCTTCATCATCACTGGCCATACTTTGGAAATCTCAGGACTTATTGCGTGCATCACAAAACCTTAAAAGAGTCTCTTGACTAGAAAGAACCCTAAAGAGCATCTGAGGCCTTTTTCATCCTGTCCAAATCTCCAGGACTTATTACATGTGACCCCACCACAAAACCTCGAAAGAGAATCCCAGGACTGATTACGAGCACAAGGCTCAACCTATCGGATCTCCCAGGGCACAAATTACATGTGGTCACCACAAAACCTTGAAAGAGCATCCCAAGACTGATTACGAGCACAAGGCTCAATCTATCGGATCTCCCAGGGCAAAAATTACATGTGGTCATGGAAAAACATCGAAAGAGCATCCTAGGACTGATTACGAGCACACGGCTCAACCTATCGGATCTCCCAGGTCACAAATTACATGCCATAGGACAAAACCTCGAAAGAGCATCTTCCAGATATCACAGGGCATAGATTACATGCCATAGGAAAAACCTCAAAAGACTATCTGCAGATCTCCTAGGGCACAAATTATATGTCCTCCCAAGAAAAACATCGAAAGAGCATTTGCCAGATATCCCAGGGTACAAATTACATGCCATAGGCAAAACCTCGAAAGACTATCTGGAAATCTCCCAGGGCACAAATTACATGCTTATCTGCACAACCTGTTCCACAGCCACAGAGTATCAACCTAATACTCACCATACATCATCCTGATGTACACATGATCATCCTGATCATCATCACTGTAACATCTTGCTGCATGTCATCTAGAGCAACATCCTGAAGCTCGTCATCCATGATCATCCTGATCATACAATGCATCTACCTAATGCATAACAAGTATCTATCTAATACATATCATCATACATGATCCACCTGATCACACAGTGTATCCACCTGATACAAATACATGATACATGTCAACATACATGATCTACCTGATCATACAATGTATCCACTTGATACATATACAGATACATGGTCCAAGCATCCAACATGATACTTATACAAAATACATACACATGATCCAACCGATCATATCCAGCATCCAACATGATGCATACATACATACACATATAAATGATCCAACTGATCATATCCAGTATCCAACATGATGCATACATACATACATATAAAAATGATCCAACTAATCATACAAAGCAGAAACCAGAACATCATCCTAATGCTCATCATCCAGTGCTTACATCCACAGCCATGTGAAGGATCCTCCTTCCAACATGCTTGGAATGGCTTCAACAAATGTGTCCATCACTTCTTCCTCGAAGTGTCATCAATCCGAAGAACACCAAGCCTCTCTCTGAAGTACTCGAACTTCACCCTAGCTAGTGGCTTCGTCAGCACATCTACAATCTGCTCATCCGTCTCAACATACAGGAGCTTCGCAGCTCCTCTATGCACCATATTCCTGATATAGTGATATTTGATCTCTATGTGTTTTGAACTGTCATGAAACATTGGGTTCTCAGACAGCTTCACACAACTCTGGTTATCACAGAAGATACCAGTAGCATCCAACGGGAGATCAAATAACTCAGACAGTAGCTTCCGTAGCCATACTGCCTCACAACTAGATGAACAGGATGCAACATACTCTGCCTCAGCTATACTCAGTGCTACATAGGACTGCTTCTTGCTAAACCAAGAGATCACATCTGATTCCATACTGAAGCAACACCCAGATGTGCTCTTCTTATCTGCAGCACTGCCAGCCCTATCTGAATCAACACAACCCCGCAGGTTAAACTTTTGATTCACCTCATACTTGAGCCCATAATCCATTGTACCCTTTAGGTACCTCAGAACATGCTTTACAGCAACCAGATGAACACTCCTCGGATCTTTTAGGAACTGACTCAATGTGTTCACTGCAAAGCAAATATCTGGTCTCGTGTTCGTCAGGTACATCAAGGACCCAATCATCTGACGATACATAGAGACATCAACCGGCTCAGATGAAGCATCACATAGAAGCTTCAGATTCGATGCCATAGGTGTGGCCATGGCCTTGCAATCCATCATCCCGAATCTCTTCAGGATATCTACTGTGTACTTCCCTTGACCAAGGAAGATCCCACCTACACTCTGCCACACCTCCATCCCTAGGAAATAATGCATCATTCCCAAATCTTTCATATCGAACTTAGCAGCAAGCTTCCTCTTAGTATCTGCAATCAATCTGTCATCTCCTGTTACAAATAAGTCATCTACATATAGGAGTAGAATCACAGGATTCCCTTCCTCAACCTTGTAGTAAAGGTTGGAATCCGCTTTACTCTTGGTAAATCCCAAACTAGATAGGAAACTGTCCATCCTACCATACCAAGTTCTGGGAGCTTGCTTCAAGCCATACAAGGCTTTCTTCAATCTGCACACATATGACTCCCTGTCATGTATTTCGAAACCGAGTGGCTGCTCCACATATACTTCCTCTTCAACTACACCATTCAAGAAAGCAGTCTTGACATCCATCTGGTGTATTTTCCATTTCATCGCTACAGCCAGGGCAAGCACTGTTGTGATGGAAGTATACCTGGCTACAAGTGCAAAAGTTTCTTCATAATCTATTCCCTCTTTCTGAGAGAAGCCACAAGCTACGAATCTTGCTTTGTATTTCTCTACATTGCCATTTGCAGCATGCTTGATTTTGTAGATCCATTTAGAAGCCACAACAGACTTCTCTTTGGGTCTTGGTACAACATCCCAAACATCATTCTTCATTATTGATTGGTATTCCTCAACCATGGCATCCTTCCATTCTTTCTTTTCCGCTGCTTCTTCATAACTGGAAGGCTCTTTGTTCATAATGTCACAGAGTAAAGCAACATAGTTGGTATGTGAGCTGGTTCTCTTCTTTGCTCTGTGTTCTTCTTCTAGAATGCCAAATCTTTTTGCATCTTGAATGAGCTATCTAGCCCATGCAGGTTTCCTCTTGTGAGAGTTATCCTCATGGGGTGGATCTATAGGTTCTTGCATATCTTCAAACTCACAAACAAATTCTGGAACTGCTTCAGTCATGGTAGTGTCTTGAAATCTAGTTTCCTTAGGTTCTTCATAAACTTTGATAGGTGCCTTCCTTGATTTGATGAATGCTGAGTTTTCATCAAATGTTACATCCCTGTTGACATCAATCTTCTTGAACCCTGGAAAGTATATTCTGTAAGCCTTCGAGCTTTCATTGTAACCCACAAAGATACCCTTCTTTCCTGAAGGATCTAGTTTAGTCCCCTTTTCCTTTAGGACATGAGTGTATATTGGACAACCAAATATTCTAAGATGGCTGACTTCAGGTTTCTTACCAGAAAAGACCTCTTCTGGTGTCTTGTTGTCCAATATCTTGTGGGGTGTTCTATTCTGCACATATACAGCTGTTCTAGCTACTTCTTCCCATAGATGCATAGGTAGATCCTGGTCATGCAGCATCGCCCTTGCTGCTTCCATGATTTTTCTGTTCTTCCTTTCTACAACTCCATTCTATTGAGGATTCTAAGGAGCAGTCAAATCCCTCTTAATCCCTGAATTACTACAAAGTTTCTTGAAGTCACCTGAGGTGAATTCTCCACCATTGTCGGATCTGAATGTTTTGATCTTCTTGTTAGTTTGATTCTCCATCAAGGTTTTGAATTCCTTGAATTTATCAAACACCTCATCTTTGTTTTTCAAGAACCATACCCAAGTCTTCCTGGAGAAGTCATCAATAAATGAGACATGGTAAACATACCCACTCAGAGAACTTGATGACATAGGACCACATACATCTGAGTGGATGATTTCCAGGATGTCTTTTGCCTTGCTTTCACTGCTTGGGAAAGCCTTCTTAATGTTCTTACCTTTTGCACATCCTTTGCAAACACCTTCATGTTTGGTCTTGATTTCAGGAAGACCCTCTACAACCTTGCTTGCAATTGGAAGTTCCCTATAGTGCATATGAGCAAGTCTTCTATGCTAAATTTCACTTGGCTCCATGGATTCATGTACCATGGCATGTTCAGGTTGTCCCTTCAATTTATACAAACCTCCCTCTTGCTCTCCAATCACTAATGCATCATCTATGTTCTTTCCCTTTGGCCACATTAGGACTTGGCCATCCACAAATCCAACCCTCATACCTTTTGCATCCAATGCAGAGATGGAGAGTAAGTTCTTCTTGAGCCCAGGTACATAAAGGACTTCTCTCATCTTCAAAGATTTTCCAGAATCTAGGTTGTAGGAGGCTTCACCACTTCCTTTGATTGGGTATTTATAATCATACCCAAGTTTCACCTTATGAGGTGATTCATGTTCAGATAGATTCACAAAAGATTCCTTAAACCCAGTCATGTGTTTGGAAGCCCCACTATCAATAAACCAATCATTACAACCATGGGAGATAGTACCTGTGAGAGCAGAAATTAGAACATATTCTTCTTCACTTGATGAGTCATCATCACTATCACTTTCTTCCCTAGCCTTCTTATTTGGGGGTTCATCATCTTCAGCAGCATGAGCATGATATCTTCTTTTGTTATTCTTCTTCTTCTTATTGAAGTTGTTCTTGTTGTCTTTCTTCTTCTTGGGAAAATCTGAAGCAAGGTGTCCCTTCTCATTGCAATTGAAGCATTTGAGATCTTTCTTATCTTTATGATAATGGTGGTGTGAGAATCTTCTGTTATGAGATTATTCCTTCTTGGACTTGCCTTTCCCGACATGTGCTGTGAGAGCTTGATCTTCATTTCCCATCTTTTCTTCTCAGGCCACAAGCCTAGCTTCTTCTTGAGAGCATTCTTCCCGCAATCTGTTGAAGGAGATCAACTTCTTCCTTGCACAAATTCCTTGAATAAAGGAATCCCATGACATGGGTAGGCCATTTAGAGTGGTCATCACCACTTCACCATTCTCCACCATTTCATCCACTGCTTCTAGTTGTTCCTTGATCTGGGAGACCCTTGAAAAATAAGATTGAATGGTTTCTCCATTTTGAAACTTTACTCCTTTCAATTGGTTCCGCAGGGTCATCTTCTGATTTATGTTCTTCCCTTCAAATAGCTTGGTCAAATAGTCAAACATATCCTTGGGTGTCTTTAGAGAAGACACATGGGGTATGAGATGGTCTTTGATAGAATCGACAATGATTCTCTTTGCCTTGACCAAGTTCTTATTATGCAATACTTTAGCCTCTTCATCCTCTGGGATAGGGATGTCTTCTTTTACATATGAGTCCAACTCATTCTCTTCCAGGATTAACCCAATCCTATACTTCCAAGCTCAGAAGTTATCAGCCCCTTCAAGATTATCCTCAAGCTTGGTGTCGTGAGACATCTTAAAGAGTACTTCAAATGGAAATAGAAAAGATTTAGGTCTTACCACTTGAAAAGCTGAAAACTGGATCTGGTCTCAGATTAGGGTTTGTCGAAAAAACCCTAAAAATTCAAAATGTGAATTTCAACTTTCTGAAAGGATAGAAAGATGCACCTTGATGAGTTGATCAGCCTGGTGTATTCAGAATTTGAGATCAACAAAGCTTTACCCTTCAGATTTGTCGTTTTGTCCTCTAGGGTTCACTAGGGAGAGCCCTAAATTAGGGTTTGAGTTTCCTGGAGATCTACCCAGCCAAAATTCTCGATCCAAAGCTCTAAACTTCGATTTTTGCAAGGATCTTCCAGCTATGTCTTCAGATATTAGAAATTCCTATTTTTGTGGAAACCCTAATTTTTAGGGCCAAATCTGAAAATGCTCAGAATTGAATTCTGATTGGATAGATAGATTCTCCTTGATGAGTAGAGTCAATCTACTATACTGCTTTTCCAAAATCTATGGAGAGAAACCCAATAAACAAGAAACCCAAGTTTTCGTCGCTACAAAATTTCTTCTTCTCAGGTTAGCTCTGATACCATGTTAAATTTTGAGCATTAATTCACAATACTCTAGGATCTTCACTGAGAGAATAACATATACAGTATATCAATACATAACAATCACAATAACCATGACAAGCATCACAAGAATAAAAAATATGAGAGACAAGAGACACAGAGTTTCCGTGGGGAAAACCCTAAGGTGAAAAACCACACAACTTCCTCAGAGATAGAGAGAGCAATGGCTCAACCAAAGTACAACCAAAATACACTTGAGATAGTCTCCTAGTAGCAGATGATCCTCCTCCTCACTAGTGTGCCACTTTCTGAGTGAGAGAGATATGACTTTCTGAATGATCTAAATAGAGATCTCCTGGTCTCTATTTATACTAACCTGTTTGCCCAGTGACCTTATGGGGCCGACTTGTCTAGCTAGGTACATCCACAATATAATATATATATTTTAGGGCCGACCCTACACATGGGTGGTCTAATAACCCATCGATAAGTACACACACTTGTGACACTTGTTAATCCACATGACGACACTTCCTTATAGAGGAATAACACATCTCTAATAAGGGTACAGTAAATATATATGAAATACATAGATGAAATACATTTCGAAGTTACATATACATCAACAAGGGATACCTTCAAAAGATTTGTCTAAAGATAGGTGAAGAGATCCTTAAAACTTGTCTCTGAGACTAATGATAAGGGAATACATGCTTGGTTAAATGATGAGATTCATGTTTTAGGAGTAAATTAGATTTCCTTTATGTTTTATGATAGATTTATTTCATGTTTATTAGATTAACTTACATTTATGTCATTTATTTTATAACATGGGATATTACCATATGATCTTGGTCAAGCATTGTAGTTCTAATTTTCTTTTATTACTTAGTCAAAATATAGTGTAATCGGATACCTAGACTTGGTGTGTGAATGGTAAGGTAGATCAGGGGTTTTCCTCAAAAGGTTTTCCTAAAACAAGGCGAGGAACATTTTGAAACTTGTCCATGAAACCACTAATAAGGGGATATATGCCTACCCAAATGAAGGATCCATGTCCCTTGCATCCTATAGATCATAGATTAAATTTGCCTTTGCTTTTTACCAAACAAATCTTCTTTACTTGTTTTGCTTTTAGATTAGACTTCATTCCCGATTTTGAGTAGATTTCATTTCGTGTTTGTTAAATTAAATTTATTTTATGTTGTTAGAATAGATTTCACTATTACTACTATATGAATTATTCCTTTGCAACTGCATATATAGTGCACAGTACCTCTTAATTTTGTACGAACTCTCGGGTTGATAATTTAAGTAATGAGCTGAGGGATTCAGTTTTATAGCTACAATTCATTGGCCCGTCAATTCTGCCTTGAAGTATCTAGTCAACAAGCCAGTGTTCGGTTGGTACATATACCCATGGTTTCTATGATTTCAAGAATTTGAGTTTGATTTCATGGTCAATCCAATGAAGCATAATGTTATTCTATATCAGATGTCAAGGATTGAATCTAGTGAAGAAGGAGGAAGTTTGGATTACAATCTCCTTGATGCACAATTGTTCTGCATTGACGGCATACCAAATAAATTAAGTGAAATTACATCATTTTTTCCATTGGTCGCGTGATGGAGGATTACATAGTTGCACAATTCAGATATCTATTAACATGCAATGTCAATTTTCAGTTGATCATACGACAACTCTATAAGTTGGTAGTTGATGTTATACTCCGCAGTTGTGTGCTAGAACATCAATGACCACTTATATTGTGTGAAGAACATGAAGGAATTATAGGAGGATATTATGCAGGGAAGGCTATTTCACATAATGTGTTGCACATATAAATATGGTGGCATTCGTTGTTCCAAGAAGCCAAGATGTATTGCAAACAATGTGATGTTTTCTAGTAGTTCAGAAAGCCATCGTGCAAGGATGAGATGCCTCTCTTCCTTATCACTACACTTGATCCTTTTGAGAAATGGGCAATTTAATTTGTGGGTCCTATCAACCTACTAGCATGAATAATTGGCACCTGCTACATCATTACCACCACAAATTAGTTGAGAAGGTGGTCAAAATTTATACCAGTGAAGGATTGTACATCAGAGACCATCGCACGGTTCATATTTGAGCATATCAACATCACGTTTGGATGCCTGAAGGTGTTGATGAGTGATTAGGGAATGCATTTCCTGAACTCCACTATCCACGTGCTAATATAACAATTCATGATATACTGCTAGAAGAGTATCCGTACCATCCCCTGGCCAATGGTATAGTGGAAGCATTCAATAAGATTTCGGAGCAGGTGCTCACAAAGGTCTACAATATACAGTGCAATGACTAGGATCAGTGAATCCCATCAATACTATGGGAATACCAAAAATGTGCAAGAGGATGACGAAGCACACCACATTCAGATTGGTTTATGGAAAAGAAGTAGTGATGTCGTTGGAATTTATTGTCCCCATCCTGCACATAGATATTACCATTGACATGACATATGATGAATCACTTCATCTCAGATTGGAGGAACTAGAAGAATATCAATTTATCTCATGGTTCATTCAAATGGTTGAGAACCAGTGCCATAAATATTGGCATGAAAGAAACATTAAGAGAAAGACCCTAGAACCAGGCACACGAGTTCTAATGTATGAGAACAATTTTTTAAGAACCCAACAAAATATCATAATGAGATGATTGGGTAGATTCTGGATACTCTTCATCACCAAGAAAGCACAACAAATCACTCCACCTTGGTAGGACAAACAATGAAGAGGATCATTAAGGGAATTCACCTCAACCCATACCATGTCCGATTGGGGAAAGAATACCTGTAATTCCGTGTGAAAAAAAATATCATTTAGATAGAATAGCATGTAGGAGTTGGCATTGTTAATGCTGGTAATAAAGTAGCATAGAGGTAGTCATCAAGTCACAAATAAATTTTCCCATGTAAATATGATGTAGCACCCTAGTTCATCATTATTCCAGTCATGTAACTCTTATCAATTAGATTTTGTTTTCAGTTACCACTGCCTATTCCAAATTTAGAAAGATTGTGGAAAGATGGTAGTAATAAAGAACTAGTACTACATCAAAAAGCACCCTAAATGGTAACAAATCAAAGGAAAGGACATATTTCTTCTAATCACCAATTAAATAGTGCACATAATTTGAAGGTGGTGGTGCATAGAAAGATAGAGAGCATGTTTGCAGTTGGCTACATCGTCGTGCATTCAAGGTAAAATATGGGGAGAAATAATTGCAGTAAGAGAATCTACTTGTCACACCCATCTATAAGAAGATCATGAGATTACAAAGGAACCATCAATTTTGTAAGAGAGTGAATAAAAAAAGCAAGAGTTGGATATTTAGTATCATATGATTATGTCATGCATTGAGGGAAGTTACTTCAACTCTGACTTGAGTTTAGTGCATCACAGAGTGTGTGCACAAACATGGCTACTACTCCACACATAAATAAGAGATAGACCAAGGTTAGAGAGACAAAATAAAATAAAATGTCAAAGGTTCCAATCTTGGTGGAGGTCAAGGTGAGGAGACCATTGTTGGGAAAGGTCCTTTTCCTCAAGTACTAAAATTTCAACATTCTAGATGAATCACAATTCCTAGAGCTCGTAGTAGAAAAGTACATGTAGGTGGATTTGACTGAGATAGGAGAAGAATGAGTCAGCCCATAGGCCTGGGTTTTCTATATCCATAAGTAAGGCATCATGTCCCTACTTGATGTCCCAAATTTCAAGAGGAGAATGTAATATTTATGCCATCATTTATGCCATATTGAAGGAGTTAGTAATATTTACAACCCAGATACTTGATTGCAAGATCCTTTAGAAGTGTCGCAAGTATGAGTGATTGGAAGGGTCATAATTGAAGCAAAGAGGTGTGCGATGATCTATCACATGAATTAGACCTAGTACCTAAGGTAGGAATTCCTGAAATACTTCTTAATTGCACAATACCGAGGCAATAAGTTTCACTATAGTTGGTTCTTGTTGCTTGTTTCCATGCTGGTATGGAAGCCACCCCCAAAATACCAGTATGATCACCCTACCCCGTAAGACTTTGTGGTGGTGAAGTTACTCATCCTACACTACTATCCAACCTAAGAACACTAGGTTGTTTTTGACAATACCTTTCAGTAGTGGTAGACTAATATGCTCACAACCACAACATAATCCTTTAGGATTCCACAGTCCATTGTAGACAAATATAAGGATGTTGTCTTCGATGAGGTGGAAAATCACAATGTCCTCATCACGTTGCACCCGAAACCATATTCTGATGCATATGTCCTACCATTCTACATCACTTATGATGATGTCAAAGAAACAATTGAGTAGTGGCCACAACACTTGCAACCATTCTCATATTCAGATCTAAATATCCATAAGGAATTTGAAATCCATTAGAAGCCTCAAGGCATACATACCAACTACATCCTATGTAGTACATCACCCCACTTGTCAAAGAATCACAAGTAGGAATCTATTCCTTCTAAGTAGTCAAGGGAAAAAATAATAAATAGAATAAATCTTCTTCCCCACCACTTGAACAAGAACCAGGTGAGGAATAAGAAGATGAAGTGAAAACACGACCATCAGAAAATCTTGGAATAAATCCTCCTTCTTTAGTCAGGCACAACATTTTTGAGGATTTTCAGACCTAGATAGAACAAGAAGAAGATAAATTTCCTAATACGTTGGAGACAACAAGACAAGATGCAGGGGAACATAGTACCACATAGAATTAACAAATAGAGGCCAACATAATCATGATCCCTATCATGTCTAGCAACTGTAGTCAAACCTGGAGTTCACTTAGATCCTCCAAAAGGATAGCAAGGAACAACTGCAAGAGCTAAGGATGATCCTACACATAACCCTAAGCATTGAAATGGCATAGACATCAAAAGCAACTGGTACTAGATGAGTGCACGAATTGTAGCAACAAGTGCAATAGTCCTTTGCACATCAAAATTTAAGGTTAAATACCTTAGCTATTACTACCATCTAGGCCCAGAAAATATAAGAAGTGCAGTTGCTTCCATATAATGAGTTGGACATACACCTTGTCTCAAAATAGGAACTACAACATTTTGTCACAAATATTTTGTCGATTTGGGTGATTGGCATGCATAGTTGAGCCACTCTTATGCTGATCTCAAGTAGAGGCATAGGGAGGTGGTACAAGAAAGGGACTATCTCATAGAAGAAGTGGACAAGGAATACATTGTGGTTCTGGTTTACGGTTATTTGACCAACATACTGGTACTACCTATCTAGAAATTCACCCACATCAAGAACACAGTTGCTGAACTTTAGCTAGAAGCAATAGAACTCCAAGAGCAAACCAATACAAAACCATCATTGGAGGAAATTTAACTTGCAATAAAAATTGGAGAAGCTGGACAATTTTTGGAAGAAGAAAAGCATGGAGTTGTGACCTTAGGATGGGTCATCAAATACAACTTCAATATTTGGAATCACCTGCAGGATGTTCCCGAGATGCAATAGGTGGACAAGCAAATCCAATACTGCAAGGGCTAGGTCAGTGCCAAAAGGCAGATCATGGTAAAGTTTCCTCTCTTTGCATGGAAAGAAGCAATGATAGACATCACCAAATTGACCAAGCAGATTACATCCAGTAGAGTAGATCAATAGGCATTCATGCAGATTGACATAGATGCGCAAGAGAATGTGGAGAAAAAATTTGATAACCTATCTAAGCCCCACACAAAGGAAACATAATTCCTTCCCATCAAAGAGAAAGATAAACTAGAATTAGGGAGAAGCAAAAAATAAGACATGGTGCCATTCAATAGTCATCTCACTTACATCACCAGTGAGTTCGATCTGATAAGGACTGGCTTCCAAAAATTTTCTGTAGACTATGCACATGACTACCCTCGATGGAAGCCCTAGAGCCCTGAGTTGCATGCAATCTTGGGAGGAGCCACATCATAGTGTTGGGGATCTGTTGGTGCTGGATTTTTGGCTTAGTTGGATTGGCGCCAAGGAAGATGGTTGGAAGAAGATTGCACACCAAGGAATTCAATTAGAAGCATATTGTGCATTGATGAATTTAGTTAGAAGCATACTATTCACCAAGGAGACTCATGCAAGAGAAACAATTTTGCATGAATTCAACCTAATCCTATATAAATGTATTTTTTTTAACAAGTTGGGTTTTGTTTTTCTATTTGGTGTTTTTTGGCTCAATTATGCTATGATGTTTTGGTTATGTTATGATTTTGTGGGTTTTTTTTCAAATGGTTGTGTTGATGCATGAATGGTAAACCAATAAGATATTGAGTTGAATCTGAAAGCCATGGATTGTACCCAATTCTTGAATATTAATATAATGTAGTCATTTCCTTAGATTTGTTCTGGACAGTTTCTTTATGGTTGAATGTGCGATGAATGTTAAGTAGTTTAGAATATGAATGCTAGACTGTGAAAGATTCAAATGAATGGTTAATTTAACAAATGAATACAATGATGACCATAAATAACCCATACTCTCCTATGCATCCCTTATATTCGTCTCTATAATTTAATGTGTGTGTCTCAGGTGAGGCTTTATCTTGCTTGTAGGGAATTGAAACTATCATCACCTATAGGGTTTTTGTTGGTGATGCATGTTGAAACCTGGGTTTTAATAAACCATAGCCAAAAGGGGTGCCAAAGGAATCTCTCACCATTTTCATGTGGCGAGCACTACCTTGGGTTCCCTCGGCTACTAGGGGAACTTGGGGCATCGTCCACTATGTGAAACCCATGCATCCATCACTACTATCGTGGGCGCCCTCAAGTGTTGGAGGCTCTCATGGAAGCACATGTGGCATGAAACCCACTGTGAGAACTTCCCTAGGTGCCTTGATAGCTGAGGGTTCCAATGAAAGTTGCATGGAAGGCCTGAAATCCCTTGCCACTACCGTGGGTGATGTCTATTTCTAGGCATGCTTGGGGAAACGCTCATGCTTTGCATGACGGGTGCGCAAGCCATGGAATGCATGTCATGGGAATCACCCTAGGTTCCAATGACAACAATAGAGAGGCCTATCCTACACCCTCCTACTGCCATGGACACCCTCGACTTTTGGGGGTTCATGGGGCAGTGTTAAGGGGTAGGCTAAGCCTCTCTCACTTATAGGTTCAGTTATTTTAATTAATAACTCTTTTTCTAAGAAAAAATATTCAATATTAATTGTGAATATCTCCTATGTGGAATGTTGGTTTCAAGGTGAATAGGTATCTTAATTATGTTGTATTTATATGTTTGTAAATGTCATTTTTTATATATTGGTTAATCGATATGGTTTTAAACTATATTTTTTTCTTATATATTGTTTTAATTTTGTTATTAATTTTATTTAGTGAAAACCATATAAGTCCCATTATACCATAATCTTGATGTATAATAAATTGTTAAGTTTAATATAACAATTTTTATATCAATCAATTAATCACACCATTTAAGGATAGATCTTGAAATACTAGTTACTTTTTCCATAAATAATTTTTTAATTGAAATATAAATTTGAAAGATACTCTACTGTGGGTTCAATGATTTTAATTAATAACTATTTCTTTAATTAAAATTAATGAATATCAATCACTCCTATGTTGAACCTTGGTAGCAAGTTGAATGTTTATCTTTGTTTAATATCTCCTTCTTCAATTATGTTGTATGAATGTGTCTATAAATGTCATTTTTTTTATATTTAGGATAATCGATATGATTTTAAAATTTACTTTCTTCCTATTAATTGTTATAATTTTGTCGTTGAGTTTATTTTTTGAAAGAGCATAAATTGAATAGATTGGATTATTTTAATTAATAACTAATAGTTTCAAGTAAAAAAAAAATTGGGATTCAAATGCTCTCTTTTTCACTTGATTAGGTTTGGGAAATTTGTGTATAGATATTCCACAATACTAAATAAATTGGCATGTTTCCAATTAAAGGGTAGAATTTTTTAAAAGAACCATCTCCTATATAGTCTATATAAACATCAAAAGAGTGTTAAAGAGTTGTATTGAAATTTTTTAAATAAAAACTAACAAGAGGTTATTTTACTTTTGTATATCAAGGCATAATATTACTATGTTGGACATTGTTAAATATATCAACATTGAAGATATGCAACCAAATAACTCGAAGCATGTCACAATGAAAAACTATTCAATTAATCATACATTGCATTGCCAATGGTGTATAATATATAAATGTATGGATAGTAAATTTCACTGTACATTATTCAAATGAGAGTAATATTTGAGATAAAACAATAAAATAGACATATTTGGAATCCTTATTTAAATGCATCTATTATAATCAAGAACCATGCTTATGGAATTGTAACTTTCACTTTTGGAATAAAAAATCACACTTTTTCATTTAAAAACCACACATTTTCACTCAAAATCACAAATTTTGAATTGAAAATGCACTTTTCAAATTTGTGGTTTAAAATGCTTTACTTAAAATGTGTGTTCTTTAAATAAAAAAGTGTAATTTTTCGATTCCAAAAGTGAAAATTTCAATTCCAGAAGCATGATTTTAATCAATACTATTTCTTTAATTAAAATTAATGAAGATCAATCGCTTGTATGTTGAACCTTGGTTGCAAGTTGAATTTTTATCTTTGTTTGATATCTCCATCTTCAATCATGTTGTATGAATGTGTTTGTAAATGTCAATTTTTATATATAGGGTAATCGATATGATTTTAAATTTACTTTCTTCCTATAAATTGTTTTAATTTTGTTGCTAAGTTTATTTCTTGAAAGAGTATACATTGAATAGATTGGATGATTTCTATTAATAACTAATGCTTTCACTTAAGAAAAATGGGTTTCAAATGCTATCTTTTTGACTTGATTAGATTTGGGAAACTTGTGTATAGATATTCCACAATATTGAATAAGTTGTTGTATTTCCAATTAAGGTGTAGAAATTTTCAAAAACATGGTCTCCTAGATAGTCTATATGAATATCAAAAGAGTGTTAAAGAGTTGTATTTAAATTGTCTAAATAAAAACTAAGAGCTTATTTTATTTTTGTATATCAAGGCATAATATTACTATGTTGGACATTGGTAAATATATCAACATTGAATATATGCAACAAAATAATTCAAAACATGTCATGATGACAATCATTTCATTAACCGTACATTGCATTAACAATGGTGTATAATATGTAAATATATGGATAATAAATGAACATTTTAATTGTGCATTGTTCAAATGAAAGTAATATTTGAGATAAAACAATAAAATCAACTTATTTGGAATCCTTATTTAAATGTGCAAACTTTAAGTTGGTATCTATTAGAATCAAGAATCATGCTTCTATAATTTTAACTTTCACTTTTGGAATCGAAAATCGCACTTTTTTATTTAAAAACCACACATTTTCAATAAAAAATTATACATTTTAAATCAAAATCACACTTTTTGAATCAAAAAACGCCCTTTTCAAATAAAAATTACACTTTTCGAATCAATAATTTCACTTTTGAGGTTGAAAGCGATTCGAAAATAGCACTTTTTGAATTGGAAATTGCACTTTTCAAACTGGATTTTTGCACTTTTTGAACAATTACATGACATTGATATTCTAAATTTCCTCTATAGTCCAAAAAACATCATGCTATAAAAAATAATTAGATACCATACAAGTGAATTATTATATTGTGATGCTCATAATTAGTAGCACCCTCTACCCCGTCATCTAACCTTGGCCTCTACATCGATCTTCCAAGAACATCAATCAACACCCTTCTATTATGGTCGGACTCTATAATCCAAGAATTAAAATAGCATGCCTAATAAGTGATGATTTCACTTGAGTAAAGGGCACATTTTTAATTTTAAAACCACACATTTTCAGTCAAAATCACACATTTTCAATCAAAATCACACATTTTGAGTCAAAATCACATATTTTGAATCAAAATCACACTTTTTGAATAGAAAAATGTCCTTTTCAAATAAAAAATACTCTTTTGAAATCAACAATTGCACTTTTGGGGTTGAAAACAATTCAAAAATCACACTTTTGGTATTGGAAATTGCACTTTTCGAAGTGGATTTTGCACTTTTAAAACTTGATTTTGCACTTTTTGAACTTGATTTCGCACTTCAGAAAGGTTGTCTTTTGGCTTTAGAAAGCATGATTTTGCACTCTTTTAGACTAGTTTCTATTGAATAAATCCAGATTTAATGAAATGGGAATTAGATGGAATCGAGATTATAAATGGCCTTTACAGTCCAAAAAACATCACACTATAATAAATAAATAGATACCATAAAATTGAATTCTTATATGGTGATGCTCATAATTAGTAGCACCCTCTACCTCCTCATCTAGCCTTGTACTCTACATTGATATTCCAAGAACATTAATCAACACCCTCCAACTATGGTGGAACTCCCTAATCCAAGAATTAAAATAACATGGCTAATAAGCGATGATTTCACTTGAGTGAAGGGCACATTTTTATTATTTACTATGTCCATGACAGACGAGTTCAAAAATTAGCACCACCAACATTAGGTTACAAAGAGGGCTTGTTTCTCTTGATTAAATGCCAATGCCATACCCTCATACATGATAGAATCTAGTGGAATCATTGCAATTGTGTCAATCCTAAAATCTTGAAAACTGTTAAGTCTCTTGAGTTCTTAATGGGATATGAAATTATAGTGTCTCCATTTGAATTACGATGTGGTTGGAACTGGTCTCAGATATCCTAAAACAAGTAATATTAATGTTAAAATTTTAAATAAAATGATAGAAATTAAAGATAAAGGAAAATTCCAATTTTTACCCTAACAATTTAAAATTACCAATGATTATCAAAGTGATAAACTACTCAATGTTCAATCCCCTATATTTTTCTTTTCAAATTGAGGGTAAGATTACCAAAAACCAAGTTATAAGGCATTATTGGTGGCACTAACGTGACATGATATTTTGTGTTGATATATTGTGATGAGTTTTTAGAGAAGGGCTAATTCTATATTTATTCTGTTATCTTTTAGGAGAAAAACTAATGAATCCTCACTGAGGCTGAAGATAAGAGAGATTCCACTAGCATAGATCCATATTAACCCTTCACCTATAAAGTAGAATATAAAGTATATGTTTGGTTTTGAACACCAATAGTGTGTTATACCCTCAAGAACCATACCTAGTGCACCAAGCTTTAAAATAAATACCATAGGGAAATCATGATCTAAAGACTCTATATTCAAGGCATGTATGATTACTTGGGGACCCACATAAGGCCCATGACCTGCAAAGACAAATATTGTGTCCTAAGATGTTGGTTTTTCCCCTACACCATCCATATCCATAAAAACCATCCTTATTGTTCCAAACATTGAAATCACCACCTTATCTGCCTCACATACTAGATATTCCCCATTCACAACATGAGAAATGGATCCCATAAATGGCCCATGCATAATTGTAAAGAAAAGTGTTATGGTTGAAAACCCTATCTTTGGATGTATTGTATGTCCATGAGTGCCATAGGACACTTTTAACACTTATGACACTGAATTTGGAGTTATAATCATGGCATGGGACTCAAGAACCATGTCCAATGTACCCTTCTTGAAATGGTGACAATATATCACATGTAGGATAAATATTTGTGTAAATACCTTATGTGGTGGTATATGTTACTATACATGTCTCATAAACCCCTTAGGAAATTTTAATGGAATTTGGACCTAAATTTAGCCCTCATAGCATGCCTAGGGCCATGAGAACCATTATTAGGATTAAAAATATTTGAATATCCACCACATATGACATGAAAGGATTACTATGAATCTAATACACATACACATGTTGCACCGACTACTAACATTAAATCTATTTCTATATTCCTAATCATATCATACATTTTAAGAATTTATATGTTTATACTTTCTCTTAATAGTTTAACTTGAAATATGCACAATAAGAATATAAATAGCATGTGCATTGTATATGGTGAAACACCAACCAATGAACTTGAACCCAAAAGCCATCTTTTGGATTATTGAATGTTTAGGTGTAGGTCCAAAACTCATGGCACCAACATGATCAGCGATTAATATTGGAGCAAGGAAGGATGATATCACAATAAATAGAGAAATTTCACCCCAAACCAAGCCCACTTTCTGAAGTAAACATTGATTTTAGTATTAATGGACAAACATATTGAATTTATCTATCTAGTTTACATGGTTTGGGGCTCTTAATCATTACATGCTTAAAAATAAAAAATTAATCATTACATGCTTGAATCTTGTGAAACACACATATAGACTTGCACATGCATAGAGAGACAAAAATTTGTTCCCATTCTTTAAAATTAAAATGTTATATGCCAAAAAAAGTATTATTTCTAACACATGGATCCTGAGCACTTAATGGATACCTACAGGGTTTTAAAGGTTGTGGTTTGATGGTGCAAGCATGAATAATTTTTGTGTATAATTGAAGTAGGTTATTTTTGTGTGATAATAAACTCGTTATTCCATCTAACATATGTTGAGTATTAGAAAATTTTGCAATAATACTAGTGAGTTGGTATCCCTTAATGTTGGTATTTGGAAATTTAGTTGTATTGGTAATGTAGGCCTATACACTACCCAGAGCACACAAAGGAACATGATGGCCCTAAAGATAAAAAAATGTATTTCTTTCTCTAGTTTCAAGTGGAATATAGAAATATTCACTATCTTCATTGAAGATTTTGATAAGCATATTCTGTCATATGTCTTCATTGGCATAATTATTATAGTTTACAATACCATTTTCACACTCAAAATACTTATACCAAGGACCCAACCCACACTGATATCCATGACAACTATGCCTAGTGATGCAAGCCACCTTACGGAAATAAGGTTCTTGCTTAACAATACACATGACACAAACCACAATGCTCACACAAACAAGGTGTAGAACAAGATGCCTGGATTGGCTTATATTACTTCTCTGAAATCGGTTACAATGTCAAATAACTGTAAGCAAATAACTAACTACAATCAGCCTCAGCCATTACAACTTAGAAGTAACTGTGGTGTATTCTCCCCATGTGTCGACCTCACCCTCTCCTGGTTCGCCATGGAACTATGAGCTATGGTTTGATCTCAACACTCTGCACTCTACCGGTGTGACTCTTCTTCACAACTCTCTCGACTCTACCCTCTCTGTACAACAATGTTTAAACTAAAGGTATCTTTTTCCTCTTCTACTCTGTGGGTGTTGTTTCAAAGATTATGACAATCCCGAGACACGCGTTCCCTCCATTCATCGATCCTGTCCAAATCCTACGAATCTGCACTGTCAGCTTCTAGATGTGTTGTACAGCCTCTGTCCATGATGTCCTCTATCACGTCCTTCACCAACTCACAATAACTGTAATAACTTCCTCAACAACCCCGAACGGCTACTGGTACAGTCCCTTGACTTTTCTGTCCTTTCGACCCTGCTACAGCAATCAGTCACATCTCGACTATCGTGTCGGTTCATTCCTCCCCATTACACTTGGATTTGTCAAACCCTGTCGTGTCATAGTTCGACCACTTGTCGACTACTCGACCTCTTCCATCGCCCGTCATCTATCGACCATCTCCTGTCGATCCTTGACTTCTCATGACATTTGTTGATCCTTCAGTCGGATGCACTTTGACTGCTTCTGCTTGACTTGTTGACCTCGATGAGTCAACCTGCTCCCCATACCAGTGGTCATCGGCACCCCCGCTGGTCGGCTCCCTTTGGTCGATCAACTCTGCCTTATCTGCCTAGGTCGCGATGCTCCTGCATCAGTCTCCCCAGGTGAAAAAGAATTCGACTGCTCCGTCAGTCTCCTGAACTCCTCTTCAAAAATCTGCATCGCTTCCTGCAACTCATCATTTGTCTATTGCACCAATTATTCCTTCATGTGCAATCTATGAGTATGCCCCACATCGCGTTCATCAATTACTTCTGTGATCCCCTCCTTACGTCGGTCTGGAATCTGTTCTGTCCAGTCAATACTGGTTCCTTCCCCTTTGCTACTACTTGACCCTTCTTCAAACTTCTACAGGTTTGAGACGTTGAACGTTGCTGAAATGTTCAAGTCTTCCGGCAATTCCAACACATAGGTATTTTTTGAAATCTTCTTCAGAATCTTGCATGGTCCTATCTTCTTCAACTTTAGCTTGGTGTATGTTCCTGTCGGAGATCGGTCCTTCCAAAAGTATGCATAGACTAAGTCCCCTTCTTGGAATGACAAGAGTCTCTTCATCCGGTCAGCTCTCAACTTATAGGCCGCGTTACTCTTCTCGATGCGCTTTCACACATTTTCATGAACTTCATGTATATGTTCTGCGAATGATTCTCCATCCATGCTCTTCCTGGTTTCTGTTGGTAATTCGACCAAATATGCCACTACATGTGGACTCCTCCTTTGAACAATCTGGAATGGGCTCAATCCCGTCGATCGATTCACATAATTGTTATATGCAAACTCTACCTGTGCCAACACATTTTCCCACTGCTTGGGTCTGTTGACTGCTAAACATCTCAGAAGGTTTCCCAAACTTATGTTTACAACCTTGGTTTGTCCATTTGTCTGTGGATGATATGCCGAACTAAAATCTAACTTCGTGTCGAGTTTCTTCCATAGGGTCCTTCAGAACTTCCCCATGAATTTCGTATCCCTATCCGACGTGATACTCTTTGGCAATCCATGCAACCTGACTATTTCCTTAAAGAATAGTACAATGATTCCTGTGGCATCACTTGTTTTCTTACATGGTATGAAATGTTCCATCTTCAAAAATCTGTCGACTACAACAAATATTGAGTCATTCCCCTGCTGAGTCCTTGGTAATCCTAACACAAAATCCATGCTAAGATGCTCCCATGGGTTCTCTGGTACTGGAAATGGTGTATACAACCTCGTGTTCTGACTCTTTCCCTTTGCCAACTGGCAAACTTAGCATTGTCGAACCCATTTTCTGACATCTATCGACATCCTTGGCTAGAAATACTTTTCGTCGATCAGTGCTTTGGTCTTGTTGATCCCAAAGTGTCCTACTAACCTACCATTATGAAATTCTAGGATTAGGTTATCTCTCACTGATCCTATGAGAATACATAGCTGACTTCCCCTGAATAGGTAACCTTCTTGAATGAGATAACTCAAATATGGAGTCTTGTCGACCCTCCAAGGCTCTTGACAAGCCTTCCATGCCTTCGCAAAATCTTCGTCGGCTTCATACTCCATATTTATCGACTCTATTCCTATTTCCTGAACAGTCATCGTGCTCAATAGTGCAACTCTCCTGCTCAATGCGTCGACAACTTTGTTCGACTTGCTCGACCTATGTTGCAACACAAACGTATACCTCTGGAGTAGCTCCACCCACTTCATGTGTCTCTGATCCAACTTTGACTGAGTAGTCAGATACCTCAGTGCTTGATGATCCGTGTATAACACAAAGTCCTGTGGCAACAAATAATGCCTCCATTTCTTCAATGCTTGGATGATAGCATAGAACTCTTGGTCTTAGACCGAATATTTCTGCTTGGATCCACTCAATTTTTCACTGAAGAATGCAATTGGTCGACCTTCCTGGCGTAACACCACTCTAATAGTTGTTCCACTTGCATCACAATCGACCTGGAAAAATTTGTCAAAGTCTGGGAGTGCCAACACTGGGCTCTCAGTGACCTTTTCCTTCAATTTGTCGAAAGCTTCCTGGGCCTTATCCATCCACTTGAACTCGCCCTTTATCATGCATTCTGTCCATGGTGCACAAATCCGACTGAATCGCTGAATGAACTTCCGGTAGAAACTAGCAATTCCATGGAAATTTCTCACTGTAGTCGTACTTGTCAGTTCCAACCAATATACTATTGCCTTCACCTTCTCGAGGTCCATCTACAACCCTTTACCTAAAATTACAAATCCCAAGTACACCAATTCCTTCTTCATGAAGAAACACTTTTGCAGGTTAATCATCGCCTTCTCTTCCTATAATTTCTGCAATACCTGTCGAACGTGCTTCAAATGTTCTGATCTGGTCCGACTGAAAATCGGAATGTCATCTAAATAGACTACGACAAACTTTTCTAAGAATGGTTTTAGTACCTCATTCATCAATCTCATGAATGTACTGGGTGCATTAGTCAATCTGAATGGCATGACTAACCACTCATATAACCCTTCTCTTGTCTTGAATGCTATATTCCATTCATCTCCTTTTCTGACCCTGATCTGGTGATATCCACTCTTCAGGTCTAATTTCGTGAAGTATGTCGCTTCACTCAGGCAATCCATCAAGTCATCCATCCTTGGCAATGGAAATCGATACTTGATCATGATCTTGTTGATGGCTCTAGAGTCAGTACACATTCTCCATTCCCCACCTTTCTTTGGTGTCAGTACCACTGGTACTACACACGGGCTCAAGCTTTCTCGAATCAATCCTCTATCTAGCAACGCTTGGACCTATCGGTTGAGCTCCTGTCCCTCTGTCGGACTCATCCTATATGGTGCTTTGTTTGGCAGACTCAACCCTGGAATCAAGTCGATCTGATGGGATATGCTCCTTGTCGACGGCAATCCCATCGGTTTCTCATCAGCCATTATGTCCCTAAACTCCTCGAGCAACTCCTCGACTTCAACCGAAATGCTCTCCCAATTGGTCGTTCCATCGACATATGGTCCTTTTGGAAAGATTGCAAAACATCCCGACTGTTTTTCCTCCTCCGCGAGGAATTCCTTGGTGGTGCTCATCAACACTCACTTTTCCCAAAGATTGCTCTCAACGTCCTTACTATCGGCTGGCTCCCCTCGCCTTGGCTTAAGAGTCCTTTTCACGTCATTCTTCGACATTGTGACTGTGTTAGCTTGACCATCATAGATCATCTTACAATCATATTGCCATGGCCTCCCCAACAACAGATGGCATGCATCCATGGGAACTACATCACATAGCACGTTGTCCTCCAATCCTTCAACTCTGAAGTTGATCAGGCATTGTCTGGTCACCTTGACATGGTGTCCTTTCTGCAACCATGAGATCTTGTAAGGGTGTGGGTGTTCACAACACTTCAACCTGATCTTGTCGATGACTTCTATCGACACAAGATTCTTTGTACTCCCACCATCAACTATGGTCTTGCAACGCAATTCTCCGATCCGCACCTTCATTCAAAAGATCACCTTCCGTTGTGCTGGTTCCATTTGATCAAAGCTCTCTAAACCATAAGATTTCGGTTCTTCCTTTTCTCACCTCCACTGCTGTCTGATGCCGACTCTTCCCTCTCATCGACTTGCTCATCCTTTCAACGTCTGGGTTTCGCTCTTTTGCAGCGTGTAAGTTTTCTAGGCACTCATATGCCTTATGGCCCATTCCTCAACATTTGTGACAGATTATAGCTAGTATGTTAGCTTCTTTCTTATCGGATGGACCACTTCGACCATACGCGCCTAGACCACAGTTCTCATGACCATCGCGTCGGTTCTCTTGCGCTCTTTCCTTCATCGATGTCCCTTCTATGTGTCGACTACCTTCGACACCTTCCTTCTTGTAGCTGCTACCTTGACCTTTCATGGAGACAGTCTTTCCACCCCGACTAGTCATCCTGCCTCTGGTCGTTACGGATTTTCTTGACAGTTTATCTTCCGCCTTCAGAGCTAACTCATAGGCTTCTCCGACTACTCTGAATCTTGACATGCTGAGTTCATTATGAACAACATATTTCAAGCCATTCATATATCTGGCGATAGCTTCTTCTCCTTCATCAGTTTGTCCTAACTGAATCGATAATCGGTAGAAATCCTCTGTGTACTCCTTCACGATCATTTTTTTTTGTTGAAAGTTTTGTAGCTTTCGGAACAAAGAAATCACATAATCATTTGGCAAGAACTTCCCCTTCAACTTGGCAACCATCCTGTCCCAAGATTTGATTTTCTCCTTGCCTTTCTTAAGTCTATTAGCCTGTACATTGTCCCACCACAACGAGGCATGACCCTTCAACCTTAGACATGCAGTCTTAACCCATTTTGGGATCCTCGATCTACTCTACATCGAAGTATTTCTCCATCTCTCTGAACCAGTCGATCAAGTCTTATGGGTCTAGGATTCTCGAGTACATACGCACATCTATCTTTTCCCGACCTCTCATTTCTGTCAGAAGCTTGATGAGTTTCTCCTCTGGTTCTTCTACTACAGCTTCCTGAGCTTCCACTTCCTCGACCTCCTCGTCGTTGTGGTCTAGCGCTTCAGGAATGCAACCACACCTCTGGTTTTCTTTGATCGCTGAGACTTCATTTGTCAAAGTCTGCATCATTTGGGCACATTCATCGAACATCTCATGATCCACTATGACAGCTGCTGTGCCACGCGCTCCTCATCCTCAGACATTAACGCATCTATGAGCCATTTTTGACTTCTGTTGAAAATTCTCACACTTCCTGGTCCTAATACCAACTGACGCAAGTCAGGTTGGTATAGTCTTCGCTCCAACCGAACTCACTTCCGGGCTCTGATACCAACTGACGCAAGTCAGGTTGGTATAGTCTTCTCTCCAACTGAACTCGCTTCTGGGCTTTGATACCAACTGATGCAAGTCAGGTTGGTATAGTCTTCTCTCCAACCGAACTCGCTTCTGGGCTCTGATACCAACTGACGCAAGTCACCTTATAGAAATAAGGTTCTTGCTTAACAATACACACGACACAAACCACAATGCTCACACAAACAAGGTGTAGAACAAGATGCCTACATTGGCTTATATTACTTCTCTGAAATCCGTTACAATGTAAAATAACTGTAAGCAAATAACTAACTACAATCGACCTCAGCTGTTACAACTTAGAAGTAACTGTGGTGTGTTCTCCCTGTGTGTCGACCTCACCCTCTCTTGGTTCGCCACGAAACTCTGAGCTATGGTTCGATCTCAACACTCTGCACTCTGCTGGTGTGACTCTTCTTCACAACTCTCTCAGCTCTGCCCTCTCTGCACAACTGTGTTTAAACTGAAGGCCTCTTCTTCCTCTTCAACTCTGTGAGTGCTGTTTCCAAGATTATGACAATCCCTAGACACGCGATCCCTCCATTCGTCGATCATGTCTATTAAATTTTCAGAATTTACTTCAATCTAATCTAGGATCTTAACTGAGAGAACAACATGTACAGCAAATCTACAACATATCAATCATGGACACAATAATGCAAGCACACAAGAGACATAGAGTTTACTTGGGGAAAATCATAAAGGTGAAAAACCCCAATAACTTCCTCAAAGATAGATAGAGCAGTGATACAACCATAATACAAGAGATAGTCTTCTCCTAGTAGCAGAGCCTCCTCCTCCACAAGTGTGCCACTCTCCCAAGTGTGAGTGAGAGAATAGAATGATGAAATAGAGATCTCCCTATCTCTATTTATACTAGACTTGACTTGCCTAATAACCTTTACTAGGTCGGCCTTAACTTAACCACATAACACAATGCTAACTGAGCTGAAACCCAATAGGGTGGTCTAATAACCCTTTGAACCACATGGCCGACCCCCACTAGGGTGGTATAACAACCCTTCAACCCACATGAATTATACAGGGCCGACCCCAACAAGGTGGTCTAATAACCCATCAAGTATGAGTTATGACACTTACAATATAAATGATGACACTTCTGTATAGAGGAATAATAACATCTCTATAGGAATATAAAATACATATATGAAATACATGGGTGAAATACATTCCAAAGTTAGATATACATCAACACTCCCTCTTAACTAGGAAGGTATTTCTCGACACAGGTCTGCTAGCACAAGTCTTCTTCTTTGGATCATCATCAGCGAATCATCATCCTCGAATCATCGTCATCGTCACTACTGCTGCTATCTCAATCAATCTCTGAATCTACTCGTCATAGGAAGTTCTATAGAGCCACTCCTTTTTCATACTGGATGTAGGCCCACCACCTGCAGGTCTTCATCATCACTGGCCATACTGTGTAAATCTCAAGACTTATTATGTGCATCACAAAACCTTGCAAGAGCATCCAGGCTGTTACGAGCACACAGCTCTACCTGTCAGATCTCCCAGGGACATATTATATGTGACTGTCACAAAACCTTAAAAGAGTCTCTTGACTAGAAAGAACCCTAAAGAGCATCTGAGGCCTTTTTCATCCTGTCCAAATCTCTAGGACTTATTACATGTGACACCTACCACAAAACCTTGCAAGAGCATCCCAGGACTTATTACGGGCACACAGACCAACCTATCGGATCCCCCAGGGCCATATTACATGTGGTCATGGCAAAACCTTGCAAGAGCATCCCAGGAATTATTACGAGCACACAGCTCAACCTATCGGATCTCCCAGGGCTTAATTATATACTATAGGACAAAACCTCGAAAGAGCATCCGCCAGATATCCCAGTGCCAAATTATATGCCATAGGCAAAACCTTGCAAGACTATCTACAGATCTACCAAGCCAAATTATATGCCCTTCCAAAGCAAAACCTCGAAAGAGCATTTGCTAGATATCCCAGGGCCACATTACATGCCATAGGCAAAACCTTGCAAGACTATCTGCAAACCTCCCAGGGCCAAATTATATGCTTATCTGCACAACCTATTCCACGGCCACAAAGTATCAACCTGATACTCACCATACATCATCCTAATGTACACATGATCATCCTGATCATCATCACTGCAACATCCTGCTGCATGTCATCTAGAGCAACATCCTGAAGCTCGTCATCCATGATCATCCTGATCATATAATGCATCTACTTGATGCATACCAAGTATCTACCTGATACATATCATCATACATGATCCACCTGATCATACAATGTATCCACCTGATACAAATACAAATACATGATCCACCTGATCATACCTGATACATATAAACATACATGATCTACATGATCATACAATGTATCCACCTAATACACATACAGATACATGGTCCAAGCATCCAACATGATGCATATACACATATAGAGTAGTAACTGGAGCATCGTCCTGATGCTCATCATCCATGATCGTCCTGATCATCATAGCATCGTCCTCTTCAGATCATCTCATTGTCCATGAAGCACAGCCCAGATGCACATCATCCAGTACTTACACCACCGACATGGGAGAACACATCTACCACCATTCGAGGAAGGCTCCAGCCCTTACTTTTTCACCATGGGAGAACACATCTACCACCATGTGAAAAATGGCTCAGTAATTACATCACGACCAAGGGAGAACACATCAACCATGTCAGAAAAGCTCATGTGCATCTGCATCTTCCAGACTCATCACTTCCCTTTGGAAGAAACCTTGATCTGAAGTGCACCAAGCCTCTCTTTGAAGTACTCAAACTGCACTCTGGCCAACGGCTTGGTCAATACATCTACAACCTGCTCATCAATTGCAACATACTCTGCTTTAGCTATACTAAGTGCTATGCAGGACTACTTCCTGCTAAACCAAGAGATCACACTTGATCCCATACTGAAGTAGCACCCAGATGTGCTCTTCCTATCTGCAGCACTGCCTGCCCAATATGAATCAACATAACCCTGCAGGTTAAACTTTTGATTCGCATCATACTTGAGCCCATAATCAACAGTACCCTTCAGGTACCTCAGAATATGCTTTACAACAACCAGGTGAACATCTCTTGGATTCGTCAGGAACTGGCTCAATGTGTTCACTGCAAAGCAAATATCTGGTCTCGTGTTCGTAAGGTACATAGAGGACCCAATCATCTGATGATACATCGTGACATCAACCGGATCAGATGAAGCATCACACAGAAGCTTCAGGTTTGATGCCATAGGTGTGGCCATATCCTTGCAGTCCATCATCCCGAACCTCTTCAAGATTTCTACTGCATACTTCCCTTGTCCAAGGGAGATTACATCTGTACTCTGTCACACCTCCATGCCAAAAACAAATAGTGCATCATCTCCAAGTTCTTCATATCGAATTTGGCAGCAAGCTTCTTATGCGTGTTGGAAATCAATCTGTCCTCACCTATTACAAATAGGTCATCCACATAGTAGTATCACTGGATTTCCTTCCTCAACCTTGTAGTGAAGGTTGGAATCCACTTTACCCTTGGTAAAGCCCAAACTAGATAGAAAGCTGTCTATCCTACCATACCAAGTTCTGCACATATATGACTCCCTGTCATGTGTCTCAGAACCAAGTGGCTGCTCCACGTACACTTCTTCTTCAACTACGCCATTCAAGAAAGCTGTCTTGAAATCCATATGGTGTATCTTCCCTATCATCACTACAGCCGGAGCAAGTACTGATCTAATGGAAGTGTATCTGGCTATAGGAGCAAAAGTCTCTATGCTACCACCTGCAGCATGCTTGATATTGTAGCTTCTCTTGGAAGTCACTACAGACTCCCCTTCAGGTCTTGGGACTACATCCCAAACATCTTCATGATCGACTGGTACTCCTCGATCATGGCATTCTTCCCAAATCCTGGGAACTTCAATATCTTCAATATTTTCAATAGATAACTTTGTTGCTGAACAAATGTTGTAGTCCTTCTTTTGTAGGTGATGGTATACGATCTTTCCTACACAACAAATTAATTGCATGATTAGAAAACATCTCATAGTTTTCAGAACAAATTCTTACACATAAAGAAATATGTCATACAGTCATGCAATTATCTTAGCCAATGCTTCAATACAACATTTATCCATATTCTGTAACTTTCTAGATGCCTTCCAATCTCTACCAGAACATTGTTAAGAGTGTGCACAACTCCTAACATGTCAGCAAAGAGGTTTCATTCTAGATAAGTACCAATGGAATGTTGTACAATGCCATAGGCCACTTATCGATGTATATTAGTAGTATACTATTCATCAATGCAACTATTCTAATATGCATAATACACAACCTAATTCTAGGAACATAAGCATATACATCATTGAATAACATTATGTAAGAAATGACAATTCAAATACTTATCTTTGTTTGGTTGCTGGGTGGACTCCCTCTGAATCTTTGCAACTCCATTCTGATGTGGATTGTGAGAAGTGGTCAACTCCCTCTGAATATCTTCATCCTTGCAGAAACTACTGAAGTGTGCTCCTTTGCTTTCTTGCAGGAACAACTGGAGTGTGCTCCCTCTTGATCTTTGCTTCTTGGATAACCTGTCCTTGAACTTACATCCATCCTTAATCACTATGCATGCTTATTAGTATCATCATTGTGTTATCCTTGAGGTATCATACATAATCACACATTTATTAGTATAATCTTAATACCATCAAAACACAATAATCTTAAACATGTATAGTCATGATCATTCATAGATAATAAACATTAGTATTCAAGGTTTCAGGGAAGTCTTCTTTTACTCATGCATATTCTTATTTGATCATAGGAATCTTTTGATTAGTTAAATCATCAATGCATAAACCCGTGATTACTCAAACCTATACCTTCATGATTCTTTTGGTTAGTCATATCATCAATTATGGTAAGAAACATAATATGCATACAACCATGACTATTCAAACCTATGACTTCATGAATAATCATTATCAACAACACAACAGTATAAGATCCTAACACAAGGTAGGATTCTAGCTTGATATAGGAAAAACATACCTGGATTAGCATGCTATCTAGTTATGTCTAACATACCCGCATAATGTCTTCTGGTTCTCTTCAGTGACTTGTGCTAGTAACCTGCATGTCTCATAGTTTAACCATTGTAGGACCAAGTTATACATACCTCGAAAGTAGATCTTCTATGTGATCCATGACAATGGATGAATCTTTGTCTTCATGTCACCATGATCATATGTTCTTGAAGTAGAACATGATTTGTCTTTCTTGGTGTACCTTTTATGTTAGCGAACAACATAAACCTCATACAACATCACAATGCATTAGTACATTCATAAGTGTCAAAACCTTAATCAATGAATATCTTCTATTAAGGTGATACGACAAGTCTAGTAATTAATCAAGATTGTACTGTAATGATATGAAGACAAACATATGATAAACTTAACCATGAAACATACCTGTAAGCCATACCTATCAAGATTGCATGTAATCTTCTTATGGAAGGCCTTAGCCTCATCTCCCGAGACAGGAACTTCTTCACTTATGCAGGTGACCAATCCATCTTCTTTTAGGATTAACCCAATCCACTTGATTTGCAAGAATTGGACCTGGAGCTGGATTAGGGTTTGTCAAAGAAACCCCAAAAATTCAAACTTCTGAAAGGATAGAAATATGTGCCTTAATGAGCTGATCAAGTTGGTATATTCAAAATTTGAGAACTGCAAAGTTTCACCCCTCGAAATTGCCTTTTAGATTTCTGGATTCACTAGGGAGGACCCTGAATTAGGGTTTGAGTTTCCAGGAGCTTCACCCAACCAAAAGATTTGATTCAAATATCTAAGCTTCAATTTTTCTGAGGAGCTTACAGCCGTGGTCATAGATTTCCAAAATTCCAAATTTTACAGCAGCCCTAATTTTCCATCTTTCCGATCAAAGTCCCGAACTGGGGTTTGATCAAGCCCGGCCTTTTTCCCAACCAAAAAATCTGATCTTGGTCTCTAAATTCCGATTTCGATGTGTAGCATCCAGCAGTGGTCTTAGATTACAAAAATTCCAACTTTCTCTGAGGCCCTAAATTCCAGAAGCCATGAATGAAGGTGCTCAAAAATAATTCTGTTTTGACAGAAATATGTAGCTGATTGTTTCTGGTGCAACTCTGAATTTTTTGATCCACAAGGTCTGAAACATTTTCCTGCTATAGCCCGACCTGTTATCTTTCCATCCTGATAGGTCTGACCTCAATTGGATTCTCTGAGAGAGATTTATGCCAAGTGTCGCAACATGACTTGTTTACGGGATAATACAGGAGAGCGAACTTGTACGGCATTCAATATGTCACTGGTTCAACTTCGGCCTCTGAAAAGTTTTCTTGAGATAGTACAGTCTGTGTACTACATGTCACTTTTTATGAAATTTCATTTGGAGCTTCCTAGCCCATGTAATGACCTTTTTCCCAAGGTCGCTTGATTTTGACTCAGATCTGGAGGAGGCAGAAACCCTATATTGTACAGATCATAAATCAAAAAGTACAACGAATTATAGGTTCTCCTTTGGACACAAAGTACATAGGGATTTGATCTTCGACCTGTAAAATTTTTAGATCCGAAAACTTATCCAAAATGAATTTATAGCGAAAGTGCTACGATGACTAGTTTTTTCTATATCAAGCCCTAGCATCATTAGTGCAGCAAGTGTCATACATGCCATATCATGCCTTCTTTCAGGCTATCTCTAATACCATGTTAAATTTTCAGAATTTACTTCAATCTGATCTAGGATATTAACTGAGAGAAAAACATGTACAACAAATCTACAGCATATCAATCATAAACATAATAATGCAAGCACACAAGAGACACAGATTTTACTTGGGGAAAACCATAAAGGTGAAAAACCCCAATAACTTCCTCAGACATAGATAGAGCAATGATACAACTAGAATACAAGAGATAGTATTCTCCTAGCAGCAGAGCCTCCTCCTCCACAAGTGCGCCACTCTCCCAAGTGTGAGTGAGAGAATAGAATGATCAAATAGAGATCTCCCGATCTCTATTTATACTAGACTTGACTTGCCTAATAACCTTTACTAGGTTGGCCTTAACTTAACCACATAACACAATGTTGACTGGGCTGACACCCAATAGGGTGGTCTAATAACCCTTTGAACCACATGGCCGACCCCCACTAGGGTGGTTTAACAACCCTTCGACCCACATGACTTATACAGGGCCGACCCCAACAAGGTGGTCTAATAACCCATCAAGTATGAGTTATGACACTTACAATATAAATGACGATACTTCTGTATAGAGGAATAATAACATCTCTATAGGAATATAAAATACATATATGAAATACATGGGTGAAATACATTCCGAAGTTAGATATACATCAACACTATCCAAATCCTACGAATCTACACTGTCAGCTTCCAGATGTGTTGTATAGCCTCTGTCGATGACGTCCTCTGTCACGTCCTTCACCAACTCTCAATAGCTGTAATAACTTCATTAGCAACCCCAAACGACTACTGGTATAGTCCCTTGACTTTTCTGTCCTTTCGACCCTGCTACAACAGTCAGTCACATCTCGACTATCCTGTCAGTTCATTCCTCCCCATTACACTTGGCTTTGTCAAACCCTGTCGTGTCGTAGTTCGACCACTTGTCGACTACTCGAACTCTTCCATCGCTCGTCATCTATAGACCATCTCCTGTCGATCCTCGACTTCTCGCGACATCTGTTGATCCTTCAGTTGGCCGCACTTCGACTGCTTCTGCTCAACTTGTTAACTTCGACAAGTCAACCTACTCCCCATACCAGTTGTCATCGACACCCCGGCTGGTCGGCTCCCTTCGGTCGATACTCTCCAACTGATCTGCCTAGGTCCTGATGCTCCTGCATCACCTAGTGTGACAAACCTTGAAAATACCATCATATTGAACTTGTGAACCAAAGATTCCATATTTAATGCATGTTTGATGGCTTGATGGTGGATAAAAACATGGCCTTAGCATCGAAAAACATCCAAATTAGTCTAAATCTCAAAATGATCACCAATCCCACTCGCAAACCAAAGAATCCCTAGAAGGAACTCTAGAGTGGTTCATGACATGACACATGGACCATGATAAATTGATGCAAATGGACCAAAAACATGGCTTGGGTATTGGAAGACTTCCTTAGTATGCCATACCTCAATATTACCACCATATACCACTTGTAGGCCAAAGATTCCCTATATAGGGATTATGTTGTAGTTTGGGGACCCATACATGGCATGAGAGCTCAACAATATAATTACACCAAGGAATGGGCCTCAACAACCATCTCTAATTCACCCCTCCTCAAGATGGTAATATATCTCACATGTAGGATAAAGATTCTTTGTGTAAGCCTTTGCTGTGATCTTGACTACCCTATGTGAACCATGAACCCAAGAGGCAATTGGTATGGCCTTATACCATGCATTTAGACATGTACCATGGTGTTGACCATAAGAACCATCCTTGGTGTTACAAAGATCAAAATTTCCACCATATATTTCTTCCAGGACAAATATTCCATATGGAGGGCCTATGTTATGGTATGTGTCCTTAGGCATGGCCCATGATCCAAAGAAGTAAATTTTATGTACTATAAATTTCTCCTTTGACAATAAACAATGTCCTAGGTTTTAAGCACCATAAGTGGTGTGACAAACTGTAGAAACATCCAGGGTCCGATTGTTGCAAGTTTCTAGTTATTTAAATAATATACTAGAGCTTGTTTTTTATTTGTTTCCATCTAATTCAACAAATAAATTGTAGGGTAAATAATCTTTAAATTTGTTAGCAATAACAATAATTACAAGGCTAAACTATCATCTTTTTATTTTGCAATTATATCGAAACAACAATTAAATAAATTACACATGAGAAACCTTATATATAAATTTAGCTATGATGCAATTCAACTAAGCTAACCTCATAAGATGACAATCTCAATTTGAACTAAAAATTACCCAATTCATTAATAACACAATTCAACAACGGAATGTACCTTTAGAAACATAATTAAGTAATAAAGAAAATACCTCTATCAGTGATAAAATTAATTGCAATGAGGTTTTCTTTGAGTTATCCTTTGAATGATCTTTCTCAACTTGCCCAATGTGGGGCCAAAATTTTTACTCCCAGCCAACTAGGAGCCTAGCTAGTTCCCTAGCTCTAGGAAAACCATTCGCTTTACTATCCCTCCATGCCCATGGCTCCATGAACAACATTCCTCGAATGGTATCCTCAAGATCTCGGGAAACGGTATACATATTTATCTTCTTACCAAGGCTTCCAAGCTCCATGACATTATGGGGTCTCCCACAAGACCTTTCTTCCCATCCTACAAACAACCAAGCGAAGAAGAAGAAACCCCACTCTCTCATATTTCCTTTCCTTTATCCTCTTATTTTCTTGCACACAAATTCATCCTCCCTATCAAATTAAATTTTCCTCAACCCAATGTTGGCGCACACTCCAAGAGAAATAAATAATAATAAACAAAATGGACACAATAAAATCAATTCACTCAATCAACTGAATTACACATAGTAATACATATCCTTGAGAATTAAATCATACTGAAGGATTACAAATAATTTTTTAGGTACAAGAACATTAATCACAGTCTCCATCAATTAATATCAACCTAATATAGTGGAATTAAATAATAATAAAATGCCATAATACCCCTAGTCACTCTATGAAAAATATATTTTGATTTCTAACAATTACATCCTGACAATGATATCCCTTTGAATGGATATTATACTTAATATATTATATTAAGCATATGTCTATTTTCATATATACCTATAATATATCTAGGTGGATATATCTAACCACAATATACATATACATACCTGTGATCAACAATTTATTAAATATTAATATAATAATTATTCCCATAATCAATTTACATCACACACTAATATTGAATTACAACAAACCAAGCAATCCTGATTCTAAGCACTACTTGAACACTTTTAATTAACCCCCAACAAAGTAGTCTTTAACCTTTTTATATAAGTACTTCATTGTACTAGCGTACTTTTCTAAGGTGTACATACATGGACAATGTATACATACCATATGTGGGTACTAATAGTTAGGAATAATTGTTGTTAATGCATAGTGTGTGTGTGTGTGTGTGTGTGTGTGTTCCTCAATCAAACATGCAAAAGAATACTCACAATGCATCATTCATCTTTTCCTGCTAGTAATATTTACAACAAATCATCACTCATAATATTTAACCACCAATCACAATTATTCAACATTAACTAATCATCACATCAAGATTAATAAATAGAAACAAACATGCATTCTTTATATTTAGCAAACATGAAAGAAACAAACATCGTAGGAATTTAGCAAGAAAATAAAAATACACTACTACTTCCCAAGTAGAACCAACATCTAACATAGAATCACCCAACCTCTCTAACCTACTTTTGATCCCATCCTATCTTTTATCTTCTAGAATATGTTTTAGTGTCGGCTATACTGACCTAACCACACATAGACCCCACCGGAGGAAGCGTCGACTATATTGACCTAACTTACCTAGAAGGAAATTGAAAATCATCATTGCACTCCTTGGGGAGGGTGTCCACCACTACCCTCCCACAACTCCAAGTTTCATAGGATACATGGTGGGAAATACCTCCACCCCTCCTAATAGAACTAGGGTCTACACCCTAATGTTAAGTCCCAACCATATTGAGAATTATTTTTTTCAAAGGACGACGTCATTGAATAACCACTTTGGGAAAGTCATGCATCTTGTCAAAACCACACTTATTCACAAATCATATTACTGTTAAAAATCATAATTTTCATCATAAGCACAACATATAGTACACAACTCTCTCCATAATTTCTATTGTATCCAAGTTACCCTCAAACCAGGAATTCAACTATACCATAATCGATCCATTTGTATATAATCTCACTCAGGTATAAAAAAATCTAACTATTTCAAGTGATAAGATATTTCACAAAATGATATTTAAATAACCATGTATGTTCTTTTTCACCGCATTACATTTGTTATATAGTTAGTGTATAAATTAAACCGATATCTAGGTACCACATTTCACATCCAATATGCATAATCAAATGAAGTCACATGTTCATCCCAATTAACAATTCAAAATGATAGAAGTCATGTCCTATACACATGTAGGCACATTTAAATGTTCTCTTTCTGGAAATATTAATTATTCTAGCAAATGTCAACATATAAGAAGTAAATGAATTGCTCAAATGAGTCACGTTAATGTTTTAATTATTGATCGTTAAAATATGGCGTATTATGCAAAACTTGAAATGACCACCATATCCTTCTCACATAACAAATATTATGTTTATAGGTCTTGTGTGGTGGCTTAAGGCTCCATTTGTAGCTCATGATCCCTGTAGAAAAGTGTTATGATCTGAGACCATGGACTTTGGTATCAAATCATGACCTAGGAACCAAGAATCATCCTTTATGTTCTAAAACTCAAAATTTCCACCATATCCCACTTGCATGAGAATCATTCCCTATGGAGGACCTGTGTGGTGGTACTTGGCCCCATACATGGACCATTATATCTAAATCCAATTGTTATGATATAAGACCTTGATTTGGTCCTATATCATGGTATAGGCATTGAGAATCACCCCTAGTACACTAATCATTGAAGTGATGACCATATAATATCACATATAGGATATAATGTGTCAAAACTAAAAATGACCACCATACCTCACTCATAGGCCAAATATTATATAGTTTAAGTTTGTGTGGTAGTCTAAGGGATGTAACTTGGGGTCATTTAGGAGTAATTATTTGTCAAGTAGTGGGAAATTAAATATTTCTTATAAGTATCATGTGCCATTTGCAAAGATTGCACACAATCCTTTTAAAGTGAATATTTCACCTATGAGTGTAATAAGGGAATAATTTAAAATGTTTTCACCTAATAGATTGTTATTAGTCCCTAAACCATGGCCTAGAAACAAAAGTTAGCATCTTAACTTACATAATTATTAATTTAATGACTCATAGGTCATGAATACTGCATTTAACCACTAGATATGCTCAAAAATTTAACTAAGAGAGGTAATTGCATAAATACAAGGATTAATGTATTAGGTATGGGAATAGGGGTCTAAATCAATGTTTAGGGCCAAACAATACTTACTAATCCCTATTTTTGTTTAGGAATCATGCACCATGTGCAAGGCCCTATAATGCCATAAAGTCCCACTAAAGGAATCATTTTCTTATCAAAAGCAAATGGGATCCCTTCCAAGGTTTGGTGCATGAGGAATGAGATATAAGGCCCTATACCCATTGTTCATGTCGAAAAACTAGGAAATTTAGCTACAACTATTAATTGCAAGGCTCATCCACCATGTGCAGGGCCTTGAACCACCACATAGAACCTACAAAAATATTATTTTCCATGGAAGTTGTATAAATGAACCATATTGAGGTTTGGTCAACTAAATATCCATGGAAAGGACTATATTATGATTTTGGGTCAAAACCATAGCTCTTAGGCCCTATTTGTTACTTTTATGGATCATGGGTTGTGCATGGGGCCTCACCCACCATAAAGACCTTATTGAGGGAATTATTTTTCTATGAGTGGTATATGGGTACCATATTAACATTTATATTATGAGGGATTCATATTAGGGTCATAACCATGGTTTGAGACCAACAATTAAGGCATTAGGATCCAATTTGTGCAACATGTAAAAACATGGATTCAGAACCTAAATCAAGTGGTGTAGAGGCAATGGTTCATGGGTCAAAGGTGAAGCTATATCTCTATTATCACTAATCATGGGTCATTCAGGGGCAATTAGGGGTTCATTAATGTTAATTTAGGGGTAATTTATGGTCAATGAGGGGTAATTAGGGGTCATCTAGGGGTAGTTAGTGGTAATGAGGGTTTAATAAAGGGTCACTTATAGGATAATTAGAGTTTAATTAGGAGAAATTAGGGTCAACTATGGGGTAATTAGAGGTTAATTTGGGGTAATTAATGGTAATTAGGGGTCAGTTATGGCTAATTAGGGGTTAATTAGTCATACTTAAATATTTTGTAGGGTTAATTAGTGGTCAATTAGAGGTAATTGTGGGTCATTTAGGGTAAAGTATGGAGTGGTCAAGATTTAATTAGTGGTAAGTAATGGTCACTTTGGGGTAATTAGGGGTCACGTAGGGGTTAATTGAGGATAACTAATAGGAAAATAATGATGAATAGGGTATAAAACAAAGTTAATGGGGTAGTTAGGGATTCAATTATCATGAATTTTATAGAGGGATTAAAAAAGGGGAAACATTTTGAAATGTGTCCTTGAAAGTCTTTGTAATTGAAGTGTTAGAGTATTTTGTGGGATTTTTTCTAACACCACATCTAAAATTCATGAAAATTGATGTTTTGGAGGTGGTTTGAAAAAATGCCTCCAAAACCTCACTTCATATGAATTAGGATATTTTTCAAAAAACTCCTCCAAACTTCAATTATTTTGACCTTTAAAAGCATATTTTACAAACCACCTTCAAAAATCCAATTCTCATGACTTTACGTGAAATTTTCAAACAACCTCTGCTAGAAATATATTTAGGTTCAATGCTTTGAAAACTACTCCTCAAATTAATGAGAATTGAGGTTTTGGAGGTAGATTGTAAAAATAGACATCCAAAATCTCATTTTTCATGACTTTTGGGGATGATTTAAAAAAAATACCCTTAAATCCCTTGAATTTTCCTTAGAGAAAGTCTCAGGGAGAGTGCCACAAGACTATACCATTGCTAAAAGGTTGAATGGTTGTAATGGTGTTTTCATAAGAATGGTATATGTTAAGGATTTTGAGTTTTGACATACCATATATTGATTACAAGGACTTATCCATGTTCCGAGGTTTGAATCTATTGCCTTGGTCCCAAAATTCCTATTCTAGGGATCATTGGATTTGCGAATGGACTTAGGCCATACCACATACCCCAAAGAGGGAATATTTCAAATGTGAGCCTTATATGGTAAATATTTAAAGGTTTCATAAACTAACGATTGAAATTAAGGATTAATACTTGGTTTGTTAATGAAAACTAGGGTCTTATTCCATAACTATTTCCTATGAGAATCATGTTATATGTGTGGGGCTATAGACTGCACATAATACCTTTACAAGGAATATTTCACCTATGAGTGTAATAAGGGAATAATTCCAAGCATTATTACATAGTAAATAATTATTGAGGCTTAAACCATGGCCTAGGGACACATATAGAATCTTATTACATAAATATCAATTATGTGACTCAAGGGTCACGCATAGGGCATCTTACCACCACATGGACCCAAAATTTTACCTAAGAGAGATATATGTCTGCAACTTGAAATCTTAATGCAGCAAATATGGGAATCAAGAACTACAGCATGGTTTGGGGCCAAAATATAGGGAATAGGCCCTAATATTTTCTTTAGGGGTTCACGTAAGATGTGTAAGGCCCTATAATAACACATATTCCCTACGAAGGAATATTTTTTTGTCTTAAAGATATATGAGAACCCTTTTAAGGGTTGGTGAATAATCAATATACATGATGGAAATTAAGCTATAACTATTTATTCCAAGGCCGATGAACCATATATAGGTCCTTCAACCAGAACATAAAACCTATTGAGGGAATCATGTTACATAAAAGTGGTATAAAGGCACCATTTTGAGGTCTAGCCAACTAAGTTTGGGATTCAAGGGATAATCCATGGTCTCGGGTCAAAGTTGTAGGTCTTAGGTCCTATTTGTTTCTTTTATGGATCATAGTTCATGCATGGGGCTTCATCCACCGTGCATCCCTATAGAGAAAATGATTTTTCTATGAGTGGTATATGGGTACTATTTTGAGATTTATAGAATGAGGAATGGGTATTAGCATATGAACTATGGTGTAAGGCCAAGAAGTAAGGATTAATGATATAATTTGTGCAATACATGTGAGTACACAACTTGGGGATCTAAATCGAGTGGGGTAAATGAAAATTTTCATGGGGTAGAAGTAACATTAGGGGTTAATTATGGGTAATTATGGACAAATTATGGTTAATTAGTGGTAATTTGTGGTCTATTAAATGTAAATATGGGTAAATAAGGGGCCAATTATAGAGTAATATTATCCTTTCTGTTGTTGGAATATTGTGGAGCATAAACTATATTGACCTAACCCAAAATAAACCTGTAAGTTGATTTTTCGATCACATCGACCATTAAGCTTCCCCAACAAGCAATAGCTAGTCATCATCACACACCTTGGGGAGCATGCCTTAGCACAACCCTCCCACAAATCTAGGTTTCAGAGGACAAACAGTGGGAAGTACCTCCACCCCATCTAATAGAACTAGGTTCAACACCCACTACTGATCCATGTTGTGCAATTATTGTTCTTGTAGTCACATCATCAAACGACCATTATAGGAAAGCTACACATCCTCCCAAAACCACACTTACCCATAGATCATAACAACATTTGAAATCATAAGAAAACATATAATACACATTACTTTCACAATGTCTATGACATCCAATTTACCTCATCACTAAACTAATTTGGCTATACATAGCTCATCATCCTATAGGTTGATTCAACATTAACCCATGTTCATGCATATATGTAACGAATTTCACACCTCGAACTATATGTTTATTTATACCATGTGTCACATCTATTATACATTTACAACATAGTTTTGAGTTGGTATCCATGTACCAAATTTCCACTTCTTACTTTACATGTTTAATGAAATCACACATTTATCATCATCACAAACATATAACCATAAAAATAATATTCCACGATACATAAACATGTTCATATATCCACATATCAAGTCTCATTAGTCTAGATTGTCTAAATACAAGGTAAGAGAAATAACATTAGGACAAATGATAATATAGTTCTAGCCACACAATGACAAATGTGGGGCATTACATACACCCACCCTTCATTAAACTTCGTCTTGAAGTTATGTTCATTCATAATATTTAAGGAAAGTCTCAACATAGTTTCCATGTGTTTATAATGATTGAAATGCTACGGAATTGATAAAAATAAAAGTCATCTATAAAGGAATTTAGATCCTTTGCATAATTACTAAATTTCTAACTCCAAATAAATTTATTATAACTCAAAGCCCTACTGTGATAATATATATATTATCTGTCGTTATTTTCACAATTCTCAATTATTCTTTAATAGCATCTTTACATTATTGTATATATCATCACTTGTCTTCATAATGGAATTAACCTACACTATTCTTCATAATGGAATTACCCTACACTATTGGGTACGTTTCCTCCCTCTCTATCAAATTTCAGTTTTTTTCTATTCCCTAAACCATATTTTAAATTCTAGATATTGTAAGAAGAAACTTTAAATATGAGTTATCTAGAGTTAAAGTTGCTTTATATTTACCTAATGATGGTAGAATCTAGATGTCATTATGCATATGATGTCCATGTAGCATGTAAATAATGTAGATATATTGATGATACAGTGATTCTTCACATGGTGTGTTAATGATGTTGTGCATAACATTGGTAAAGAAAAATATTTTCTATACATACAACATGCAAAGCTAATAGAATTTGTGTGACTAGGGGTGGATGAATTACATTTAACATCCAACATACAAAAGAAGATCACATGGGGTGAACCAAGTTCTTATCATATCTATTCATTTTTTATGTATCTCAATTGCATTGTAGGTTTCAATCTACATCAATTTTATAACTAACTCTTCCTACCCTAAGATGCAATGTGAATAAGAGTTTGATTCTTTACAAATGTTTGAATTCTTTCTAAGAGCATAGGATCTAACAAATAGATTATGTTCTCTAATCTTTGTTTATATGTGAAATCACAATCATTACAATCATTACCAAGAAAGTCGGCTCCCAAGGAATAAATGTCACAAAGCAAGATTTGAACCCGGGTGGGGAGGATAAAAACGTTCCTCCCAACCACCCGATCTACACTCAATTGACATAAACTACAACACTTTATTTCATATCCTAGCCTTTAACAATGTAAAAACAAAAAATAAAAATTATTTGTTTCATTACATAACAAATAATTCTAGAATCACATCTTTTATAAATCCTTCTTTCCACGTTATAGCTCCATGGAATTGATAAATGAATTGTTTTATTCTTGATCTTATTCTTATTCTTAAATATGAAATAACCTTTTGATACTTATTTAATTTACTAACAATTATATTGTTTTTCCTTTTCCTCCCCTCACCATAATTCCCAATACCGTAAGCTTCTTAACTCTCTCCGTTAATATTTAATTATTAATAGATTTTTTCAATTTATTAAATTTTTTTTTTCTATAATTTATTCCCATTTTATTTACTTGAACATAAACTCTACCACTTTATTGTCTAGTCCTTCATGTCTCTTCATTATTTTAATATTTTTATCTTTTATTTCACTAAGTTCTTTCTCAAATATTTATTCATCTAACTTTATCAATCCTTTTAATTCTTCCATATTTTATAATGTCATTATTCATTTTACTTTGTTGTTTCAACTATATTTAGTATGTTAAATATTATTTCTTAATATTCAAATAATTATCCTTAAATATTTCTAATTTACATGTGTAATTCAAAATTTTAAATAATAATAAACATTTTTTTAAATAATATTCTATCATCAAAATTTAATAATTTCATAAATAATAATAGTATTTAACATATTAACATTGACCATCTTTTTCATAATCATATATATGAAAAATAAATTTTGAATTTTGAATATACAAAATTATAGTCAATTTTCACACAATCCAAATTGAACTAAGTAGTAAAGTATTATTAAAAAATCATTTGGACTAATTATTTTTACTTTCACCCTTCATGAAAAAATAAAAAACATAAATTACTGGATTGTCTTCAAATGTGAACTAATTAGCAACAAGCTTAATGAAAACTAATGACAATAAAAAAAAAGAATAATAAGGATTTTCAAACGTTTTGTTTTGTAATGGAAGGATTTTCAAACCTTTGATGTAGTTGGTTATAATTAATTGGTTTTTAGATAGTTCTCAGAAGCTGGTTTTTGAGATTTCCAGAGTTAAAAGACTGATTTTCTTCATGTCTATAATCCTTGGACGTTGAGCACGCAGCTTCATCCATTGACTTCACAATTTTCTCTTTACTAAATTGACTGGACGTTGAGTTGTTTTCTCTTTATTAAATTTAGAAATTAGAAAAGCTGTGAGTTGTTTTGTTACCTCGCTAAATTTAGAAAGCGAAATGCCCTCAAGCCAAAATCTATATTTATCTATATTTAGTCCATTTTCCAATTTTACAAAGCAAGAATCTTAGCTTTTTCCAATTTAGGAAACTTAGCTTTTGTTTTTCAACATGTAGTAATTACAAAAGAGGTGCAGTCAGTCGATGCATGTAGAAAGCCAATGATCCAAAAAGCAAACTTCTTTTAATGGAATTCAACCGTTGAAAACGACTGTTATTGTTGTTGGCTTGGCTTTCAGATTTGTTGTAGACACGCCAACGATCCACTGCTAAGTCCATCAGCCAGCACTACGCCTATGAATTTCCCTGCAATGCTCAGGCCATCTGCTAGTGCTACGCCTGCTTATCAACTGAGGGAGTTGGAATCTCTGGAACATCAAGACGACTTCCCCGTTAATTCCCATGACTTTGGGAGAATGAAAATGGAGAAGGAGAATGAGAAGGAGACTCGAGCCACGAACACTCTGGCTGTCCGACCATTTTCCTTAGGCGGACTCTGTTGTTAGAATTCTAATTCTCTGCTTCAAATTGCTTTTCTATTTGCTCCATTGCGCCGCACAGGGGAGAGGCTTGCAAGTTGGTATCCGTTATACTCTCCGGCGGACTCTGTTGTTAGAATTCCAATTCTCTGCTTCAAATTGTCTTCTATTTCCTCCATTGCTTGTGAAGAGTAATGGACGAGGAGGAGATCAAGAGGCTCGGGCGCCGAGATGATGTGATCACCTGGAGAACAGGTATGGTAAGGAAAGAAATCCGTATAGATCTTACAAATGTAGAAGAAAATACATATATCAAGAAAATGCATGCATTACTAGAATTTGGTAGATTATTTCGTTGTAAGTGCCTTATAGCGTGTGTTTTTCATGGAAATTTGTTATGAAGGAAGTTGACAAGGGATATCGGCTGCCTCTCATTTTTCATTTTGACGTTTTTTTTCCATGGATTGCATTTTTTCCATCCGTCAAAATCTTCTCCACTCATCACTCAACGCCTTTCAGAATTCGGCTTAACCTCTGTTATCAATCCCTTGTATTTGATAAGTTATTTGACTCCATCAACTATGAAAACCTCTTCGTTACTGTCTATAAAACCAACATCACCAGTATGTAGCCACCCTTCTTTGTCGATTATTTTGGCCGTGGCCTCGGGATCATTTAGATAACCTGTCGGGATCATTTAGATAACCTGTCGGGATCATTATTACTGAACAATAATGAACAATATATTACTGAGCAATATATTACTGAGCTAAGCATGGAGAAAGCCAACAAAAATTGGTTCACCTTTCATAATATATTGCAGATTTCTCTCTTTTGATTATAAGGGAAAGACAGCCCAGTTTCCAGATCAATGATCTTCATTCGAACTTTTGGGACAACTGATCCACACGAGTTGGGCTTTCCACCTGGGCTTCAGTCATGCCATAGGACATAAGAGCTGAGAAAAGCATTGGAAAACTGATAGCGGATTCATATAGGGCTTATTTTTCCTGGAGGTTTTGGAAAAGTGTTGGAAAATAACCAAATAAAACGTCTAGAAATAGAAGAACAAGGCATATAACATTTTCAGGCACCTCAACCACCTAAAAAATAATTTATGAAGTAAACACACAATACCATCCAACATAGTATGGACTAATCTGACCTGTCCAAATGTGGCCTCTGGGAGTCGATCTCTTAACCTTGTTTCTGCATCATGATCCAGCAAGGGAGACACATTGATCCTGTGCTTTTGAATAAGGTTGAGCAGGAGGTTGAGTTGAATTTCTGCATAATCACCATCGCAGTTCATAGTATGAAACAGAGGTCTTAATGCATCGACTCCCGATTCCCGCATTTTCACACTGAAGGTCTTAAGGTCTTAATGCATCGTGTGTTCAACCTGTCCCTACCCCGAACGATGAGCTGTAGGTCTAGGTTCATATCCACACGAGTGCGAACAGATTAGTCGTTATCATGGTAGTACAGGTCACCATCCCCACTGTGACAGGTTGGCAAAATACATTTTCAGGTAAAAACGGGCTCAACTAATTCTCAATCACTTAAATTAGTGATTTTTATTTTATTAATAATGATCGATAAAGACAATTTGATTTTTTTTATTAGACTTTGTTTTTATTTGTATAGCATGGTGAAATTTTTATAACTCTTTACTTTAAAATGATTATTTAATTTTTTATATTGTTTCAGCTTGTAGAGTTTTATGAGATATAATTTTTTTTTGGTAATCAGCATGTAGGATTAGAAATAACATAATTGTTATCAATTAAGTTTGTTTTATATTAGTAAAAAAGTTTGTTTAAAATTAGTGTAAGTAATTGAGTTTGTAAAATATTGGTAATTAATTTTGATTATATTTTATGATATGATATGGTATTAATTTTTTTCATTAAATTTGCAAAATAGTAGTAATTATTTCATTGAAATTGGTTTAGTTTGTTCTAGATGTTGAAATAGTTTAGTGTTTTGTAATACTCATTATTATAATCTTGTTTACTTTTAATGATAGTGATATGTTTTAATTGGAATATTTAAATGAGAATAAGATTGTAGAAATTTAAATGAGAATAAGATTGTAGAAAATCCTTATTTTTTATGGATATTAAATTGTATACATTTTTCTTAGAATGTTTGCATTAGTATGTTGCCCATAGGATTTCTATTGAAAGTCTTGTGTAGAGTGTTTTCAAAGGACCATTTTGGAAAATTGCTTGGAAACAATTTCCTAACTCGGCATCTTGACACATGTGCCTTTTGTTGTAACTGGAAACTGGGACGCCGTTGCGCTAGTAATAGGTGTAGGGAGGTAACTCCCAGAGAAGCCCTCCCAGTATGCCCCAAGTTGGGTGGTCGACCATGTCTACACAAGGTTTTTAAAGTGGTCTAACGAGGGACCCCCCTTTGTTTACACTCTACTCATGCAACCTAGGAGCTAGCATCTATTTCCTAAGTAATTATACCATATACGTATACCTTCTTATAACATTTTTACTTTATAACCATTATCTACTTTAACTCCTATCACACATAACTCCTCTAAACCTTATCTACTTTAGCCATTATATCATCCAACCCATATAACTTGTAACCATTAACTTTTATAACATATCATTTATAAATCCTAATAATTTTAAATTTTATAAGTCCTAAACCCTGGAAAATTTAAACCTTTGTAAGCCTTATGTCCCTTAATATTTAATCTTAACACAAGTAACACCTAAATTTTATAACCTCACTCTTACTCACAGTAACTATTATGAACCTTAAGACCAAAACCATATAACTCTTAACTATACCCCCACTAATCAATTATAACCCCCTTCTCCCTAACTTCCCCACTCATCCCCAAACCCCTAACGCTCCTAATCTCTATCTCTTTGTTTCTCCCAAACCCCCTCCTCCTCCCTACCCCTACTCCACCTACCCATAAACCATACCCCTCTCTCTCCCCCTTTCTCTCAACCCCCTACTCCACCTACCCACAAACCATACCCATTCCTCTCTCCCCTTACTCCCTAACACCCTCTCTCTCTCTCTCTCACACACACACACACACACCCTACTCCCACCCCTACAACTAACCCCCCTCTCCTCTCTCTCTCTCTCACATCCCCCTAACCCTTACTAACACACTCTCTCATTCTCTCTCTCCCTTACTCCAACTACCCCTTTTTCTCCCCCCCAACTCCCTAACACCCACCCTCACTCCCTCTATCTCTCTATGCCCCACCCTCCCCCCCCCCACTCTCTCGCAAACCCCCCTCTCTCTCTCTTATACTACTACCACTAACCAATACCCCCACCTCTCTCTCTCTCTCTCAATTTCTATCCTTAACCTTTACCCCCCCTCTCTCTATTTCTTACAATACCCCTCCCCCTTACCACTAACCACCCTCCCATATCTTAATCTCTCTATATCACACTATACACTCCCTTCTCTCTCATTCCTCCAACTCCCAAAACCCCTAAAATCATTTCTCTCTCTCTCTCTCCCCTTCTTCTCTCTAATTGTACTCCTCCTCCCCAAACCCCTAAACTCCTTGATCTCTATCTCTTTCTCTACCCCAAACCACCTCCTACCCATACCCATAATCACCCCCTCATCTCTCTCTCTCTCTTTAACCTTTCTCTCTTTACTCATAACCCCCCTCTTTCTCAATAACCCCTCTCCTACTCCCCTTAACCCTAACCCCCTATCTCTCTCTCACCACACCGCCCCCCCTCCCGCTCTCTCTCTCTCTCTCTCTCTCTCTCTCTCTCTCTCTCCACTCCCAACCCCCACACTCCTTAACTATAAGCCCCTCCTCTCCAACTTCCCTACTCCTCCCCAAACCCCTATCCTTCCAATATCTATCTCTTTCTCTCCCCTAATGCCCTTCCTATCTCCTACCCGTAATCATTCCCCCTCGGGTCTCTCTCTCTCTCTCTCTCTCTCTCTCTCTCTCTCAAAACCTCTTACTCCTCTACCTACTCATAACTTTCACCCCTATCTCTCTCCCCTACACCTTAACAACCCAATGATCTCACTATCTCTCTCACACACTCACTCTCCTACTCCCAACCCTACCACTAAACCCCCTCCTCTCTCTCTCTCTCTCTCTCTCTCTCTCTCTCTCCCTAACCCCTACAAACCCCCTCTCTCACTCTCTCTCCCTAACCCCTACAAACCCCCTCTCTCACTCTCTCTCCCCCATTTCCCTCCGCCTACCCCTTTCTCTCTCCTTGAACCCATTAACATCCACCCTCTCTCCCTCTCTCTCTACTCTTAACCCATCTATCTCTCCCTAATACCCCCTCTCTCTCTTATACTCCAACCACTAACCAACCCCCCACCTCTCTCTCTCTCTCTCTAACCATTACCCCATATCTCTATGTCTCTTATAGTCCCCCTACTCCCTACCACTAACCACCCTCCCATATCTTACCATATCTATTTCCCACTATACCCTCATTCTCCCTAATTTCCTTCCTCCTCCCCAAACCCCTAACCCCATCGGTCTCTATACCTTTCTCTCCCCCAACACGACCGCCCCCCCCCCCCTCTCTCTCTCTCTCTCTCTCTCTCTCTCTCTCTCTCTTCCCCAAACCCCAAAAATCTATGATCTCTATTACTTTCTCTGCCCCAAACCCCCTATATCCCCCTACCCATAATCACCTCCTCGTCTCTCTCTCTCTCTCTCTCTCTCTCTTTATCTCTCTCCCTACTCGTAACTCCCCTCTCTATCTCCCTAACCCCCTCCTACTCCCCCAACCTCTAATCCCCCCTTTATATCCTAATCGGCCTCCTCTCTCTCTCTCTCTCTCTCTCTCTCTCTCTCTCTCTCTCTCCCTCTCCCAAAACACCTAACACTCTTGATCTCTTTCTCTTTCTCTCCCTCAACCCGCATCCTCCCCCTATCCTTGATCAACCCCCACTCATCTCTCTCTCTATATCCTCCCAACCCTCTCTCTCGCTCTCTCGCTCACTCTCTCACACACACACATGCACACACAACTCCCTATTCATCCACCTATCGATCACCCCCATCTATCTCCCCCCCCACTCCATAACAACCTCTCTCTCTCTCTCTCTCTCTCTTTCTCTCTATCTCTATCTCTCTCTATCTCTCCTTCACACACACACACACACATCAAACCCTACTCCCAACCCTACCACTAAGGCCCCACCTCCCCCCTCTCTCTCTCCCATCCTCCCCCTAAACCTTACTCCCCCACCTACTGATAACCCCAACCCCTTTATCCCTCCCCAAAACCCTTAAAACCCACCCTCTCTCCCTCTCTCTACCTCTACAACTAATCCTCCTCTCACTCCCTAACCCCCCCCTTTCTCTTTAAATCCATAACCCCCTCCTCTCCAAATTCCCTACTCTTCCCCAAACCCCTATCCTTCCAATATCTATCTCTTTCTCGGCCCCAACCCCCTTCCTACCTCCTACCCATAATCAGCCCCCCCTCGGGTCTCTCTCTCTCTCTCTCTTTCTCTCTCTCGCAAAACCTCCTGCTCCTCTACCTACCCATAAATCTCACCCCTCTCTCTCTCCCCCTACACCTTAACAACTTAATGATCTCACTATCTCTCTCTCACACTCACTCTCCTACTCCCAACCCTACCACTAAACCCCCTCCTACTCTCTCTCTCCCTAACCCTTACTAACCCCCACTCTCACTCTCTCTCCCCCCCTTTCCCTCCACCTTCCCCTTTCTCTCTCCCCGAACCCATTAACATCCACCCTCTCTCTCTACTCTTAACCCATCTATCTCTCCCTAATACCCCCTCTCTCTCTCTTATACTCCTACCATTAACCAACCCCCCACCTCTCTCTCTCTCTCTCTCTCTCTAACCATTACTCCCATATATCTATGTCTCTTATAATCCCCCTGCCCCCTACCACTAACCACCCTCCCATATCTTACCCTATCTATCTCCCACTATACCCTCATTCTCCCTAATTTCCCTCCTCCTTCCCAAACCCTTAACCCCATCGGTCTCTATATCTTTCTCTCCCCCAACACGCCCCCCCCCTCTCTCTCTCTATCTCTTCCCCAAACCCCAAAAATATATGATCTCTATTACTTTCTCTGCCCCAAACCCCCTATCTCCCCTACCCATAATCACTTCCTCATCTCTCTCTCTCTCTCTCTCTCTCTATCTATCTATCTATCTATCGACTCGTAACCCCCCTGTCTATCTCCTTAACCCCCTATTACTCTCCCTACCCCTAATCCACACTTTATATATTAATCGGCCTCATCCCCCCCCCTCCCTCTCTCTCTCTCTCTCCAAAAACACTTAACACTCCTGATCTCTTTCTCTTTCTCTTCCTCAACCCGCATCCTCCCCCTATCCTTGATCAACCCCCACTCATCTCTCTCTCTATTTCCTCCCAACCCTCTCTCTCTCTCTCTCTCTCTCTCTCTCTCTCTCTCACACACACACACACACACACATGCACACACAACTCCCTATTCATCCACCTACCCATCACCCCCATCTATCTCCCCCCTACTCCCTAATAACCTCTCTCTCTCTCTCTCTCTCTCTCACACACACACACACACACACATCACACCCCTACTCCCAACCCTACCACTAAGGCCCCACCTACCACCTCTCTCTCTCCCATCCTCACCCTAAAACTCACTCCCCCACCTATTGCTAACCCCAACCCCTTTATCCCTCCCCCAAACCCTTGAAACCCACCCTCTCTCCCTCTCTCTACCTCTAGCACTAATCCTCCTCTCACTCCCTAACCCCCCCTCTCTCTTTAAATCCATAAACCTTCTCCCCTTCCTCTCTCTCTCTCTACTACTCCCCTCTCACTCCCTAACCCACCCTCTCTCTCTCATCCCCCTACTCATCCACCTTCCAATATCCCCAGACCCCTAACCCTCCCTAATAACCCCCCACTTGGATCTCTCTCTCTCTCTCTCTCTCCACTAATCCCCCTTCTTTTCCCCCCCTCATTCTCTCCTCCTCCTCCCCCTCCCTAATAACAATAACAAACCCCCCACTCTCTCTCTCTCTCTCTCTCTCTCTCTCTCTCTCCTCTCCCATCTCTCTCTCTCTCCTTCCCCACCTCTCTCTCTCTCTCCTTCCCCACCTCTCTCTCTCCCCTTCCCCACTTCTCTCTCTCTCTTCTTCCCCACCTCTCTCTTTCTCCCTCTTATATTACCAAACTTCTCTTTAAATTTTGTCCTGCTCCCCAAACCCCTAAACCCTCTCTCTCTCTCTCATGACCCCCAAATCCCCACTCCTCACCCCTTACCCCTATGTTTACCCCCCATATTCTCACTCTTTCTTATTCTCTTTCTCTCACTCTTTCTCTATGCTCGTAACCACCCTCTCTCTCTCTCTCTCACACACACACACAGCCCCCACACTCCAAAACTATAACCTTTTATGTGAATTCCCTACCCCCCAACACATAACCCTTCTGATCTTCTCTCTACTCCTAACCACCCACTAACCCTTCTAATATTCTCCTAACTCTCTTTATCTCTGTCTCTTTCTCTCCCCCAAGCCCATTCCTCTTCTTTAACCTTATCACATCCCTCCCTCCTCGGCTCTCTCTCTCTCTGCACTAAACCTAAGACTCTGCTCTCTCTATCTTTCTCATAATCGCCCTGCCCCATATTGCTAACAAACCCCCCATTATCTCCCTCTCTCTCTCTCTAACCCAAACCTGCTACTCCTCATGACCCTATCCTTACCCCCCCACTCCCCTCCCTGCCCCTATCCCCCATCTTCTCTCTCTCTCTACCCTAACCTCTCTCTTTACTCGTAAATACCCCCTCTCTTCTAATTCCCCATTCCACTTCTCTCTCTCTCTCCCTCTCTCTCTCTCTCCCCCTCTCCCAACCCCCAAAATCTCAAAATATAACCCCATTCTCTTTAACTTCCCCTCTCCCCAAACTCTTGACTCTCCTGATATCTATCTCTTTCTCTCCCACAAACCCCCTCCTCCTTCCTACCTATAATCACCTCCCCTTAGTTGGCTCCGGTGCTCTCTCTCTCTCTCTCTCTCTCTCTCTCTCTCTCTCTCCTCTCCCATCTCTCTCTCTCTCTCTCCTCTCCCATCTCTCTTTCCCTCCTTCCCCACCTCTCTCTCTCTCTCTCTCCTTCCCCACCTCTCTCTCTCTCCTTCCCCACCTCTCTCTCTCTCCTTCCCCACCTCTCTCTCTCTTCTTCCCCACCTCTCTCTCTCTCCCTCTTATATTACCAAACTTCTCTTTAAATTTTGTCCTGCTCCCCAAACCCCTAAACCCTCTCTCTCTCTCTCTCTCTCATGACCCCCAAATCCCCACTCCTCACCCCTTACCCCTATTTTTACCCCCCATATTCTCATTCTTTCTTATTCTCATTCTTTCTTATTCTCTTTCTCTCACTCTTTCTCTATGCTCGTAACCACCTCTCTCTCTCTCTCACACACACACACACACAAACCCCACACTCCAAAACTATACCCTTTTATGTAAATTCCCTACCCCCCAACTCGTAACCCTTCTGATCTTCTCTCTACTCCTAACCACCCACTAACCCTTCTGATATTCTCCTAACTCTCTTTATCTCTATATCTTTCTCTCCCCCAAGCCCATTCCTCTTCTTTACCCTTATCACATCCCTCCCTCCTCGGCTCTCTCTCTCTCCACTAAACCTAAGACTCTTTTCTCTCTATGTTTCTCATAATCGCCCTACCCCATACTGCTAACAACCCCCCCCATTATCTCTCTCTCTCTCTCTCTAACCCAAACCCACTACTCCTCATGACCCTATCCTTACCCCCCCACTCCCCTCCCTGTTCCTATCCCCCATCTTCTCTCTCTCTACCCTAACCTCTCTCTTTACTCGTAAATACCCCCTCTCTTCTAATTCCCCATTCCACTTCTCTCTCTCTCCCTCTCTCTCTCCCCCTCTCCCAACCCCCACAATCTCAAAATATAACCCCATTCTCTTTAACTTCCCCTCTCCCTAAACTCTTGACCCTCCTGATATCTATCTCTTTCTCTCCCACAAACCCCCTCCTCCTTCCTACCTATAATCACGTCCCCTTAGTTGGCTCTGGTGCTCTCTCTCTCTCTCTCTCTCTCTCTCCTCAACCATCTCTCTCTCTCTCTCCTTCCCCACCTCTCTCTCTCTCTCCTTCCTCACCTCTTTCTCTCTCCTTCCCCACCTCTCTCTCTCTCTTCTTCCCCACCTCTCTCTCTCTCCCTCTTATATTACCAAACTTCTCTTTAAATTTTGTCCTGCTCCCCAAACCCCTAAACCCTCTCTCTCTCTCTCTCATGACCCCCAAATCCCCGCTCCTCACCCCTTACCCCTATGTTTACCCCCATATTCTCATTCTTTCTTATTCTCTTTCTCTCACTCTTCCTCTATGCTTGTAACCACCTCTCTCTCTCTCTCTCTCTCACACACACAACCCCCACACTCCAAAACTATAACCTTTTATGTAAATTCCCTACCCCCCAACTCGTAACCCTTCTGATCTTCTCTCTACTCCTATCCACCCACTAACCCTTCTGATATTCTCCTAACTCTCTTTATCTCTATCTCTTTCTCTCCCCCAAGCCCATTCCTCTTCTTTACCCTTATCACATCCCTCCCTCCTCGACTCTCTCTCTCTCTCTCCACTAAACCTAAGACTCTGCTCTCTCTATGTTTCTAATAATCGCCCTACCCCATACTGCGAACAACCCCCCCATTATCTCCCTCTCTCTCTCTCTAACCCAAACCTGCTACTCCTCATGACCCTATCCTTACCCTCCCACTCCCCTCCCTGCCCCTATCCAATGTCTTCTCTCTCTCTCTACCCTAAACTCTCTCTTTACTCGTAAATACCCCCTCTCTTCTAATTCCCCATTCCACTTCTCTCTCTCTCTCCCTCTCTCTCTCTCCCCCTCTCCCAACCCCCACAATCTCAAAATATAACCCCATTCTCTTTAACTTCCCCTCTCCCCAAACTCTTGACCCTCCTGATATCTATCTCTTTCTCTCCCACAAACCCCCTCCTCCTTCCTACCTATAATCACCTCCCCTTAGTTGGATCTGGTGCTCTCTCTCTCTCTCTCTCTCTCTCTCTCTCTCTCTCTCTCTCTCCAACCAAATCTAAGCCCCCATAACTCTATGTTTCTCCTCATCTACCTCTCCCCTACAACTAACAACACCCCAATAATCTCTCTCTCTCTCTCTCTCTCTCTCTCTCTCTACCACCACCTCCCTGCCCACTTCCCTTTATCTGTCTGCCTATACTCTACACCTTCTCATTAAAATCCCTCCTGCTCATCAAAATGATAACCCCCCAATCTCTCTCCCCCAAACCATCCACCCCTCATCACCATATCCCTACCCCGCCACTCTCTCTCCCTACTCTCAACTCCGCACTCCCCATCCCCTACCGCTACCACCCATATCTCGACGTCTCTCTCCTTGAACCCCCACACTCCTAATATATAAACTCCTCCTCTCTAACTACCCTACTTCCAAAATCTCTAATCCTCCTAACCTCTATCTCTTTATCACCTCCAAACACCCTCCTCCTTCCTACCTTTAATCACCCCCATCAGATCTCTCTCTCTCTCTCTCTCTCTCTCTCTCTCTCTCCTCCTCTTTACCTCTTATCACATCCCTACTCCCACCCATACCCCTAACCCTCACTCTCTCTCTCCTACTCCTACCATTAACCACATCTCTTTCTCTAAGCCCCACTCTCTCTATCTTTCTTCTAATACCCCTGCCCCTACAACTAACCAACCCATACATTCTCTATCTCTCTCTCTAACCTCACCCCCATGACCACCTATCTCTCTCTCTCACCCACATGACTAAACCCCCTCCCCCCCTCTCTACTCCCACCCATACCACAAACCCCCTAACTCTCTAACTCATCTACTCCCCTAACCAAAAACACTCCCAACATATAACTATTTCTATCCCCCAAACCCCCTCATCCTCCCTACCCCTAATCACCCCCCTACTCCACAAACCCATAACTACCCAAACTCTCTCTATCTCTCTCTAACCCCACTCCTCAACCCCTATCCTTAACCCTCCCTCTCTCTCCCTACCCTCAACTCCCTGCTCCTCACACCATTACCCCTACCCACCATCTCATGTTTCCCTCCCTCTCTCCCTATCTCTCTCTATCCCTAAAATATTTCTCTCTCTACTCATAACCCTGCTCTCTTCCTAACCCAACTTAGTCTCGCTACCTCTAAACCCACTCTATCGCTCCTAATCCACCTCCCTCCTACCACTTATGTCTCTCTCTCTCTCTCTCTCTCTCTCAACCTTAAGCTTCCCCTCTCTCTATGATTCTAATAACCCCCCTCTGCACTAACACTAACAACCCCCCCACCGCCACTTTTTGTCTCTCTCTCCTCTCCCACCTCTCTCTCTTTCTCCCCGTCTATACTCCCAACCTTCTCTTTAAATTTTGTCTTCCTCCCCAAAACCATAAACCCCCTCTCTCTCTCTCTCTCTCTCTCTCTCTCTCACACACACACACACACACACACACAACCCCCACACTCCAAAACTATAACCTCCTCTACAATTTCCCTACCCCACAACTCGTAACCCTTCTGATATTCTCTCTACTCCTAAACACCCCCCTCTCTCTCCCTAACCCCCCTAATACACATACTACTAACCCCTCCTCTCTCTCTCTCAACCCCACCTCTCTCTCTAAACCCCCCACAACTCATTTCCCTATACCTACCCCCTATCTCTCCCCACTCCTACCCATAACCCTTACTAACCTCCACTCTATCTCCCCCTATTATCCATAATTCCCCCTATCTCTATGTTTCTTCTAATCCTCCTCCCCGTACCACTAACCACCCCCCACCGCAATCTCTCGCTCTATCCCTCTATACTACCCCCCATTCTTTTTAACTACCCAATCTCTCTCTCTCTCTAACCCCACTCCTTAACCCCATGTATTTGACCCTCCCTCTCTCTTCTTACCATCAACTCCCTTCTCCTCATTCCATTACCCCTACCCCCCATCTCACCTTTTCCCTCTCTCTCTCTCTCTATTCCTAAAATATTTCTCTCTCTACTCATAACCTCGCCTCTCTGCCTCACCCAACCTAGTCCCTCTACCCCTAACCCCACTCCATCGCACCTAATCCACCTCCCCCTACCACTTCTCTCTCTCTCTCTATCTCTCTCTCTCTCTCTCTCTCCTAACCTTAGGCTTCCCCTCTCTCTATGTTTCTGCTAATACCCCTCCCCACTAACATTAACAACCCCCCACCATCTCTCTCTTCTTTCCCACCTCTCTTTCTCCTTTCCCACCTCTCTCTCTCTCTCTCTCTCTCTCTCTCTCTCTCTCTCTCTCCTTTCCCACCTATCTCTCTCTCTCTCATTTCCCACCTCTCTCTCTCTCTTTCTCTCCCCCCCTCTATATTCCTAACCTTATATTTAAATTTTGTCCTACTCCCCAAACCCCTAAACCCCCCTCTCTCTCTCTCTCCTAACCTTAAGCTTCCCCTGTCTCTATGTTTCTACTAAGACCCCTCCCCACTAACACTAACAACCCCCCACCATATATCTCTTCTTTCCCACCTCTCTTTATCCTTTCCTAGCTCTCTCTCTCTCTCTCTCCTTTCCCACCTCTCTCTCTCTCTCCTTCCCCACCTCTCTCTCTCTCTCTCTCTCCCCCTCTATATTCCTAACCTTATCTTTAAATTTTTTCCTCCTCCCCAAACCCCTAAACCTCCCCTCTCTCTCTCTCTCTACCCAAACCCACCCACTCTCTCTGGTGACCCCAAAATCCCCACTCCTCACCCATTACCCCTACCCTTACCCCCCATCTTCTCTCTCTCACACATTCACTCTCTCTCACTCTCTCTATCTCTATGCTTGTAACCACCCCTCTCTCTCCATAACCCCCCTCTCTCTTCTCTCTCTCTCTCTCACACACACACACACAACCCCCACACTCCAAAACTATAACCTTCTCTTTAAATTACCTACCCCACAACCTATAACCCTTCTGATCTTCTCTCTACTCCTAACCACCCCCTCTCTCTACTCCTAAACCCCCTACTCCACCTACTACTAACCCCCCCCACTCTCTCTCTCTCTCTCTCTCTCTCTCTCTCTCTCTCTCTCTCTCTATCTATCTATCTATCTATCTATCTATATCTCTCTATGCTCGTAACCACCCCTCTCTCTCCCTAACCCCCTCACTCTCTTATAACTCTCTCTCTCTCTCTCTCTCTCTCACACACACACACACACACAACACAACCCCCACACTCCAAAACTATAACCTACTCTCTAATTTCCCTACCCCCCAACTTGTAACCCTTCTGATATTCTCTCTACTCCTAACCACCCCCTCTCTCTCCCCAACCCCCCCTAATTCACATACCACTAAACCCCCCCTCTCTCTCTCTCAACTACCCCTCTCTCTCTAAACCACCCACAAATCATTCTCTTATACCTACCCACCATCTCTCTCACCACTCATACCCATAACCCTTACTAACCTCAACTCTATCTCCCCCCCATTATCTTTATGTTTCTCCTAATGCCCCTCCCCATACCACTAACCACCCCTCACCTCCATGCCCACCTCACTCTCTCGCTCTCTCCACATATACTACCCCCCATTCTTTTTAACTACCCTTCTCCTCCACAAACCCATAACTACCCAATCTCTCTTCTCTCTCTAACCCCACTCCTCAACCCCCTATCTTTGACCCTCCCTCTCTCTCTCCCTATCATCAACTCCCTACTCCTCACACCATTACCCCTAGCCCCCATCTCACCTTTTCCCTCTCTCTCTCCTAACCTTAAGCTTCCACTCTCTTTATGTTTCTGCTAATCTCCCTCCCCAATAACCCTAAAAAAACCCCACCATATCCCTCTCTCTCTCTCTCTCCTTTCCCACCTCTCTCTCTCTCCTTTCCCACCCCTCTCTCTCTCTCTCTCTCGCTCCTTTCCCACCTCTCTCTCTCTTTCCTTCCCCACCTCTCTCTCTCTCCCTCTGCATTCCCAACTTTATCTCTAAATTTTGTCCTTCTCCCCAAACCCCTAAACCCCTCTCTCTCTCTCTCTCCTCTCTCTCTCTCTCTCTCTACCAAACCCCCCCACTCTCTCTCATGACCCCCAAATCCCCACTCCTCACCCTTAACCCCTACCGTTACCCCCCCATACTCTCTCTCTCTCTCTCTCTCTCTCTCTCTCTCTCTCACTCACAAACATACAAACACAACCCCCACAATCCAAAACTATAACCTTCTATGTAAATTCCCTAACCCCCAACCCATAACCCTTCTCATCTTCTCTCTACTCCTAACCACCTAGTAACCCTTCTAATCTTCTCCTAACTCTCTTGATCTCTATCTTGTTCTCTCCCCCAAGCCCCTTCCTCCTCTTTACCCCTTATCACATCCCTCCCTCGTCATCTCTCTCTCTCTCTCTCTATCCACACTACTCCTCCACCTTCCCATAACTCCCACCCTTTTCTCTCTCCCCCTACTCTCTAAAATGCCCCCAATATCTCTCTCTCTCTCTCTCTCTCTCTCTCTCTCTCTCTCTCTCTCTCCACTAAACCTAAGCCTCTACTCTCTCTATGTTTCTCATAATCGCCTTCCCCCATACTACTAATAATCCCCCCACTATCTATCTCCCTCTTTCTCTCTAACCCAAACCCGCTACTGCTAATGACCCTCTCCTTACCCCACCACTCCCCACCCCTACCCCTATCCCCCATCTTCTCTCTCCCTCTCTACTCGTAAATACCCCCTCTCTCTTCTAATTCCCCCTTCCACTTCTCTCTCTCTCTCTCTCCCTTTCCAAACCCCACAATCTAAAAATATAACCCCATTCTCTTTAACTTTCCTTCTCCCCAAACTCTTGACCCTCCTCATATCTATCTCTTTCTCTCCTGCAAACCCCCTCCTCCTTCCTACCTATAATCACCTCCCCTCGGTTGGCTCTAGCACTCTCTCTCTCTCTCTCTCTCCTCTCTCTCTCTCTCTCTCTCTCTCTCTCTCCACCCAAACCTAAGCCCCCATAACTCTATCTTTCTCCTAATCTACCTCTCCCTTATAAATAACAACACCCCAATAATCTCTCTCTCTCTCTCTCTCTCTCTCTCTCTACCACCACCTCCGTGCCCACTTCTCTTTCTCTCTCCATGTATACTCTACACATTCTCTTTAAAATCACTCCTCATCAAAATGATAACCCCCAAATATCTCTCTCTACCCCAAACCATCCACCCCTCATCACCATATCCCTACCCCCCACTCTCTCTCCCTACTCCCTCCCAACTCCTCACCCCCTATCCCTACCACCCATAGCTCATCCTCTCTCTCCTTGAACCCCCACACTCCTAATATATAAAATCCTCCTCTCTAACTACCCTACTTCCCAAAGCTCCAATCCTCCTAACCTTTATCTCTTTCTCAACTCTAAACAACCTCCTCCTTCCTACCTTTAATCATCCCCATTAGATCTCTCTATCTCTCTCTCTCTCTCCCTCACACACACACACACACAACCCCCTACTCCACCCACCTATAACTGCCACCCCCCCTATCTCATTACTCCTCAACACTGCCCAATCTCTCTCTCTCTCTCTCTCTCTCTCTCTCTCTCTCACCCATATCTCCCTCCCCTTTCTCCCTAAAAACCCCCCATTCATCCTCTCTCTCACATTCTCATGCACAGATCCTTCCCCTACCACTAACCCCCTTCCCCCCTCTCTCTCCTCTTCCCCCTGAACCATAATACAACCCTCTCTCATTATCTCCCTCCCTTACTCCACCAATCCCTAACACCTACCTTCTCTCCCTTTATCTCTCTCTCTACCCCTAAACTCCCTCTATCTCCCTAAGCCCCACTTTCTCTCTCCTACCCCTACCACTAACCACCCCCTAACTATCTATCCTACTTCGACAACTAAACACACTCTCTCTATATATATCTATCCATCTCTCTCTCTCTCTTTTACTTCTCACACCCCTAAACACCCTTCTCTCTAGCTACCCTACTCCCCAAAAACCTAACCCTCTTGATATATATCTATTTCTCTTCCCCCAAAACCCTCCTCCTTACCCCTAATAAACCCCTACCCCTCCTCCCCTCCTCCTTGACCCCACTCATCCAAACCACCCCCCTTTCTCTCTAATTTCCCTCATCCTCCTCAAACCCCTAAACTTTTTCAATATCTATCTCTTTCTCTAACCCAACCCCCCCCACTCATAATCACCCCCCTCATCTCTCTCTCTCTCTCTCTCTCTCTCTCTCTCTCCCCCCCCCCCTCCTACTCCCTAACAACGCCCATCTCTTGTTGATGTATATGTAACTTCGGATTGTATTTCATCTATGTATATTGCACTCCTATAGAGATGTGTTATTCCTCTATAAGGAAGTGTCGTAACTTACCGATGGGTTATTAGACCACCATGTGTGGGGTCGGCCCTGATTAAGTTAACCATGGGTTATTATGTTAAGCTAGACAAGTCAGCCCCATTAGTTTATTGGACAAGACAAGTATAAATAGAGATCGGGAGATCTCTATTTGATCATTCACTTACTCACTCTTCCATCACTTGGAAAGTGGCGCACATGTGAGGAGGAGGATCAGTTGCTAGGAGGAGACTATCTCTGTGTACTTGGGTTGTACTTTGGTTGTATTATTGCTCTATCTATCTCTGAGGAAGTTGTGGGGTTTTTCACCTTAGGGTTTTCCCCATAGAAACTCTGTGTGTCTATTGTCTCTTATGTTTGCATCCTGTGATGATTGATATGCATTGATATACTGTACATGTTATTCTCTCAATAAAGATCCTAGAGTATTGTAAATTAATGCTCAAAATTAACATGGTATCAGAGCTTCCCTGAGAAGAAGACATTGTACAGTGGCAGAAACTGGGGTTTCTTGTTTATTAGGTTTCTCTCCACAGATTTTGGAAAAGAAGTAAGGTAGATTGACTCTACTCATCAAGGTGAATCTATATGTCCAATCAGAATTAAATTCTGAGCACTTTCAGTTTTGGCCCTAAAAATTAGGGTTTCTAAAAAATAGGAATTTCTGAAATTGAACGACATAGCTGGAAGCACCTTGGAAAAATTGAAGTTTAGAGCTTTGGATCGAGATTTTTGGCTGGGTAAATCTCCAGAAAACTCCAACCCTAATTCAGGTTCCTCCCAATGAATCTGGGAGATTGAAAAGCATTTCTAAAGAGTGAATCTTTGTAGTTTTCAAATTCTGAATATACCAGGCTGATTAGCTCATCCAGGCACATCTTTCTATCCTTCTAGAATTTTGAAATTCATATTTTGATTTTTTAGGGTTTCTCTGACAAACCCTAATCCAAGACCAGATCCAGTTATCAGCAAATCAAGTGGTAAGACCTATATTTTTTCTTTTTCCATTTGAAGTACTCTTTAAAGATGTCTCACCACACCAAGCTTGAAGATAAGATTGAAGTGGCTGATAACTTCCAAGCATGGAAGTATAGGATTGGGTTAATCCTGGAAGAAAATGAATTGGATACTTACATAAGGGAAGAGGTCCTTGTCCCAGAGGAAGAAGAGGTTGTTATGTAGAATTTTGTCCTACGGATAAGCCAAAACTCTCTTAACTTTAAAGCAGACTTTAAACTAACCTTAAAGCAACAAACAAGTCAAAACAAATGCTACCTTGAATCCCTAGATTAACAAACATCTCAGGATTAAAATGCTAAAGAGAGTAGAAGGAGTTTAACTAACCTTCTATCCAAACGCTTGTTTTTGGTATTTGCTCCAGTCTCCAAGCCCTCACAAATGAACCTGTCAAAATGGAACCAAGACACAAGAATGCACTATTCTCTAGCAACCTGAAACATGAGTTAGGATCTAAATCTATGAAAGATACAAATCATATCATTAAAACAAGATTAACACAAATGATTTGGGAAAACAAGACAAGTTATTCCATTACAACTTGAAGAATACTTACAAAAGGTGCTTGATGTCCAAGCCAATCCTTCAGCTCCAAGTGTCTTCTCCTCTAGCTATCTCCACAATGCTGCAAGACCATAAGTTTGGTACTCTCAAGAGTCCTCCCCTTTTCCAATGGCATGCCTCTCTTTTATAGTGAATGGTGAGGTTAACCAACAAGAGAGATGGGTGGATCTAAGGAGAGATAAGTGGATCAGAGTTTCTAATCGAAGGAGATGAGTTGAGATCGAATCAAGGACCCCAATCTTCCATTATCTTCGAAAATCCAAAATCCCACAAGCCAAGGGAAAAAAGCTATTAAAAGAGTACCGCGTTCTGCAAAGACTGCAGAACGTGGCACTGCCGCGCTTTGGGAAACTAGCAGAACGCGGTACTGTCTAGTACCCGCGTTTTGGCAAACTAGCAAGGCGCGGTAGTGTGTGTAGATAAAGTCTAAGGTGGGTCAAAACTTGCCAGGGTAGATTCACCTTCAAGGTTGACTCATCATCTATCTCTTCTGGATGGTTTAAAACAGTAGGGAAAGTATCGTCAACTCGTTTTGTAATGGAGATGCGACACCGTGAAACATGGAGGTATAACAGATGACCCCTAAAGTGTGAGGTCAGAAGGGACTGATGGCCGAAAGACTTTACGAATATAATATGCAGAGATAGCATCGAGGAGAGCGACACTGAGCTGAAATAGAAACAAAGTGTTAGATATACCACCGAGGTGGGCATTCCCATGCTCGGAAACAGATGACTCAAAGCATGGCTGCCGACCAATACATTGCAGATCCATGAATACTGAAATAATGTAAACTGTGGATTGATCATGGCTACTATGAACAATCGTAGATCCATGAGACAATAATGACACAGCCACGACCAATACAATAAGTGGATCTGTGTGACAATACAAGAGACATCTCCATCGCAGCCTGGACGCAGTCGAGATACAGTGATGCGCCTAGGGTCTTCTACTCGATCGCAAGAAAGATACGAATCTAACCATGTGATTACAAGGTGTTGAAGTCGAACATGGTAGAAACCATTTGATTACCGGTCAATGATGTGGACCGTTAACAAATGCGAGGGAGATCACCAATGATGACAATGATTCCCAAGGTATCAATAGTACATCTCAACGAAATGCGAATGAAAGAGTTGATGTCGAGCATCCGAGAGATTGCTTGATCAGAGGTCAATGATGTGAACCTGCTGTCAAACACGAGGAAACCTGCCATTGAGGCATGCAGGTACCAAGGTACTAATGGTTGATCTCTAAGTCTAATTCCCGGATAGTGATTTGGTGTCGACAGGAATAGACTCGTCGAAGGTGGGCCATGATGATTCCCACATCATCGACACGAAATCGGCACATATGATAGGATGATGAAGCAATGGAGTATGTACTGACACAGCGGAGGCCTGACACAATGAATGACTCAAAACAATGCAACCCTTTGAACATGTAACGGCATGTAACAGGACTTGGCAGCAGGGATTATTAATAAATAGAGGATAGACACCGGATGAGTGGACTCGTGGCCAGGGAGACGACCCATGATGATGACTATAACTCAATGAAAGACGGATACCCAAATATAGACAAGAGATGGACACATGCCATGTTCAAAGGTAACGACTGACAAGCTGCCATAGATAAACTTGACTTATTCTCCCATATTTCCCCGACATGATGGACGAGTACCTCTTTCTTGTTTTACGAGCTTGAAGAGGATAACAGATGCTCGGTGTAGCTCATCTCATGGATGAGTCCAATCTCACATGTTTTACGAACCTGAGAAAGGAGGGGTTCGTCCCAAAGTGGGTCCTTCGATGTTAATATTTTAACGAGTCCAAGGAAGGAAAACTCGGTAGTTTTTCATATTTAGAGAGCCTAAAAAACTTAAAGGAAGCTCCATAATGTACTTTTTCGTAAAATTTAGTCCCTCGATCCTGAAAAAGTGTAAAACAATTCCCGAGAGAAATCTCCCAGCCGAAATTGACTGAGGTATACCTTTCTCGTAAATAGTCTAGACGGGCCGAAAAAGGGGTAACCTATCACCGAATAGACGACCTTTCAAATACTTTTACAAGTGTGAAAGAGTCAAGCTCACTTGGCAATCTTTTCAATTTTAAGGAGTCTGAAAAGAGCTTAACTATGGACTCCTATGGTCTTTTTCGTAAATTTTAAATTATTCTGGTCCGAAAAAAGAATAAAACACAACCAGGATAATACTTTCCTCATCGTTTAACGAGCATGAGTAAAGCTGACCGTACTCGACACCGTTTACTCGAGTTTGACAAGCACGACACGGGTGTAAAAGCGCTTGGAATCTTTTTCAAGTTTTAAATCCAGAGCACGAAAAAGATAAAGTGGGCTCAAAATGAAGGTCAAATTATGAATAAATACCAGTGTGAATGTATCTCATTTCTACCGAGGATCCTGTCAATAAATGCTCAAAAACTGGACATTAGCAATGTGAACAAGGGTTTATTTCAATTATTAAAAATAGTAATTAATTAATGAATTAAAAAATGTGAAAAAATGCTATATAAGGAATGGTAAAAATAGAAATTACTATTCATTTGTGTTTTTTACCCAAAGGAGACATTTTCACCCATTTTGGAGCAAGATTTCAAGGATCCATACCGGGAGTTCTGGGACACCATTTCGACCACCGTCTGCGCCAGGTAAGAGTGCTTGAGCCCCTCTTTCATTTCATGTAAGAAATTTTTGCTTTCACCAGGAAAAAATTAATTTTATAGCAAGCCCTTTTGGGCAAGAATCGCCCTCCACACTACCGCGTGGGGGCCCTATCGAAAGACGCGGTACTGTTGAACAGTACCGCGCTGTATCCTCAAACTGAGGCGCGGCAGTGTGGACTGCCGCGCGGTAGGGTATCCTCCAGGCACGGCACAGGCGGATTTCAAGTTCAAAAAATCAAATTTTCTCCAATTTTTTGCTGGAAGTAAGTTGTTAAATAGTTACTAATTGTTTTGTTTGCCCTTTTGCAGGGATTTGCAACTTATTCGGAGCAAAATGGTAAGCTGGAAAGAGAAAGAGCATGAAGCGGATGATTTTGCAGCCGAACATGACTTACCAACCGTGACCGCATTGCGAGAATGTGGTTTGCTAAAGTTCTTCAAGACCAAAGGGATCCGCCAGCAACCTAAGCTCCTTACTCACCTTATCCAATTGTGGGACCCTGATATTCAAGCTTTCCGAGTGGGAGAGCATGTGCTTGAGATCCAACTCGAGGATATTTATTTCCTCACGGGCCTCTCGAAAAGAGGGGCCTGGGCGAACTTTACCGGGTACACAGCTTCAGAATCAAGCACAGATGACTTGATTGCTCGATATTGCCAACGGGTTCGAGTAAGAAAAGTGGGAAGGTGGCCATAAAAGAGGTCATAAATCTTCCTGTAAAAACTGTGCTATTCACTATCACGCGTGCAGCGGGAAGCGTGAGTCCACATCAGGCATCCCGCACGCAGGTGAATCTCGTAGCAGAGTGCATGGGAGGAATAGTTTTCAACTGGTGTGATGCAATGTTGTCCAATCTGAAGGAACAGGTGCACAAGTGTAGAACTGGGAAAAATACCCAGTTTGGCTATGGGAGCATCCTGGTCACTTTCTTTCTAGCGAGGGTGCCACTACTGCGCCCACAGATATCTATGCCCCCTCGTCCACCTACTGAGCCATGGATGGCTCGATGGAGTGACTATGCTGGACGTCTCGGGGGACCTCAGCGGCTAGCCTTTGGCGAGGACTTCTTCTCTTGGCTAGAGGAGCAAACAGTCATGATTGACGACTATCCCTATTCAGGGGTAGATTTTCGTGAGGATATCGACTTGGCATTGCCGGAGGATGACGACTGGGACAACTCTAGTATGTCCTTCATGGATATGTATTTTTTTTCTTTTTGAATATTTAATTTTTATTGCTTTTTTTTTTTTTTTAGAATGTGTAAAAGACGCCTAATGTATATTCGCATGCATGTTGCAGACCGCGGACCACAGAGGCCAGCTGGATACTCTCCACTACGTCGTGGCGGTGTGGATCGTCAAGCTGCTCCTGACGAAGAGGAAGATGAAGACGAGGCAGGAGGCGTCCGGGACATTGAGAGGAACCCGCAGGGATTGACCCATGGTATCCCTGCTATGCGGATGGATGATGTCCCTTACCACCTCCAGCGGCATACTGTGGGTGTTCCTGGTCGTATCAGTTGACTTCTTCGCAGGGTGGTTCGAGCTGTGGTGTGTTACGACCAGCAGCGGGAGGAGTCCGATGAGGGACATGATAGGTCTCCTAGGTCTCCATAGATGGTCTTTTGATCTTTTTGCGGCATGTATGCGATATGTAGGCTTTGAGGGCCAATTTTTGTATATGGGATTTGATCCCCAATTTTGTCTTTGACACAAACTTTATGTATTTTTTGAAAAAACACTCTTATATACAGTGATATGGACCTATTTATGATCTAAATATTTACAATGACTTGTGCATTTTATTTTTTATGATGTTTTTATGTATGGGAAAGATGCCAATCCAAAATGTAATTAGCCAATGAATCGGCAATACAATTGAATTCTCTCGGTATGTGTTGATATGTGATAAAATCAAATGACCGTTCCAAGAGGCGTACTCTTCGAAATAAACGAAGTAATGTAGGATCGCGAACTGTGTAAACACGGTTTAAATGAGAAACCACGAGTTGGGAGTCTAAAAAGACTGATAAGGAGTCAATCCCAAGTGAAGCAACCTCTGTCAAGAGACCAATGACTGCATGGTACTCCGTGATATTGTTGGTTGCAGGACCTAAACAATTGGCTCCTGAAGAAATCAACTCGCCAGTGGGGGAATAAATCACCCATGCTGCGGAAGAGAGATTCCGGGTATGTCGGCTTGCACCGTCGGCGAATCCAAAGTAGGCAGACATCTGTGCATAAAGTCACGAGTCAAAGTAAGAGTGGATACATGAGGTCCATGCGCACACCAAAAAGAAAGCAAAAGCAAACTAAGTACATTATGTACAACAAGTAACCTGCGTAGGGTAACCTCACGCATAGAAACGTTTGAGGTATAGCCCGTTGCGGGGCCGTGCCAATGGCGTACCATCACAATCAATTAGTTCATAGGCTCCTTTTTCTAAGACACGCTTTACAATGAAGGGGCCGTACCACATAGATTCAAGTTTACCTTTTCCAAGCTTATCATGCATCTGATCATATGTAAGTACGAGGTCACCCTCATTGAATATCCGAGGTTGAACGGATTTGTCGTATTGAGCTTTGACGCGTTTTTTGTGAGCTTCATTAGCCAAAGCGGCGTCGCGGCGGGTTTCATCTAGCTTGGCTAGGTATAGAAACCGTTCTTCTTCGGAAGTAGTGTGTGGAAGTAGCTCTATGGCTATCTTGAGTGATGGAATTTCACATTCAATCGGGAGAATGGATTCTAGGCCGTACACCAGTTGAAATGGTGTAAACCCAGTAGCGCTTTTCACTGAGGTTCGGTATGCCCACAGTGCTGAGAACAGAGCTGAGTGCCAATTGGATTTTTGGGTACCCACAATGCGCTGAATCATTCTTTTTAGGACTTTATTGATGGCTTCAACCTGGCCATTAGCTTGTGGGTAATACGGGGTTGAGTTTTCGTGGCGAAAACCCAGTTTGGCACTTAGTTCTTCGATCATATGGTTCCTGAAATGGGAACCGTGATCGGTCACAATAGACTGTGGGACACCGAATCTAGCTATGATATGATTGAATATGAACTGCGCTGCTGTTTTGCCGTCTTCAACATACGTAGGCATCACTTCAGCCCATTTTGTAAAATAGTCAACAGCTACTATGACATAGCTATGCCCCCCGGCTGAAGTGGGCTTACAGTGCATAAAATCGATGCCCCATTTGGAAAAGGGGCCGACAGCAATGACAGGATGGAGTGGAGCAGGATGCGAGCGTGCTTTGCTATGAAAGAATTGACATGGCGGACACTTCTTGACTGTTTCAATGCAGTCTTTGAAAATTGAGGCCCAGAAGTATCCTGCTCGCAGTATTTTCTGGGCCGTAGCCATCCCAGAGAGATGACCACCACATGCTCCAGCGTGGCAGTCGTTGAGAATGCGTTCCGCCTCATCTAGAGTCAAACAGCGTCGAAGGACAGTGTCGACACCACGTCGATACAGAGTATCGTTCACTATGAGGTAGTATTTTGCGTGATGTCTGATACGTCGTCGTTCATCGCGGGTGAGATCGGGACAGCAGCGTTGGGTTTGGAGATATAAGAGAATATCCCCATACCACGGATCAGACGTGCTAATGAGGAACAATGATTCATCGGGAAGAGAATCAATGGGCTCGGATTTCTCAGTAGCACGGGGCAGGTTACAAATTAACTCAGCAAAGACCAGAGATTTCTTAGACTTGGCTTTGACAAATTCAAAGTCAAACTCTTGAAGGATGACAATCCAACGGGAGTACTTGCCCCCGAGCACTTGTCATGTGAGGATATAGTACATTGGATTGAAATCGGCGATGACGGTGGTCCGGCGGAGTAAGATGTAGTGACGGAATCTCTGGACAGCAAATACTGTTGCCAGAGCCAGCTTTTCAACATGTGAGTAGCGAGTTTTAGAGTCAAGAAGACTCTTGCTGAGATAGTACACCACATGTTCTATGTCGTTGTGGTCTTCCTAGACTAACACCATACCAATGGTGGAAATCGAGGCTGCGAGATAAAGGATGTAGTCCTGTGTGTAATTGGGGGGTTGAATCACAGGATCTTTGGTTAAGGCTGCCTTTAAATTGTCAAAGGAGCGTTGGGCTTCATCATCCCATATGAAGGGAACATTCTTCTTGAGAAGCCGCATGTAGCCTTTTGTTATCTCAGACAGATTGCAGATAAAACGGCGTAGAAAGTTTGCATGCCCTTGCAAACATTGAAGTTCTGGGATATTGGTAGGTGAAGGAAGGGCTATGATAGCTGCTACCTTTGCGGGATCTAGACGTATCCTGTCTTTGGAGACTATGAAGCCCAACAGTTTTCTGGATTCTACACAGAAGACGCACTTATGCGGGTTCAAACGTATATTGTAGCGCCGGCACCTTTCGAAAATGGCACTCAAGTGGTGTGGATGTTCTTCCCGAGTTCGGGAGTGAGCGGGAAGGTCATCAAGATATGGATCTATGATATGTTTGATGTCATGGAATGCGTAGGACATCGCCCGTTGGAAAGTTGCCCCGGCATTTTTCAGGCCAAAAGGTAACTTTCGATATGCAAAGATCCCCCAAGGGAAGATAAAGGCCGTTTTGTGCTGGTCGGCTGGGAGGATATCGATCTGATTATAGCCAGAGAAGCCATCCATAAATGAAAAGATAACGCTTCCGGCACAGTTATCGATGATCTGGTCGATAAACGGAGTTGGGTAGTTGTCCTTGGGACAAGCTTTGTTCAAATCACGGTAATCAACACAGACTCTAATCGTTCCCTGTTTCTTGGCTACGGGAACGATGTTGGATACCCATTCTGTCAATGGGACAGGATAGATAAAACCAGCACGCAGAAGTTTTTCAACTTCTGCTTTGATGGCGGCTGCCTTACGAGGATGAACGGGTCGACGCTTTTGCCGAACAGGTCGGGCGCCAGGGAAAGTTGGAATTTCGTGGACCACAATCGACGGGTCAATTCCTAGCATCTCTTCATAACTCCAAGCAAAAACATCACGAAAAGTTTTAAAGTAGGCATTATAGAACTCTGTTTCAAGAGGAGTACATGTTTTGCCAATGTGTACGTTTTCCACGATACCAGGCTTCACTGAAATATCAATGGGAGTGGTTGCCATAAGGTTGGCCAAGTTGCCTTCGGAAAATACCTCATCGAGGGAAGTGGGGAACTTGGTTTGAACTATCCCAAGTGAAGCACTGGATTTGGTATCAGGCTCAAGTGACTGAATGGTGGGGAATGAAGATCGATGATGAAAATCTCCCCAAGGTGGCTCATCACCGCACATAACCTCTATGATTGATTCGTCAGTGGGAAAAATCAAGTTGAGAGGATCAAACAATGGTGGGTGTGTATGAGTTTCAGTCGAGAGCTGTGCCACTGTGTGCTCAGTAGAACAATCGACCCAATCTGTGGCTGATTGGATCGCGTCATATGCTGCAAGGTTTCTGTTCAAAGGCATGGAATTGCCATAGCCTTGGATTTGAGTAGGACTCGGAATCACCCATGAATCATCAGAAGGGGTGACATGCGATGAAATCATGTTGACTGGTTGAAGATGGGTTCCCAGCTCTGGAAAAACTCCAATGAGGGATGAATCCTTCATGAGACCAACACCTATGTCTTGGAACCGGTACCGAGGTTGATCCAATAACGGGACGGTATTGGTGGAGTTCGGATGGGATTCTGGGATACAGTAATCCAGTTGATCAATAGTGACAATTTTCCCTTCATGAGGAAATTGTACAATCCGGAAGACTGTAGATGCTATGGCGGTCATGGCATAGAACCAGTTCCGACCAAGTAGGAGATTGTAATCCAAAAGTGCATCTACGACTTCGATGTGTATGGATACTGTTTTGCCCCCCAGTTCAACACCGATTGAGGGAATGAGTCCATATGGTTGAAAACCATGTCCATCAAACGCCCTAAGAGTAGTGGGAGAACTTGTGACCTCGGGTGAGCCTAAGGCTCTCCAGCAGTTCAAAGACATAATCGACGTGGAAGCACCCTCATCTAACACAGTGCGGTGGATGACATTTCCACGGATTTTTGTATGCACCTGGAAGGCTAGCTGGTGAGAAAGCCTAGGTTTAGCGTGCTCCAAGTTAAACATGATGGAGTTTGAAGTATCTGGGTCCAGTGCCCCCAGTGCTGAAAGTAGGGTTCTACGCTGCGTGGGGCAATGTTGGAGAACCTCGAGAGTTGACATAGCGCAAGGTGCTTGAGCCAAATCCTCAACAATGTTGTAGTTTTAGGCAGCTCGCGCATTCGGATTGAATGTCGCCTTTCGTATGGTGCCCTTGGGTGGGCGTAGCACCGTGTCCATGAGTGGTCTCTCGATATGGAGATGACCGTTAGGGGGGGGAATAGGAATCGGATCTTCAATGGGAGATTTGCCTTTGGCTATCTCCAATTGTTTGTTTGAACTTGGAGGATTGTCATACGTCTTTGAACGAGTGGTGATATTAATCTCCTCATTACTTGTCATTAGGATTTCGCGGTTTGTGGACGTTTCTCCACGGGAAGGATTGGTCGGGTTGCCCCCTTATGGGGATTCTTGGGCAACCATTTGCTGTTGATGTTGGGGGAAAGGGTCAGTTAGCACTGTCGGGCGAGAGGATCCTTTAACGAACTTGTGGACCTCGTCCTTGTAGGGACAATCACGCGTATAATGATCATCTTGACAAATCAAGCAGGGAAACTTAGCTTTCCGACGTGGTTTCTGGTCATTCTGGGTAGGTTGTGGCTTGGGGTTCTCCTGCTGGTTCTTTTTGGTTTTGCCACGATTGTTTTTCTTCTTTCCTCTGGATGGTTGTGACGTAGATTGGACTGCATTCACTTCGGAGGAGACAGCAGGAGAGGTGGAAGCTTTTGAAGCGGCCTGGGTAAAAGCGGGGGAAGCAGAAGCTTGCTGTCCCGTCGAGGTAGTAGCAGGCTGAGCCTTGACTGAACCAACAATACCATCAATGGGTGGTTCAGTGGTAGGCTTTGTAGGATCAGTGTGAACGCAGGAGGCATGTGGAAGAAGTTCATGTAAAGTACCGGATAGAGTATATACCAAATCCATGTATTGTGCTGCCGAGATGGCTTGTTCTTCTGTAACCGGTCCGCGCATAGCAATATCTCTGGCTATGGGAGGTAAAAAGGATTTTGTAAACCAATCAACAAGTAGCTGATCCGGAATAGGTGCCTTTATTAGCCTAGGCATCTTCGCCACTCGTGGATGTGATCCGAAATGTGTGTAGAAGTGGTTTGACGTAGTGAAGTTAGCAGTTCTGTTCCAGTCTCATACCGGATGGGAAGCTGGAAATGTGTTAGAAACTGCATAGCCAAAGTGTTGAAATCACGAAAAGAGTGTTGTGGCAGCTCAATATACCATTTTGCTGCCGTTCCGGTGAGCGTGCGTTGGAAGAGCCGAAGTCGGATGAAATCATCCATCAAGGAGTTGGATGAACACCAAAGATGGAAGGTCATCACGTGGTTCTTGGGGTCTTCCCCGGGTTTGGCATCGAACTTAGGAATGTCCGATGGTAGTTTGGCTGGGATAGGTGGCCAATGAGGTTCATGCCATATAGGATCGTTGATAAGCCTCGACAAATCAGGTAGATCAAGTGTGGCCAAAAAGGGAAGTTGACGGTTGGTCTGTGGGAATGAGTAATAACCATGTGGTGCCGAGAACCCTGGAGGGCCCTGCATAGCATACTGCTGTGTGTTATACCCATATGAGTTTCCCGCGGGATACTACTGAAAATTCTGTGGATGGTAAGCCATCTGGTTAACCGGTTGATTGTAAGCAACCGGTTGGTGAGTGTTCTGCTGAGTGGGTATAGTACCCTGAGGCTGTTGATACCCAAGAACGGTTGCTGTTCCTTGTTGGGGAAAAGTTCCTTGGAATTGTTGTGTTCCAGGGATGTTACCACTATACTGTGCAAGTGGAGGATTTCCCGTAGCAGGGTTGGGGGGTGGCTGCGACGGTGGTGTCCATGGAAGGCTTGTTCCTGCTTGAGGAGCGAGTGGAAATTGAAGTGATGGGTTCCATGGAGCTGTAGCAGCTGAAGGGTAAGGGAAGCCAGAATTCAAGTTGGGGGAAATCTGAGATTGCCCCCCAGCTTGGTTCCAGTTTCCAAAAAGTGAGTACCCCCCACTCTGTGGGATTTGATGATCCCAAGAAGGAAGCATGCCTGACAGGGGTTGTTGAGAGTAAGGCCCGGTTGGAACACCGAAATAAAGTTGTCCACTGCCAGGTGGATTGTACATACCGAACTGAGTAGATGCTGCTGGTTGGGAAGCTTGTTGGATCGAGCCAATAGGTTGTCCGCCAGCAGTTAGGTTGGATGGCCCTATCTGAGGAGGCTGTTGACTAGGAAGTGGGTTCCTAGCAAAAGGTTGTCCTCCAATTGGTTGGGTTGATGGCCCACCAGTTGGAGGTTGTTGACTCGGAACAGGGTTCCCAACAAAAGGTTGTCCACCAACTGGTTGGGTTGATGGCCCACCAGGGGGGATTTGGTAGCTAGAGTTGGGGACCATTATAGTCGATTGTCCACCTCCTGAGATAGTGTAAATGGTGGCTGAGGGTGATCCTCCGGTCCAACCGGAAGATCCAGCAGTGTGACTAAGCGTTCTTCCGCTGCTGGTCAAATATGATAACGTGGATTGGCCAACGGCACCAAAAGTACCTATTTGCGGAGGGGGTTGTCCATATCGAACAAGTGAGGACGGGGAAAAAACTGGGTTATCCCTCATAGAATGTGCACCAAATATAGGTGATGATAGCAAATGCGGGGAATTTAGCCCAGGGGTATTAGCGTCGTCCATGACATGTTCAATGGTAGGAGGACCCTCGAAAACTGGGTCCGAATTCATGTCTTGGAAAAGGTTTTGGGGATCCGGTAAGAACCTAGGTATGGTGACATCCGAAGGACCTGTGCCATCTGCAAAGGAGTGTCGAAACTCCGTGCTGGACGGGATGTTGGGATCCCTATAGTTCGAAGGACGAGTGTCAGGGGGATATCGAGAGGTTGACGAGAGCATTTGCTCTGTGCTGCGTCTAAACCATGCCGATGCTAACAGAGAGTTCGCTAGGCTAACCATACTAGACTTGATGGAAGCCATGATTTCATGTCCCGAAGGGAGGTTGGGTAGAGCTATAGTACAAGGTACGTTGCTAGAAGAACTTGTCTCCTGAGGATGAACACTGGGTGACGTAGTGATAACAGGCGGAAGATCCGCCTGGGAAGTGATGAAACCATAATCAGGTTCAAAAGGTGTGTCAGGTAGACGAGTATCTTCAACGATTTCAACGTATCCACCTGGGACTGAAATTAAGCCAGGTATGTCCTAGTCGGACCCTTCTGTGGTGCCAATAGATCCGTCTATATCATCGTGAAAAGTGTCTGATGGACGGGAAGTGTTGGCATTCGGTAGAAGGATGACCTCTGGTCTAGTACTCTGGGTTGTGCTAGGTTCAGCTGCTGTAACTGTATCCACTGTAACAGATAAATCTGGAATGACAGTGGGTGAGGTGACAGTGGAAGTCTCAAACGTGCTAGTGGTTGCAGAAGCTGCAATAGATCCTGAGACTGTGCTGTGTATGGCAGTTACGGGCGTAACTGAAGATGTTGTACGTATCGGTGGTGGAATGTTGCCTTGACCAGCACCGCGGCCAGGAGGAGCAGGAATGCGTGATGCAAGCGGACCAGTAGTCCGTGGCGGTGGTGGTGGTGGAGGGATTTGGCCCTGCTGTCTTCGTGATATTCGTGGTAGATCTGACATGATGACAGGAAAATGAAAATCGGGGGCAGTATCGTAAACAAAGAACTCAAAAACTCTAATGCAACCGAGTGTGCAGAAGAGGAGCTAGAAAAAGCAAGGCTCACAGGCCAAAAAAGCAAGCTCTAAAATCTATACTGAGACCGGTGTCTCAATAAGCGAGCTGATCAACAAAAATGGCTAGAATGCCAACAAGCAGTCCCTATAAAGAAAAAATGACCCTCTACAAAGATGAGATAGCAAGCAAACTCCTAACTAAGAGCTGAAGACCTCAACAAGCTGTATCCTTCGCAAGGTGATGAAATCCAAGTCGAACAATACAACATGAGAGATCGATATAAGAAGGATATCCCTCTACCGAAAGGGATCCTGGGTAAAAGAGCCCCAGTAGAATAGATACTAAGCCACCTCGTTCATGACACGTCGGAAAAGGTTTTGGGCACTTCATCCTTCCGAAGAAGACAGCGATCGATGTTGCCTTAGGGCTAAGTGGAGTGCGGTATTCCACAGAGTCCGTCCGGTTCTCAATCTCGCGGCCGTTTAACCCCTGAAAGTTGGAAACAGTCAGGAGGCCCCTCCACAAACTGTCTGTGACCGTGTCAATAAGTACTAGAGGATTTTAGTTCCCTAAAGACAACGACTATGTCTCAGATGAAAGCGACAAGGGGGAATTATTTTGATGCCTATCCCCGGTGTCCTACCTAATCTACCAAATTCTTTTAATTTCCTCAAGTGAGGTTAAAGTTGGTTTAATTAGGGTGATTAATTTTAGTGGCTGTCTTTACTCAATTGGGTAGTGGACGTGAAACTTGATAGTGTTATGACGACTCAAACCATGCAAATGAGAATGAATCACAAATAAGCCTTTGTCTTCGATGAAATCTAGCTAAGGTAAAGATAGAGGTTCTTCGATCAAATATGCATGAAAATTTTCACAAGCAATCAAAGTAAAAGATTTTTCTTTTCTTTTTGATTTATAAACAAAGCCAAACTGAAGTAAACACTCTTTTCAATGCACTGATTTTACAATTTACAATGCTTCTACAATGAGAATTTCTGTGGCAAAATCAATGGTTCGTTTCCCTATGCAAAATACCACTAGACTTTTTCAATTTAAACAACAAAATTGCTCTCAACTAATGATCTTTTTAATTTACTGAAAATGATAATGATAATATGACTGTAAAAACTACAGTATTCAGTAACAGAGAACAGTGGTGTTGAGTTGGTTGTGGTGAAAAAATCAAGTCAATGCAATCAGACTAAAAAATGACCAATATGTCAAAAGTGCCACTAATTCAATCAACAATCAAGCTCACAAACTGGGTAATAAGCACACCATACAGACTGGAAATTAACCAGGATTCTAACAGGCAACAGTAAATACTACCTAAGGCAGAGAGGAACTCAGGAAACCAAGCAAAGATAAAAAGTTTAAAAGCTTGCAGACACTACCGCGGGTGATGGTCTGGCTGAAGCGCGGCACTGTGACAGTACCGCTCTGGTACTAATGCAGAGGGCGCGGTACTACCGCGCTGGAAGTAGTTATGAGGGCGCGGTACTGTAGCAAGGGAAGGAAAAAGCACAACTTGAGAAGAAAAAATAAAATTTTCAGGGTTGTTGCTAACCCAGGGGACTCAGTGATTGAACAGGGAGATAAATACTGCGAGGAGGGGTGAATAAAGGTCAAAAAGGACCAAGATTCAAACTGGTTTGAAGTGCAACAAAAACTCACAATGCAAAGATAAATGACTGTGAATTGAATCAATCAAGCAGTAATCAAAACCAGCGGAGTCGCCATTCTTGTTATGTAGAATTTTGTCCTACGAATAAGCCAAAACTCTCTTAACTTTAAAGCAGACTTTAAACTAACCTTAAAGCAAGAAACAAGTCAAAACAAATGCTACCTTGAATCCCTAGATCTAACAAACATCTCAGGATTAAAATGCTAAAGAGAGTAGAAGGAGTTTAACTAACCTTCTATCCAAACGCTTGTTTTTGGTATTTGCTCCAGTCTCCAAGCCCTCACAAATGAACCTGTCAAAATGGAACCAAGACACAAGAATGCACTATTCTCTAGCAACCTGAAACATGAGTTAGGATCTAAATCTATGAAAGATACAAATCATATCATTAAAACAAGATTAACACAAATGATTTGGGAAAACAAGACAAGTTATTCCATTACAACTTGAAGAATACTTACAAAAGGTGCTTGATGTCCAAGCCAATCCTTCAGCTCCAAGTGTCTTCTCCTCTAGCTATCTCCACAATGCTGCAAGACCATAAGTTTGGTACTCTCAAGAGTCCTCCCCTTTTCCAATGGCATGCCTCTCTTTTATAGTGAATGGTGAGGTTAACCAACAAGAGAGATGGGTGGATCTAAGGAGAGATAAGTGGATCAGAGTTTCTAATCGAAGGAGATGAGTTGAGATCGAATCAAGGACCCCAATCTTCCATTATCTTTGAAAATCCAAAATCCCACAAGCCAAGGGAAAAAAGCTATTAAAAGAGTACCGCGTTCTGCAAAGACTGCAGAACGCGGCACTACCGCGCTTTGGGAAAATAGCAGAATGCGGTAGTGTCTAGTACCCGCGTTTTGGCAAACTAGCAAGGCGCGGTAGTGTGTGTAGATAAAGTCTAAGGTGGGTCAAAACTTGCCAGGGTAGATTCACCTTCAAGGTTGACTCATCATCTGTCTCTTCTGGATGGTTTAAAACAGTAGGGAAAGTATCGTCAACTCGTTTTGTAATGGAGATGCGACACCGTGAAACATGGAGGTATAACAGAGGCTAAAGCCCTCCATAAGAAGAACTTGGTCAAGGCAAAGAGGATCATTGCATATTCTATCAAGGACCATCTCATCCCACATGTGTCGTCTCTAAAGACACCTAAAGAGATGTTTGATTCCCTGGCCAAGCTATTTGAAGGGAAGAACATAAATTGAAAAATGACCCTGCGGAAAAAATTGAAATGGGTAAAACTTCAGAATGGAGAAACCATTCAATATTATTTTTCTAGGGTCTCTCAGATCACGGAACAACTTGAAGTAGTAGATGAAATGGTGGAGAATGGTGAAGTTTTCATGGCCACTTTGAATGGCCTACCTAGGTCATGGGATTCCTTTATTCAAGGAATTTGTGCAAGAAGGAAGTTGATCTCCTTCAACAGACTGCAGGAGGAATGCTCTCAAGAAGAAGCAAGGCTTGTGGCATGAGATGAAAAGATGGGGAATGAAGATCAAGCTCTCACAGCTCATACCAAAAGAAGCAAGCCTAAGAAGGAACACTCTCATTACAAGAAATCCTCTCATTCCCATCATAAGAATAGGAAATACATGAGATTCTTCACATGTAATGAGAAAGGACACTTTGCTGTAGATTGTCCCAAGAACAAAAAGGACAAAAACTTCAACAAGAATAAGAAAGGCAACAAGAAGAGATATCATGCTTATGTTGCTGAGGATGATGAACCTCCCAAGAAGAAGGCTAGAGCAGAAATTGATGATGATGACTCATCAATCAAAGAAGAGTATGTTCTAATCTCTGCTCTCATAGGTACTATCTCTCATGGTTGTAATGATTGGCTTATTGACAGTGGGTCTTCCAAACACATGACTGGGTTTAAAGAATCTTTTGTAAATCTATCTGAACATGAGTCACCCCATAAGGTGAAACTTGGGGATGACTACCAATATCCTATCAAAGGAAGTGGTGAAGCCTCCTAAAATCTAGACTCTGGGAAGTCTTTGAAGATGAAATAAGTTCTATATGTACCTGGGCTCAAGAAGAATCTACTCCCCATATCTGCACTGGATGCAAAAGGTATGAGGGTTGCATTTATAGATGGCCAAGTACTTATGTGGTCAAAAGATAAAACTATAGATGATGCAGTGGTGATTGGAGAGCAAGAGGGAGGATTATATAAATTGAAGGGACAACTTGAACATGCCATGGTACATGAATCCATGGAGCCAAGTGAACTTTGGCATAGAAGGCTTGCTCATGTGCACTATATAGCACTACCAATTGCAAGCAAAGCTGTAGAAGGTCTTCCTGAAATCAAGACCAAGCATGAAGGTGTTTGCAAAGGCTGTGCAAAAGGAAAGAACATAAAGAAGGCATTTCCAAGCAGTGAAATCAAATCAAAAGGAATCTTGGAAATTATCCACTCCAATGTATGAGGTCCGATGTCATCCAGTTCTCTGAGTGGGTATGTTTACTATGTCTTTTTCATTGATGACTTCTCCAGGAAGACTTGGGTTTATTTCTTGAAGAACAAATATGAAGTGTTTGATAAGTTCAAGGAATTCAAAGCCTTGATGGAAAATTAAACTGATAAGAAAATAAAGACAGTTAGATCAGAGAATGGTGGAGAATTCACATCAGGTGACTTCAGGAAGCTATGCAGTGATTTAGGGATTAAGAGGAAGTTGAATACTCCCTACAATCCACAACAGAATGGAGTTGCAGAAAGGAAGAATAGAACAATCATGGAAGTAGCACGAGCAATGCTGCATGACCAGGATCTTCCCATGCATCTATGGGCAGAAGCAGCTAGGACAACTGTATATATGTGCAAAACAGAACACCTCACAGGATATTGGACAACAAGGCACCAGAAGAAGTCTTCACCGGTAAGAAACTAGAGGTCAGCCATCTCAGGATATTTGGTTGTCCAATATACACAATTGTTCCAAAGGAAAAGAGTACAAAGCTAGATCCTTCAGGAAAGAAGGGTATCTTTGTGGGGTATAGTGAAAGCTCGAAGGCTTACAGAATATAATGTCCAGGATTCAAGAAGATTGATGTTAGTAGGGATGTAACATTTGATGAAAACTTAGCCTTCATCAAATCAAGAAAGACACCTGTTGAAGATCATGAAGAAATAAAGGAAAATAGATTTCAAGACACTACCATGACTGAATCAATTCCAGAAGTAGATCGTGAAGTTGAAGATCCACAAATACCTGTAGATCCACCTCATGAGAATAACTCTCACAAGAGGAAACCTGCATGAGATAGAGAGCTCATTCAAGATGCAGAAAGATATGGCATTCCAGAAGAAGAACATAGAGCAAAGAAGAGAACTAGATCACATACTAGCTATGTTGCTTTACTCTGTGATATTACGAACAAAGAAACTTCCAGTTATGAAGAAGTAGCGGAAAAGAAAGAATGGAAGGATTCCATGGTCGAAGAATACCAATCGATCATGAAGAATGATGTTTGGGATGTAGTCCCAAGACTTGAAGGGAAGTCTGTAGTGACTTCCAAGTGGATCTACAAGATCAAGCATGCTGCAGATGGCAACATAGAAAAATACAAAGCAAAATTTGTAGCTCGTGGCTTCTCCTAGAAAGAAGGGATTGACTATGAAGAGACCTTTGCTCCTGTGGCTAGATACACTTCCATTAGATCAGTACTTGCTCTGGCTGTAGTGATGAAATGGAAGATACACCAGATGGATGTCAAGACATCTTTCTTAAATGGTTTAGTCGAGGAGGAAGTGTATGTGGAGAAGCCACTTGGTTTTTAGACACATGACAGGAAGTCATATGTGTGCAGGTTGAAGAAAGCCTTGTATGGATTGAAGCAAGCTCCTAGGACTTGGTATGGGAGGATAGATAGCTTTCTATCCAGTTTGGGCTTTACCAAGAGTAAAGCGGATTCCAACCTTTACTACAAGGTTGAGGAAGGAAACCCTATGATACTACTGTTGTATGTAGATGATCTGTTTGTAACAGGTAATGATAGTTCATTTGTCGATACCAAGAGGAAGCTTGCACCCAAGTTTGAGATGAAGGACTTGGGGATGATCCATTATTTTCTAGGCATGGAGGTGTGGCAGAGTGCAGATGGGATCTTCCTTGGACAAGGGAAGTATGCAGTAGAGATCCTGAAGAGGTTCGGGATGATGGACTGCAAGGCCATGGCCACACCTATGGCATCAAACTTGAAGCTTCTATGTGATGCTTCATCTAATCCAGTTAATGTCACTATGTATCGTCAGATAATTGGGTCCTTGATGTACCTGATGAACACTAGACCAGATATTTTCTTTACGGTGAACACATTGAGCCAGTTCCTAACGGATCCCAAAGGTGTTCACCTGGTTGCTGTAAAGCATATTCTGAGGTACCTGAAGGGTACAATTGATTATGGGCTCAAGTATGATGCGAATCAAAATTTTAACCTGCAGGGTTATGTTGATTCAGATTGGGTAGGCAATGCTGCAGATAGGAAGAACACATCTGGGTGTTGTTTCAGTATGGGATCAGGTATGATCTCTTGGTTTAGCAGGAAGCAGTCCTATGTAGCACTGAGTACAGCCGAAGCAGAGTATGTTGTAGCTTGTTTGGCTAGTTGTGAGGAAGTATGGATGAGGAAGTTACTGTCTGAGTTATTGGATCTCCCACTGGATGCTACTGGTATCTTCTATGATAACCAGAGTTGTGTGAAGCTGTCTGAGAACCCGTTGTTTCACGACAGGTCGAAACACATTGAGATCAAATATCACTATATCAAGGATATGGTGCAGAGAGGAGCAGTGAAGCTCCTATATATTGCGATGGATGAGCAGGTTGCAGATGTACTGACGAAACTACTAGCCAGAGTGAAGTTCAAGTACTTCAGAGAGAGGCTTGGTGTTCTTCATATTGACGACACTTCGAGGAAGAAGTGATGGAGACATTTGCTGAAGCCATTCCAAGCATTGTAGAAGGAGGATCCTTCACATTGCTATGGATGTAAGCGCTGGATGATGAGCATCAGGACAATGCTCCAATTACTGCTTTGTATATGCATCATGTTGGATGCTGGATATGATCAGTTGGATCATTTATATGTATATATGTATGCATCATGTTGGATGCTGGATATGATCGATTGGATCACTTATATGTATGTATGTATGCATCATGTTGGATGCTAGATATGATCAGTTGGATCATGTATATGTATATTCAACATGTTGGATGCTTGGACCATGTATCTGTATATGTACTAGGTGGATATGTTGTATGATCAGGAAGATCATGTATGATATATATATTAGGTGGATACATTGTATGATAAGGTGGATCATGTATTTGTGTATGTATCAGGTGGATACATTGTATGATCGGGTGGATCATGTATGATTATATTTATCAGGTAGATTCTTGGTATGCATTAGGTGGATGCATTGTATGATTAGTATGATCATGGATGATGAGCTTCAGGACGTTGCTCCAGATGACATGCATCAGGACGATGCAGTGATGATGATTAGGTTGATCATGTGTACATCAGGATGATGTACGGTGAGTAACAGGTTGATACTCTGTGGCCATGGAACAGGTTGTGCAGATAAGCATATAATCCAGCCCTGGGAGGTTTGCAGATAGTCTTTCGATGTTTTGCCTATGGCATGTAATACCGGCCCTGGGATATCTGGCAAACACTCTTTTGAGGTTTTGCTTTGGGAGGACATATAATCCTAGCCCTGGGAGATCTGCAGATACTCTTTCAGGGTTTTTCCTATGGCATGTAATCCTTGCCCTGGGATATCTAGCAGATGCTCTTTTAAGGTTTTGTCCTATGGCATGTAATCCTAGCCCTAGGAGATCTGATAGGTTGAGCTGTGTGTTCATAATTAGTCCTAGGATGCTCTTTAGAGGTTTTTCCCTGACCACATGTAATACTAGACCTGGGATATCCTATAGGTCAGAGCTGTGTGCCCGTAATAGCCTGGGATGCTCTTTCGAGGTTTTGTGGTGGGGTCACATATAATACAGCCCTGGGAGATCCGACAGGTAGAGCTATGTGCTTGTAACAGCTTGGGATATTCTTTCGAGGTTTTGTGATGCACGTGATAAGTCCTGAGGATTCCACAGTATGGCCAGTGATGATGAAGACCTGCAGGTGGTGGGCCTACATCCAGTATGAAAAAGGACTACCTCTATAGAACTTCCTATGATGAGTATATTCAGAGATTGATTGAGATAGCAGCAACCATGACGATGATGATGATTCGAGGATGATGATTCGTTGATGATGATCCAGAGAAGAAGACTTGTGCTAGCAGATCTGTGTCGAGAAATACCTTCCTAGTTAAGAGGGAGTGTTGATGTATATGTAACTCTGGAATGTATTTCATCTATGTATATTGTACTCCTATAGAGATGTGTTATTCCTCTATAAGGAAGTGTCGTCATTTGTATTTACAAGTGTTACAAGTTTCGTAACATCCCGATGGGTTATTAGACTACCATGTGTGGGGTCGGCCCTAATTATGTTAACCATGGGTTATTATGTTAAGCTAGACAAGTCGACCCCATTAGTTTATTGGACAGGACAAGTATAAATAGAGATCAGGATATCTCTATTTGATCATTCACTTACTCACTCTTCCATCACTCGAAAAGTGGCGCACATGTGAGGAGGGGGATCAGCTGCTAGGAGGAGACTATCTCTGTGTACTTGGGTTGTACTTTGGTTGTATTATTTCTCTATCTATCTCTGAGGAAGTTGTGGGTTTTTTCACCTTAGGGTTCTCCCCACGGAAACTCTGTGTGTCTACTGTCTCTTATGTTTGCATCTTGTGATGATTGATATGCTTGCTATAATTGATATGCAAAGATCCTAGAGTATTGTAAATTAATGCTGAAAATTAACATCTCTCTCTTGAATTAACACACACACTCACCCCCATACTCCCTCTCTCTCTCCCTCTTCCTCTCCCTAACCCTTACTAAATTCCCCCTATCTCTCTCTCTCTCCCTATCCATCAGCCCCACCTTTCTCTATGTTTCTCTTAATACCCCTCCCACTATCACTAACCACCTCCCACCATCTCTCTCAATATTTACCCTTACCTCCATGCCCATGTATCTCTCTCACTCTCCTCAGATACTACCCCTTTTATTTACTTCCACCCTCCTTCCCAAACCCATAAGCCCCCAATCTCTCTCTCTCTCTCTCTCTCTCTCTCTCTCTACCCCTAACCCTCTTCATCTCTATCTCTTTGTCTCCCAAAACCCCCTCCTCCCCCTACCTCTAATCACCCACACTGTTGTCTCTCTCTCTCTCTCTCTCTCTCTCTCTCTAAACCCCCTTCTCTCTAACTTCCCTACTCCTCCTCAAAACACTCACCCTGTTAATCTATATCTCTTTCTCTCCACTAATCGCCCCCTACCCCTAATTCCCCATTCTTGGCTCTGTCTCTCTGTCTCTCTCTCTGTAATTCTACCCATACTACTAAACCCCTCTCTCTCTCTCCCTCTCTCTCTACTCCTACCCCTACCCCTAACCCTCCTCTCTAACTTATTTACTCCACCCTAAACCCCTAACCCTTCTGATCTCAATATATTTGTATCATGCAAACCCCCTCCATCCCCCAATACGTAATCAACCCCCCTCTCTCTCAGCCCACTACTAATCCCCATAACCCTAACTCTCACCCTTCTCTCTCTCCTCATACTCCCTAACAACCCTCTCTCTCTCTCTCATTAACACACACGCATACCCCCTACTCCCTCTTTCTCTCTCTCTCTCCTTCTCTCCCTAACCCTTACTAACACCCCACTCTCTCTCTCTACTCCCTATCCATAATACCAACATGTATCTATGTTTTTGCTAATCCTCCTCCCCTTTCCACTAACCACCATCCACCATCTCTCTCTATATCCCTTACCTCCATGCTCACATTTGTCTCTCTCTTTATCGCCATATACTGGCCCTCTTCTCTTTAGCTCCATCCCTCTTCCCCAAACCCATAACCTCCCCAATATCTCTCTATAGTATATATATACTCCAATCTCTATCTTCTATCTCCCCTACAACTATCCCCCTCTCTCTCTCTTTCTCTACTACCAAACCCCCACTCCTCAACTATAGCCTCATTCTCTCTAACTTCCCTACTCTCAAAATAGCTAACACTCCATATCTATTTATCCTTCTCTTTATCTCTCCTAACCTCCCTCATCTCCCTCTCTCTCCCTCTCTCTCTCTCTCTCTCTCTATCTATCTATCTTAACCCCCAACTAATCCACCTACCCAACCACCACACATATCTCCCTCACCCTACTCCCTAATAACCCCCTCTCACCCTTTCTCTTCCATACTCACGCCCCACTCATCTCTATGTTTATCCTCATCCCCCTCCCCCTCCCACTAACCATGTTCCACCATCTCTCTTCATATCCCCTACCTCCATGCCCATGTCTCTCTCTCTCTCCCCATACACTACCTCCATTATCTTTAACTTCCCTCCTCCTGAAACCCATAGCCTCTCTCTCTCTCTCTCTACCACAACCATCTCTCTTCCCACCCCTCTCTCTATCTATCTATGTATTTCTACCCCAAATCCCCCTACTATTAATCACCCTATCCCTACCCCCAACTCCCCACTGCAAATACCCCTACTAGTCATCACCATATCCCTACCCCCAACTCCCCACCCAAAATACCCCTACTAGTCATCACCTTATCCCTACCCCAAGTCCCCCTACTAGTCATCACCCTATCCTTACCTCCCCACTCTTTATCCCAACCCCCAACTCCCCACTCTTCACCCCCTAAGCCTATATGCCCTCTCTCTCTCTCTAAGCCCCCCCTCTCTATATTTCTCATAATACCCCTCCCCTACCACTAACCAACCCCCCATGATATTTATCTCACTCTCTCTCTACCACCACCTCTCTCCCCCCCTCTCTCTCTCCACCTACCCCTAACCCTATCTCTCCTCTAATTCCCCTACCACTTCCCTCTCCCCCACCACCATAACTCTCTCCCTCTCTCTTGCACTCACCACCATACTACCACCCCTAGTACTAACTAGCCTCTCCCCCCCTCTCTTTTTCCCCAAACACCCTCTGCCATTTTCTCTCTACCCTAATCCCTAACCCTAACCACCTACCCTTTCTCTCTCTTCAACCGCCTAACACCCACCCTCTCTCCCTCTCTCTTACTATCTACCCCTCACTCCCCTCTCTCTCCCTATCCCCCTCTCCACCTCTCCTAATCTTACCACCCCCCTCTCTCTCTAACCCTTACCATCCTCACTCTCTATCTCTTATAATCCCCATATCCCTTACCAATAACCTCTCTCTCTCTATCTCTATCTCTCTCTCTCTCTCTCTCTCCTATAACCCCCCATCTCTCTAATTTACCTCCTCCCCAAATCATGAAACCCCATGATATCTATCTCTTTTTGTCACCCAACCCCCTCCTCTCCATTACATCTAATCATTCCATGTCTCTCTCTCTCTCTCCCACACACACACACACACACAACACTACTCCCACCCCTACCATAAACCTCCATCTTCTCTCTTTATCTCTTTCCTCTCCTTAACTCTTACTAACCCCTTCTATCACTCTCTTTCCCTCTCCCCAACATTGACTACCCGTATCCCCCTCCCTTTTCTCTCTCCCCCAACCCCCACACTCCTCAAATATAACCTCCTTCTCTCTAAATGTTGTACACTCTCTTTATTTGTCTCCCCTAAATTGCTTGCCCGTAACCCCCACCATTTTCTCTCTACCCCAACCCCCTAACACCCACCCTCTCTCTCTCTCTCTCTCTCTCCTCATAACCACCCCCCTCCTACTACACCTACCACTAACCCCCTCCTCTTTCCCCAACTCCACACTCCTCAAATATAACCTCCTTCTCTCTATGTTGGACTCCCCAAAACCCTCACCCTCCTAATCTCAAAATCTTTCTCTCCACCAAAACCACTCCTCCCATACCTCTAATCACCCCCACCCAAGTGGTCTCTCTCTCTCTCTCTCAAACTATTGCTTCACCTACCCATAAATACCACTCACTCTCTCTCTCCCCTACTCCCTAACAACCCCCAAATAATCTCTCTCTCTCTCTCTCTCTCTCTCTCTCTACTCTACTCCCAATCTTTCCACTCAACTATACCCCCTATTTTATAACTTCCCTTTTTCCTCCCAATACCCCTAACCCTCCCTAATCACCCCCCACTTGGATCTCTCTCTCTCTCCACTAATCCCCCTTCTCCCACCCCACCCCTCTCTCTCTACTCCCACCTCCCCCCCCTCTCTCTACTCCCACCCATACCACTAACCCTCTCTCTCTCTCTCCTACTCCTACCACTAACCACCTCTCTCTCTCTCTAAGCCCCAATCTCTTTATGTTTCTTCTAATACCCCTCCCCCTACCACTAACCAACCGATCCATTCTCTATCTCTCTCTCTAACCCCACCCCCATGACCACCTATATCTCTCTCTCACCCACAAGACTAACCCCCCCTCCATCTCTCTCTACTACCACCCATACCAAAAACCCCCCAACTCTCTAACTGACCCACTCCCTAACATAAAACCCTCCCAATATATAACTATTTCTCTCCCCCAAACCCCATCCTCCTCCCTACCCCTAGTCACCCCCCTACTCCACAAACACATAACTACCCAAACTCTCTCTCTCTCTCTCTCTCTCTCTCTCTCTCTCTCTCTAACCCCACCCCTCAACCCCTATACTTGACCTTCCCTCTCTCTCTCTACCCTCAACTCCCTTCTCCTCACACCATTACACCTACCCCCCATCTCATTTTTTCCCTCCCTCTCTCCCTATCTCTCTCTATCCCTAAAATATTTCTCTCTCTTTGAATTTTCATCATTGTCAGAGTTGAACTGCTATATCTTAGAACTATTTTAGTACTTGAAGCATTTTTCTTGAATATGTTTGACATTCATTTTGTTCCCATGGAAAATTTGTTTGAATATCATCATTGTCAATCAATAACAACTTCTTAAAGGGTGCTAGCTCAATGGAAAAGCACCTGCCTAATTATAGGCAGGAGATTGGTGGTTCAATTCCTCCGTACCCTATCATAAATTAGTGACTAAGAAAATGACTAAATTCGCATATATATGACTATTAGTAGCTAATTTCCAGTATCTTATAGCGTGACTAATGTTTAGTCGTATATAGCTTAGTCATTAATATGTTATCATCTAGTAGTTTATTTAGTCGTATATTTGGTCATTAATTGTGACAATCAATGACTAAATCAGTGAGTATCAATGACTAAATTAGTGAGTATCAATGACTTAATCAGTGACTATCAATTACTAAATCAATGACTAATAAGTCAACCAATTAATGACTAGTGAAATATGACTAGAGATAAGATAGTGGAAATCAGATACTATTAGTCACCGACTCAAAAATAGTCATTTATAGTCGAATTTTAGTCATTTTTTTAGTCATTAATTTCTCATTTTGTACTAGTGTCATTCCCCTATACCTACCCCCCTCTCTCTCCCCACTCCTAAGCATAACCCTTACTAAACTCAACTCTGTCTCTCCCTCCATTATCCATAAGCCCCCATATCTCTATGTTTCTCCTAATCCCCCTCCCCGTACCACTAAGCACCCCCCACCTCCATGCCCACCACACTCTCTCGCTCTCTCCCCATAAACTACCTTCATTATTTTTAACTACCCTCCTCCTTCAAAAACCTCCAACTACCCAATATCTCTCTCCCTAACCCCACTCCTCAACCCCCTATCTTTGACCCTCCATCTCTCTCTCCCTACCATCAACTCCCCACTCCTCACACCATTTCCACTACCCCCCTCTCACCTTTTCCCTCTCTCTCTCTCCCTATCTCTCTCCCTATCTCTCTCTCTCTATTCCTAAAATATTTCTCTCTCTACTCATAACCCCCCCTCTCTCCCTAACCCAACCTAGTCCCACTACCCCTAACTCCCCTCCATCACACCTAATCCACCTCCCCCTACCACTTCTCTCTCTCTCTCTCCTATATTCTAACCTAAAGCTTCCCCCCTCTCTCTATTTTTCTACTAATACCCCTCCCCACTAACACTAACAACCCCCCCACCATCTCTCTCTCTCTCTCTCTCTCTCTCTCTCTCTCTCTCTCTCTCTCTCTCCTTTCCCACCTCTCTCTCTCTCTCTCCTTTCCCATCTCTCTCCCTCCCTCTATATTCCCAAACTTCTCTCTAAATTTTGTCTTGCTCCCCAAGCCGCTAAACCCTCTCTCGTGACCCCCAAATCCCCACAACTCACCCATTACCCCTACCCTTACCCCCCATATTCTCTCTCTTTCTCATTCTCTTTCTCTCACTCGCTCTATGTCTCTCTATGCTCGTAACCACCCCCCCCTCTCTCTCTCTCTCACACACACATAACCCCCACACTCCAAAACTATAACCTTATCTATAAATTCCCTACCCCCCAACCCATAACCCTTCTGATCTTCTCTCTACTCCTAACCACCCAATAACCCTTATGATCTCCTAACTCTCTTGATCTCTATCTCATTCTCTCCCCCAAGCCCCTTCCACCTCTTTACCCCTTATCAAGTCTCTCTCTCTCTCTCTCTCTCTCTCTCTCTCTCTCTCTTTTTCCACACCACTCCTCCACCTTCCCATAAATCCCACCCTTTTCTCTCTCCCCCTACTCCCTAAAATGCCCCCAATCTCTCTCTCTCTCTCTCTCTCTCTCTCTCTCTCTCTCTCTCTCTCTCCACTAAAACTAAGCCTCTACTCTCTCTATGTTTCTCATAATCATCGTCCCCCATATTGCTAAAAAACCCCCACTATCTCTCTCTCTAACCCAAACCCGCCACTCCTCATGACCCTATCCTTACCCCCCCAATCCCCACCCCTACTCCTATCCCCCATCTTCTCTCTCTCTCTCTCTACCCTAACCTCTATCTCTCTACTCGTAAATACCCCCCTCTCTCTATGTAACCCCCCTACTACTCCACCTACCCCTAACTCCCTCTCTCTTATAATTCCCCCTTCCACTTCTCTCTCTCTCTCTCTCTCTCTCTCTCTCTCTCTCTATCCCTTTCCCAACCCCCACAATCTCAAAAGATAACTCCATTTTCTTTAACTTCCCTTCTCCCCAAACTCTTAACCTTCTTGATATCTATCTCTTTCTCTCCCACAAACCCCCTCCTCCTTCCTACCTATAATCACCTCCCCTCAGTTGGCTCTAGCGTTCTCTCTCTCTCTCCACCCAAACCTAAGCCCCCATATCTCTATGTTTCTCCTAATGTGCCTCTCCCCTACAAATAACAACAACCCAATAATCTCTCTCTCTCTCTCTCTCTCTCTACCACCACCTCCATGCCCACTTCTCTTTCTCTCTCCACCTATTCTCTACACCTTCTCCTTAAAATCCCTCCTCCTCATCAAAATGACAAACCAATGAATAATGATAATTTTATACAAACACTGATAGTTGCTGCATATAAAATTCTTAGAGGTTTCAATGGAGTTACTTTCCCTGATTTTTGGGTGATTTTTACTCAATTTTATCGCAAAGTTTTGGTGCTCTTTTCAAAAATATTGTTATTTTTTGCCCTCTTTTTGTTCATTTGTTGCAGTTCAGAAAAATGAATTCATTGTGCCCATCAACCCCTCTATGTGCCTTGATGTTGGTCATGTTGATTGTTGAACTCTTTTTCCATGACCTTAATAAAAATGTACTCTCCACTCAAGAAAAATCACTGCCTAAGCTTGGGGAGCTTTTTCCATCTTATTTTAAAGATTGGATTAGGATGTTTCATCAAAAAAATATTATTTACTTGATCTCTTTATATATGAGATACATTGATTGTATTTTTTGGTGATTCATGAATTGCGGACTCAGGATTCGATGCACGAGTCCATTTTTTATGTGTGATGTATCACTAGACGTCTTATACATCTTATATATCAGTTTTATTCCCATATTCGAGTGAGTGACAATGTGTTTATTTGATGTTATTGTTTCTTTATATGTTTAAAGAATTGAAAAATAGTGAATACTTTTGTATTTTTAAGTTTGTCGACATTTTCATCAATAGATCTGATAATTTGTTTTTGGAGCATCATTGATATATTTACCTACATGATATTTGTAACTCTGCTCCAATCATATAATATCAATTCTATAAATAGTACTAGATAAAATAACAATTGCAACGTGGGTGCAATAAGTGATCTTATCTATCAAAGAGAAGAAAAAAATAAAAAGAACACCCTAGAAAAGGAAAAGACCCACTAGTGTTGAAGAGATCTACAATACGCAAAGTAAAAAGTAAAAGAAATATTCCTCAAATATTTTCAACAATGGGGTTGTTAACACCCAAAAATTGTTCACCTATCTCATCCCCCTAGTCACATAACCCATCATCCCTTTTTCCTGCATATTTGGCCTTTAAAAACCAAAAAGTCCCTAAGTTGGTTACCAAATGGGAAAAAATCATTATTTCCCTCAACAATTAATTAAAATCCCAAACAAATGGCCAAAATCCTCTAAAAAAGGGTCAAAATCACCAAAAAAAGAAGAAGAAAAAAAAAAGGGAAATAGTCAAAATAAAATAAAAAGGAGGGAAATCATCAAATACTATGGGCCAATACTATTGACCACCCAATACCACTGGCCAATACTAGTGGTTTCCCAATACCATTGGCTAATACAAGTGGTTTCCCAATACTATTTACTAATACTAGTGGTTTCCCAATACCACGAGACAATACACCACCACCCAAAATTACTATAAAAAGGTGGTGGAGGCCCCCCATTTCACAAGATACATCATTCATACACTCTTCCCTACTGTTATGCGTCCGAAATTCCCACTGAAACCATAGCCTCCCTTTGAGCTTGAGTTTCCCCATTCTGATTGAGTTTCGGCCACCATTTGAGCATTCGGAGAAGAGAAAGGAACATTGGATACCTAGAGCACCACCCTTCGTATGGATGAGAGGGCCCCATCTACTCACCTTTTGAAGTAACTATCTATTGTAAATCCATTTTTACAGCGTAATATAAAATCAACATTTGATTCATGGGTTCATGTTTATTTGTAATTTTACTACAATAATTATTTAGTTTAGTTGTTTTTTTACTTTTATTTGCACTCACACACTATTTAATCAAGAACTGTTACTAAGGGTTCCATAATCCTTAGTAAGTGCTATTTTGCACTAGCTTGTGTGAAAACACTAGCAACAAGGGTCTCAAGTACCATCTAAAGAAAAGAAGTAGAAAGAAGAATTAGGTCCTCCAAACACCAAACACAAATAGGGGCCTCAAGTCCTATCTGGTCCAATGAGTGAAGATCAAAGGGAATAGTTATAGAGAGGGCCTCTACTCACTTTTATCTGCTCCAGGTATCCCTCCACCTAAAGGGATCACCTCTGGGTAAGATGCCTAATACAATGGCTACTAAGCTACCTCATTCATGGACACGTTAGATGAGCTACTTGCAACTTTAGCATGAAGGAAATTATCTAGATGATCTTTAGTACCGATTGGGGAAGGTGTACCACTCATCCATCTTGTTCTAGTCTAGCCACATACCACCCTGAAAATATGGGTCCACCCACAAAATGGCATCAACTTTGTCCGATAGTACTAGAGTATTTTGAAGCCCTAGAAAGTCAACTAATACATCTCAAATGTATAATGACTAGGGGGAATTGTTTGGATGTCTATCCAAAGTCCTAACCTAGCTACAAAATTATTTTTGGCCCTCAAGTGAGGAATTTAGTGTGTTTAGATTAGGGTTGATTTTTAGGTTCCACTTGGGGTAATGAACCAAGTGATGTTTAAATTAAGGTGTGAAACATGTGTGCACAAGTGGTGTGTACAACAAGTGAATGTAAATGAAAAGGAAATGAAATTGCATGAAAATAATTTGGACACTTTTCAAGCCTATTTAATATGTATCGTATATTACCAATATGAACAATCACTTCCATTACTTCTCTTATAGACCACAAAAAAAACACATTTACATTTACTTTTGTGTAGTTTGAGCTTGTCCACAAGGAGCAAAGATTTTCTTCAATCCAAAGCAACCATTTACATAATATCACCAACAAGTATGAATACATGAAATCTCTAATTTAGAGTTTATAGCTTTAGTGTAATTATGTTATTCATGTGATTACGATTTCATCCATGTAATTATACTATTCATTTGATGTCTCTACATTATCAACATGAAGATTTTTGTTTTCTAGTGTAATAATTTTATGTGAAGACAACTAAATTTTCCTCAATACAAAATACCATTCAAAAAAATGAAACCCTTCCTCTTCATTTCTATGACAAAGTGTAAATTTACAACAATCTACATAAACAAGCCTCCAACATAATGGGATAATTATTTGAGGGGTATGGGACACAGGACTTACCTTGAACGAATCTAAAAGGATGACTAGCCTAGATAGTGGCCATGAACTCTAATGAGATAACTCAACCAAATGTAAATGTGGACCCCAAATAGTGTGTAATGTTAAGAGTGTACTAGAGACCATAGAGATTAATACAAACTAAATGTGAGTGGAATTCAATGACCACGGTGATGAAACCAAAAGGATGGGAAGAAAGAGACTTTAGGGCCATGTTGAAAAAGTTAGTTAGATGGTGTGATATGAGACTCAATACTTAATGGTACCTACAAAGGATAGGGAAACCTGACATAATACATATGTTAAAAACAAGCATGACATTGAAAAATACCTAAACTGGTGATAAGATGTAGCATGGTGCAAGACTTGGTGATGATACAAAAAATCACTTTCTTTCCCCTTTTTTGTTTTTAGAAAGAAAAAAATGTTCTTGGAATTTTGTTGTTTTCCATTAGATTTTTTGTGATTTTACTTTTATAAAGTGTAAAATAATAAGGTATGTTACAACAAGGAGGAAAGTGTGATATGTAATTGTGTTGTTAGACCCCTATCTTCTCGAGTTTTCTATCTGGATTGTACTTCATTTTATAAATTGATTTGCAACAACTAGATTCTTACACTTGATGTCCCCACAAGGCCAAACCCTAATACATCACCCTTCAAAACCACACTTGAATCAAAACATGCATTATTTGAATGAATGTTTACAAAAGAAGACATTACCTTCAAAGGATTACCATTCCCATTAAATCCATAACAAGTGAGAGCCTACACTTGATCACCAAAGCATCACATCATCGGGATCATGAAAAGCATCACAAAACCCCAATACTCAGAATATCCTAACATATTCCAATGTAAATCATCTAGGTCCTTATTGATCACCGATAAGAAAATAATTGCAACCACCCCCAATACCATCATCACTTCTCAAAAGTGAATTTTAACCATTTTTTTCAAAGTGTCCAAGGTCTCAATCTTTAAAGGAATATACCACATAGGAGTATCCCTCAAAAACATTGTCTCTAATGGACTAAGGATGAATTTGATAGTAGGGTAAGTCTAGATCTTGTGGGATTCTTATGGATCAACAAATAGGTATACCAAATTTTCTTCCATCCTAAAAACCCTGTACTGTGATCATTTCTCCCAAGGTTGTTAGATGACCCAAATTTCACATTCATAGATATAGTATACAACAACATGTTATCAATTTTATTTACAATTTAATTTATGTTTTCAAGAACTAATATGATTTTTGGGTAAGGGTAATTTTGATAGGAAGCATGAATTTCCCATGGTTATTAATTGATGACATGACTCCAATAATAGTAGTTGCATGATTAATGTTAGGATGTTGATCCTGGTTGTATTGGGAAGCGTGAAGTGTTACCTATTGTGTATATTCTAAAACCTGGAGTCATGAGAAGTTTATTTTATCCACACTTACATAGACATGTGATAAATTTAGGTCAATATACTCAATGTTTCCATGTTAGGGTTATAACAGGAGTTAGGTTGATATATAGTTGATGCTCTTGTATATATTGTAATAGAGGAGAATATGGGATATGGAAGATTAATGTAGAGATGATTGGGTGTTCTAAGGGGACTCTAATATGGTAAAGCTCCTCATAGGAAATAGTTTTCAACATCCTCATAGTAGGTATGCTAGATATATGAGTTTCTCATACACTTAAGAAGAGTGCATGTCCGTCCCCATGTGGAGCTAGGTGTTACCCCTCATATACCATGACGATTATTTTAGATTGAATACCTTGTCCATACAAGATGCACTTGAATTATGTGTGTTTATGTTGTTAATTTAATACATATGTTTCATGGATTATCACCTTATACACATGATTATCTCTTTTTTAGATGATTGCATCTAGTACATGTGGTTATTGAGGGTATTTCATATCATTGCTCACAAATTTGATTGATCATTGGTACATTTGTGGAGAGATATATGCATCAACTAAGGGTTTCCCTAAGTTTTATTGGTTGATTATTACTTCTTGATGTGGTGAATCAATTGCTTAGTATGTTTGCATGGGTTTATAAAGTTTCAAATGGATTATTGCTTCATTTATTTCTAAATCTGGAGGTGATAAGGATTATTGCTTCAAATCGCCCAACCTATCAACAAAGTTATCTCTGAAACCTTATTCTTATCAACAATTTACTACTCTTCATATTGTGTAATTGCATTCCTTCAATTCTTGGTTTCCCCTAATTTTGAATAGCAATAGATTTGTCTTCATCAAGAAGTCAAGACAAAAATTTCATGTAAAGTTTCATTCTTTTCCTTTGCAATTATTTGATGTCTAATTGCTCTCTTACTATTGATAATTTTATCATTGCTTCCATGAATGTTCAAGTTACAATATTGATGGGGTTTTTTCATATATGTAGTTAAAATATTTTTCCAAATGGAGGTAGGTGTATAGCCTCAAAGAGCTCTTGATCATTCTTCGTTTCATTCACAAATTTTTAAGAGGTTTCCCACTCATGGGAATCCATAGAACAAACACTTTTCATCTTCTGATGGCTCTCGAATCTCTTGAAGGAAATGCCTTGGTTTCCCACTTGCTCAAAACTTCAAACTCTCTTGTGCAACTTTAACCTTCAACCAGGTACTGGATTTTGGATTCATTATATAAAGTTTTTTATTTGAAGAGAACAATTTTTATGGCCTTTCATATCATTAGTCCTTTTATGATCTTTATTATTTATAATGGACTTGATTTTTTCCTTATTTTGGGATTCAAAAAGCAAGATATCAATATTTGTTTCTTGGCTAACTCAAGGGCTAATTTTTTACAAAATTAGCATCATGATACAATAACAATTCAACCAAAGCATTATAGCCTCCAATTGCTTAACTCATGATACACCAACTTTTATAGAGTATAAAATAATAATTACAACAAGGAGATACATGTGATATGTAATTGAGTTGTTAGACCCCTAAATTATCAACTTTTATGTATAAAAGAGGAAGATTTGATGATGGAGGATACTCCCGACAAGTAAACAAGCAAATGGTATAGGAAAGGGAAATTAATAAGAAATCAATACACCACCAAAACATCAATTGCCAATGCTTCTTAGGAGGACTATCTTTGATCAAAACATTGATAATTATTACGGTCTATGAGATTCCTTTTTGACATCACAAGTTATCTCCCTCATTCATTGCTTACTCCCAACCCTACCATAAACCTCCATACTCCCTCATTCTCTCTCCCCTCACTAACCCTTACTAACCCCCTTTCTCACTCTCTCCCTCTCCCCTACTCCACCTACCCTTAACCCCCACCCTTTTCTTTCTCCCCCAACCCCCTAACACTTGTTTTAACGCCTAAATTTCACACACATGTGAGATTTTGGCTAATATTACAGTAATACATTATCAACATAGAGCATGTAGTTCATCAAAGACATCCTCATCATATATAGAAAACACCATGAGTTCAAAATTGCGAAAAATAGTCAAAAGAAGAGGTAGCATAGATAAAGCCATGTTAGCTTGCACTATAGTGTGTGTTATTAGTTCTATGCACGTGATAGCCTAGTGTATATTATCCTTCAAGATCCATGATATTGTAAAAAATAGCAGGATCTCAACCACCAACAACACATTGAAGGCCCATGAAATCTCTCTTACCAACTAAAATTTGAATTTGGCTATTCAGCATTGAATAACCCCCATTGTGTAACTTAGAGCAAGTTCATGAGATAATGGGTTCACAATTGTATATAGATGTTTCTTGGCCACCTCTTGGCCTATAAAAGGAATCCATGGGCATGTATCTAATTAGAGAAAAATAGAGCAAGGTTATGTTGTTGGAATTGTGTTCCTCACACTCCCATGCCACCTTCCTCGAAGGGAAATTGTTTCTCCAATTTGTTCTTCAAGTTATTTAGCATTTAGTGTGGACAAAAGGACCTCCCTAAGTGTTATTGTTGGATTCCATTGAATCCCACACCTCCTAGGTGACACTACATGTAATAATCTTAACAACAAGGGAATCTAAATTGGTTCTAACATTGGCTTCTTATTGTGGCTTTCATATCCTCACTCCTTTTGTTTATTTCATGTTATTTGTTTAATTTTGTTATGTTTCACTAACAAGAGCTTGCAGGATCAATTTGGAGTCACACACATTTTCTTTAGTAACACAATATTAGGCCTTGTTAACAACCTCAAAGGATTCCGCCCTAAAAGTGGGAAGGGATGCACACCTTTGTCCAAATTTTCTTACAATAGTACTTATGGTGACTCCTCTTAAGTTTTGTTCATTTCTCATTAACTAGGTTGTTATTTTCTAAATGTGTAATTCTAGGTTATTATCTTGTGCAAGTTATCAGATCTATACCCTTCATTCCAGGAATTCAGCTCCTCTTGGCCGTAATTGTTGTTTATATAGTATCACGAATCTCAACACCCCATGTCTGCTACCCATGCATATTTTCCTTCAATAGTCACGCTACTACGCACTTGATCAATTTTCTTCTGCATGGTAGTCTACTTTCCACTAGCACAGTTTTGTTGTGTTGTAACCTCACTACTAGCATGTTTGTATTAGGGAAACCTATGATACTGTCTTTTGTTATTCTTTTTATTAGTTTTTCCCAAATTATGCAGTCCCAATGACTACTCACTAATCAACTAGAATTAAATTAACTTGCAATAGTTAAATTTTTCTTTAGTAATCAGATCACTTAGCCCAAAATTAGGAAGTAAAGAGGTCTTATCTTGAAATTCACTCTAGTAAAATAATTTGGGGATTTCAATGGGATTCCTAGTCATCACTAGTATTCAAGAAAATCTTGCTTTCCATTTCATAGAAGTTGTTAAAATATTGACATCTCATGTTATTTTCTTACTTCTCATGTTTTAGGCAAAGTAGTGTAATTCACTTTTACACAAGCAAGGACCTAAAGACTCTAATCTCACAAATTATGCTCTTCACCTTGCATTTCATGTGATCTTGGTGAATCACAAAAAGGAGAGAAGTGTGAAATACCTCCATTGCACACTTTTCAAATTTCATCAGCATTGTCGATCGGAATTGTTAGTTGCAAGAACCTTTAGCATATTTTGAGTTGAAGTAGAAACTACCTATTCATTTACTTTGAGATCTTTATTTAGTTGTAGCAACGATATCATTTGCTTATTACACACATGTGTATCCACTAGAACACACTCAGAGACCTAAAAATATCTTACTTTGAGTATGCTCTCCATCTCGCACCTTGTGATACCTTGATGGATCATAATGAAGTAGGATTGTGAAATACCTCTCTTATACTCCTTAATTGAATTTGGAACCTTAAAATCAACACTTGTAATTCTCAACCAACTAAATTCCTCTACAAGAGATCACAAGAAAATTCATAGTTTGGTTAGGATTGATTGGGATAGGCATCCAAATAATGCCCTCCAATTTAGTTTCATTCAATTTTTGAGACGTAGCATTGTTGACTTATAGGTTACTTTTAAATCATGTTATCACAAAGTTTCAATAGACAACCCATATAAGAAGGCTTAGTGCCCAAGAACATAAAATCCAAGGTATAGATTCCCTACTCCCCATAAATATTCACTCAACTTTTGTGGTGACGACACTATACCGCTCAGACCAAACCATTTATTCACACTTGAAACAGGTAATAATTCTATGTGAAGACTGCTAAATTTTCCTCAATACAAAAAACCATTCAAAAAAATGAAAACCTTCCTCTTCATTTCGATGACAAAGTCTAAATTTACAACAATCTACATAAACAAGCCTCCAACATAATGGGATAATTATTTGAAGGGTATGGGACAGAAGACTTCCCTTGAACGAATCTAAAAGGATGACTAGCCTAGGTAGTGGCCATGAAATCTAATGAGATAACTCAACCAAATGTAAATGTGGATTCTAAATAGTGTGTAATGTTAAGAGTGTACTAGAGACCATAGCTATTAATCCAAAATAAATGTGAGTGGAATTCAATGACCAAAGTGATGAACCCAAAAGGATGGGAAGAAATAGACTTTACGGCCATGCTAACAAAGTTAGTTAGATGGTGTGGGATGGGACTCAAGACCTAATGGTACCTACAAAGGATAGGGAAAGATGACATAATACATATGTTACAAACAAGGATGACACTAACAAATACCTAAACTAGTGGTGATAAGATGTAGCATGGTGCAAGACTTGGTGATGATAAAAAATCACTTTCTTTCCTCTTTTTGGTTTTTAGAAAGAAAAAAAAATGTTTTTGGAATTTTGTGGTTTTTCATTATATTTTTTGTGATTTTACTTTTATAAAGTATAAAATAATAAGGTATGTAACAACAAGGAGGCAAGTGTGATATGTAATTGTGTTTTTATACCCCTATCTTCTCGAGTTTTCTATCTGGATCATACTTCATTTTATAAATTGATTTGCAACAACTAGATTCTTGCGCTTGATGTCCCAACAATGCCAAACCCTAATCCATGGTCAACTTTATTACCCCATTCATCTAAGTAAACTTATTCCTCCATATCTCCAACTACATCTTCTTCTTCTTGATCATGGACATATTCTTTAGGCAAAGTATACTTTATGGGTTGTCCTCTTGGATCAAATCTAACAACAAATGACCAACCTGCTCTACTTAGTACCTCTGAAAAAATATATGTTCACATTGACTTGGAAGTGCATAGGGATCTATATTTGGATCATACATATTAATATTAATCATCGTAAATCCATTTTCATGATCAATAATCATCCTTCCATCACCTTGCATCAACAATCTGTACAACCTCGCCCTAAAGAGAACCACTTTGAAGGATTTAAAGTCTATATCCAATATGTCTTCCGAAAATCAATAGTACCTCAAATCCAATGTGATTGGATGTCTATCACCAATGTGGGAAATATTAGTAACCTAGAAAATTGTAGTTATCCCACTTTCACATGTTTTCCTCCTGTCATCCAACTGTTTGGTGTGATTTTTTGCCATTAAACCACATAGCCTTATGATGTTTCACCTACATGCTCAACTTGTTGTGAATGGGTTGTCAGGAATTGGTAACTATATTTATAATTTACTTTGGGGGGGGGAAATAATGGGATTCGAAATGTAACAAACAAAAGTTAGACATTGCTTACATTTCTATCTTTTGCACCATATGCTATATCAATTTCCTACTGGGTCAAATCTATATCATGATCCAAATAAGATTTTATGATCAAATCTCCCACCCGATTCCATGATAAGGTATGGTAAAATTGTTAGCATCATTCTATCCACCTCTTCATCCAATCAATATTATTTGCAATGTATAAATGAATTCCATCCCACTCTATACTACCTATAACAATGACAAAAAAAGATTTAGTTAACCAGCCAAGCTACTAACCAATCTACCATAAGCATGTACGGAGATATTAAATACAATACAAGCTTCTACCTTTCACTTTTCTCCATATACCTTTCCCCAGCAACAGATCGCCTTTAAATTTATTGGTGGAATTGGCATCCCAAAGGAGCAACACATCCATATCACCCACTACTTGGGGTAAGTACTCACTAAAATATATAGTGGATTGATAGCATGTATCATTCAACCATTAGGTTTTCTGGAAGTAAAATGTGTCTAACAACGGCTTTCAATGCTTCCAAGTTCCTCTCCACCAACCACATTGACCTTGTGTGTACGGGTCCGCATATTTTCCATCTCACACATTATGTATTTCTTTATATGACAACCACCTACAAGTGCAAAGAAATTTGATGTGTCAACATTAAAATATATAAGACAACGAAAGCAAGTATTGATGATGTATAAAATCAATAATTTAACTATAAATTTTTACATTCCTCATGTACTTTCCGAGATCATAAATAAATTTATTTATGTTGTTGTCAAATCTATTAGGCAAAGCTAGAGGTGGAACATACTAAACAAGGACTCAATGTGTATTACTAACAAATAAGGTATATATCATTACATATAATTCAAATTGAGACAAACATGAATTACTAACAAATAATTTTTTATATATCATTAGATAATAGAGAATGAAAAATGTCAAACCTTGATAAATTTATGTCAATCATGAGTTTTATCCCCATTGAAATCGCCTTGATTTGTTAATATATTATTTATGTCTGAAGCAAAACTAGAGAGAAATTCGATCTTCCGTACAATCTCTTTTACAACAACACTCTCTTGCTCTATTTATAACCATGGAAGATTGGTGAAATTTCCGCTACCATAGCAATGAGTTGGATTCCTCAATGTGACTAATAACTTTAACAATTTTTTCCTTGGTATTCCTCTGATATATAATGTTCCACAAGCCCTCGGTGACATTCTTTCTAATGTGCATTGTGTCAAACAAAGGAGCTACTTGTAGTTGCTCATAGTATGGAAACTGACTGAATTGGGTAGAGTATTGCTTCAAATCCCGTGGAAGCTAACCATGACAACCTTTGAGAAGTATCAATGAAATATTATTTTTATTAATCAAGGTAAGTATGGAAACCTAAAAATAAATACAAGTGACAAAGAACCAAGTAACTACAAACAATTGCTTATCATGGATCTTCTAAAATGCCTTTTTCCATAGCTGAGGTGTCATTTTTCTGATTTTTTCCCAATCTCTTCCTTCCCATTTAAGTCATTTTTTTGGTAATTTGATGCTTATGGTCCTTAAGGAGAAAATCACTAAAGTCATTGTACACCTCCTTTCCTAAACTTCTTGAACGTCTAAATGTTGTTCTTGGACCATTTATTAGACATGCATATTTTCCCTTTGTTTGAATCCATGCAAGTTATGGAATAGTGTTAATATATAGAATTATGAAAATTATAAAAGAGGTTCAATAACAAATGATATATAGAGATATATGGGAAAATTACATACCAAAAAACTGTGTAATACCAAGTGCATGATGGGTGCATCGTGAATTGTCCATGTAAGTATTCCATAGAACTGAAATTGTTTTTGACCTATAGGTTTGTAGATGTTGTACATACTGATGCTGACCAAATATTTTAAAATTTTATCTATAAGAGGCTTAAGATATACATCCATATATTTAACTTGGTGCTTACCTAGTAGTTATTTGAAAAGTAGCATACATAATTAATAAGTTCATGTACATGTAATAATGAAAAAAAGGGATGCTTATATTGTGTTAACATTCTTAAAAATAAGTACCTAGAACAATTAATTCCAACATGACGTGCTTCCTTTTTATTGTCATCCAAAGGGGAAGTGTTGGCCCATGGAATTGTCATTATTTTACACTATATTTCCCCACATTTAATCCCTTATTTCCCTTTATTGCTTTCCTATGACCTTGTATCATTGCTTATTAATCATTTTTATGCTTATGTGTGGGATTTATACCTAAGGTGGTTTCCATTTGCATTTCCTTAGAATTTCATGTGAATTATGATTTAAACATTGGAAAAATAACATATTTCCACTTATCTTTGAAACATGGATGAGTTTGATGATTTTTGCAGAACCAAGTCCAGGCTAGTTGTTGTTACTCCAGAACATTTTATGCAACTCATATGGTTGAAGATCAACAAAAGTGGATAATTGATATTTTTTTATATGAGGGATTATTAAGTCAGTACTACTGATGTTACTGATGTTGTTATTCCTTTTGCTACTCCACGAATCCACCATGGATGAACATATTCATTAGGGGTGATGGATTTTTATAAATCCATTATTTCTATTCTTCTTATATGTCTCAAATTGTGATGTTAAATTGTTTGAAGATAAAAGGGACAAGTTGGTGGTGGGTAAGAGTGCATATTTGGTTTATTTACAAAGATTTGAATACCTCCATGTAATATATGATGAACCCAACAAATTAAATGCTATTAGGAGTCACTTGGGATGAGTTTTGGGCATGCTATGATGACTCACATCTCTAAATTCGAATTTGACTTCAAAGGCATCCTAAAAATCATGGAGGTTAGAAAGTATTTGGGATTAGATTTGAATTTATTTTGAGATCCAAATTATTAGTAATTTGTTGAGGATATTTTGGGTCTTCATGAGGATATTTTGGATATTCATTTATTACTTGTTATGCAAAACTCATGTATAAATAAGAGCTCCTTCTCCATTCCAAGGGGAGGGCTCTTAGAGCAACAAGTCCAATTTTTTATGGAATAAGAATTATATTTCTTTCAATCTCTTTTGTAATTTAGATTGTAGTCTTTAATTTATCTCTTTTGTTAATGTAGATTGTAATTCTTAGTTTCTCTAATTTGTATTTAGACTAACTTCTTATTGCTTAGCATGAGATGTATTTTACTTTGATTTATTTATTTTGTAGATGTAATTTTAATTCAAGTTTCTTTATTTATGCAATTGTGTTAGATTCATAGATTAGTATGGTTGCAACATAGTGTGATTTACTTTTCCATGAGTATGATTTACTTTTACGAAAGTGTGATACTTTCTCGCAAGAGTGAATGTGTTTCAATTTTCAAAAGTGTTTTTAATTATGCTAGAGTGGATTGATTTACTTTGCTGTAATGCATATTAGATGGCCAGTGTTAGAAAGGAAACTATAGAATGTATATATTTTGCATGATAACCTTGAAATAAACAGACATTACCTTGGATTGATAATTCATGTTGTGAATGGATTGTTTTAATAAGCAATTAATTCTCCCAACAGGAAGGTTATTATTTATAACAAAAATGGGCCAAACTAAGTAATTGGTTTTGAGCTCTTCAAATGGATTGACATCATCTACTTCCATTGAATTTCTAACATTACATGGTTCTTCTTTAAAAATTGGCCATATTTTCTTAATGTTTTTGAATGCAGAACCATATCCAGGCATTCGCATGACATCATCTTCACTTCTCTGTCGTGAATGGTAATCCATAAATTCTACAATGTTTTTACACCTGAACGATCATTGAAAATGTGGAATTATCGGGATATGGAAAAGAATTTTGTGGGGAACCTTATTTGTAACATGACCAACATGATATCTACTAATTACACATTTAGGGCACTCACTTCTTTATGCGTGTTTTCCATAATATAATATGATCATTAGGATATGCATCAATTATGTTATACGTCAGTCCTAAATATTTCATAATGGCATACATTTATATGTATGTGTGAGGTAAATTATTTGATGGTGGTAGAAGAGTATCGCCTAACAATATACAAAAACAATAATGGAAAACTCATAATTACTAGCCTATATACTACAATGATAAATAAAACACAAACAATTGCAATTACATATAGATAAATCTTACATTCCTTAACAATTGTGTCATTCTCGTGTTTAAAATACCATTTGTTACCTTCAAGTTGACTAGCAAAAAAAGAGTAGAGAGAATACTTTCCTTTCATTCTTTGTATAAGGCCTTTTTTGCCTTATCAATAAGAGGTACATCATGAATATTTTGTAGATCTCGTCCATAGGTGCATTCTCATCTGTGGAAACACATATGTCATGGATCAACCTATTTATCCTTTCATCTCAATAATAGTGTGGTCATTTTCTTCCTTTGTATCAACCTCAATGCCATCACCCTCACCATCACTAGTATGAATTGTAGCATGTGGATTTCAAAGCATTGGTGGTCTTTTATGTGCAATAATTATGGAAAATATATCCAATTACTATTGAAATAGACATAGATATTAATATTATTGAAAAATGAGAAAAACATGTTTTTGATATCTTAGCAAGGATGATATTCTTTCCACCTTCCAAGTGCCCATGTTGTAAGCAATGTTTCCTAGTTGTTTCCTTAACAAATCATATTCTTTTTATCCCTTTGCATTGCATACAAGAGCAATAACATTTTCCATCACCGATTATATATTCAACATTAAGGGCTTGATTATGATCATATGTTTTACCATGGTTGCTTCTGTCACTAAATACAGGATTGATAATTTCCTTCATAGCAACATCTCATTCGGATCTACTATCAAATCGATGGTTAGGGTTATTTAACATTGTTCTATATCTCAATAAAATACATTATTAAACCCCTAGTACAATAAGAACAAATACAAAGAAATCATTAATCCAATCAAAAGAAATTAATTCAAGGGATAATCTCATTAGTCCACAAGAAAATTTACCTCTAATAAGAGTTCTCCTCCCTCCAAAATTCTTCTAAAAAGTATTATTTTGTTCCGTCCGAATATGTTTTTAATCTTGCCAAATTAAGCAAAAAACTAAATACATTTGGCATGTTGTGTAAGCGACAACCATAAAAAAATGGACATGTTAAGGAGTACGTCGCTTAAGGAACTCCCTAGGGATTGCTTAAGAGACACTCTATGACATCGCTTAAGCGACATAATCCTTGACACATTGCTTAAGTGACATGCCATTGGATTTTTTTGAAAAAAGTTCGCCCAGTTGAAATATTTATGACATTACAAACTAATTTTTAACTTTAAACATCGGTCCAAACATTGAATTGAACCCCAAATGTAGTAGTGTCATAATCTCTTAATGGAATTGAACTTGAAGGTTTGGAAGGCCCCCATTTGAAGGATTTTCTCCATATTGGTGTTTTTCCTATGACCATAACAATATGCACAAGTAATTAAAACTAGATCTCTCCCACTCCATACAACTTCAAATGCATCACATAGTGATAAAACACATAACATGAATTCAAAAAAAAAATATACTAGGGAAGTTCAAAAGATAGATGCACGCAACCAATAAATGTAGACAAGGTTCATACATAAAACTTGAATGCACCATAATATTTCAAATGCATAATGTAAATTTGACCTAAAAACTCTAATAAGGGAAATTGAATCATATAGAACTATGCATATAACTATTACAATGAAGATAAGCATGCAGCATCATCTAACCATGAATTTTACTCCAATTCATTTGTAAGCAAAATATAGCTTAATCATCAAATTGTAAGCATGAATTCAAAAAAATATATGGAACACTTATATTTTGAACAAGTTGGTCCAAGGAAATTGGCTATTGGTGAGTAATTTTTCCACCCAAATGCAGGAAATACTCTTCAGTTCCACCCCCAAGTTAGGCTAGGAGACCACCAAGACAAAGAAAAATTATCTAGAACACTCAGGTCGGCTTAACCAACCTAACTACTCTTAGGATTTGCCAAACCATTTCCCTGGAACTCCCCAAGAAATACTCTAGCAAGTCTAGCCATGGAATTCCCTTTACTACAACACAAGGAAGATCTCTTCCTTCTCTACTCAACAATCCCTCAAGAACATTCTTCCCTCCAGTACTCTTTATTTCATGCAGAAGGAATAAAACCTATTTTATACCTTCATGATCAACTCATCAAAGTATTAATTTGTCACTTTAGCACACAATGAGCATCATCTATAAGGAAAATGGGTATGGATTCTTATAAACTATACTAAACCTTGGTAGATAAAAGGTAAAATATAAACCCTAAGCTTGAGAATAATCAAAATACATTCACATAATAATAGACAAAAATATAAAGAGAACTCTTAAGGTAGGGTAAAATTATCAAATACTCCTTACAGAAGGAATCGCTCCACAAGCATGATGTTGAAATACACTGCTCAACATATCCAATACAATAATACCTGTGATTGTATATACTTTCTCTGGAGTATTCCTTGGGGTCTATGCCAATTATCCATCATTATTATATCATTCTATCTAACTACCTAGTGGACCTATTTATTACCCACTAACTACCAAGTGGCCTTATTCCATTATTATAGCCACATTTCATTCATTATCCTCCTTAGGTATCTCCCTAGGAACCCCATATTGTTCTCGTTAGGTACACTACATTACATCCCTCTTCACATGTTTCATCCTTAAAACATGAGCGGAAACCATAAAATATGATTTGCTAAGAAATGCAATCAACTTGTACCAAGCATGAACATCCATTCCTCCTAGTGAAATGAGGATATATGGTCAAATTACTTATGTTCAACCTTGATCTTGATTCCATTTACTTCTTTGGTTCCATGTTGTCATTGTGCTACTATGATATCTCCATGCATTGCTATTAGTACACTTCATTTTCTACCCTTCCTAGGGATCCTTTGGGTGGTTTTGTGGGACACTTCTTTTTATTCAACCTCATACTCTTCATCTGATGTTTTTATAGGTATTACAACGAGTTTCTTTGGAATCACTACTTATCGTGCCACCTTGGTTCCTTATTAAGTAAGAGAAATATCATGCAATGTGATTTTATTTTTCTTGTACCAAACCTTCATAAAAAAAATTGCATGCTAATATTCATTGTACCAACTAAGTCCATTGAAGTATATACAAGAATAATTTCTACATCATCCATATCTATAGCATGAAAATATTAGTTCATAACATATTTATTCACATTAATCTTCAAATATTTAAAAAACTAAACATTCTCACCCTCAACCCATGTGCTTTGTGGGGGGCTACAATCTTTAATCCAAGCCAACATTGATGAAATTATGCTAGCTATTAGAGTTTATATAAATAATGACATCCTTTTGAATACATCCATGAACCTATAATAAGAAGTTGTTATATAAAAATAAATCCTCAATATCCTCTTTATCCTTCTTCTCGGCATGTGACCACTTGTCTAGATGTATCTTTTCATATTCTTTAATTGTAATATTATAAATCTTCTGAGAGTGAAATGACTTACTCCATATGCTTACATCATCTCTTAGATTAATGTAAAGAGTGACTTTTCTAAACAAATAATTTACTTATGATATTATATGTATTCTTCAATGTTAGGACCACCAAATTTTCCTATAAAAGACATTTTGCTTGGAAGAAAACCTGCAACAAAACTAAAGTTTTGAAATGGAGCTCCTTTGTGTGGCTAGGGTTTAGAGGTAGAAAATTTGAAATGATAACAACTCCCTCAATATGGAATCTCCATTATGAACATAATTATGAAATGTTATGGCCACTATCACAACAAATTTGAACCCAAAATTCGACGAGATAATCCGACAAAATTGGCTGTGTCGTCGGATTTCACCTTAAAAATTACGAATTTTGATGAAATTTTTTGTAATTGATACCTGCTATAGTCGAATATCCGACGGAAGTCGGATATTCGACTATAGCCATCGGATATCCGACGAGTGTCATCGGATATCCAAAGGTGATATTATAATGGTAACTATGGTAATGTAGTCAGAGATCCGACGAACTTTAAATTTTAAAAACTATAAATTATGGAAACATTCCGACATGTTTGCTATACAAGAGACGGTTTGTGGAAATTATATTCTTCACACGAACTGTTTTCCATAAAAGAATACACAATTATTTCAATTGTTTTTGTGATTAAAAATAATGAAGTGTGGAGCTTGATTTTTTAAGATTGATAATCTTCATTCAAGCTCTTTATGAGAAAATGTCAAATAACAATATTCCTGATCCAGACGAACAAAATCGACAATTGCTTGCTAGATTGTGGGATGGAATGAAAAGAAAGGGTGATGGAAAATGTTATTGTCCATGTAGTCAATGCAGAGGCTTTAAAAGGGGAAGAATAAAGATCACAACAACCAGAAAACATTGTAGGGAACATGGACACGCTGAGGGGGGACATGAATATTGTCCATTTGTAAGTTTTGTATTATATGTCTTTATGCTTTTGTAAATGTATGTATTATTTTAATATTTGTTCTATTAACTAATATCGATTGATGGTTTCATGTAATTATAAAGGAAATACCTCCTACGGCATATCTCCTAGAGGACATGATTTCAAAACAAGTACCGGAGGAACATGGAGCTATGAATAATGGAGAACAAGTTAATGATCATATTGAAGAAGATGATCATACTGATAACATAGTTGAAGATTATGGTACAAATACATTGATCCATGATACATTTAATGTTAGAATGGATGATCATGATCATGATCATGAAAATGATGACTTTGATGATGTTCATGATTTACCTCTTCTTGAGAAGGCATACGAACACCTTTATGAGGGCTCCAACACAAATCTTCTCTCTGCTATATTGTTGATAATGAACTTGAAGGTTATGAATGGTCTTTCAAACACACCAGTCACATGGATGTTAAGGTATGTAATATATTCCATCACATATATATGATCGTGCTAAAGGTTATCATTGTTCATCTAATAATTGTATTGTTAATTCATAAGTAAAATTAATACGGATGAAATGTGTTTCATTAATATTATTTATATATTATATTAACTAGTTTTTTATTTTAATTTGTTGTAGCTTGATAGCTGAATCTTTGTTACCACCATCAAATATTTTACCTCGCACATATCAATATTTATCCTCCATCCTGAAATAAATTGGAATGCAGTTCGAAGCAATTCATGCATGCCTCAATGACCATGTTATATATTATAATCAACATGAATTTAAAACAGAATGCCCAGAATGTCATATCAGTAGATATTGAACAGATCAAGTAACAAAAAAGGTTCCTCGCAAGGTTCTTCGTTATATTCTCATTATTCCACATTTGCAACGACTGTTCAGGTGCAAAAACATAGCGCAATTTATGGATTACCATGCACAGAACAGAAGTCAAGATGACATTATTCGAATGCTTGCAGATGGATCTGCATTTAGAGATATGGAGGAAAAATGGCCTCATTTTAAAGAAGAACCTCGTAATCTTAGGATTTATTTGGCAGCAGATGGTGTCAATCCATTTGCAAAGATGAGATCCATTTAATTGGTGTGGCCTATTTTTGTTATCAACAATAACATTCCTCCATTGTTGTCAATAAAGAGGGAGCACATAATGTTGTTGATGATTATTACAGGTATGTGTCTACAACTTTTTTTTTTAATGTAGTGGCATCTCATTTGTCGTATTTTGTTACATAATGTCATATATATATATATATATATATATATATATATATATATATATATATATATATATTATTTTTCTCTTATGCGTGGTTTATATATATAAATGGTTGTAATAATTATATATTTTATATGTTCAAATCAATCAGGTAAGTACCAAGTTAAAGATATGAATGTATATATTGAACCTCTTATTGACGATATACTAAAGTTGTGGAATGGCATCACTATGTATGATGTATCTAGACCAATACGACAAAGGCAATTTCAATTCCATGTAATGCTTATATGGACAATACATGATGCTCCACGATTAACCCATTTTTGTGGTTTGTAATTATAAGTTCCACTATAATTGCATTTATTTTTATGAACTAGTTAATATATTGTGCATGCATCTTTTTTTAAATAATCCATTCATTTTATATATAATTATAATTGACATAGATAATCCATCTCTTTATGTAGATCTTTAGACAAAGGGAAAATTTACATGTCTAGTTTGTGGTCCTAAGATCAAATCTTGTCATTCAAAAAGTTTAGGAAATGAGGTGTTTGATGAGTATAGGCACTTCCTCTCTAAGAATCATAGGTATCGAACTACCGAAAAACATATGTTCAATGGGAAGCAAGAGACTACATTAAAACCGCAGAGAATGGCACCTCACCTACGGAAGTTTCAATATAATAGAATTAATCGTCAAGGTACGTATGAATCATCATATATGAAATGTTATGAATTTTTATTTATTGCGTGTTGTCTATTGTAATTGACATTGATTTTTGTAATTTATTTATAAACTATGATTCATGATGGCCGTCGTGATCATTTAGGAATTAATGGGCTTCCACAAGGAATGAAAAGTTATCCTAAACAATTTAGTAGGTTGCCCTACTATGAGCACCTACAAATTGCTCATATGTTTGATACAATGCATATCAGAAAGAATGTGATTGAAATATTATGGCGAATATTGGATGGAAGGAGTGAGAAAGAAAAAATGTCAAAATTTACAATGACATTCAAGAAGGAAACCACACAATGAAAGACGTCATTCAATTTCATAGCAACGGAGAACAAATTAATATAAACTCACTTCCATGGATGTTAAAGGAGCAACAAAGTATTGTTGTAAAAGAACTCATGCAAAAAATTAAATTTCCCTCAGGATTTTGTTCGAACATGAAGAATATCATAACAAAGAAAGGTGATTTTGCGGGGGTGAAAATGCATGATTGACATATCTTCATGAAGGTAATTATTATGGTATGCGTATAAATATTGCTATATTTTTTTATTCTAGTGCATATTGTTTTTTTTTTTTGTCTACTTTTTTTTTAAATGAAATGATTTGTATATTGTTACAGTATGTTCTACTTCTCTCTCTCCTGGACAACATCGACAACAATGTCAAACAAGTTATATATAATCTTGGGAAATACATGAGGTAAGTAGCGATTTTTTGCATGTGCTTAGTGTTTGTTTAATTCATTGTAGAACTTATATTTGATTTTTGTGCACGAATTCATGTTATGTAATATATATTTTTTTTGTTAAATCTCGAGATTGGTTTGTACCACTTGTAGATGGTTGTCATCTAAATAAATCCATAAAGAAGATATAAAGTATTGGAGGATAGAAATTCCTCATCTCATGTGTGAAATGAAAAAGCATCTACCTTCGGAATTTTTCAATGCACAAGAACACTACTTCATACACCAAGTTGAGGAGATTGAATTGTGTGAACCTATACACTCAAGTTCCATGTGGATGGTTGAGAGGCACTTGAAATTTTTGAAGGGTTTGGTTAGACAACGAGCATGTCCTGAGGGTTCTATGGTGGAGGAATATATGGTATACCAAAACATGTTGTATATTAGTGAATATCTTCCTAAATTAGCGTCAAAGCTCAATTTAGGTTGCATTTGTGATCCAAACTCCAATAAAAATTTCGAAGGGGAGTACCTGAAGGGGAAAGGTAGATCAAGGAAGGTGAAAGGTAATTATTAGCTAGCGGAGACTAATTAATATAATACATTTGACTGTTGATTTTTATGTATATATCATACTTATTCTATTTTTAATATTCAATGTGCATCGATTAAAAGTGTATACTTTGTTAAGTGAATATACATTTGTATTGAATTTTAATTTTATTTTCATCAAACAGTTGGTCGAGAGTGGGATGCACTTCATTTATACATCGCAAACAATCTTGACTGGATGAATGTATGGATTGAACGATGTGAACAATTTGGTCATGGAATATCATGGGAAGGTGTGGCTTCATTGGTTAAAGCAGCACATCGCAATGGAGATACCAATCTTACACAAAGGGAAATCGATTTAGCATATGGTTTAAAAGATAAGCAGACAAGCTTATTAATCAGCCACACTATTTTTTTTTTGCAAACATATTGATGTACACGTTGATTTTTTTCCCTGCAAGGCATAAACATGCACTTAATCATAAATGGATCATGATGTAATCTTTACATGTATGGATTGTTGTAGGTAAAACACCATAATGCTATGTGGTGCAATGGCTGTAAATATCTCATCAAAACATTGGATGAAATGAAGAAAACATTAGATTGTGGGATATCTGCAGTCTTTGAGGTGACCAATGTTTCCTCTAGAAGTGACAGACATCCAAAACTCTCATAAAATTGATACTATGGGTATTTGGAAGATATTGTTCTGCGTGACTTTAAATCCTTCAAGGTAGTTATGTTCATTGTTAAATGGTACAGGTTACGATTGAATCAACGTGATCATGATAAAACTATTATTGAATATCATAGTGGATTTACCATGGTTAATACAAGGTTGTTTGATCCAGGAACGGAGCCCTATGTTCTTCCAAGCCAATGTGAACATGTATTTTACTCTGAGGTTCCAGGTAGAGGGGGTTGGTCATTTGTTGTAAGACACAATCCAAGGGGAAGGCATGTAAAGTATAACATAGAGGAAGGTAATGAATAAGGTATCGAAGAAGAAGACGATGTTGAAGATGATCAACATGAGTTAGATGATCATGTTCCAGAGGAATATGTCGAAGAATTAGTTGAATCGGATGATGTAGCAGACAATTTCCATGAAGATGATATTGACGATGACATGATGATCATAACTGACATCGATGACGATGATGATATGGCTAATACTTACAATGTTGAATCTGGATCGGATGATACAGATGATGACTTGGATGAAGAAGATGATGAAGTCCATTGAAGTGTATGAGGTATGCCTTAATATATCTACTCTATATATTTTGTTTTAATATTGTGTTAGAATTATTGAAATTTATTGGTACGTATAAATTAATTGTTTCTTAGTGTTTTTTCCATTTTCCTGTATGTTGGCATATGTTATAATTAGAGACATTGCTTCTTAAGTATGACAAAAAACACAATAAATTTTTTTTGTACATTGATTTTGTCGGTTTATGGGGGATTGAGAGTGATGTGAGGGGAGGGTCAGATGAGCTTCCACCTTCACGTGGTTGGACCTGTTTAGTAGAGAATATTAAATTATTCTCGAACATTGACTAGACGCATGGATTGACGATGTGGGAGGGTTTCGAGACTCAAACATGACTTACACTAAAAATTTGAGCATCAAAAACCATACCTATAAATTAATTAATGTGCTACAGGGGGCCAACATTGAAATTTTTTAAATGTGCGCTTGTATGGATTGAAATTTGGCATTGTTAGACTAGACGCATGCATTGACTATGTGGGAGTGTTTCCAGAATCAAACATGACTGACACAAACAATTCGACAATCAAAAACCATATTACCTATAGATTAATTAATGTGCTACATCACGGGGCCAACGTTATATCAAAATTTTTTAAATTTGTGCTTGCTTGGACTGAAATTTAGCATGGTTAGACTAGATGCATGCATTGACGGTGTGGGGGGGTTTCCAGACTCAAACATGAATTACACTAACAATTCAAGCGTCAAAAACCATACCTATAGATTAATTAATGTGCTACACGGGGCCAACGTTGAAATTTTTTAAATTTGTGCTTGTATGGACTGAAATTTGGCATGGTTAGACTATACGCATGCATTGACTGTGTGGGTGGGTTTCTAGACTCAAAAATGACTCAAAACAAGCAATTCGACAATCAAAAACCATATTACCTATAGATTAATTATTGTGCTACGTCACGGGGCCAATCTTGAAATTTTTTAAATTTGTGCTTGCTTGGACTGAAATTTGGCATGGTTAGACTAGATGCATGCATTGACGGTGTGGGAAGGTTTCCAGACTCAAACATGACTAAAACTAACAATTTGAAAATCAAGTATAAATGTATATAAGGGTTTCAGATAAGAATAAATGTATATTTTTGAAAAAATGATATCAACAGTGATTCACTTATGGAGCCAAAACATTCACCTTATGATCGCAATTAAGTAATTTTGAAAAAATCCTTACAATATATCAAAGGGGTATGAAAAATGTTTTTTTGGGTGTAAAACTCTAAATTTGGGTTTATTGTCATTTAGGTTAAGATCAATTATTCTACCCTTTCACTGAAACTTCATAGGTCATGAATGATCATTGGTGGTGTCTAGTTAACCTCTACATTTAGATTGTGTGTCTATTCTTTTCTTCGTGGTTATCCTACTCCATTTTCGGTAATCTAATCACCATCAAGTTTGTAAAAACTAAGGTAAAATGTTCAACTAATAATTTTCCATAAACATGACACATGTCTGCAAAAAAGAAAAATTTTATGCTACATCATTGTTTGAAAATAATTTAGTAACTAACAACATGGGATTGTAAAAAGTGGAACAATATATCACATAAAGTGGTATTTACCACAATAACATGAAATAACATTTCATAGAACCCCATGTATCAAACACGAATATTTTCCTTTCCTAGGCCATCTCACAACCAATCTCAAATTTGGCAATTTGGAGACTTCAACTTTTGGGGTTTATTCAAGGCTTAATCAACATATTTTGGGCCTGAAATGGAACAAAAGAGAATAAGTTTCCTTTCCAAAGAGTTTAAGACATATTGATATCTTTAAACCAAAGGAGATATGCATTGGTTAAAATACGTTAATATTTTCATACCTGTCCATTATTAATGTTGTTTTTCTTCATTGAGACTACTGAGACTGTATTTTTTTTAGGTTCATTTCGCTATTTTCATAAACAAGCAAATCTTTATTTGAGGGGTCCTACTATGAAATTATTGCAATAGGAAAATATTTGTAGTATGCTTTAAGATGTTTTGAAAGGTAAAGCAAATGTAGACATTGTCAAGCTCCACAAATCAAGGGAAGTTGTTGCAAGAAATTATAAGTATCGACAGTAGATGTGTATTTACAGGACACAGGTAAGAGAAAAGATGCAATATGACATACTTTTAAATTGTAGCTGCTTTAAAACATTTTTATTTATAACCATCCATTTTCATAGTTCTTTCAAAACTATTGGCATTTTCGATACACAATTATAGAGAAGACAACTAGTGAATTATTGAGTCCAAAAAGCATAACATTGTAAGCAAAGAAACTCCATTCAATGGTAAAGGAGGTATTTTGCTTGTCCTCTTTTTCCATCTTGACTTGATGGTATTCAAAGAATAAATATGTAAAAGAGCACGCTTCATTTCCCACATACATGAATAACTCACTTCTAAAATCCAAACAGACCTTGATACCATCCATATCTTTCTTGCTCTAAATGAAAATGGGATTAATCCAAATAGACTCTTGTATAGGAAATATCAGACCTATAACCATCTTTATCTTAATCTCCTTTTTCAATTTTTCCTTAACCTTGGGATTAAGATGAGAGATTAATGTTTAACGGTATTATCATTTGGCCACAACTCAATTTTCATTTCATTGAGCTTTAGTGGAAGAGAATTTTTGACATTCAAACTTAGCTGGAAAACCTATGTGTCATAGCAGGATAGAATTCATCCCAAGTAGATAGGTCTTATTTATATGTATCCCACCATCTCTTAGTAGTGCCTCATATATCCATATCTAGAGTAGGGAGTCCCTAATATTCCACAATCGTGCCTTTTATTTCACTCAAAAAGTCTTCCATATCCATTACCCCATCATATATAGTTGGGTTTCACAACTCTATTCAAATTCACAAAATAACTTTAATTATAGAACATCTTCTAGAAGATATCTCGTCTCTTTTTCCACCACTCATTTAAGGATTATTCAGAATCACTATCAAAGGAATGGATGCTCTTGCAATTTACTAACCCATCAGTTGTAGGATTAGTTAATATGTTATTTTTCCACTCGTCAAATTATAAATATGATCCATAACATACTTCTCCATGGAATTTGTAGTAGAATCAGTGTATGGAAGCTCTTGATAAAGTTCTAGGGATTGTATTACCGTAGCACCATCAACTTCAAAAGTCATAGTATTATCCCATTGGTGACACCTTTTTCCACGTTCTCTTTAATCAATGCTAAGCATTGGGGGGAGTTTATTGTCAATTTGGGATTGTACACTTTCATATTTGAATCCTTGGTTACATGTGATGCTCTTATGCAAATAAGATGAATTACTTTGTTATCTATGATTTTCTAGAGGATTAAATAATTCACAAGCATAAGTGATATGTCATGAAGAGGCATATAGCTATTTTGTAACAACCCTCATATAAAATAATGAAATGAAAGGGGTAAAATAATAAAAAGGGAATATCTAATCAAAGGTAAAATAATAAATGAAAGGGGGTAAATAATATAATGGGGAATATGAAATAAAAATAAGGGAAAACAAATTGCATTAAAAGAAATTAAGAAAAATGGGAAGAGGGGGAGATAAAAGGAGGAGAAGAAGAAGAGAAGGGGGTCTTTTTTGTCTGTTGGCATTTTGGAAGAGGAGCTATGGAGGAGAGGAGAGCAAGATAGCACTGGCATAGGGTTAAATGTTGGGGGCTCAGGGCCTCAACCATTGGCTGGGGGTTGGGTGGGTGGAGAGTCATGACCCCATAATGAACCAATATTTTGTGTGGCGTTCCTATCACAATTGATTATCAACATGGAACACATTGTCAGCTTTCTTGTCACACTTGATTATCACAAAGGAATCTTGCAAGATAGTATCACTTTGAGATGAATAAACTTGGTGAAAACTGTGAACCAAGAGGCCATGTTGCACTAGGATTTGTTTAAAGGACTGTATTGAATGTATCAGAAGAGAAAATAACCCCAAACTATGGTATAAATGTCAATAACTAGTGTTAAGGTTACTCTCATAAAGTATGTAAAAAATATTTTATGATAACCAATAGTAAAATACTTAGAACATAATCATATTATCTCATACAATCTAAATACTCTTATCAACAATGTAAATGTGGTTTGGAGGTTGAAAGTTTATGCCACATTCAGAGATTCATGGTAGCCAATAAGGTAGTGAAATGTATTGATTAACCAACTTCAACAATTTGATTTGAATCCTATAAGTCATACAATGACAACAATATAAAATTGATTAGAGGATTGCCATAAACATAGCTTTATACTTCTTTCTATTGTGAACACAAACACCAATATGTAATGTCAACTTATGAGTGAACTAGGATGTTGTTTTATGAAATTAACAAAGACGGACTTGATGTAAATTGTTTGTAGTAGAATGACAATACCTAATAGTAACATACTCCTCAAAAATATCTTAGATCTTAAGTATGTTGAAATCCTTGCCAACAATAGTAACATGATATTAGTTGTGTGGTTTAGGGACTGTGCAAATGAGGTCTTATGACAGTCAATAGATAGTGTCAACAATGATCACTTAGTATTCAAAACAAAAAAGAAAACTTTTCATCATTTTGATATCCATAAGACATCAATAAATACATGTGAAAATAGTGCTTAAGTATCATTAGGAAGATGTATGAAAGTGATTAGTTTTGCATCACAATGGAAGCAACAGTATAAAAATACAATATAGTGATGAAAACAACCAATGGAAACAGTTCATGTATTGATGTCCAAATACCTTCATTAATAATGTGGATCTGAAGGAGAGGTCAAAGTCCTTGCTCAATACCAAATAATTCACTAACTCACCTGACTCAAACTGGATTCCATATGAAATTTTGATCTTTTTGTCACATAAAATATGCAAAGGTTTTCATAGATATTTTCCTCTTCATTGCCACACTGACTTGATTTGGGATGTCATTTCCTAGATTTTGACTTGACCTTGTTTTATTTGTTGACAAGACTTGATAGTTTGATTTATATTCTTGAGAGGTTTTGTCAACATTATTTTGAATAATAGGAAATATCTCTAATTGCTTGAATAAATAGGAAAATATATCTCATAGGTATTCAATTCACATATAATTGGTATGGATAAAAAGCAATTACTAGGAAAGATGATGCATTATCCATAAGGCCTTTCAAGGAATGTGAGATGCCCACAAAAGAACAAGAATATTACACTAGTAGTCCAAAGTTTTTCTTTGCTAATTAAACAGGCATGGTGAACACCCATAGTATCTTAACTCCTATCTATGAAAATTACATGCTCCCTTCAATATCCAACTTTGTTAGATATTGGGAAATAATTGGTTCTAGTAGCTTCATTAAGGGATAAACATTAATAGATGCCCATTTAAATATGTCACGTTCTAAACATACAAGTTACCAATTGCATGATTATTTTAGAAAAAAACCTAAGGAGATAAAAAATAGTTCCTTCTATCTACACTCTATGGTCAGCAAATTCTTGAAATATACTTTCCAAGATGATCGCATGGTACTCAATCCAAACTTATCTACAATACACAATATGTTGAGAGAGGACACCTATTCTAGATATCGCCTCTATGCTTTAAAAAGAGTGTCTCCAACTATGGTTAGACACGTGTATAGTTTTATCCATAAGTTAAATATTATCTAAGTTGTCAATGAACATTACCCATACAAATTATCACTGTGTAAAACTACCCAGAATTTTCTCATGAACAAAGCATATTTAGGTGCTCTCTTGTAGTAGAATTGGATCATCAAATTAAAGGCATTAACAAGTTTTATGAATAATTCTAGGGTCATGATTTTTCAGATGTGTTTGAGGATTCCTGTAGCTCTTTTGGGATAGAATTATTGGTATCCTTGAGCACTAGAAATTTATGGGGTATTCTACCCTCCTAATAACAAATAAAAAGCTCATATCCATTTCTTGGTACAATCTGGGTGTGTTTTGTGCCTTAAAACAATAGTAAGAGGCTTCATTTTGTAGTTTTATGCATGTTTGTGGGTGGAAGCAGTAGTAAGTGGCCTAATTATCGGACCTGGGCCAATTCTGGGCACAATTTGGGAAAACTTGGGCATGATTTATCCTTGCTTTGACCTCCAAGTAGTTTCAAACAACAATTTCTCCACATTATGGGAATGAACAACAACTAATTTATCATTTGTGCTTGATATAGAACTAATATAGTAGAAATCCTAAGCATGTATTGACCTCTTAACAATAATAAAGGGTACTTTTGGGTAGTTTTGTGACCCATAATGTAATGCCCGCCTCAACACCTATGATTGATTTGGTTATTTTAGACTTATGATTTATTAAACTGTTGGAGAACTATGACTGATTTGACTATTGAGGTCACTGGTTTGAAGTGACCCCGATTTATAAAACTTAGATCATGGATTTTGCTTTGAAAATTATTATGTGAAATGAAAAATGATGATTGACTGAGACATATTGATAAATGTTGAAATTGCTTGAAATGAAAAATGATGATTGACTGAGACATATTGATGAATGTTGAAATTGCTTGAAATGAAAAATGATGATTGATTGAGACATATTGATGAATGTTGGAATTGCTTGAAATGAAAATGATGAATAGTTTATATGCTCAACTAATTGAAGCATGATGTTAAATGATGAATGATTAGTATGCTCAATTGACTGGAATACTGAAGAGAATGATGAAAATGTTTATAGTGCAGCGCTACTAATGTGTGTTTAAGTGTGTGTGCAATGGCAGGTAAGACGAATTACTGACTGACCCACAATGGAATTACAGGGGTCGTAAGAACAGAAGGAACACATAGGGGTGCGACGATAGACTGTCGACCCTGAAATAGCAATCCACACACGGGTAGGAAGCCATTTCAGCTCACCTGGGGAAACGTGTGCCGTACAGGCGAGGCCATAATGACTTGGTCGCATACGATGAGTTGAGGGGCGCGCGATAAGGAGGACCTTATCCCTCAACAACCCTTAGTCTCCAAAAAAGCGTAGTTGGAAGGTCGCAGTAAAGACTCCCAACCACTACACAGTACTCCCCACTGACTCCCCATAAGAAGAAAGAAATGAAATTGTTGGAAGGGCCCACTGAAGAGGTACCTAGACAAAAGAAAATTGAAAAAGGAAATTATTCAGGTATGCATAATTAAATGATATACATGTGGAAGCTCTAAAAAGTTTAATAATAAATTATTTAGTAATTTATTATTATTATTATCATCATAATTATGTTTTTATAGTTAAGAAAGGAATTTGAGAATTGGAATAGATAATGTTCTTTTCTTTTTTTTTATTAATGGAAATACTTATATTAATTATTTAAAAAAAATGAGAAGGAAAAGATTTTAAATAAATAAAGTATTTTCTTTTATAAAGGGAAGAGAAAAGAAAAGGTTTTAAATGTATCTTTTTAAATAAAATACCTTCTCTTATAAAAACATATATAGGAAATAAATGAGAAAGGATTAAATGAATATTTTGCTGTTATAAAAAAAAAAATACATTTAGAAATATCTTTTGAATAAAAGAAAAAAATTTAGAAATATTTAGAATATGGCATTTCCTTTTTTGTAAAAGTAAAAGAAAAGAGAATCTAGACAACTATAATTTAGGAATTGACTGCACGCTCGGAATAGAAACACTCACTTAGCATTAATTTAGGAATTGACTGCACACTTAGAATATAAACACTCACCTAGCATTAATTTAGGAATTGACTGCACGCTAGAAACACTCACCTTGCATTTATTAAAACACAGGTAATTTAAAAAAAATAATAATAATAATTAATGAAATCCGAACTGGAAAAGGAATGAGCTGCACAGAAACTTTTGATGATAAATAGAGGGGGAAGGAGAAAAGGCTCTTGCTCCCTAGTGTCCGGAATCGAGAAGAGTTTTATGTTTTTTAGGAGTTGGGCGAAACTGATTGAGGATGGGGAGATCCCATCGGAAGTTTTGGCTTGACTCTTCTACGACCCCTTTAACTCGGGGTTCAGGGCGAAGGAGAGTAACCCCAATACGGTAGGGAGGTCAAAAGAGGGTCTTCGGCGGTGGATCGTCAGCAAGGATTGGTCTGGATCGAACGACATACTAACGCACTCATCTCGTCCGGCTGATCGTCGAAGTCAGGTTGCACTCATCTCGCCGGCTGATCGTCGAAGTCAGGTTTGATCAATTAGTTTATTTGCTTATGAATTCTTTATTTTTGAATAAGCTAATATGAGAGCATATTTCAACCACGAAATCTCTGTGCGATTATGAAATCTGAAATCTCTATGGAATTATTTTAATGGTGAAGATCTCTGCGTGATTATTTAAAAACTGAAAGTTTTGTGCCATGATTTTAAAATATGAAGATCTCTGTTTGATTACTTAAAAATTGAGAATTTTGTGTAATTATTTTAGACTATGAAGATCTCTGTGTGATTATTTAAAGTGGAAATTCCTTATTTTAGACTATGAAGATCTCTGTGTAATTATTTTAGACTATGAAGATCTCTGTAAATTATTTCGGAATCGAATTGATCTATGCTTTTAACCTCTGTTTTAAACCTTTTGATATCTCGGGTCATCATCCCTTCAAATCTATGTCTGCGATTTTAACCCTGTCCCTTTAAAAAATTTAATCTGGGACTGAGTAGACCCCAGTATTTCAGACCCTACACTCGCCTTTTTTTGTACGCCGGTGAAAGGGAGAAGACGTCTTCTCTAAGCTGCGATCTGAGAAGCCCCCTTTTGTAGTGACTAACACCTTCATCAGATTATCCAGATCTCAATACAACGCCCGGTCGGTGTTTACACATCTGATCTGTCAAGAACGCATTCCTAATCAGGTATTATCTGGTAATGCAACTCGGACAGCACTCTTCGACTTCTGTGTCGATCGAACATATCCTACCGTGAGCGTGAACCTCCTGCCCTTCAACTGCAGTCCGCTACAGTAGGCTGCACTTATTGCCAGCCTTTGAAAGAACTCCGGCGAAATTTGTGGGAAGAAGCTCTCCATTATGTCAAAGTTGAAAGAACTATGATAACAGACTTGTCTCTGAAATGCCCATTATTTAAATACTGAAAGAATTAATTTCTGTTTATGATCCTCCACTAAATAAATTCGAAACGCTCCATTATTTAAACGCTGGAATAATTTACTGCTGTTTACGTTCTCCATTGTAAATGTTGGCAGAATTAGGATATGGATATGAAGGCGTGTTGCTCTTAGTATCCCGGTTATATTCTAAGTACTAAACTCACCCTTAGATAACTATACGTCTGTTGAAGACTAATCAGCTATACATTCCCAAACATAACATCGTTTGTTTTCAGTCTATATACTGATATACTCTTAAAATATATATATAAGACTGCTGGATCCATTTCAAATTAATCTCGGGACCGTTCTTGAATAGTAAAGAGTACTTAGATCCTTGATTAATTTATTTACTGCACAAATGAATATATATATTCTAAAATGGAGTTATGTATTGCCCTTTTTGGAATAGGGATACATATAAGGAATTTTGTTATTGTCCTTTTGTAAATCATTCTTACCTCTCTTATATAGGAGTTCTCTGGAAATCTCAATTCTTTATAAACCATCATTTGAGTAAAGATCATTAATGCGCCTGGTATATAGTTACACTCTATACAGAATCTTACATTTTAGTTATAATTTTACTTAGCTTGTTCGAAATTTTAAGTAAATGAGATATCTTTATTGTAGATATGTTCCGCCTATGTGCACAATCTAATAGGCATATCATACTTATGGTTGTGGAATTTACTCTCGTTATTATTCTTTTTAACCTTTCTAGAATTATTATAATTAATAGGAATCATGCTAGCCAATATCCTTAATGAAAAAGTTAGATAGGATAGTTAGATGTGCACATTTGAGTAATATAATTGTTATATATGGGAGTTATAATATTCGTTAATTTGGGGGGTGGCAGGTGCGGGGGGATAATTTTTTATCCCGGAGGAAATAAAGTTGCAGACTTCTCTTGGGGATTGGGTATCAGCACCAATAATCAAGCCGAATGGTTGGCCCAGTATCACTCTCTTGAAATTGTTGTCACCTTCAACATGGAACATCTGCAGGTATTCGGGGATTCCAGGCATGTAATTCAAGCTATGCGCAATGGTAATTCCCACAAAAGTGCCAAAAGTCAAAGATTTCAGAAAAGAATTAAGAGTCTCGAGCTTCCTACTGATACTCTCTTTTTCCATGTGCTTAGAGACCTCAATCCTATAGCGGACAAATTGGCAAATGTTGGTGTCACAATGAAAAAGGGGCAAGCCCCTCATAACAATGTTTTAAAACATAGTTTTATACCCTAATGATCTATTTGTTTATGGGTTTTCAAACTTGGAGAAACTATTTAAAAGGTGGTCCTCTCCACCACTTGAGAACTCGCTCTCGGCATGCCTTGGATTGGCTGCCACGCCTCCACCCACGCGCCCTCCACATGGCTCATACAGGTCTCACGCTTGAGCATTTAAGGCTCCAAGCGTCCCTTGGTTTCATAGCCCACAGGATGGAGAGTCTCACTCACCCTACCCTCGCTCCGACTCTGCAACAACTCTGCATCACCGCCCAGGAACCTGCTCTCACGTTGTTTGAAGTCGGCTCTCCCTCGTCTGCACACAGCATGGAATGGGTCAGACAGGCCATAGCCACGTTAAGCCAGCTCTCCTCGGAAATTAAAACCTACCTGTCCAGGACGTATTCTGCTGTTTGCACCACTGCGAACCAAATTGAGGAATTGGCCATGGAAGATAGGTACATTCACTCCCGGCTCTCTTGCCTGGAGTCACGCATGGAAGACATGGATCGAAATATCATCGAGCTGATGGGAAAAGTGGATAGTATTAAAGCAGATACCTCGATTTTTGCCTGCAAAACTCATTGCAGCATTGTGCAGGAAGCTCCAACTGTAAACCAGGAGATGATGGATGTGGCCTCATTTCAGCAGCAGAACTTCAGTTAATGACACTCTCTTCACCCTTTTTGGAATATCCTCCATTCTGCAAGTTCTCTTAGCTACTCATACTCTGAATGTTTTTTTGCCTAATATTATGTAAACAATTTGTAAGGGTTTATCCCAACAGCATGAACAGATTCTATAGGAAGTCAGAAAGTAAAGAACTCAGTGACAAAAACTCTATCAATCTCTGCATTTTTCCTATATCAGATGCAGAGTGCTGGCTTCTGTTTTTGTAATGAATGGTTGTGCACAGCCTTCATCTATACATATCTTTCCCCTATTTCTGTTAAAAAAAAAAATATTCATTAATTTTTTCTAATCTATCTATATTTCTTTTATATAATTAATAGGAATCATTCTTATTGAAAAGGTTAGATAGAAAAGTTATACTTGCACATTTAAGAAATATAATTGTGATATATGGAAATTATTATATTTATTATTTCGTTTAACCTATCTAGAATTTTTATAATTAAAAATAATCATCCTTGGAAAAGTTAGATAGAATAGTTAGACTTGTACATGTAAGAAGTGTAATTGTGATATATGGAAATTATAATATTCATTATTTCTTTTAAACTACCTAGAATTCTTATGGTTAATAAGGATTGTTATGAGCCATCATCATTATGAAAAGTTATGTAGGAAATAATTGCGTACTTGATAAAGGTCCTTATGATGTATGTGAATAGAATATATTTATTCATGCTTAAATCATTTCATACGACCATTATAGTTGAAGGTTAATTGTATTATTGAAATAATATGTGTAAAAATTATGTGGATTTATATTTCAATTAAAATTGAATAGACATGCATAAATTATGTTAGTTTATATTTTAAAGAAATTGAAGTAAGATGCATTGATTGAGTCGACCATAATTAAAACGCTAGAAAAGAATGCATTCATTTGTGTCAATTTATATTAGAATAGAAATGACATGCATAAATTATGTATATATGTTTAAAGGAAAAGATCGATAAATTGAATATGGGTAAGTGCAAGCTAATGAGGGTCACTTTTGGCGCGTTAGATGCAATAGAAAGCTGAAAAATGAGGCATCCCTCAACTTACTTAGATTTTTTGAGATACTTACACAAAATATCTTGCATTGAGTAAAAAAGATGAAATGTAGGAAATTGAACCACGTTTCCGAATATATAACTTTTATGTATTGAAAATTTGCATAGCTATGTCAAGTTTCATTTTCCTAACAGACACTTTTTATTTTCAGGCAAATGATAAGGTATATGGTTTTGTGGGTGCAGCCTTTGAGGGCCTAAACGATGGAATCAAGCTACAAAAATGGGCATGCATGTAGAGAACATATAGCACTTGTGCGCCATTATTTTTCGAAAATTTAGTTTGTAATTTTATATTTTTTTTATAATTGTCTAAGTGATCAAACCTCGAAAATAGTACCTCTTTTGTGGGTGCAGCCTTTGAAGGTCTTAATGCAAAAATCTTGAAATGGGTTTTTCATAGAACGTGGAGGTTAGTGTCCTCTTGTGCACCATACTTTTTTTTTTTTAAATGACCAAGAATTGAAAAAGTTATGGAAGAAACACTAACAGTGTGTTTCACGAGTTAAGGAGGTAGGACACAAAAGAAATTGAAAGAAAATAGGAAAAATTAATATTTTGAAATAAAAGTTACATATTTGGAATCTGCAGAAAAAATGCTATTTGTGTTTAAGATTTCGTCAAAAATGACTGTGTGCAACATACTGTAATGAGTGGCTAAGCACAGGCTTCTCCAAAAACTGGAAGAAATATCCAATTAGCTTTGGTTTATCATTAACATAGCACAGGTGTGGAATTACCGAAGCAAACTCCAAAGCATACACATAGGATTATTGTTGACATGCAAGCAAGTGAGTTGGCTTAGTTTAGGCTCTACAAAACACGAGCGCATTCTGTTTAAATTCAAAAATATTGCCGCGCTTTTAGAATTCAATAACGCATACATGTTATATAACTACATAATGCGTACGCGTTATGTAGTGCCAAAACGCGCTCACGTTATGTAAATCATAAAATATATGTTTAATACTTGAGAGAGAGGGGATGTGGAAGACTCAAGGGAATTTTTGGTTAATATTTGAGAAGGGGTGGGGAAGGGTCAAGGGAATCTATGGTTAATATTTAATAGGGGTGGGAAAGGGTCAAGGGCTTAGAAGGATGTTGGAAGCTTGAGTGGGGAGAGATGAAAGGAATAAGAACATGATGGGATACAGGGGGTGAAGGGAAGTGGAGCTTGAGAGCAATATTAGGAGTAGAAGAGGTTCTGAAGAGGTATAGGGTTAGAAGTTGAAAGTGAGACTTGAGTGACAAGGGGGAATGGATGGAGGCAAGGGGGATGTGAGAGAGAAATAAAGAATACAACGGGGAGAGAGACATAGACCGAGGGAGGGGGAGGGACAATGGGGAGGAATGGATTTAAAGGGAGTGAGAGATAGATGGGGATAGAACGAAATAAAGAGATAGGAAGGGAGGGACAGAAAGTGTTGGTGGGACACATGCAGGGAGTGGTGGCGATGGAGAGAGAGAGAGAGAGAGATACTATGAGAGGAGGGGGGAGGGACATGAAGTGTGAGAGAGAGAGGGAGTGATGGAGAGATTGGGATAGGTTGAGGGAAAGATAACATGAGGGAGGGATAGAAGGTGAGAGAGAGAGAGAGGCGATGAGAGAGGGAGGGAGAGAAGGTAGGGTGAGGGATGGAGGGAGAAAGGTGGAGATAGATATGGATGGAGGGGGAATGGGTTTGAGAATGGAAAGGGACATAATGTGTGTGTGTGTGTGTGTTTGAGAGAGAGATTGATGGTTGGGGAGAGAGAGACTAGAGGGAGGTGTGAGCGACAAAGAAAGTGGGAGGTTATGTGTGTGTGTGTGTGTGTGTGTGTGTGATAGGGAAGGAGGAATCAGTGGGGTGGCAGGGATGAAGATGGTGTAAGGGAGAGAAAGTGACATAGAGGGAGGGAGGTAAAGGGAGTGAGGGACAGATCCAGGGACAGATCTAGAGAAATAGATAGGGAGGGAGGGATACAAGGTGAGATAGAGAGGGCAGGGGGGAGGGATAAAGGAACATAGGGTTAGTGATTAAGGGCGAACGAAGGGAGAGAGTTCTATAGGGACTTGGATAATTGCGAATATATACATAAGGTGGATACCCTCCTCGTCGTCATCTTCATCACCATCACCATCATAATCACCATCTTCATCATCATCACCATCATCGTCATCATCAACATATTCATCATCATTGTCATCTCTAGGTTCCTCATCAACATCTCCATCATCATCATCTTCTTCATCCTCATCATCTTCATCATCATCTTCATCACCATCACCATCATCATCAGCATCTTCATCATCGCCATCATCATCACCATAAACATCTTCATCATCATTGTCATCTCCCCCTTCCTCATCAACATCTCCATCATCATCATCTCCATCATCATCATCATCTTCATCACCATCACCATCATCATCAACGTCTTCATCATCATCATCATCATCAACAACAACAACATCTTCATCATCATTTTCATCTCTAGGTTCTCCATCATCATCATCTTCATCAGTATCATCATCATCATCAACATCTTCATCATCATCATCATCACCATCATCATCATCATCATCATCTTCCTCATCAAATCAACATCTCCATCATAATCATCATCATCATCTTCTGAACATCATCATCATCATCATCTGAACATCACCATCATCAACATATTCATCATCATCACCATCACCATCATCATCAAAATCTTCTTCGTCATCACCATCACCATCACCATCTTCATCATCATTGTCATCTCTAGGTTCCCCATCAACATCAACATCTCCATCATCATCATCTTCTTCATCATCATCATCTTCATCACCATCATCATCATCATCATCAACATATTCATCATCATCACCATCATCATCATCATCTTCCTCATCAGATCAACATCTCCATCATTTCACCATCATCTTCTTCATCATCATCTGAACATCACCATCACCATCATCATCAACATCTTCATCATCATTACCATCACCATCATCATCAACATCTTCATCGTCATCACCATTAGCATCATCATCATTGGCATCTCTAGGTTCCTCATAAACATCTCCATCACCATCATCTTCTTCATCATCGTCATCTTCACCACCATTAACATCTTCATCATCATCACCATCATCATCATCTTCATTGTCATCAGATCAACATCTCCATCATCATCATCATCAACGTTTCATCATCATCACCATCTTCATCAACATCAACATCTTCATCATCATTGTCATATCTAGGTTCCTCATCAACATCTCCATCATCATCATCATCATCACCATCATCATCATCATCAACATCTTCATCATCATTGTCATATGTAAGTTCCTCATCAACATCTTCTTCATCATTATCTTCTTCTTCATCATCATCATCATCATCTTCATCATCATCATCATCATAGCCATCACCATCACCATCACCATCATCATTAACATCTCCATCATCATCACCATTATCATCATCATCACCATCATCATCAAATTATCATCATCATCCTCATCATCATCATCTCATCATCATCATCAATAGCAGCAGCATCATCTCCATCGTCATCATCATCATCATTATCATCTTCATCACCATCTCCATCACCATCATCATCAACATATTCATCATCATCACCATCAACAACATCTTCATCATCATTGTCATCTCCCCCTTCCTCATCAACATCTCCATCATCATCATCTTCATCGGCATCATCATCATCATTGTCATCTCCCCCTTCTTTATCAACATCACCATCATCTTCTTCATCATCATCATCTTCATCACCATCACCATCATCATCAACGTCTTCATCATCATCACCATCATCATCATCCTCTCCATCTTCATCACCATTGTCATCTCTAGGTTCCTCATCAACATCTACATCATCATCATCATCTTCTTCATCATCATCATCTTCATCACCATCACCATCACCATCATCATCAACATCTTCATCATCACCATCATCATCACCATCATCATAATCATCAACATCTCCACCATCATCATCATCATCATCATATTATATCCTCCTCTTCATCATCATTGACATCTCCCCCTTCCCCATCAACATCTCCATCATCGTCATCTTCTTCATCACCATCATCATCATCCTCATCACCCTCATCATCATATTCAACATTTTCATCGTCATCACCATCATCTTCATCACCATCATCTTCATCAACATCATCATCTTTATCATCTTCATCTGCATCATGATCATCTTCATTGTCATCACCCTCCTCCTCATCATCATCTCGTGCACTTATGCACTTAGGGATTAATGTTTAGAAGAGGGTCTAAAGGCCTTTGTGGGGGAGGGGCTCTAGGAACAAGGTAAGAGAGAGAGGGTAGGGGGGAGGGATAAAGGCATAGAGGGTTAGTGATTAAGGGAGAAGAAGGGAGAGAGTGCTATAGGGAGGGATAATGACGAAGATAAAGAGAAGGTGGAGAGATGGAGAGTGGGGTGGTAGGGACATGGCTGGAGTAAGGGAGAGAAAGAAACATGTAGGGAGGTATGTAGAGAGAATGAGGGACAGATATTTAGAAAGAGATAGGGGGTATCTAGGGATTATTGGGAGAGAGCTAGGGGGGTATTAAACCATACAAAACATTTGTCCCACACTAAAAACATTTGTTTTGTATGTAACCATACAAAACATTTGTTTTCTTTTGATTTTATTCATTGCCCTAACCGTGCACCTAACCTATTTATTGTGCTTAACAATATCGCGTACGCGTTTTTATTCCTCATATCGCGTGCGCATTTTAGCTTTATATAACGTGTACGCGTTTTGTAACTCTATAAACAGTGGACTGTCCCTGTCTGAGAGCAACTTTACTCTGTCCAAACAAAAACAGCAAATCCCACGATTTTTTTTAACAGCACGAGCCCGCCATTGGAAATACTCACCATTTACACCATCTCCATCATTATTTTTGTTATGCAAGTGCAACATTGAGGACATATTTCATGGTTGCTTAGTGTGGTGTTGGGTTATATGGTCATATTTGAAGAAGATAATCAGCAAGCTTGAAGAATCTCCAATTGAATAACACCAAAGATAAGGTCTTTGAAAGATTCATTTTGCCTATATTTGAGGAGCACACAAGATAAGATATCAAGCTTCAAGACCATTTCATGGTGATGGTGGATATACACAATTGTACAAGAGAATCAAAGAGCCCAAACAATTTATGATTTAACTTTCATTTGCTTATTATTGAAGAGCACCAAAGGTAAATTTTCTCATTCATAATTGTTTTGATGGGAAAGATGAACATTTGAGAAGGAAGATTGAAGCACCTTGAAGGATCTATAGTTCTAGAAAGCACTAAAGGTTTGAAAGCTTGTAATTGAGGAGTAACAAAAACAAACTATATTGAATTGATCATTGTGATGATGGGGAATCCACGTAACCAAGGAATAAAATCAGCAAGAAGGAAGAGACCTCAAGAAGTCATTGAAGAAGGGAAAGAAAATAAAAGAATACACATGATGAATTGGAGGCTTTCTTTGGAAACTAATCCAAATCCAATTGTAGAGGATACCACGGTTCATCCTATTAATCCACGACAAGAGGGACCTTCAATTTCCACAATAGTTGTTGAACAAGCACCCCATGGAAGTAATCAAGAAGCAAAACGTAGGTGCTCATTAGGGGATGTTTCAATTCCCACTTCAAGTCAAAGTGATAAGTTACCATCTCAAGATGAAGCTCATGAAAAAACACAAAATTTGTTATCCGGATGTGGTTATACAAGTGATGAAGTCAGAGAGGCATTGGACATGTTGCCTACTGTTGAAGAAGAAAATGTTATTCGGACCATCGATGAGTATGTTGGACTTCCATAAGAGGATGTTGGAATTCCACAGACCATCGATGAGGATGTTGGACTTCCACCATCCAACTACCAGGAAGAGAATGAAGGACACCAAGCTACTACTGAAACGCCAGAGCGCCTTGGTGATGCGCTGCATGGTAGAATTCCAACCCCCTTACCTCCATTAGAAAGCACACGTCGAAGAACTCTGAAGTGTATACAAGTTGATGAAAGTCTCCTCAATTCCATTGAAGGTACGCTATCTAAATGTAGTATTGCTTATCAAACTCAACAGATACTTGATAAATATTTTGTTTCTAAATGTGATGCAGATAAATGTAGATTATTTTTATCATTGTTAAAATCTAGGAGCATGAATGTTGTTAGGAAAAAGTTAGGGATAAAGATGAAAAAGTTAGGGATAAAGATGATAAAGTTGGGGATAAAGATGATAAAGTTAGGGATAAAGAATTATCATATAGTTAAAAGATTAGTAGATGCATTTGGTAAAATTGGTAAGAACACACATTCAAAGGACCACAATGCAGCTCGTCGTGTGTTGTCACAAGCAATTGCAAATAAGAACACCAGGGTCCTTCGTATTCTCAGGACTACATCCAAACTAGTTAATTTGAATGTAAAAACCCTCTGTAGGTATTCTATTAGAAGAGAACATCTTGACACAACCGATCAGACAGATTTTTGGGCCTTTATTGGTTGGTTGCCACGTCGTGACATGAAGCTAGTTGATGCAGTAAAGGGACTAGTGCAAAGTTTTTGGCATGATCACACAAGGCCTTCTTCAAACTGAAAGGATGTACTAAAACTGAGAAGGGGTTCAAAGGATCGTGAACCACATACTAAGCATCTTCTTGATATAACATAGACAGAACTATACGAGAAATTTAGGAATGAACATAGACAATTGAACTTGGGGCAAAGATCTTTTGAGAAATGTAAGCCATGGTATGTTAGAATAAATACTCTTCGTAACACTTGTTGTTGTAGATACCATGTAGAATATGAATATTACTATGAAACATTTTTGTACATTCGGCGTGTGTTGCATACTAACCATGTGCAGGATTTCTCCCTGACAATACCACCGACTTCATCAAGAGAATTCATTCATAGCATCATGTGCAATAGGCCTGAGCGGCAAACATACTATGCAAAATCTTGTTTGGATGGAACATGCCCCAACTATGGTGGAATGACATTATTGAGCCAATGTATGCACGAGAGTGGAGACAGTGAATTTGGGAAAATGGTTGTAGACATGAAAAGTTTCAAATATATTAGCTATGAAATAGTCCCAGGGAAAGAAAGCAAAAAAATACAATTAGTGACATCTTAGGTATGCATTTATATCTATAAAATTATGTTTGAACAGTTACATTTCAATCCTTGCTTACAAAAAAAACTAACATTGAGATCATTTTGTGTCACCAGGTACCAATTAGTGACTTCGTCAAGGAATTTATTGAAAAGACACATGATTATGTTCATCATGTCCACTTAGCATGATGGCAGGATGAACAGTTTAGAATATGTAGATATACATTTCCCCGTGGTACTATACTTTCAGTTGTTGATTTTGCCGAGAACTACACTCTGCAACCTCAAAATGAGATCCAAAGTCAGTATTATCACTCTGAGCAAGTTTCCTTGATGGTCCATATCACACATAGGCATGGCCCAAATAGCACTGAAGAGCAAAGAGAATTTCTGAAGGAATATCACTTCTACATAAGTGATGATAGGTGCCACGACTTCCACTATGTACGTCATTGCTTCATCATGTTCTATGATCACTTGAAGGGAAGGAACATACAGATGGATCGACACTGGATTTGGTCTAATGGATGTGCTGGTCAGTTCAAAAATGCACGCATATTTCAATGGTTGTGTTCATTGCATAAAAACTACAAAGTGCCACATATGTGGAACTATTTTGAGACTAGGCATGGTAAAGGAGAGCATGATGGAGCCAGAGCATGTGTCAAAACAGCCCTACGAAGAGAGCAATTGAAAGTATCTACAAAATCTACTATTCAAAATGGTCTATCTATAGTCAGGTGGTGCACGTCAGTAATGGGAGAGGAATCAACTATGCGAGTAGAATCAACAAGAAAGAGACATGTGGAGAGATTTTTTTGGGAGGTGGTAGACATAGATTGTTCATATGCATGGAAATGAAAGACTGTGCCTAGGACTCGTGAATTTCATTCGGTTCGAAGCTCTGATAACCCAGTATTTGAAATTTGGAACAGAAAACTTTCTTGTTTTTTCCCGCCTTGTTATGATGGTGACTGGGATGGGTGTGAATCATTGGATTGGGTTGATGGATGGGATCGCATATCACTTCCACTTGATCGGCGTGCAATTGTTGAGTTAACTCCGTTGGAAGAAGACCAATCATCTATTTCTGCAGATTTTGATCATGTCTCAGACCTTGTACAACCTGGTATGATGCATTTCCTTAACATTTTTTTGTTTATTTACATATTCTTCAAATGCACATTAATGGCCTTATATCGCACGAAAAATATTTTGATCATATACCTACAATCATATTATGCAGGGCACATATACGCAGTGGTTGCCTCAAAAGATAGTGAATGGGGTGGTGATTATTGGTTGGCATGTTGTATAGATGGAAAGCAAACCCTCATTATGTCCATGACTGACGATGAAAACAACCACTACCCAACCGGGTCTATGGTTGTTAAAGGTGAATACTTGACACAGGACAACAATGCAAGAAAGAAGGGTGGATATGTTTACAGGGATTACAAACTAGGTGCAAGTGTGTATCACTTTACCAACTTAATCATTGGTACAAACCTCCAGGTACAAACAATGCCTAGCCGAAATTCATCGAAGGTACGCTACTTCTTACCAGATACAGAGCACGAGAGACTAATGGATACCATCAGTATAAGATATGATCCGGAGGGCTTGGTTGTATGATAATATGTGGGATCTAGCATGATGAGGTATGTTACATACTTTTAATACTATACTATTTGTAATTGAATATTGATATATGCTCAATTTTCACATGTATGTTGTTTATGAATATGTCAATTTTGTGTTCCTGATATGCCAAATTTACATTTATGTTGTTTATAAATATGCCAAAAGTTCTCTTGTATGTCAAGTTTATGAATATGCCATTTTTTACATATGATCAATAAACCCTAAGATTATGGTGATCTAACGCTAATTTGTTTGATTGAATACACATGGTGATCTTCATCATCACCACCATCATCATCATCTTCAACAATATCTTCATCATCATTGCTATCTCCCCCTTCCTCATCAACATCTCCATCATCATCATCTTCTTCATCATTATCATCTTCTTCATCATCATCATCTTCTCATCACCATCCCCATTAGCATCATCATCAACATCTTCATCATCATCACCATCATCATCATCATCAAAATATTCATCATCATTGTCATCTCTAGGTTCCTCATCAACATCGCCATCACCATCACCATCACCATCACCATTACCATCACCATCACCATCACCATCAACGTCTTGATCATCATCACCATCATCATCACCATCACCATCCCATCACCATCTCCATCTGCATCACCATCACCATCACCATCACCCTCACCATCACCATCAATGTCTTCATCATCATCACCATCATCATCATTATCACCATAAGTGCCCGGAGGATGATTTTGCAAGGTGGACCCCCGTGTGCAAAAATTGCACACTCCCTTACTAAGCAAAACCCTAGTTTCCAAAATGGACCTACAAGATGACACCTAGGCCTTGGGATCGGAGGAGAGGGTCACCCCTAGCACTATCCCGGTGCCCTAAATCCAACGGAGTCGACGGTTCTTCGATCCGAGCCATGGTCGTCATTCTATGGCCCGTTCCGTCTCGCATCCAAAAGGCCTTCAAGGACACCTGCTGGATACCTACCAGGGGCATAGAATTCCAACCGTGCAACAAAACCGGGTTTCGGGGAGTCCTGCAAGTGTGTCTAGGAAGGTTCCAGCTGGGAACGCTAGCCATAAGTGCCCGGAGGATGATTTTGCAAGGTGGACCCCCGTGTGCAAAAATTGCACACTCCCTTACTGAGCAAAACCCTAGTTTCCAAAATGGACCTACAAGATGACACCTGGGCCATGGGACCGGAGGCGAGGGGCACCCCTAGCACTATCCCAGTTCCATGAATCCAACGGAGTCAACGGTTCGTCAATCCGAGCCACGGTCGTCATTCTATGGCCCATTCCGTCTTGCATCCAAAAGGCCTTCAGGGACACCTGCTGGATACCTACCAGGGGCATAGAATTCCAACCATGCAACAAAACCGGGTTCCAGGGAGTCCTGCAAGTGTGTCTAGGAAGGTTCCGGCTGGAAACGCTAGCCATAAGTGCCTGGAGGATGATTTTTCAAGGTGGACCCCCGTGTGCAAAAATTGCACACTCCCTTACTGAGCAAAACCCTAGTTTCCAAAACGGATCTACTAGATTACACCTGGGCCATGGGACCGGAGGAGAGGGGCACCCCTAGCACCATCCTGGTGCCCTAAATCCAACGGATTCGATGGTTCGTCGATCTGAGCCACAGTCGTCATTCTATGGCCCGTTCTGTCTCGCATCCAAAAGGCCTTTAGGGACACCTGCTGGATACCTACCAGGGGCATAGAATTCCAACCGTGCAACAAAACCAGGTTTCGGGGAGTCCTGCAAGTGTGTCTAGGAAGGTTCCAGCTAGGAACACTAGCCATAAGTGTCCGGAGGATGATTTTGCAAGGTGGCCCCCGTGTGCAAAAATTGCACACTCCCTTACTGAGCAAAACCCTAGTTTCCAAAATGGACCTACAAGATGACACCTGGGCCATGGGACCGGAGGAGAGGGCCACCCCTAGCACTATCCCAGTTCCCTGAATCCAATGGAGTCGATGGTTCGTCGATCTGAGCCACGATCGTCATTCTATGGCCCGTTCCATCTCGCATCCAAAAGGCCTTCAGGGACACCTGCTGGATACCTACCGGGGGCATAGAATTCCAACCGTGCAGCAAAATCGGGTTCCGGGGAGTCCTACAAGTGTGTCTAGGAAGGTTACAGCTGGGAACGCTATCCATAAGTGCTCGAAGGATGATTTTTCAAGGTGGACCCCCATGTGCAAAAATTGCACACTCCCTTACTGAGCAAAACCCTAGTTTACAAAATGGACCTACAAGATGACACCTGGGCCATGGGACTGGAGGAGAGGGGCACCCCTAGCACTATCCCGGTGCCCTGAATCCAACAGATTCGATGGTTTGTCGATCCAAGCCACGGTCGTCATTCTATGGCCCCTTCCGTCTCGCATCCAAAAGGCCTTCAGGGACACCTGCTGGATACCTACAGGGGGCATAGAATTCCAACCGTGCAACAAAATCGGGTTCCGGGGAGTCCTGCAAGTAGGTCTAGGAAGGTTTTGGCTAGGAATGCTATCCATAAGTGCTCGGAGGATGATTTTGCAAGGTGGACCCTGTGTGCAAAAATTGCACACTCCCTTACTAAGCAAAACCCTAGTTTCCAAAATGGACCTACAAGATGACACCTGGGCCATGGAACTGGAGGAGAGGGGCACCCCTAGCACGATCCCGGTGCCCTGAATCCAACGGAGTTGACAGTTCATCGATCCAAGCCACGATCATCATTCTATGGCTCGTTTTATACCCATACGTCCTGAGAAGGTTGAAGTCGTAAAGCCACAGCTCTCTACTATTCATCTCGAAGCTCTTTTGTTTATGTCTAAGATAAATAAGCTCTCAGTTCATGAGCTGGAACATATCGATCTTAAGAGGATTTATGGGCTATGGGCTATTACATTAGCTTTTCCGATGGACGAGCGGCTTACAGAAGGAAATATGGCGACTATAGGTATCTATGCTTTTTTTCCGACAAAAATTGTAGCAGGATTTCCATTTATAATACAGGCATATTTTTTACTAGTTTCATCAAGAGAAAGTGTCATTTTCAATAACAAGTGGAACCAGGGAATCCTTCGTTGTGTTCCATTATCCTTTTGTTCAGCATTTCGTGCTCTGATAAGTGGTAATTCACCTTTATCATCGAAAACTTTGGTATATAGGTACCTTCCCTTTCATATTCCTCGTTATCCACAACTAACACAAGTTAGAGATGCCATTCAAGTCACCTGCAAAACCCTAGTTTCGTAGATTAACCAGAAACTATTGCATTAGATAGCTTCACTGACTCCATTAAAATTCAATTGGACATGACATGAATGATTTAAATTCAACACCTTAGCTAGCTTCATTTCATTCAATGATGGGCCTAATTTGACGGGAGCATGGGAACCCGGACTCCATTAAAATTCAATTGGATGATTTTGCAAAGTTGACCACCGTGTGCAAAAACTACACACTCCCTTACTAAGAATCCGATACGTTGATGCTTTAAATCATGAACTCTTTCCTTTATGGCATTATAGGGATACTTACCCTGCATTTAACGACGACATTAATAAGTGAATGGCTTCCTTGTTCGGAGCGTAGAGAAAAACCTTGTCACATTACAAAATCCTTGCAACATCATATAAATTAATAGGGGAGGCTTCCAATATGATCTCAATTTACGAGAAGCTTCCACGTAGCAATGATTTGCATAGCTGGAAATTTTTCTCTGACATTAGTTATTATTTTTATCTGATATCAGAGAAAAATGCCCAGCTATGCAAATACGAACGAGTTCCCCCTCTTCACCTTTTTCTCTTGGAGTTTATGTTAGGTTCTCTCAGTCTGCACCTACCACTTAGTCTGACATGAATTATGGTCACTGGATAATTTGGTGCAGGTAAGAGTTATACCTAAACTGCTTACTTTGGTTTCAAAACTGGTGCGTGGTTTTAGAACTAGATCAACCTTTTATGGCCTACCCACCTGAAATTTTTAACCATTGAAACTAGCTCGATAGAGTCACAGGGGTATTATTTCTCAAATTCATTTAAACGGGTTGAGTGGAGGATCATGAACGCCTTTGAACTAGGAAGAGGTAAAATGAGCTAGGTTGAGGACAATAAATGTTGTATTTTTCCACACAATCTAACGGAAAATGGCCACGGAATTGGGCGGGATAACTCCCTATCAACAATGGCCAGCACAAATCTACAAAACGGGGTTAAGGGAGGAAAACAAATTTTAAAACAAGTAATAATATTCACTTTATACATAGTATAAATTATTGCTACATGGAAGCTTCTCGTAAATTGAGATCATATTGGCAACCTCAAAGCGAGAGGACAAGTTCATCAAAGCGACTTCATTCATCTTTTTTTTCGTAATGTACACATAGTCCATCCTTATCTTGATAAACAAGATTTTTATGATCGCTTGAGTTTTTTGGGCGTGGTTATCTCCCTGTATTCGATTGTCTGATTGGTTGACAAGCTTGCCTGAAAATTTGTACATTGAACTTCTTTGTTTTATTGCTGAAAATTGGAAGGGATTTTCAAGTCACCTGCAAAACGCTCCTTTGTTGAAATATGTAATTTCTTCCAACAACATAGATTTGGCTAGTGTATCAAATTCTTCCATAACCCGAAGAGCTTACCAGTATTTGCAAGAATATTTCCCTAGTAGATGAAGGTGGGAAATCATTAGGGTATGAGGCTCTCTAAAGTTTCTCCAGCCTGCATCCACGAGTAATTGGGCCAAGTTAATGGGAAGGAATCCCTGGACTACCATGGGCTTTTCAACCCTTTCTGAAGGTTACCTTACACCACCATCTTATGCAGGAGCTTTGATGTATTCAGTTAATGATTTAGTTTCTTTCTTTCATAGACACCTTGATGTAGTAGATATTCCAGATCTATTTCCTCTGAATGCCAATCTTTCTGCTTTTTCCCTTGCTTTGACAAAGGAGAATGCATTTCTTCTACTGCAGTGGATCCAATATTTGAAAAAAAAGCAGAATATGCTAGATGCTTGTATACATAGTATATCAGAAGGAAAATGGCTGAAACCATCCAAAGGCTTTGAATCTCCAAACAGAACTTTCCTATTTGATTTCATTGGGGGATCTTCTCTCCTCTAAGAAGGTTACATTCCCTTTATCGATCAGGTGTTCTATGGAAAACCTATGCATGAACGGGGCCACGGTTTGGGTGCTACGGGCATTCTAGTCGGGCACCCCGGGGCCATTCAGGGACACTTGGAGGATTTGTTCTGGGGCCACGGAACCCAAACCAGCGAGTGGACTTGGATTCCGTCGGATCCCACAGGTCCACGTGGCCATTGTGGACCTGTCCACGGTGGCCACGCAGGCCCGAGGGCCTCCAGACGATAAATGGCCCCCTTGAGCAAAGTTGGAATGGCCCTCACTCTAGAGATGGCTTGTTGGAACCGCTTCCGGATCTCCGATGGACACTGTGGGGGTTCCCCTAGCTGAAACCCGGCACCCCGGAACCACTGGAATCGACGGATTCACGAACGGAGCCACATTTTGGGTGCTATGGGCATTCTAGTCGAGATGCAAGTCGCATGAAAATGTCATTCAGGGACACTTGGTGACTTTCGGTCCAGGAACAAAAAAGCAAACGGAGCAACAAGATTACGTGTCGTTGGCTCCTGCAAGTGTGTATGGGAAATGCCGATGTGGAACACTACCAACACTGGCTCGGTGGAGGGTTTTGCAGAGTTGACCCACCAATGCGAGATTGCATGCAATGAAACTGAGCAAAATCCTAGTTTACGAAATGAATGCACAATGATGCCACTGGGCCATGAGAAGACGAGGGAGAGGGCCCCCTAGAGGTAATCGCATGCTAGGAGACTACCGGATTCGACAGTTCGTCGATCCGACCTCCGATTTCCGAGCTATGTCGAGTTGCAAGTCACATGAAAATGTCGTTCAGGGACACTTGGTAACTTTCGGTCCGGGAGAAAAAAAGAAAACAGAGCAGCAAGATTGCGTGCCGTTAGCTCCTGCAAGTGTGTATGGGAAATGCCGATGTGGGAACACTACCAACACTGGCTCGGGGGGGTTTTGCAGAGTTGACCCACCAATGCGAGATTGCATGCAATGAAACTGAGCAAAACCCTAGTTTACGAAATGAATGCACAATGAAGCCACTGGGCCATGAGAAGACAAGGGAGAGGGCCCCCTAGAGGTAATCGCACGCTAGGAGACCACCGGAGTCGACAGTTCGTCGATCCGACCTCCGATTTCCGAGCTATGTCGAGTTGCAAGTCACATGAAAATGTCGTTCAGGGACACTTGGTGACTTTCCGTCCGGGAGCAAAAAAGCAAACGGAGCAGCAAGATTGTGTGTCGTTGGCTCCTGCAAGTGTGTATGGGCAATGTTGACATGGGAACACTACCAACAATGGCTCGAGGGAGGGTTTTGCAGAGTTGACCCACCAATGCAAGATTGCATGCAATGAAACTGAGCAAAACCCTAGTTTACGAAATGAATGCACAATGAAGCCATTGGGCCATGAGAAGACATAGGAGAGGTCCCACTAGAGGTAATCGCACACCAGGAGACCAACGGAGTCGACGGTTTGTCGATCCTACCTCCGATTTCTGAGTTATGTCGAGTTGCAAGTCGCATGAAAATGTCGTTTAGGGACACTTGGTGACTTTCGGTCTGCGAGCCAAAAAGCAAACGGAGCAGCAAGATGTTGGCAATATGGAATATGGTTGTCATTGATGTCAAAAGGAGTTCAGTGATGACAAAGGAATAACCAAGGACATGATGGCAAGAGTGAACTCAGTGAAAGTCAAAGGATGGCATGTATGATGATGTGGCATGGTTGGTAGTGATGACATGGCATGTATGGTAATGTGGCATGTGTGATGAGGCCGAAAAAATACATCATGGTGTTCTGGAGTTACCAGGAAGTCATTATAGCAATCTGACATCATTTTGGAAAAATATGGCAATTTGGTGAAAAACAAGAAAACGACTAAGTATTGGAAATTTAGTAAAAACTGTCTTAAGGAAATGCACGCCATAATTTATAGGAGAATATAAATGCCCGCACCATAGGGGGTTCTTGTATATTGTTGTTTTTCCTACCTGACCATGTCTTCATTTTTCCAGAACGTGCCTTAGGGAGAAGTTATGGACCTGCCAAAAAAGGGGTTGAGCAAGCAAAAATGACTAAAGCACCTCAGAAAGATGCCCGCCTTAATTTATGGGTTAGAGTAAATTCCAGCAGCACATGGGGGTCTTGTATTACATTTGATTGTCTATCTAACCATGTCCTTAGTTCTCCTTGAACATGTCTGGAGACAAAGTTATGGATCTACCAAAAAGGGGTCTCAGAATAAGTTTTGGAGGAAGTCCTAAAATTGACTGTGTAAAATTCACAAGGTTGAAAAGGCATTTTGAAATGCCCGCCAAAAGCTTAGGGTGTCTCAGTAAATTCTAAAGGTGACATGGTTTTGTTTCCTAGTGGACTGGCTATCCAGCCATACCTTCATTTTGCTTAGTGATGGTCAGATAACAAAGATATGAGTCTGCCAAAATGCCTCCTGGCACAGTAATGACTAGGGTTTGACAATTTTGTCTAAGTGTTGAAATTAAACAAGTTGGAAGGCTATTTTCAAATGCCTGCCAAAGAGTGTGTGTGTGTCAGTAAAATCCAAAGATGGCATGATCATGTTCTTTGATGAACTGGCTATTCAGCCATGAGATCAGATCCTCTCCTAGTGTTCACACGTGCAAGTTATTAACCTGCCAAAACCAAGAAAAATGTTGAGTTTGCATGTTGTTAAGAATAACAATATAAGAATTAAGTGATATGTTATAAAATATATGAAGTGATCAATGGTTTAGAATCCCTTGCTATGTATCACAACTATGAAGTCAACGAAGTTTTATGACAAGTAATACTTTATTAAGTTGCATGTTGTTAAGAATAAATATAAGAATTAAGTGATGTTAGTTAAATTCTTAATGAAGAGACATGACTTTCAAATTTTGGAGAGGTTTTCTATATGTTAAACATATAATTAAAATATATGTTAAAGCACGTGAGACTAAAGAAATATTTAACCTTTTGTTGGAGTAAAAAGTTAAATAAAAATATATAAGAGATGTAAATTGAAAATTAAAAAAAGGGGAAAACTTGTTGCTGGAAAGAAATAAGTATTTAACCTTTTTGTTGGAATAAAAAGTTAAATAAAAAGATATAAGAGATAAAAATTGAAAATTAAAAGAAAGGGGGAAAACTTGTTGTTGAAAAGAAATAAAAAAATATTTAACATTTTTGTTGGAGTAAAATGTTAAATAAAAAGATATAATTAAAAAGTGATTTTAAATGAAAAGTCGTGTTTTTAAAAGGGTCACATTGTTTTGAAGAGTTGTGTTATTTCCAAAGAATACACATGACTATTGGAGAGGTATATATATTGAGAGAACAAAGTCATTCGAAGAGTGTCTCTCTTTTTTGGATGGATAATGAATATTTTAAGAAGCAGGAAGATGGCTCTGTAGTCGAGTTTGTTGAAGAAGACAGAAATAATGAAGATCCAGTATTAAAGAGGGTCTCTATGGTTAAATAATGATGCTAATCTAAAGCAGTATAAAGATCAGAAAAACTGTTTATGGGGAATGATGAAGATCTGAAGCAGAGCAAGAGTAAAACAGAAGACAGAGACCAGCAAGAAACCAGTGAAGACTTTTGTAGAAGCTATAGTAAGAAGAGGCAGAGACCAGGGAGTGCACAATCAAGCAGAAGAAGAGAGAAGAATAAAAGACAGAGACCAGCAAAGTAAAAAGACAGTGAAGATCCTTATAGTACCAAGGCAGAGACCAAGTCAAGATAGAAAGAGACAGAAGTTGAAAAAGACCAGAGAAGTATTAATAATATCAAGCAAGGGAGGTAGGGTGGTGCTAGGGCAGGCTACATGCCTGCAAGGGGGGTCTTGGCCTCCTTCCAGTAGTGGCTGGAAAATCAGGGTATTGGTGTATCCTTGTCTGTAGATGCAGGCAGAAACTAGGGTGTGGGTGCATCCTTCAGTGGTGGCTGAGAAACTTGGGGATTGGTGTCTCCAACAAGTTGTGGCTTGCAAAACTTATTATCAACATAATTTTGCAGTATAGAAAGTGTTGGTGGTTTACCCAGTTGGGGTTCCACGATAAATTCTGTGTTTTTGTGTATCTTGTTGATTCCATGTTTTGATTAAAGTTTAATAAGTGGTTAAAAGGTAAAAAGTTAACAATACTGATTCACTCCCCCCTCTCAGTATTGACCAATATTCCATCAATTGATATCAGAGCCAGATTCTTCACTAAGAGTTTAACCACTGTAAGGAAGATCCTTTTAAAAACCCCTATGGATCAACAAGAAGAAATTTACACAAAAAATGGATCTCCAACATTTGGAAAAGAAGAATACATATTTTGGAGCACAAGAATGAAAATTTATCTGCAGTCATTAGGACTTGATGTATGGGATGCAGTGATCTCTGATTATATCCCACCAAAGAGAATAAGGACTCCAGCTCAAAAGAAAGCCAAGAAAAATAATGCAAATGCAATGGAGGCCATTTTGGATGGAATACCTCAATCCATCAAAAGGAAGATTGGACCATGTGTTTCAGCCAAGGAACTTTGGAATAAATTGGAAAAACTTTATTCAAATGAAGAGATAGCACAAACAAGCCTTGATATTTGTGAGTCTGATAGTGAAGACATAAATGAAGATGAAGAAAATCTATTTATAGGAACAATAACTCAAAATTCAGAAGATGCTTCAGATGAGGAAAGTGAGGTGAACCTAGAAGCAGAACTCATAAGTACCCTTGAAGAATTAAGAAAAAGCAAGAAGAAGAACAAGTCTTTGCAAGAAAAGTTTTCAAAGTATCAAGAAGAGCAAAAGTCAATGAAGAGGAAGTCAAGACTCTCCGAGAAGAGTTGCGCAATTCAAGACAACAAGTGTTGGCTAGCATGGAAGAAGCTGAGAGCTTGAAACAAGAAGTTGCTAACTTCAATAAGGAAATAAAGAAGCTAGAAGACCAGCAGATCATTCATGAAAAAAACAAAGAAGAAGTGCAAAAATCTAGAAGACTTGAAGAAGAAGTTACTTTGCTTAGAAAAAGGCTTAATGAAGAATCTATTAAAACCAAGTTTGAAAATAGCTCAAAGACTTTGGATGACATTTTGAGTAGCCAAAGACCATCAAAAGATAAAGCTGGTTTAGGGTATGACAATGAAAGGAAGCCTGAATGTTCCTCTTTAAAAAACCAAAGAAGAGATAATAGAAGTCATGTTGCTACACTAAAGACTCCATCTATGACGAAAGAAAGTCAGATGTCTGCTCCCTCCTCTCATAACAAAGACAGAACTAATGTGATGCCTAAAAGACCAATGACAACTAGGGTCTAGCAAATCTTTTTGGGTCAATGCTACACATGTCATAATTTTGGACATATGGCTAGAGAAAGTAAGCTAAGGAAGAATTCTTCAATGAAATTCCAAGAACAAAGGAACGAATGGAAGAGGATGGAAGCCATGATTCAGAAAGCTCAAAGATCTCTCAAAACTGAAGGTAGTTTCTATGGCTATTGTCACTACTGTCACAAGTTTGGCCATAAGGCTATTGATTGCATAATCAAGAAAAAGGATCTAAGTAATAAATTCAAGAAGCAAACAAAGCCAGTAAATAGGGTACCTCATGGAAAGATGTGGGGAAAGAAGGAAGACTCCAAAAGTGAAGAAGAAACAAAGATCTCAACCATCAAAGAAATTTCCCAAGATGATGAGGAACATAATAGTGCTACAAATGAAAATGACATCCATTATGATGAAAGGCAAGATGAAAATATAAAAGAACACATCGATGGAAATGAAGATGGTGGTGGAACTAAAGATAAATGTTTGTTCTAAGACTCTCGTGACCTAGAAGAAAAGTCTGAAATGAGCATAAGAAGGGATCATAAACTCAAGGGGAGTTTACATCAAAAATTGGAATTAATACTTAAAAATATCCTTAGTGAGAAGAGAAGAATTTTTTGAAGTTATCATCAAAACAAGAAGAAGTGTATAAGTGACAAATTGGACTCAACTACCACAAGTGGGTTTTATCTCAGTTTCTGAAGGTGGAATGTGTTTGCAAAGAAGAGAAGCACAGTGATAGGGGGAGTTCATAAACTCATCATCCAAGGATCTTATTCAAAAGATCACTACAAGAAGGATGTTCATAGGATGATAAACACCAAGTCCAACTTTAATTGGAGGAGGAGAAGCAAAAGAAGGGAAGTTGTCCATCAGGGAACAATTGGAAATTTTATGTCAAGTTGGCTACAACAAAAAGGCATACTAAGTTATCCTTTGTCATTGTTGTCAAAGGGGGGGAAGGTTTAGGTGTTTCCATCAATGCCAAAGGGGGAGACTGTTGGAAATATGGAATATGGTTGTCATTGATGTCAAAAGGAGTTCAGTGATGACAAAGGAATAACCAAGGACATGATGGCAAGAGTGAATTCAGTGAAAGTCAAAGGATGGAATGTATGATGATGTCGCATGGTTGGTAGTGATGACATGGCATGTATGGTAATGTGGCATGTGTGATGAGGTTGGAAAAACACATCATGGTGTTCTGGAGTTACCAGGAAGTCATTATAGCAATCTGACATCATTTTGGAAAAAATGGCAATTTGGTGAAAAACAAGAAAACGACTAAGTATTGGAAATTTAGTAAAATTTGTCTTAAGGAAATGCACGCCATAATTTATAGGAGCATATAAATTCCCACACCATAGGGGGGTCTTGTAGATTTTTGTTTTTCCTACCTGACCATGTCTTCATTTTGTCTAGAACGTGCCTGAGGGAGAAGCTATGGACCTACCAAAAAAGGGGTTCAATAAGAAAAAATGACTAAAGCACCTCAGAAAGATGCCCGCCCTAATTTATGGGTTAGAGTAAATTCCCACAGCAAATGGGGGTCTTGTATTATGTTTGATTTTCTATCTAACCATGGCCTTAGTTCTCCTTGAACATGTCTGGACACAAAGTTATGGATCTTCCAAAAAGGGGTCTCAGAATAAGTTTTGGAGGAAGTCCTAAAATTGACTAAGTGTAAAATTCACAAGGTTGAAAAGGAATTTTGAAATGCCCGCCAGAAGCCCAGGGTGTCTCAATAAATTCTAAAGGTGATATGGTTTTGTTTCCTAGTGGACTGGCTATCCATCCATACCTTCAGTTTGCTTAGTGATGGTCAGATGACAAAGATATGAGTCTGCCAAAATGCCTCCTGGCATAGTAATGACTAGGGTTTGACAATTTTGTCTAAGTGTTGAAATTAAACAAGTTGGAAGGCTATTTTCAAATTCCTTCCAAAGAGTGTGTGTGTGTTAGTAAAACCCAAAGATGGCATGATCATGTTCTTTGATGAACTGGCTATTCAGCCATGAGATCAGATCCTCTCCTAGTGTTCACACGTGCAAGTTATTAACCTGCCAAAACCAAGAAAAATGTTGAGTTTGCATGTTGTTAAGAATAACAATATAAGAATTAAGTGATATGTTATAAAACATATGAAGTGGTCAATGGTTTAGAATCCCTTGCTATGTTTCACAACTATGAAGTCAACGAAGTTTTATGACGAGTAATACTTTATTAAGTTGCATGTTGTTAAAAATAAATATAAGAATTAAGTGATGTTAGTTAAATTCTTAATGAAGAGACATGACCTTCAAATTTTGGAGAGGTTTTCGATATGTTAAACATATAATTAAAATATATGTTAAAGCACGTGAGAGTAAAGAAATATTTAACCTTTTGTTGGAGTAAAAAGTTAAATAAAAATATATAAGAGATGTAAATTGAAAATAAAAAAAGGGGAAAACTTGTCGCTGGAAAGAAATAAGTATTTAACCTTTTTGTTGGAGTAAAAAGTTAAATAAAAAGATATAAGAGATAAAAATTGAAAATTAAAAGAAAGGGGAAAACTTGTTGTTGAAAAGAAATAAAGAAATATTTAACCTTTTTGTTTGAGTAAAAGGTTAAATAAAAAGATGTAATTAAAAAGTGATTTTAAATGAAAAGTCGTGTTTTTAAAAGAGTCACATTGTTTTGAAGAGTTGTGTTATTTCCAAAGAATACACATGACTATTGGAGAGGTATATATATTGAGAGAACAAAGTCATTCGAAGAGTGTCTCTCTTTTTTGGATGGATAATGAATATTTTAAGAAGCAGGAAGATGGCTATGTAGTCGAGTTTGTTGAAGAAGACATAAATAATGAAGATCCAGTATTAAAGAGGGTCTCTATGGTTAAATAATGATGCTGATCTAAAGCAATATAAAGATCAGAAAAACTGTGTCTGGGGAATGATGAAGATCTGAAGCAGAGCAAGAGTAAAACAGAAGACAGAGACCAGCAAGAAACCAGTGAAGACTTTTGTAGAAGCTACAGTAAGAAGAGGCAGAGACCAGGGATTGCACAGTCAAGCAGAAGAAGAGAGCAAAATAAAAGACAGAGACCAGCAAAGTAAAAAGATAGTGAAGATCCTTGTAGTAGCAAGGCAGAGACCAAGTCAAGATAGAAAGAGACAGAAGTTGAAAAAGACCAGAAAAGTATTAATAATATCAAGCAAGGGAGGTAGGGTGGTGCTAGGGCAGGCTACATGCCTACAAGGGGGGTCTTGGCGTCCTTCCGATAGTGGCTGAAAAATCAGGGTATTGGTGTATCCTTGTTTGTAGGTGCAGGCAGAAACTAGGGTGTGGGTGCATCCTTCAGTGGTGGCTGAGAAACTTGGGGATTGGTGTCTCCAGCAAGTTGTGGCTTGAAAAACTTATTGTAAACATAATTTTGCAGTATAGAAAGTGTTGGTGGTTTACCCAGTTGGGGTTCCACGATAAATTCTGTGTTTTTTTGTATCTTGTTGATTCCATGTTTTGATTAAAGTTTAATAAGTGGTTGAAAGGTAAAAAGTTAACAATACTGATTCACCCCCCCCCTCTCACTATTGACCAATATTCCATCACAAGATTGTGTGTCGTCTGCTCCTGCAAGTGTGTATGGGCAATGCCGACGTGGGAACACTACCAACACTGGCTCGGTGGAGGGTTTTGTAGAGTTGACCCACCAATGCGAGATTACATTGAAGGAAACTGAGCAAAACCCTAGTTTATGAAATGAAGTCACTGGGCCATGAGAACATGAGGGAGAGGGCCCCCTAGAGGTAATTGCACGCCAGGAGACCAACGGAGTCGACGGTTCGTCGGTCCGACCTCCGACTTCCGAGCTATGTCAAACTGTAAGTCGCATGAAAATGTCGTTCAAGGACACTTGGTGACTTTCTGTCAAGGACACTTGGTGACTTTCAGTCCTCCTAGGGTTTATGTTTTTTAAGGCTTGTATAATTTCCTTCTTGACAACTCACCTCTTATACCATGTTAAATTTTTTATACTTGATCTAGATAAATGCTTTATACCAATTATAACCATTAGTTCAATGCATAAATTTAACCATAAAACATTTACATAAAGAATTTAACATGTAGGATCTAATTAAGAATAACAATGCACAAGAGGCACAACATTTTATCCCGGGAAACCCTCATGGGGAAGAAAACCTAGCAACCTTTGTTAGAATAATTATATGTTTAGAAAATAAGTACAATGAAACCATGAACAAACCCTAACCCTGAAGGGTTTTACCACATGAAAAAACCTTAATGACACATGACACCAAGAGTACTTATCTACATGAAGATGACCTCCAAGCCATAAGGATATCCAAGCATATCCTTCCCAACCAACAATAGAAGGCACTTTATTTCTTGAATCCCGAGGTAACGTTTGTTCCTTTCACCAATGTTGCTTTGAGCACTTGTATGTAGTTACTCATATGTAGTGTTGAATCTAATTGTACAATCAAATATTGGGCGTTGATGAAATGTGTAGAATGTATTGCACTTAGTTTTATTAAATTACACTTGAACATAATTTGACTTAACTTGTAATTTAATCATCCAAACTCACAAATTTTAATTAGACCTATCCAATTAGTATGCATGAGTGAGTTCGTTGAAACCTTGAAAAACATTGTATTGCGCTTAGTTTGATTAAATTACACAAGCAAGAACTTTGACTTAACTTTGCGCATGTAGTGAGTTCGTTGAAACCTTTAAATATAATAGTTTGTTCTTTTAACATAGCGCATTCATGAGTAATAGATAATCCACACAAATCAACACAATAGATTGACACAAGAACATGTGGAAACCGAAGAACAAATACAAAGTGAAATGTCAATGTACATGTCTCCAAAAGTACATGTATCCAAAAGTACATATATCTCCAAAAGTACATGTATCCAATGAAGTCAATGTACATGTCTCCAAAAGTACATGCACAATGAAGTCAATGTACAAGTCTCCAAAAGTGAATGTATCGAAAAGTACATATATATCCAAAAGTATCCAAAAGCACATCCAAAACTATCCAAGCCACATGTACATGTATCCAAATGTACATATATCCCATAAGACACATCAAAACTCAAGCTTCCTCTTGTTCTTTCTCGACGTTGATCCTCTAGGCACATCTCTAGGATCAGTGTGCGTCTCTGGATCCTGCAAATTAAATATCAATTGTTAAATTCAACTAGATATGTACTAATACTTTAGCTCAACAATTAACTCAACAATTATCAACTTGTGCATGGAAAGTGCATGAAACACTTGGTCACTGAAGTACATCTCACCTCAACTGACAAACGGGATTGCGTTGCTTGTGTAGCAGATGGAGCCATTGGTTGAACATCCAGGATGGTCGAACTAGGGGGGCCAGGAACTGCTCCTGCTGGTGGTGGCTACAATGACAAAATGTTAAAATAGTTAGAAATGCATGAATAAATAATAGATAACAATAATAAACTATGTAAAGATCATGTTGAAATAGTTACATACCTGTGTGTGATCAGTTGCCATTGCAGATGCAGCACTGACTGCTGCATCAACCATCGATGCGAGGTTTTGAGTAGACAACTCGGGTTCCTGATGCAGTAAACATGCAATTCAAACATTAACAAAAACGATTTATGCATTGGATTTCAAGTTAAACAACAAATATCATCAAAGGATATACATTACCATGGTATGAGTAAGCCCATGGTCATGGGCAGCTGGAGTCTTGCTAGGAGTAGGCCACCTCACATACACACGACCCTTGTTCACGAATGGCCTAGCTGGAGATACAAATCCAGGTAATGGTCCAAATGTCTCGGATGGTGCCTACAGTCAGCAAGTGTTCATGTAGTTAGACATGCATGATTCAACAAACAACATGTATTTAAAAAATGACATTTTTAATCGTTTACCTGGAGCCCAAATGTTTCCTCGGATGGTACGACCATGGGTGCTACCTCCACATTAGCTTGCCCCAGTGAAGGATCTGCCATCCACAAGTTTAATAATTGTAAATATTAGACTGTAGATATCATTAGTGGACTAAAATGTAAAGTGTGTGGAAATTAACAAATTAACAAGTATTAAAAAACTGAAATTTTAAAATGTTTACCTCGGTGTGAGATACGGCAATGGGTGCTATATAAGATGGGCCTGCCAAATGGGTAGCATCATGGCCCCCTGTAGAGTATGGAACATCTAACTCTGGGGCGTCGCTTCCGGCATAAAGCATCAACTGCAAGTTCACAAAATTAATATATTAGCTCAAACTATATATATGTGTACAAAGACGAAAATAAATGAAGAATTTATTACAATTAACCATCTACATACCTCACTCAAAAACCCACTGAAGGCAACATCTGAGGCAAGACGATAGCAGGGACGACCACACGATGTGCACTCATGAGGATCAATACTAGGCTGGGGATGTGCCGATTGTCCTGCACTAGTGGATGGTGCTGCACTAGTGGATGGTCCTGCACTAGACGATGGTCCTGCATGGTGATGACCTGGTGTATGTACCACACCAAGGACAGATGTCCCTTCCTCACCCATATGCTGAACCATAGTGCCATGGCGAACAACCTCCCGTGCCAAACTCAAAAATGCATCACGTGTCTGTGGAATAACATGATGTGCAGGTGGGACATCTGGCCTAGGCAACTACCTACAAGGTGCAGGGATAGGGAGATCCTGGTCTCGAAGCCTCGCATTGGGTCGGTTTTGGGGCATCCCCCCACCGATCTCCTGAAACTGCAAGATGTCAAAATAGTTTACATGTTTATGTAACACGAACTCTGCGTACATCTTTCGAAGGAAATACAAGGGAATTTTCCTGTTGTTATGTGGTGGCATATCAAAAACCATGTACCATCTGTCCATCCAGTTATCAACAAATGGTTGAAACGTGCACCACTCAATGGAGATATGAGGCCTATTTGCATTTGGGATTTCCCCCGTCCGAGGGTCCCTAAACAATGCAAATATGAGCACTTTGGATATTTTCAACTTTTTTATTGCATTGTAGTCTAGCCCATCAGCATATTCTTGTCTTTTTCTTTCTCTATATGATGTAATATCATATAGTACATTGCTAGACTCTGAAATGGTGTCAACAATTGCATCCAAGGTTGATGCAAGCGAGCGGCGAATCCTGTTACCACCACGAAAAGCTGCACTAATGCCCCTCAAACGGGAAAGATCAATCAGTATCTCGGCATTTGTGTCCATATCCGCAACTGCAATAAAAACATCAATACAAAAATCATTAGAAACATATACATGGTATATAATGACGTCTCTTCAAAATTGAAAATGTATTAAATCAAACTCAAGTAAGCAATTTAATGGCATTCACTTACATACATTTAAAACTTAAAATTAAACATTTAACAATTAAAAAGTAAGTTTCGTTCAACTTCTTTTTAGAAGTTAAGGCACTTCTTAACCCTCATTGGTGACTTTTCCATGCAAACTTGGATTTAAACTTCTTAGAATTTAGGTGTGTTATTTTGACATGTTTTGGCCTTTACGTCCCTTGCAGAAAACAATATTTCCATCAACTTCATAAGCTAACATTAAATTTATTGATTTCAACATATTATGCCTTATGGTTGGAGGGGAGGACAAAGTGGCATGGAATGAAATGGATATGTATGAGTTTGTCTTGCCAATATGATTACATATGTACTTGAGATGACTATCAATGATTAAGATGTTGAATAATCAACTAGAGATTGTGACTAGAATGACAATAACAACAATGTCAACTTCTCAAAATAGAGACAATTTCTTTCTGCAAAATCGATCTCTACATTGTATGGCAAGTTCAGAAAATTAAATAAAAAACATAGTGATTTTCTATATGAAGTCTTTGAGTTGAATCAACGGTCCCTGAGCGTTGAGTAGATTGATCGAGGGTGTGGATAGGGCAGGCCCGAGAGGCACTTTGTTAATGTGTTTTGGCATTTAGTTAAGGGTGCTTAACTAAGAGGCAATGTATAGCTAGATACACTTGTGATGAAATTTTGATTATGTTCATGGACAAATGATTGTGATGAAATTTTGAAAAACCAAGTTACTAATTTTTTATGCATTTTTTCTATTCACGCTTGTGCATGCATTTCATCTTGTTATGGCCATTTCCGAGGAAAATTATTTAATTAGTATCATGGGAAATGGCCTTTGAGGGTTGGAAATTTGGGTTTCATGTGGATGGATACATTGTAGAAAGGGAGGAGTTCTATTTTTTTCGATTTTTGGTTGGATTAGGAATTTTTGAGTTTTTGAAAAGGGATTCATTGTAATTATTCACTCATCTTGGTTAAGGGAGATGTGAGTTTAATTAGAGATTGGGTTATTCCCAATTTTATAAATATTACAAAATTAGGTTGTTTTAAACTATAAAAAAATGGTAATTTAGGTTAAGAAATGACAAAAAAATGGTATGGGTGAATGAATTACCTGATTACTAAATTGAGCTCTTCCGATACTCCAGGGCACACAAACCGTCCTCGTCCAACCTTGAATTCGCGTTTCTGATGTGTGAAGAGCGTCGCGGGTGGTTGGGGGTGGTCGGGACTGTGTTTTTAAATTGATTTTAGATTTACATAACGCGTACGCATTTTGTAACTACATAACGCGTACGCGTTTTGGCGTTCTATAACGCGTACACGTTGTGGATACCTATCCTACATGTCTAGTGACATGTCAGGCTTGGGTTTTACCTTACCAAGTGCTAGGTATCAAAAACGTGTTATATTTTTATGTATCAGGAACGTGTTCTGAAAAACTAGGATTGCATCTAAAGTGACCCTCATCTTCTTGCACACACCCATATCCAAAATCTCAACTAGATAAGCATAATCCTTTATATTTGGTGATTGAGGCGTTAGCTGAAATCTTTTAATCAGACATTGGTATAGATTGTTAAACATGAGCAATTGAAAAAAAATTATCGACGACGACGAGTGTTACACATAACTTGTTCACTTTGAATTTTGGGCATCAAAGTAGCATGAGAACAATGAAGCAATTTCCAAAATTTGTTTCAGGGCAGTCGTATATTTGCAAAGAAGTCATTTGAAGAGGGTTGATTTCTCTTTGGAAGACCCTATGTGATGTTGGAGGAGTCTTAGGCACCATTTGGAGGGTTGTTTCGGAAAATCTAGGACTTATCTAATGACAAAATTCTACACCATCACCTTTGGAGTCTTTTTTCAAATGGACTCATATGTTGGAGCTTTTACAAATCTTCCACAATAGAAGAAGATTGGGTCAGTTGTATTAGAGGTCTACCCACGATACATGGAGGTTGTGATGATCTAGGTTGCGGGGTGTAATATGAGTAGTTTAGTGGTTTTTGGAAATAGCATTTTTTTTTTAATTTCCCACAGCCGTCAGATATCTGACTACCATTCCAAAGAATCCGACGACTTTGCCATACCACCGACGGCAAATGTCATCAGACTTTTTCTTTTGTTTGTGGGTATATGCGTCGGACATCCGACTGCACTGTGGTCGAATATCCGACATCCAAGAAAGTAACTTAGGTTGGATATCCGACATCCATGTGGTCGGATATCCAACATTCTATAAAGTAATATGTGTCAAATATCCGATGACCATGAGGTCAGATATCTGACCTACTGTAAAGCAATATAAGTCGGATATCCGACAGCCATGTGGTCGGATATCCGACCTCCCAGAAAGTAATTGTGGTCGGATATCGGAGCTGTATATTGAAAGAATTGTAGTCAGATATTCAACATGGTGGTGTCGGATATCTGACAAGATCTTGTTGTCATATATCCACCGAATTTGAACCGATGTTTTAAAAAAGAGAGATTTGTCGGATTGTCGACAACGTGATGTCGAAAATAGGAAATATATGCCATCGAATTTTGGGCTCATATTTGCTTGTGTATGCATATATTTGCACTCGTTGGGTGGAACAATGCATACACTATCATAAAATAACTACTATATAATACATGCAGTCATCACCAAAAAATATATATGTTAAATCAATGATATCTTAACTTCCCGGACTCCATTTGGGATGATACTTTTCTGAACTTAGGAATTTTTTTAGAGAAACTCGAATATGGAATCAGTTTCTTCAAAAACAACACAAATTTTTTCATAAATGGATATGAATGTTGCTTCCCTATATTCCCCTTGAAAATATTTTATTAAAAAAATCTCTCCACTTATTGTCCAAGAAAGAGCTCCGATACCACTTGTAATAAACCTTGATAGATAAAAGATAAAATATAAACCCTTATGTTAAGAATAACCAAAATACATCCACACAATAATATAGAAATGACCCTTAAGGTGGGGCAACACCATCAAATACTCGTTATGGAAATAATCACTCCCTAAACCATGTTTTATACAATAAACTACTCAACATATCCAATATATAATACTCATGTGTTTATTTACTTGATCATGAGTGTTCCTTGGGTCTATGCCAACTACCCCTCGTTATTATATTATTCTTGCTAACTACCTAGTGGGACTATTTATTACCCACCAACTACTAGGTGGGCCTATTCCATGATTATGGTCGCATTTCATATAGTATCCCCCTTGGGTACCTCCCTATATACCCCATACTATACTCCTTGGGTACATTACATTAACACAACCTCTATGCTCCTCTACATTCTTTTTATCTCTCTTCTTAGGCTCACATCCTTCTCTTCCTCATATTACTCTTCTCATACTTATAGTATTTTATTCCTCAACATAATCTTGGTCACTTACAAGTTGAAATTCTAGTTTCCATACTAGCATGGGAGTGCATAACAACAACTCAAATAGTCTAACATGGAATGCATAGCATTGAATGATCCAGTGGGAATGGTCAATTTGAATTTTCATGAAGAGAGTGCATGGGAAAAGAGATGGTTTGACTATCCATAAGGTTTGAATTCTATGGATATGGACTCTCTCACACCCCTCCAATATTTTACTCAACCCGTATTCTCTCATAACTATGGAAGGTGGAGTTCCCCACCAACCACCTCGAACATCCAATGCTTAGTGGTTGAGGTATTTAATAAGGGACATGGTGAAAAGATGTAGTTCAGTAGACTTAGTCAATTCAAGAGACTTGGGATTATGTGTCATATCCTTAAACCCATTTCATCTTCCCCTACAGTAGACTCATATCCCCCCTCATGTTCTTTGCATCTAGCCTTAGGCCTTTATATTGGATTTTAAAATAATATTTACATATCCTGAGAAAACTATGGTAGGTCTACTAGGCTCATGGTATATTGAAAGTATATTTATTGAAAATACATCATTTACATATGGGATCATTTATATAACTTGACTCCTATCAATATATCCACTTTTTTACAGTTAGATCCAAAACATCCAAAGGGTCAAGACTAGCTTACTACAAATTATCAATCTTCTATGCTTCCTCAATTGTCTTATTCACTGAACAAAATTCTTTGTAGGTGAACCAATATTGTTTTGCACCATCCTTACTTGTTCATTATAATAGAGAAAGTATCGATGTTGTACTACTACTACTTGGTGTACCTGCAATCTATGCAAAATTCAAACTTATGGCTATTTTTAGGTGTTTATAAGTTATAATAGTTTTTGCTAATCACTTTCACTCAATCTTTGTTATAATATTTCTTTAAATTCTTTATTTATAGAATTTAATTCTTCTTTGGAGTGAATATGCATCATTGGTGATTTTGAAAAGTGTGGTATCATCTCCTAATTCTAGCCTATAGCATCATTCACTACAAGGAAAATCCCTTCTTGCGGAGGTTATAGAGGAGGTTTTTAGTGTTACAAGATTGGAAAAAACTGTCCAGAAACCCTCCGCTACAACATTTGTCTTTGGTAGAATAGGTTTTTGTGGAGGTTATAACGAGTATTCATATAACTAAAAAAATTGGGCTGCCAGAGGTTTTAGCGGATGTTGTTTATCTAGTGCTTTATATTTTTATAACGCACACCAGTGCGTCTTTTATAATAAAAATGCACAGGTTCCTACATACAACGTAAATGCACCGGTACATATATTATAAATAAAACCCACCAATGCTTATACATGGTAGTGACAACACCGGTATGTACATTCCTTTCCATCACACCAGATGATATGTTTTAATACACACACACCAGTGCATATAGTACATTGTAATAGCACCGGTACGATGTCCAGAATGCACGGGTGCTTCATATATTTTATTAAAGCACTGGCGTGTTTTTATACATGATAGTGACAATGTCGGTGTGTTTGTATACATGATAATGATAACACCGATGTGTATATTCATTTCCAATGCACTGGTCGGTATGTTTTAATGCACACACACCGGTATGTGTACATTGTAATAACACTGATGAGATGTATAGAATGCAATGGTGCTTCATATATTCTGGTGCATTTGTATATTTAAATGGACTTATGCAAATGTTGTATTATGTGCATTGTTATAACCGATCTGTATAATTTACCAATACACAATGGTATGTTTAGTATATCAAGGATCATTGATGAGTATATTATACCCATGAGCACTTGCACATATGATATGTAAAGAGCATCAGTACATTTATTATGTTAAAGAGCACCGGTGGCTAAAATTTGAGTAGGTATCAGTTCATGGAAATGAATAAAAGGCATTGGTTAGTTGAAATAAATAGATTTTGTATGTTCTCATGGTTAAATTTTCCATGTTACAGATATGTAAATATAGTTTTTATATATTTTATAGATTGTGTATGGTGTTGTGCTGATTTTTTCCATGCAAATGATATGTAAATTTTTATTTTTATAAATTTTCAACTAATTATTCAAAAAACAAATATTTCTACAGTAATATTTATTTTTATATTTTAACTATTGTGTTTCAAAAAGTGTGTTAGGTGCACCTTTGTTCATAGTTACAATGTAAAAAGCATTCATGTATTTAATCAATAATGTAACATTTTGCAACATTAGACAATCCAATAGAAGAATAAACCCATTTTATTATATACGAATAAGAATACAAAATATGGAATAACATAAAGGTCGACGATAAGAAAAATGTCATTTTGTCATTGTTACAATTATTGATTACTTATCTTGAGTTATTTGAAATGCTTTGTTCATTAACTTTATTTCGTTCCATATTTTCATTTTCCATCTACAAGCATAAAAATAAAATGTGATGAGTATATATACATTTATAAAATATAATATACATAATTGCGTAAATGGAAAAATGTACAACTTCACACATATTTTGCAAACCATTCCTCATGTTGGTCCTTAATCAATCATGTGTTGGATCCTCTCCATACTTTGTTTCCCATGTGTTTCATACGCCTTGACAAAGCATAGATATAATTAAAGTTTTCTTATTGTTCCATTAATTATAAAATAAGGTACGTTATAAAACAATATCGCTACTTACAATTGTTCAATTAACCCTTGATACTTCAACATATACTAACGACCCTTACCTAATCCAATGTCAATCAAGTGATCAGATGGCTCTACATTGTATGTTATCACCTAATAAAAAACATCCATGTATGATTTTAATTTAATTATGATATTGACATCACGGAAAATATTAAATCTGAAGCAAACCACAAGTACTCACAAACTGTATGCTCAACCCCTTTTTTCCTTGTCACCCTGTATGATGCATTGAATGGGTGCCATTTTATTTTTATTTCTACTACAAAAAAACAATTGAAAATCAATATTTCATGCGATAATTAAGCTCTATGAACATTAAAAATAAACAATTATTGCATACATTTGATGCACATTGATGTTGGAATGACTCCCCCTACGATGTGGTTATGTTCATTTCTTTGACCATCTCATGGTACACCTTTTTTGACATCCATGTTGCCATATTTCTGATATCAAGTCATTCTTCCTCTAGAATTTTAGCAATATTCTTGAGAAATGAAAAGCATAGTGAAAAAATGATAATATTTATATGAAAATAAGCATAGCAAAAATATTAACAAAGTATGTTTTGTATTAGCATGTATATATTTAAGAAAAAATATTTTTACCAGTAATACCATTTAAAATATTTTTGTTTGTTAGTGTATATTTTTTCCATTACAAGTCTCATTGGTATCAGTGCCCATTGCTCTAGAAATGCTTCCCGTAGTTTAATTATAACTTGATTCTTAGATTCATTGGATTGATTTTTGTACTGTAAATGAAAATTATGTCCATACGTTCTTTCCACTATACCCCTCAAATATTTATAAAACTCCCCCCCCCTCATTACATCTAGCACCACTCCAATTGAACTGATGACCAAATCATCAGCATTTGCATTCTTCTTAATTTTTATCTTTTTAAGGCATCTTATTTCCTCGCTCTCTGTCCCTACGGCAACATTCGATAAATTTGAAATCCAAATTTTGTAGCATGATAGCAGTTATTCTTGAGAAGCAATGTTAATAAGAAGTCAAAAAAAAAAACTCATGTTAATCACCTGGTTATACACATAATTCCTCAGTTTGCAATAATTTCTTAAATCTTTTGTTGCTCTTCTTCACTCAGATTACGAACAATCTTATAGATTTTCCTTAATTTTTTTCTTTGCATGACACACATAAACCAATACACATCATTAAAACATACAGATAATTCTAATATATTGCTTTCATATTAAAATTACAAAAATCTTACCATGTTATTTGTGTCGGATGTGTTTCCCTCGCTCCCTTCACTGTAATTTTTATTATGTGATATTTTATGTGCCATATTTTATCAATGAATGCATTGCATACTGAAACACATAAATCATAAAAAAATATTACACAATAAGTAAAGAATTTCATGTAAAAATGTATTCAAGACAAATGGTGGGCATATTATAGAAATTACTCGCCGATGCACCATACAGGATACAATGCACATGTGCGTAATCTATGTATAATACACATCCGAATGGTTTTTATTTTTTTAAATAAACAAATTCAAATGGTGCGTCTTAGAAACATAAACGCACCGATGCATTTTTTTGTAACGTGCATATTGAAAACTACATAAGAGTTTTTCAAAAAAATATGACGGGAACAGTTTGAACAGGTCGGCTTTAAAGTTGAATGAATTATGATATCGGTTCAAGAATTACCCAAAGCCCCATATACTAATATATATAAACAAGAATTTTATCATTGTTGAAAATCAAATATTATTGTGAAATATTAAAAGAAATAGAAAACACAAGGAAAGCAAGAAGAACCCTAGGCTTTGTAGTGATGAAGATAAATCTAAAGTAAGAAGAACACAAGGGTTTGCAATGTTGAAGGTATTTCTTATATTCTCTATTTTATTTAAATAAATTATAAAATTTATGTCATTCTATTGAAGACAAACTTACTTGAAATGACTTATTTGTTGAGTTACATGTGTCCATGATGATAACTTACAAAATTTCTCTTCAAATAAATTGTTGAACAGGTCAAACAACTAAGAAGGGGGGGTTGAATCAGTTGCATACACATTTATAAATTTTATTTCTATACCATAGATTACTCCTTCTAAAGCAGTTTTAAAAAAACTAATGATTATTTTGTCTTCACTAATCATGAATCAACAACCATCAATCACATGAAATGGACATAGACACAAAGTATTTATGAGGAAACCCGTAAAGCGAAAAAACCTCTTCTTTTTGTGATGTAAAGCAAGCAAGCTACTTCAGTTACATCATATTTTTCTGAGCAACTACTAAGATGAGGCTACTACCTCTTTATCTCCAATGCCTACTGAAAGACAGCTTCTACTGCCTGAATGCAAGCTTCAACTTGCAATGAGACTATTAGTCTCCCTAGCTCCTCCCTTCCTCCCTTTAGTACTGGCTTCAACCTCTACGTTTATCTTCTTCAAGAAGAAATTCATCAGCGTTCTATATTTCTCCTTCCAAACTCTGTTTGCCTTTGTGAAAAGCTCTGCCAAATAAAAACAAGTTCCAAAGCCTCTATTCATAAACATTAACAACTTCTACGTTTTTCTCTTTTAAGAAATTATGTCACACGTTTCCAGAATGTTTCAGACTTCCTTTTCAACAGAAACATCCAAGTCATCTGACTAAAGTCATCCACAAATAACAAAAAATATATTTCACCATTTAATCCCGTTGTCCTCATAGGTCCACAAACATCGACATGCACTATTTCCAAAGGTTTTGTTGTAGAGTGTTCTTGGTTTTAAACTTAACTCTAGTTTGTTTACCATGTTGACACTATTTTCAAATAGAACTTGTAAGATTCTTTATGACAGGTAAATCTCTTATTGCTTCCTTTTTGTTTAGCTGAATCATATTTTCAAAGTTAGTATGCCCAAGCCTTTTATGCCACAACCAACTTTCATCTTCATTCCCAAGATAACAATTTTCCTTTTTCTCATCTAATATATAAATATTGCTTGGTGTTCTTGTAGTTGTTCCAACTAACTGATTAGTTTTGACATCTCTGATTTGACAATTTTCAGAATCAAAAATCATATAATGCCCTTGATCACAAGTTTGACTTACACTCAATAAATTGTGTTCCATGTCCTCAATCAGCAAAACATTTTCAGCCATGATATTTTTGTTATTCAGACACACAGTACCTCTTCCAATTATCCTAGCTGATTGGTCATTACCAAATGTAATCGTTCCTTCTTTTCCTTCATCCAAGGTAACAAAATTATGTTTTCTGGCTGTCATATGTTTTGAACATCCACTATCCACACACCATTTTACTTTTTTGATCAGCTTGTAAAGCTAGATTGCAATTTTCAGATTCTAAATGGTCACTTTTCTTTTTCCGACATCTAGTTTTCTTATTAGTGTACTTAGGTTCAGCAGATTTCTGAAAGTTCATTGGACAGTTTCTTGACATATGTCCAAAGTTATTACACCTATGACATTCACCCTCAAACCTTAAAACATCAAATCTATTATAGGAATTGTTCACATTGTTCTGAATGGTTCTATCATGCCTTCTTTCATAATCAAACCTAGATTTGTCATGACTGTTATGTGTAATTATGTTCCTTGAAAAGGCATAACAAAAAGCAGCTTTATGTCCATACTAATAACAAAAGAAACAATATCCATCAAACCTGTTCCGATACTTGTCATAACTTCTTCTATGTACTTCTTTCTTTACTGATTCCATCTACTTGCTAGTGTTTTTCATGTTTGTATGTCATGTACCTGCTTTTTCAAAACTTGTGCTAGTACTTGCATTAGTAGCTTCAGATCTATAACCAATTCCAGTTTTGTCATTTGTTGGTATTTGATTACTAATTATCTATTTCAAAATATTTGAACTGTCATCCATGTTATTTACTTGTAACTTCTTTCTTAATGAAACAACTTCAAGTTTCAGGCCATCATTTTCTTTATCCTTTTCTATAAGCAAATTGTTTAGTGCTTCTTCAGTTACTCTAGCTTCTTCTGTTTTGAGCTTAAAATCAATTATCATAGTTTCGGTGCTTTCTATCAACTTGTTAGATTTCTGTATCTCATTTTCAAGAATCTTAATTTCTTCTTTGAAATGTTTACACTCTCTTCTTACCTTTCTAAGTTCTGTCAAAGCACTTACAAGTTTAGCTTCCAAATCAACTTTACCTTCTTCTTCTTCACTAAATTTATCATTCTGATTTTCTATAGCCATAAAAAGTCTTATATCTTAGCTAACATCACTTTCATCTCTTTCTAAAGAATCACTATCATCTTTAATAAGTAGACTTTTCTTTTTATATGAGTTTCTTTGAAAAGACTTCTTATACTTGTTCTTGTATTCTTTACTCTTTCTATTGCTTTCTTCTTCACCATCAGAATGCTTATTGAAAGGACACTTGGAAGCAAAATGTCTTATTCTACAACAACCAAAACATTTAAGGGGAAACTTACCTCTGTATTTGCTAGTACCCTTTTTCAGATTTTTGACAAAATTAGCTTCTTCCATATCCTCTTCTGAATCCTCATGATTGTTGGTTTCTGCTTCAACCTTTTTCTTGTACTTCTTTGCTACCCTGAAAGCTGCTTCTTTCTTGAAAGAATTCTCACCAGAGGTCCTCATCTCATATGCTATTAGTATCCCGTGTAATTCTTCCATTTCTAAAGTAGCAAGATCAGTTCTTTCTTCTAAAGCAGATATTTTTGGATCAAATTTTACAGGTAGAGATCTAAGTACCTTGTGTACAATATCAACATTTTTAACTTTTTCTCCCAGACCTCTAATTGCATTAACTGCTTCATCAATACGAAGGAGATAAGTTGCTATATCTTCAGATTCTTCCATTTTTAAACTTTCAAAATGACTCCTATATGACTGTAACTTAGCATTCTTCACCTTAGTATCTCCTTCATAAACATTGTTTAGCTTGTTCCATAATTCTTTCGCACAAGCATAGTGCATAATCTTAACAAATTTTGAGCCTGCTAAACCTCCAAGTATTGCATACATAGCTTTGGAATTAATTTCATAAATTTTCTTACCTACAACATCTATTGGAATGGTTGCTGGAACATTATATTCATTCAGTACAACTTGCCAAACATCTACTCCTTAAGTCTGCAAAAACAATTTCATGCTAATACTCCAAAAGGCATAATTATGTCCATCAAATAGAGGTAATCCATGTTTTGTGAATTCAGATTTCTTATCCATCATAAAATATCAAACTTCCAGTGATTAAACTGAGTTCTAAAGTAACCTCGCTCTGATACCAACTGTTGAACAAGTCAAGCAACTAAGAGGGGGGGGGTGAATCAGTTGCATACACATTTATAAATTTTATTGCTATACCATAGATTACTCCTTCTAAAGCAGTTTAAAAAAAACTAATGATTATTTTGTCTTCACTAATCATGAATCAACAACCATCAATCACATGATATGGACATAGACACAAAGTATTTATGAGGAAACTCGTAAAGGGAAAAAACCTCTTCTTCTTGTGATGTAAAGCAATCAAGCTACTTTAGTTACAACATATTTTGTCTGAGCAACTACTCAGATGAGGATACTACCTCTTTATCTCCAGTGCCTACTGAAAGACATCTTCTACTGCCTGAATGCAAGCTTCAACTTGCAATGAGACTGTTAGTCTCCCTAGCTCCTCCCTTCCTCCCTTTAGTATTGGCTTCAACCTCTGCATTTATCTTCTTCAATAAGAAATTCAATACCATTCTATAGTTCTCCTTCCAAACTCTGTTTTCCTTTTTGAAAAGCTCTGCCAAATAAAAACAACTTCCAAAGCCTCTATTCATAAACATTAACTGTTGATATTTTCCTATACTCCATCCTAGTCCTAACAGCATTTTCCATTTTTGCATTTTCAGTTATGCATGTAATTGCATGCATCCCAGTCATCAGTCCCAGCACTTAGCCCTTAGTAAGCTAGCCCCGGGAGCTTCTTTCTGATCCGTTTTAGCCCTCCTAGTGCTTAGTGCACCCTCCTTTCACCTACCACTTGTGAAAGGTGCCCTCTCTCACCTACCACTCAATTTCACTTCAGTTAGTTGAGTTATCTTTAGATCTTTCCTTGATTTAAGGCTAGATTGACTCCTCAACTGACTGTATCACTCCGATGGACCTCCAGTGATACTAGACTGCCTATTTTGACTCCAATTATCTCCTCATGCGCCCTCCACTGAGCCTCCTTCATTCAGTTAGTTCCTCCATGTGTCGGTTACCCTTACCACCCTCAGTTAGACTCAGTTTGACACCTGGTTGACAGTTACTTGTGCATTAATGACTCCACCGATGATGATCAGGACTCCTAGTGGTGTACTGTTGACACTCCACTAATGATGATGATGACTCCTAGTGCAGTTTAGCCATGCCCATGCAGGCTAATTCGAATTGCCACCTTGGCATTCGAATCCTCACCACTGTATTATTTATTTGTCCATATTGTGATTAATGAATTAGTGTGTGATGTTATTCTGCTTCTATCTGAGTTCTACTGTATCATAATTCTGTTGCTCCTTTACACTGCATTGACCACTCTTCTTCTATTTTCCTGCTTAATCTTAATCTTTCTTGTGAGGTATACATCTGCTCTTAGATCTGCTGTGAGGATTTTCACATGGTATCAGAGCCTGTTGAGAGTATTGTCCATCTCCATTCCTGAGAGTTTTTTGCAATTTATTATCAAGATTTCGAGTGCAGCAGTTTCTGCATTTTTGCAGCAGTGGCAGTTGCAGACATTTTCAATTGTTTTGCAGGTCTTCTAAAATAGCTTCCATGAATTCGGAATATATTACTCCTATTTCTCCATTCAACGATAATGAATGGAAACCACAGATGATAGCACATTTGAAGAGACATGGTCTCTTTGATTATTGTTTTGAAAGAGAGTTCGAATCCTCTGAAGAAGAGAATGACTGGTTAAATGAAGGTGATAGAGCCTATGCAGCCATGTTGTGTCACCTACCCAAATTCTGAGAATATTATTTATTTGCAAAATACTTTATGTTAAATTATAATTACAAAGTTTTGTAATTATGACCAAGTTTGGTCTAGGGTGAATGTAATTACTGATTATTATTATTTAATAAATTAAAATAGGATACAAACACTCAAGGGAACTGTTAAATGAGTGTTCACTGACCCACTAGGAGGAATGGAAGCTGTTAGAAGGTATGGGACAGATGGCAGCATTTGCACTTCACCATCAGTTGTTGGTTATGGGACAACTACCCCTAAATTTGTGGCATTATCCCCCAGGTGGGTGGAAGTGAGCAGGCAGCTCATTAATGATCAGTTAACCACTAAAAGGCCTAGGAAGCCTACATAAGGCAATTCAAATTGGGAAGGAAGCCCTTACAATTTTTTCTGTAGAAATATTCCTCAAGTGCATTAGGTGATCACTGAGAGATTCGAATAGGGAGGCTATGTGAGAGTGCAACTGTGAGTCTGCTAATTATACTAAGAAGGCAAACCAGAGGTGCTGGAGCAGGTCTCTTTGACTACTGAGTCTTGATGACTGGACAATCTACATTCTATTGCAAGCTGATGTACTAAGGCTTCTCCAGAATCTTCCTCCTGGTGGTTTAGTGAACAGGCTCGGAGGTCCTAAGGCAAGTAACTTGGCTGTCTTCAGGAATAGGTTGGGTGGAACAGGTTCCTTGGGCTGTTTTTTCTCCTATAGTCAACCAGGTTTTACTATTCCAACTTTTGTTTATAGTTAAATGTTTCTACATTATAGAATTATTAAACTCAATCATGCAAAAGAAATTATTTTATTTTCTGATCTAAGTATGATTATGAATGAAAAAGCTTGGTGAAATAATTGAATCGATATCCATCTCTATATTTTTCCCCATGCTGTTCTCTGCATCGTACTCCAGTATAGAGAAGTAAATTAAGAAAGATAAGTGATAGGATGAATTCCATTGATTGGGAAGATGATTACAGTAATGTTCTTGTTAAAATTATGTCCTATATTTAAACACGGTAAACATTACAGTATAGCATCAACAGCAATATAGAATTCGTTTAATTAATACATGAAAGAAAAACACAGTATGTTTCTGCACAATTCTATATATTTCTTTTAACTCTATTTATTTTAGATACTAAGCAAATGCACATCAATATTATACATTTCATGTTTTTCAAGCAATTGTATTTTCAAGAATTATAGCAGTTGCAAGAATTAATCTATGTATAGATTTATTACAATTATACATGTTTTAGTTCTTCACTAACTTTCACTTTTGATTTCAATTACTGAATATCTACACAGTAGTATCAAACCCTAAGATACTACAGACCCTAGTTCTGTTTACACAGTTCATAATTTTTCTTCTCAAGCCTTTCATCGCAAACTTTAGACTTTTCTTTTCTAAGTCTAGTAACTTTAGATTTTCCAAACCCTAACTAACATTCCGAGACTACTACAAGACAGTAAACTTCACTTAGCAGAAAGCACGATTATGTACCAATGTTTATTGATAGCTTATAAACCTAGTAAGAACACATACATGACATCGAAAACATTTAATACATAGGTTAAGTCTCGGGTACAAAACTCAGTACAAAAACCAGATAGTGAACGAAAGCTACAGGTAGGTTCGCATTCGTAAATCAAAACCAAACACTGTGGCATAGCCATTCCAAAAATACTTGATAGCCGAACTTATCTCATCACATTTCCAAAACATAGTAATCAACAACAATGATGAAGTATAGAGAACAACTATCTATAGTCAATTATCGTTGCTCGACACCACCTTAACCATTTTTTGCACAATTCTCAAACATTACTTTGAAAACACAACTTTCCATAATAAAAAAACGAGTCATTGTTTATAAATGCAAAAGAACCCTCGGTTCTGGTTTTAACATTCAAAAAGTATAACAGAGTTTACATTACGAACGACCTATCAAGGTTCCCAACATTACACAAAACGTTTAAACGAGGACAAGATCCATAAACTACACAGGGTTTTACCCTTGATTTTTATAGCTGTACAAAAACGAATGTGAAAGTTCTTATCAACGACGCAACATGCATCAAATAGCCAAATAACAACTTAAAACAAATGAAGGTTACCCTCTGTACAGTAGGTATCAAACTAAGACTCTAGAACTCAACACTAGGCCATCACCGAAAACAAAGTCGAATAGTTCCAACTCTCGACATATGATAGTCACCAGCAAACCATGCAAAAGGGCACCTACGAGGTTTTCGAGAACCACCGGAGCTTACCAAGAAGCAGTAGAAGATTTCCATTTTCCAATTCTTATGCATAGGAATCGTTCCATGAAGTGGGTACCTGCAAAGTTCACAGTTCGAAGAGGTTAAAACATTAAAATGCAAGAATGAAAACAAGTAAAACAGTACTAGCATCACTGTTGTCAGAACTTACCATTTGAAAAGGAAGCCTTGAACTTTGGCACACCATACAATAAAAACGACGAAGCCTCATGGCACTTGACAAAGAAGATCTTTTCACAAAAACTGAAGTATCGAAACACAGTTCAACTATGAACTCAACAACTAACAAAAGAAAAACCACACACAACTTCCAGGGTGTATCGTAGTGCTATGGCACAAGATTGAGAGGCTGCAACAATTAAAACTATCCTCACAGGTCCAAGGTTTGAAACCGAGGAAGGAGTCCTCCTCTCCACCAACTCTAAAACCCTACATTGTAGCAGAAGGTCGGCTCCACGACCTTCAACCAAAACCGCAACAATGAATGTCGAAAACCATTTTTCCATTACTTACCAATGCGTGGATAGGGTTTCATTCACAGCCCCAGATCTTGCAGAGATCAACGGTGGGAGATCTGCCAGTTAAGGCACGTCGATTTTTTAACCACGTTTGCAATCAATATTGCATTAATTACTCCAGCTACCTTTTTCCAAGTAAGCAGATCGAGATCCAGTGCATGGCACAGCTCAGATTGTTGTAGTGCTCATTTCAAACACAAACCACGTGATTACCTTACAACTGGGCTTCCACATCACTTAACCGTGGAACACGTTAATGCTAGGCCTGTCAACGCCAACTTGGAAAGCATGCCAAGTTAATACCCTGTCAACATCAAAATGATTACATTGTTAAACCGTGGATCGTATTTCATATCATTCTCTATAGTTTATTGTTATGTATTGAACAATTGTATTATATGCCAAGGTATGGTGTGAATGTATAGTCACCTTATAATGTTAATATTTCATTACTAAGGCTCGTGCATATATATTTATAGAATAAAGCTTAGCCATATATCTATATTGTTAATCATTTGATAATAGAGTCCATAGATATAGTTCGGATTCTAGCTATGCAATGTATATTTAGATATTGTGTACATCATATATTTCATACAATAGCTATGAATCTCCATTTCATAATAATAGTGTGAGTCTATAGTTATAGATAAGTGATACACTTTTTAATATGCTAGCCATGTATTACAAAGTATAATTGATAGATGTAATACCTAAGGTATAGTTTAATTGGTGACATTATTCACTATAATGCTGAGTTCATAACACTAGTCACTAGATCGTTCATACATTAACTGTGTAATGATATTAATGAATTTCGGACTTAGAATCGTCTAAGTTCTGTAGAATTAAGACGTAATGATAGTTATAGAGTATAAATACTATCTTCTACAAGCTTTTTAATAGCTTCATCAATAGATATTATTATCACTGTTTTTATAATAATGATAATAGTCGCATGATAATAATTGCAGCATTATAATAAATACTTGGACGATGTGAATTTATAACACTGAAGAGCTTTGTAAGTCAACACACAAACTAGATTTAAGAACCAAGTATCCATACCTCCAGTAACTTGTTTCGCAAGTACTTAGCATTCTAATTCTACAATGACGATGAATTGAAAGACACTTGTACTCTTAACACACGTTGTCGTAGAATTTCTTACCTGCGGTCTGCACATGGAAACAGGATTTAAATGCCTTAGCTAAAAGTAGCTAAGTAAACTCCAGGGTACCTCGTAGGACCCCTTCGTCAACATACAAACAAATTGTCAATACATCATCAAGAACATCATAACAGTACAAACTGTAAACAGCATGTAATCATATTTAGAACTTAAGCAAATTTGTAAATTATATTCGTATGCATATTCATAAAAATTTCTTTCGTTAAGGAGATTAACATCTGCTTAAATATGAAATAGAAAATACAATTATGACATGTCATCGTTATTAATTATCTTAGTTAAGAAATCTAATTAATTTATATGTTCTGCATTAATGAATTTGATAATTGTTGCTATTATAAAATAAAAATAAAAAATTGGTATTTTTGGGATGTTACATGTTGTATGCTATGTCTCGATGCATGGTACCCCACTTCCTTTCTACTGAATCTCCAAAAGAGCTATGGGCCCATCTGGATGAAATATTTGGAAAACAGAATGAAGGGATTGGTCCAAACCATTTCAAGAGCAAGCCCACTGTTGCATTCGCCCTCCTTGATGGTCTCTCTTATCATGAATCAGTATCAAACATATCTCATATTGAATTTGTCCACAAAGAAGAAGAACTTGCAGATTCTACACTCATGCTCCAAATTTCTTCTATTTCGAATTTTGTGCCAACTCACACTCTAGAAACTGTATAGGTTCTTATATCCTCTCTTGCACAAGAGTCTGTTGGTTTGCATCATGATCTACTGAATGTTTCAGAGGTCAAATCAACAATTGGAGGTAATGCATTCGCTCTCCTTGATCACTCACCTCTTATGTACTACTATATGATCATTTGTACATGCTCTTAGAAGTTTATTGAAGATGCAGGCCATTTCCATTTGCTTGGGATAACTTCTCATGCATTTTATGGTTTAGATCTCACCTCTAATGGTTCAAAGGAGATCTTAAGAAACCATTTTTCAAGTCTTGGATCTGATTTGGATTCGAAGCAATCACTGACATTTCATGGTTCTTTTGGGTATAATCTCACCTATGATGGTTCAAAGGAGAAAACAAAAGACTATATGCACATTCTTGGATTTGATCCTAACTCAACTGATTCGAATCACAGGTTCCAGGATCATCCTCATACTTTTGGATTTGTTCTCATCACATTCGATCTGAAGAGAAAGTACAAGCACATGCTTTTTGAGCATGAACCACTTCTTCCCAAGAAGAAGATACCTCTAGACATATGACCAAGCATCACACCTGCTTGAGTTTGGAGCATTTATTTTTGGTGTGCCTTACAGTCTATTTTGAGGGGGGGGTATTTTTCCCATGAGGTTTTCCCCATTTCCTCGGTTTATTGACTGTTATTATTATTCATTGTATTGGGTGACCTTTGGTCTCAGTTACCAGGGCCCAGGATGGATTAAGGGGGGGTGTTGGGATTTTCCTATACTCCATCCTAGTCTCATCAACATTTTCCATTTTTGTATTTTCAATCATGCATGCAGTCATGCAATTGCATGCATCCCAGTCATCAGTCCCAACACCTAGCCCTCAGTTAGCTAGCCCTGGGAGCTTCTTTCTAATCAATTTTAGCCCTCCTAGTGCTTAGTGCGCCCTCCTTTCACCTACCACTTGTGAAAGGCGCCCTCTCTCACCTACCATTCAGTTGCACTTTAGTTAGTTGAGTTATCTTTAGATCTTTCCTTGATTTAAGGCTAGATTGACTCCTCAACTAACTGTACCACTCTGATGGACCTCCAGTGAGACTAGACTACCTATTTTGACTCCAGTTAGCTCCTCATGCGCCCTCCACTGAGCCTCCTTCATTCAGTTAGTGCATCCATGTGCCAATTACACCTACCACGCTCAGTTAGACTCAGTTTGACACCTGGTTGACAGTTACTTGTGCATTGATGACTCCATCGATGATGATCAGGACTCCTAGTGGTGTATTGTTGACACTCCACTGATGATGATGATGACTCCTAGTGCAATTTAGCCATGCCCATGTAGGCTAATTCGAATTGTCACCTTGGCATTCGAATCCTCACCATTGTATTATTTATTTGTCCATATTGTGATTAATGAATTAGTGTGTGTTGTTTTTCTACTTCTATCCGAGTTATACTGTATCATAATTATGTTGCTCCTTTACACTGTATTGACCACTCTTCTTCTATTTTACTGCTTAATCTTAATCTTTCTTGTGAGGTATACATCAGCTCTTAGATCTGTTGTGAGGATTTTCACATTAACAACCTCTGTGTTTTTCTCTTTTAAGAATTTATGTCACACATTTCCAGAAATCTATCATTATTTAGTTAAAAGCCAACCCAACCAGAGATTTGAAACATTTTTTCTCAAACCAATTTCACCCACGCAAGAGGGAACTTCATTGAGAGAGTTTAGCACAATTTTTCATTTAATTCATCTCTCCACGTACTCTCTTTCAAGCTAAAACGTATTTAGCTGATTGAGTATCAGTTTTTAAAAAAAAACTCAAAACCCTTCACCTTTGCGTTTCTTTCTATCAACCCTTAAAGATTTGAAAACGGTTTTTCAGTTCAACGAAATTACATCAAGAATTATTTTTTGTGTTAGTTGTTGTAACTATATTAACAGATTTCTTTTAATCAACTCTTTCCAGAAAGTGAAACACATAATGAAAACTTGTTTAATCATACGAGCTTTGGCGCTTTAACTTCTTGAATGAGAGTCACTTTGCCATATGGCCTGTCATAAGACCAACACATTTCCAAATATTGGATGGTCATCATGTTTGTTTGACCAAAAACCTCCAATTGATTTATGCCATATGTTAAAAAGCTAAAACACTCAATATATTTGCTTAAGAGAATTTAACCTTTAAACCTTTGGTTAATGAATGATGAAACTAGCACTTAAAACTTAAGTGTTGACGTTAAGTTTTGTCTATATATAATTCCAGTCATCAAACCCATAATCACGATCTGCATATGATTGCAATCCAAGTCCATTAAAAGGTTTCATTTAATCAGGTTTCATTTTGACATTAATGACAATAACCATTCACCCTGTCATTTGTAATCTGGCGAACAAACTCCTCTTTTGTCATCTGTCCTTTGTAATCTAGCCAACAAACTCCCCCTTTGGCATTGCTGGCAAACTGAAACCTGTTCTCCCCCTTTTGTCATCGATGTCAAAGGATCAATCATGCTCCCCCTATCAAAAATACCAAGAAATACCAAGAAAAGAGCTTAAACAACACCAACACCCCCTATTAAAAAGACATGAACCTGTGCAAACTGTAACCTACCAGGAAAAAGTATTGTAGAGGGGCCAAAAATCTGATAACAGAGCTGAAAGATACACCATGGAAACCTGCAATCCTGAGTATAATGAAAGAGAAAAATAACTACAGAAGATAAACCCCCAACTAATTCCTGAGACTCTCAAATTGCATTTTAGGTAAAGGTTTAGTAAATATATCAACAATCTGATTCTTTTTACCAACATATTCCAACTTAATGGTATTACTCAAGACCTGCTCTCGAAGAAAATGAAATTTAATAGGGATATGTTTCGTTTTGGAATGCATAACTGGGTTTTTAGAGATAATAATGGCACTGGTATTGTCACAGAAGATAGAAATGGGATCATCATAATGAATGTATATCTCTGATAACATTTGTTTCATCCAAGGAACCTGAGTCCAACAATTTGTAGTTGCAATGTTATTTGTTTCAGCTGTAGAAAGGGAAACTACTAATTGTTTCTTGCTAGACTAACTCACAAGACATCCTCCAAGATAGAATGTTGGTCCACTAGTACTCTTCCTGTCATCAACACAACCTGCCCAATCAGCATCAGTGCAAGCATACAAATCAAGCCGATTACCTTTAGGATACCATAGACCATATTCTGTTGTGCCCTTAAGATATCTGAGAATTCTTTTGACTGCAAGTAAATGAGAAGCTTTAGGAGAGGCCTGAAACCTAGCAACTTGACAAACTGCATGCATAACATCGGGCCGTGTAGTTGTAACATATAGAAGACTACCAATCATAGATCTATACATTGTCTGCTCAACATTTTCAGAATCATAAATTTGACTTAACTTACATCCAGTAACCATGGGAGTGCCAACTGGTTAACAATCCTACATTTGAAACTTCTTGAGCATTTCATTGATATATTTAGTTTGAGAAATGAAAATACCTTTATCAGATTGAGTAATTTGAAGACCAAAGAAAAATTTCATTCACCAAGCATGGACATCTCAAATTCATTCTGCATACTTTCAGCAAACTGTTGGCTAAGTTGATCATTATCACTTCCAAAAATAATATCATCTACATAAATCTCAACAAAGACCAAACTATTATGCTCTTCTTTAATATAAATATTACTGTCAGTGTTACCTTTTATGTATCCTTGTTGCCTTAAGTATTTATCAAGCCTGGAATACTAAGCTCTTGGAGCTTGCTTTAGCCCATACAAAGCCTTTTTCAACCTGTACACATGATTTTCTGCTTCTTGCACCTGAAACCCATCTGGTTGTTCCATGTATACTTCTTCCTCTAATTCACCATTTAAAAATGCAGATTTTACGTCCATTTGATAAACTTTAATGTGCTTGGAACTAGCATAAGCCAAAATCAGCCTAATAGATTCCATTCTTGCAACAGGAGAAAAATTTTCTCCATAATCTATGCCTTCTACCTGTGCATACCCTTTACAAACCAGTCTAGCTTTATTTCTAGTCACTTTACCTGCTTCGTCCAACTTATTTCTGAAAACCCATTTAGCCCCAATCACATTCTTATTTAAAGGTCTAGGAACCAATTCCCATGTCTCATTCTTTTCTATTTGACTAATCTCTTCTTTCATTGCTTTCATCCAGTATTCATCTTTAATTGCTTCTTTAACATTCTTGGGTTCAAACAGAGAGAGTAATGATATAACCTGTTCGTGATTTGAAATAAATTCTTGCTTTTTGCTTCTAGTTTCAACACCTGCATTTATATCACCAATGATTTGTTCTTCAGGATGATTTCTTTGTACATTTTTGTTTGGAGTCTTATATGGAGTTGACCCCTGCAACAGTTTGCTTCTAGTTTCAACACCTTCATTTATATCACCAATGATTTTCTCTTCAGGATGATTTCTTTGTACATTTTTGTTTGGAGTCTTATATGGAGTTCACCCCTGCAACAGAGTGGGAATTAGATTTTCATTGTTAGCTGATTTAGTTTCCTCTATATCACTTGATTCTTCTTCCATTTTCCGCTTGTCATATATTTCATATATCTTATGATATTTCTTTTCAATTTTGGATTTTAAAAATAGATTCATCAAATTTAACATCTATGGCTTCAACAACTTTCTTCAATCTGAAATTGTAGCACTTATAAGCTTTCCTTGAGCATGAATATCCAACTAAAATACCTTCATCGGTTCTAGAATCCAACTTTCCCATGTTTTTATCAACTTTCTTTATGTAACACTTACTACCAAATATTCTAAAGTGTTTTACACTTGCTGGTCTACCTTTCCATAACTGATAAGGTGTTTTGTCATAGTTATTTCTCAATGAGCTTCTATTCATAATATGAACAGCAGTATGGATAGCTTGAGGCCAAAGTATGTTACTAAGTTTAGATTCATTTAGCATTGTTCTTGCCATCTCCATAACAGTCCTATTTTTCCTTTTAACCACACCATTTTGTTGAGGTGTTTCAGTGACAGAAAAATGTCTTTTGATACCATTATCATCACAATACTTACTAAATTATTTAGAAACAAACTCTCCCCCATTGTCTGATCTTAAGCATTTAATTTTCATGTCAATTTCATTTTCAGTCAACTCTTTGAAAATTTGAAAACAATTGAATGTTTCAGACTTCTTTTTCAACAGAAACATCCAAGTCATCCGAGTAAAGTCATCCACAAACAACAGAAAATATCTTTCACCATTTAATCATGTTGTCCTCATAGGTCCACAAACATCAACATGCACTATTTCCAAAGGTTTTGTTGTAGAGTGTTCTTTGGTTTTGAACTTAACTCTAGTTTGTTTACCATGTTGACACTGTTTGCAAATAGAACTTGTAAGATTCTTTATGACAGGTAAATCTCTTATTGCTTCCTTTTTGTTTAACTAAATCAGATTTTCAAAGTTAGTATGCCCAAGCCTTTTATGCCACAACCAACTTTCATCTTCATTCCCAAGATAACAATTTTCCTTTTTCTCATCTAATATATAAATATTGCTCGGTGTTCTTGTAGCTATTCCAACTAATTGATTAGTTTTGACATCTCTGATTTGACAATTTTTCAGAATAAAAAATCATATAATTCCCTTGATCACAAGTTTGACTTACACTCAATAAATTGTGTTCCATATCCTCAATCAGCAAAACATTTTCAGCCATGATATTTTTGTTATTCAAACACACAGTACCTCTTCCAATTATCCTAGCTGATTGGTCATTACCAAACGTAACCGTTCCTTCTTTTCCTTCATCCAAGGTAACAAAATTATGTTTTCTTCCTGTCATATGTTTTGAACATCCACTATCCACACACCATTTTACTTTATGATCAGCTTGTAAAGCTAGATTGCAATTTTCAGATTCTAAATGGTCACTTTTCTTTTTCCAACATTTAGTTTTCAAATTAGTGTACTTAGGTTCAGCAGATTTCTGAAAGTTCATTGGACAGTTTCTTGACATATGTCCGAAGTTATTACACCTATGACATTCACCCTCAAACCTTAAAACATCAAATCTGTTATAGTAATTGTTCACACTGTTTTGAATGGTTCTATCATGCCTTCTTCCATAATCAAACCTAGATTTGTCATGACTGTTATGTGCCATTATGTTTCTTGAAAAGGCATTACAAAAAGCAGCTTTATGTCCATACTTATAACAAAAGAAACAATATCCATCAAACCTGTTCCGATACTTGTCATAACTTCTTCTATGTACTTCTTGCTTTGCTGATTCCATCCGCTTGCTAGTGTTTTTCATGTTTGTATGTCCTGTACCTTCTTTTTCAAAACTTGTGCTAGTACTTGCATTAGTAACTTCAGATTTATAACCAATTCCAGTTTTTTCATTTGTTGGTCTTTGATTACTAATTATCTGTTTCAAAATCTTTGAACTATCATCCATGTTATTTAATTGTAACTTCTTTCTTAATGAAACAACTTCAAGTTTCAGACCGTCATTTTCTTTATCCTTTTCTATAAGCAAATTGTTTAGTGCTTCTTCAGTTACTCTAGCTTCTTTTGTTTTGAGCTTTAAATCAATTATCATATTTTTGGTGCTTTCTATCAACTTGTTAGATTTATGTATCTCATTTTCAAGATTCTTAATTTCTTCTTTGAAATGTTTACACTCTCTTCTTACCTTTCTAAGTGCTGTCAAATCACTTACAAGTTCAGCTTCCAAATCAACTTCACCTTCTTCTTCTTCACTAAATTTATCATTCTAATTTTCTATAGCCATAAAAATTCTTATATCTGAGCTAACATCACTTTCATTTGTTTCTGAAGAATCACTATCATCTTTAATAAATAGACTTTTATTTTTATATGAGTTTCTTTGAAAAGACTTCTTATACTTGTTCTTGTATTCTTTACTCTTTCTATTGCTTTATTCTTCACCATCAGCATGCTTATTGAGAGGAAACTTGGAAGCAAAATGTCCTATTCTACAACAACCAAAACATTTAAGAGGAAGCTTACCTCTGTATTTGCCAGTACCCTTTTTCAGATTTTTGACAAAATTAGCTTCTTCCATATCCTCTTATGAATCCTCATAATTGGTGGTTTCTGCTTCAACCTTTTTCTTGTCCTTCTTTGCTGCCCTGAAGGCTGCTTCTTTCTTGAAAGAATTCTCACTAGAGGTCCTCATCTCATATGCTATTAGTATCTCGTGTAATTCATCCATTTCTAAAGTAGCAAGATCAATTCTTTCTTCTAAAGCATATATTTTTGGATGAAATTTTACAGGTAGAGATCTAAGTACCTTTTGTACAATATCAACATTTTTAACTTTTTCTCCTAGACCTCTCATTGCATTAACTACTTCATCAATACGAAGGAGATAAGTTGTTGTATCTTCAGATTCTTCCATTTTTAAACTTTCAAATTTACTCCTATATGACTGTAACTTAGTATTCTTCACCTTAGTATCTCCTTCATAAACATTTTTCAGCTTGTCCCATAATTCTTTCGCACAAGCACAGTGCATAACCTTAACAAATTTTGACCCTCCTAAACCTCCAAGTATTGCATACATAGCTTTGGAATTACTTTCATAAAGTTTCTTACCTGCAACATCTATTGGAATGGTTGCGGGAACTTTATATTCATTTAGCACAAATTGCCAAACATCTACTCCTTGAGTCTGCAAAAACAATTTCATCCTGATACTCCAAAAGGCATAATTATGTCCATCAAATAGAGGTAATCCATGTTTTGTGAATTCGGATTTCTTATCCATCATTAAAGATCAAACTTCTAGTGATTAAACTGAGTTCTGAAGTAACCTCGCTCTGATACCAACTGTTGAACAGGTCAAGCAACTGAGAGGGGGGGGGTGAATCAATTGCATACACATTTATAAATTTTATTGCTATACCATAGATTACTCCTTCTAAAGTAGTTTAAAAAAAACTAATGATTATTTTGTCTTCACTAATCATGAATCGAAAACCATCAATCACATGAAATGGACATAGACACAAAGTATTTATGAGGAAACTCATAAAGGGAGAAAACCTCTTCTTCTTGTGATGTAAAGCAAGCAAGCTACTTCAGTTACATCATATTTTGTCTGAGCAACTACTCAGATGAGGCTACTACCTCTTTATCTCCAACGCCTACTAAAAGACAGCTTCTACTGCCTGAATGCAAGCTTCAACTTGCAATGAGACTGTTAGTCTCCCTATCTCCTCCCTTCCCCCCTTTAGTACTGGCTTCAACCTATGCGTTTATCTTCTTCAAGAAGAAATTCATCAGCGTTCTATAGTTCTCCTTCCAAACTTTGTTTGCCTTTGTGAAAAGCTCTGCCAAATAAAAACAAGTTCCAAAGCCTCTATTCATAAACATTAACAACCTCTCCGTTTTTCTCTTTTAAGAATTTATGTCACACGTTTCCAAAAATCTATCATTAGTTAGTTAAAAGCCACCCAACCAGAAATTTGAAACATTTTTTCTCAAACCAATTTCACCCACGCAAGAGGGAACTTCATTGACAGAGTTTAGCATGATTTTTCATTTAATTCATCTCTCCACATACTCTCTTTCAAGCTAAAACGTATTTAGCTGATTGAGTATGAGTTATAAAAAAAAACTCAAAACCCTTCACCTTTGCATTTCTTTCTATCAACCCTTAAAGATTTGAAAACGGTTTTTCAGTTCAACGAAATTACATCATGAATTTCTTTTTGTGTTAGTTGTTGTAACTATATTAACAGATTTCTTTTAATCAACTCTTTCGAGAAAGTGAAACGCATAATGAAAACTTGTTTAATCATACGAGCTTTGGCGCTTTAACTTCTTGAATGAGAGTCACTTTGCCATATGACCTGTCATAAGACCAACACATTTCCAAATATTGGATGGTCATCAGTTTGTTTGGACAAAAACCTCCAATCGATTTATGCCATATGTTAAAAAGCTAAAACACTCAAATGTATTAGCTTAAGAGAATTTAACCTTTAAACCTTTGGTTAATGAATGATGAAACTAGCACTTAAAACTTAAGTGCTGACGTTAAGTTTTGTCTATATATAATTCCAGTCATCAAACCCATAATCACGATCTGCATATGATTGCAATCCAAGTCCATTAACAGGTTTCATTTTAACCAGGTTTCATTTTGACATTAATGACAATAACCATCCGACAATAACCATTCACCTTGTCCTTTGCAATCTGGCCAACAAACTCCCATTTTGGCATCTGTCCTTTGTAATGTGGCCAACAGAAATCTCTCTCCAAACTCTTCCCTGGTAAACCTCTCTTGCATGGGTCACTCCTCAAAGTTTTGTCCAAATAAGGTTTAGGGATTATAGTTTTCTTTTATTTATAAGCTCACAATCTTAAAAATAAATTTCCACTTTTTTTTTCATTTGATATTTCGTCCAATCGATGATAAACGCACATATCACTTATTTTATTTTTTAAATCTGGATTTCGGTGTACAACTTAGAAAAATATCACGCTGGTGTGCTATAATCATACAAGTGCACCGTATAATTTGTAGTAAAAGTCAACATTTATATTTGCACATTATTTTTTGAAATAGCGGTGCCCCGAGTACTTATATTGCACTGATGCGTACTCTTGACATAAGCGCACCAATGACACAAAAAGACAAAAAAATAAAAGTGTAAACTTCCACAATGAATAGTTTCCAAAGGTTTGTCCTTTGTAGAGGTGCTTGTGAATGTTTTTATCAGTGTGCATATATAAATAGTGCACCGGTGTGTATCTATTTTTATGATGCATCGACGCACATATAAGTTTTGTTGCACCGATTACAATATATGAAAACAAAACATAAGTCGTTTCCCAGTTTATTTTTTAAAGAGTGAAGACATGTATTGATTGTATTATTCCCTCAAATACATGGGAAAAAAGAGAAATAAACTAAATGGCCAATTCTTCAAATTACAGCTCATTCGGCCATATCGTTCAAAGTTTAAATTCTATGTTTGATAAGTGCATATTTATTTATATTTGATTATAGATTTGAATTTATGTTCTCTTTTCACGTGCATTTGAATAATTGTGCATTGCCTTTTACAAGATCCTAATTCCATATCAATTTTGGATGCACATGATATTCCACCACTCCCAAAAAGACGCAAGGTCTTATCTGAAGCAACATATCATAGGAAAATGGTACATGAAAATGGAAGGCCAATTTACCCAACCAACTGCAGCATGCCATCATCCATTAACCATCATATACCAATGGTACTTCATCGTGAACTGGATCTCTTTTATGACATCCCAATAGTATGTTGAAGGCGAACCCCGAGTGAGTCACAAGTTATCCCATTATATTAATAACCAACTACCCACGTGTATAGTTTATTATGTCTCACTGCGGTCAATGATCCAATAGGTGAAATAGAAAGACATGTAGGAACGCTTCCATATGCTCATTCTTTGAAAAGTTGGAATCCAAATCGACCATGTTTTGTCCTAAATTGACCAACCCATCTCCTTTTGTTGAGTCAACTGAGAGTTCTAGTGAGCCAATGTATGATATCAATACTACCCAAAACATATCTATAAGGTGATCCAAAAATTGGTATGAGATAAGAGAAAACTTTTCCAAGTACCAACAAAGGTATGTTCAATTGTTGGAGGGTAGCAATGACTTCTCTCTTCCCATCCATCTGCAAAGTAAATACCAAACCAGTTACAATCATGTTTTTAATGGTGCTTGTCCATCTTCCTTGCATGTGCCCAATGTTGGGACTAAATTCTCCTATTGTGGAAACAATTACATGATCACAAAGTCTAAAATAGATGTTGCAAGTCTTGGGTTGTTTATCCTTTCACATGTGTTTGTTCCTACCAAACATTCAATATCACTTATCCCATTTTTTATCCTCTTTATAGTTGATTTGATTACTTGAATATTGTAAAATACAAACATAATATTTTCATGTATAGTATGTGCATGAATTGTTGTGCTTTGGAAAAAAATTAACAGGAAAAACATGTTATATATCAGTGGTTGTCCATGCACTCATGGGAACATTGCAGGTTTTATAAATATTTACAAGTGCTTATTGTTCAATACAAATTCTTCATTTGATGAACACTCCAATGACAAAGTGTTCTTTATGAAAAAAAAGACATCCAGATTTGTTGTTGTGAATGCAATACGTAGTTTGTCTCCTATGACGACTTGTTAATAAACTATAACTTCCGTAAACCACCAAATGCTCCTAAAAAACGGCTTGCATTGGGGCTGCCTTTAGATGTCCCCTTGGGGCATAAGGAAAAGAACATTGAGTAATTTTATTTTTGTATTTTCAATGGAATTAATATTAATGTTGTTTAATTCCACATTTGTTTTATAAAGTGGTTGATTGCATTTGTACTATTGGAAAAAAAATATGCTTCTAATAAATGTTTGGTATAATGTTTCAACATGCTAAATCCATTATTTTTACTAGTATCATCAATTTAATGTTCAATATTTTAGCAACAAAGATTCTAACAACAATCAGCTTGTCTACCATCTACCATTGCACCTGAGTACTATGTCAAATCGAGAGAAGGAAGCTAAACGGGTAGAGCTCAGAGAGGAATTGAGCATACAGAGCATGGTTGAATCAACCACCTATTCAATTCCCACTACGTCTTGAGTCACCAATTAAAAACATCTATAGTAACACTAGTTCTTCACAGGTTGGGGATGAAAACAATGATATAGAGATACGATTTGGTTATTTCTATTAGTTGCAATCAATATATTGAAATTTTGATTAATATTTGACATAACAACTGTATTTATAATTAGTTAGGAAACAAAACTATTTTTTGATTGGACAATCACCTTGAATTGACTATTTTTTATCATTAAACAACATTAAACTTTACCTTAGTTATATTGCAACTTTAATGTCCAGCTTGCCTTGCTGTGCAAGGAATCCATTTGTGATTTATGTGCTTCATTCTATGATTCTTCATTCAATGGATTTATGGCTACAATGTTTTTGCAATTTATCCTCCCCTTGCCACTTAAGGCTATTGCTCATCCTTTTTTTCCCTTACATTACACCTATGCACCCTCTCTGTCGCAACTCCATAATGTTTCACCTACTTCACTTCAATTGTTTAACTCCTTTCCTTTTTATCATACGTTTCTTTATTTTTTTACACTACAATATTCTTTAAGCCTCATAGCCAACCCCATACTTGAAAAACTTTATTGCAGAAGTTTGCAATTACCTAAAGCTTTGTTCAATATTTCAACATAAATTTGTGGATGGGTAGAAATTTTCAGAAAAATGCATGGAGTGATTCAACATTTAATATTTGTTTGTTTAATGAGTTTCTTATGTATCATAAGTTACTAAGACTTTTAATAATTTCATTTTATGTTTTTGGGCCGAGAGGCCCTTTCTACAACCCAAAGTGGATGGGACGTGTCACATCTGTCACATGTCAGCTCCAAATTTAAATTGGCTAGATTGTAAAATACATTTATATAAATATACATTGAATTTCAATTTCAATTTCCATTCATGCATCCTCACATTTTAAATAATTTTTTTCATAAATAGTTACAAAATGAAAGCAATTTTTGCATTTTTGTAGGGTTTATGTGTTATTGCTTAGGATCCCTAATTGGAATAGTTGGCACATGGATGAATATATTGAATTATGTATTGTTAAGTTAATAATAGAACAATAAGTAAGATATCAGTTTTCTGATAATTGCAAATTAACCAATAATTGGGTAAATCGAAAGCATTTTACTTCATAATTAATTAATTAATGCAACTTTTGTTTATTTGTAGCTATTTTACTTCATAATCAATGAATGAATGCAATTTTTTCCTATTTGTAGGATTGATGTGTTATACTTTAGAACGTGTAATAGTTGGCACTTCGACCATTAAATTTGGGTAAATAACAATTTTACTTCATAATTAATTAATTAACGAAATTTTTGCTTATTTGTAATATTTATGTGTTAGCATTTACAATATGATTCCAAATTGGAATAGTGGGTGATTAGATATTAGTTTTGGGTGGATATCTATTTTACTTCATAATTACTTTATTTATTTATTTATTAATGCAACTCTGGCATTTTTGTAAGATATCCAAATTGGAATAGATGGTGCTTGAATGATTATAACCTAAAATATATTAGATTAAATTTATTTTTAAGTTGATAATATAACAATGAGCTTAAAATATTAGTTTTGTAATAATTGCATATTAATAAACTAGCATAGATCCATCTTAACACTTTATCAAGCGTCGAGACCAAGGATCAAATCCCTTGAAGTGCAAAGCCCTTTTTAGATTCCTAAACTTCCTGAAGAGATTTTATCCCTATCGTCCCTTGATAGAGCAATAATTAAGATGGATCTACACTGGTATAAAACCTTATGCACATGATTTCTCGGGACTGCAAGAAAGGAGTTGTCAAAATTGCCATGTCGAGAAATTCTAATCTCAGTATTTGTCTTTGTAAAATATTTAATATCTCTTCTTTCCTATTCATGTTGATTGGTTAAACTCTATATTGATAATATGATATTTACTATTCTCCTTTTCTCATTCTTTTAGACTTCTATTTTTTGTGAAGCAGAGTTTTTTTGAAGCATGAGGTGTTTTTTGAAGGTTGTACACAATGTTTCAAATATTGAATTTTGATGTTATTTTCACATAGGTGAGGGATGGGAATCTTGCAAGGTTTTTAAGGAAGATTAGTGATGAATAGATTGCATTTTTTTCCCAATCAACTTCAAACTATGCAAATCTAGCACAAACCTATTTCACTAAAAATGCCAAGGGTCTTGATGAAATTTAAGCAGAGAAGTTGTTCCATAGGAAGTTTTCAGGGCAAAGTATTGACTACAACGCACATGTAGGTGTTCGTGAGATCCCTTATGAACTTGTTACGCCTAAGGCTGCTACAAAAGGTCCTCAATAAGACTTCAAAAGATATTTAAAGTATTGAAAATGTTGGGAAGCATGTTTCCATTTTAAAGCGGCCCGCCTCTGCATGCACTGTGTAGATGCATTGTTTTGAATAAGTTTTGTTGTTACCTTTTTGCTTGGGTTAAAAGAAACTGATTCAGTTTCAAATAAATTGAATTTATCTCATGTTTCCCTTGCTAGTACTCACAAGAACATTGTGCTTGCACACTTGCTTCATCTTTTGTTTATTCTTTATTGAGTATATACTTTAAACATTCAAGGAGAAATGCTTTGGAAAAAGAAAACGAGATGTGCTGGTAGCATGGCCCAAATTTATTATCTTGTGGGGTAATCCTTATCTTATGCTCCATCTTATATATCGTGTCTTAACATTTAATTTCACTCATAAAGCATTACTGAAATGCATGACACTATTTATGATTCATTTGCATTGCTCACGCATTGTTAAGATTCCTTATACAATCCAAGTAAGCTCATTATGGAAATAATAAATATGCATGACTGACTATTGACAACAACGAAGAGTTTGTGGCATTTCTTAGTGGAAAGAAATCATTTTAGTATCATGGGAGCTGGTAAGGTGGATGGAATGGTGTATGGTTGTACTTTTAGAATGTAGATTATAATGTATGGAGGTTTGGTATTGGCGGTCTTGGTCTAGGTTTTTTTGGTGTTTTCCGTTAACGGCCTTGAGTTGTGGGGTTTACTCGTTTTATGCAGTTTATTGTTTATTTTGCAGGGCCAGGAGTCTGCCACTATTCATAGTGGCTTAGTACCAACCTAGCCTTAACAAAAATGTGGGAATATTTTCTGCTTTTTTCAGGGATGGCAGCTCTTTCCCCCCCGTTCAAGACACGTCATGTCTCTTATGTGCATGTCGTCGTTGGTGGTCACCTTGCGGTTCCTTCGGTGGTGGGGTTACCTCTAGAGCATGGGTCAACTCTTTCCCCACCTCGGTCATCCCTTAGGGTTTGGACAAACCCTAGTTCTTTGGTGGTCTATTCTATCCCGAGTGTCTGTATTTCGAAATCTTGGAAGCCTATTATCAACTATGTGCCACAAGTGGTAGCTCTGGTTAACGGTTGGTTTATCTTCTATTTCCTCTTGGAGGAAAGTTTGCAAGAGATTCTCTCACTTTTTTGGTTCATGGGTGTAACGCCCCATATTTTGATAATCTTTAATTAAAAACTCTAATGTGAATTAGCTTAGCAATGCATTTGCTTATTATCTGTTTGACGAAGATATATTGATTAAGATGATTGTCATGTGGACATGTGGATTCCCTTGAGGTGTGTATGGTAAATGTAATTTGTTGTTTAAATTATTAATGGCAATGAATGTGTTACTTCATATGGAACACGCAAATTGAAATCGAATATCCATATGTGGAATGCTAATTTAGTTGTTGCAAAAGAACTTGCATGATTATATGTAAATGTCGTTTTAATGATATCGATTAACACTTGAAAGAGTTGGGTATGTTTATACATGAGTTTCATGTTGATGATGAACTATTCCACATGTTGATTGGCTATGAGATAGCGGATTCCTATAGTGCCAAGGGGCACGAGATGTCTTGGACATCAGAAGGATAATGATGTTATATTAATTTTTCATGCTATTTAATTGTGAATTCCAATATTTTTATGACTTGTGGGTGAGTGTGAGTTTTGACAGGAATTGTGACTTGCCCAAAGTGGTTTTCAATGACGGGACCCCTTAGATCAGTGGTGGCACAGTATGGTTGATGTAGGGCGTTGACCCTAGTACTATTAGGAGGGGTGGAGGCATTTCCCACCGTTGAACCTCCGAAACCCAGAGTCGTGGGAGGGCTGTGTTGAGCACGCTCCCGTGGATGTGGGATGATGACTAGTGGGTGCATGTTGGGGAAGCTTGGTCGATGTGGTCGATTGACACTTCTGCTTACGGGTTCTATACATGGTCATACGCGTAGTCGAGATTCCATGGTATATTCCAGCAGAGGACGGGATGGTGAGGTCAGGAGATGGAAGTAGTGGTGATTAGGGGGTTGGAGTACTGATGGGATGGATGGGACCAATGATGGATTGGATGGTGTTCTTGATTTTTATTAACTATCGTGATTATATGTTGGATTTCATCATTATGTTTATTTAATTATGTCTTATTGCTTCTGTATGAATGATTATGAATGATGAATGATGCATTGTTTAATTGTTCTTCTATGTGTTCTTCGTGACCATGTAATAATGATCTATTAGGAGCATTAAATGTGATTATTAGTACCCACGCTTACAACATGTGCACTGGCCATCCATATGCCAATTCGTGAGTACAATACTATGATTGGTCGATCGATGAATAAATTAATATGGTTATATTAGTTAATAGTAGCTTGGTTGATGAATTGTTGAAAGTATGAGTTTGTTGACTTGTTTAATATGTTTTAGATTTATATAAATTGATTGGATTAATGAAATACATATATAACTATATACAAATAATAAAAATTATTTCATAGTATAATATAGTATATGGAAATATCTTATTTGACTTATGTATGAGAGGATAATATAAATAAATGAATAGATAGGATTGCACAAGTTTTTAGAAAAGAGTTGTCATAGTTGCATTTAAGGTAGAAGCATGACAAGTGAGACTTTGCAACCATGTGTAATAATATTTTATTAATTTAAATTAAATTGCTATTTTTTTTAGAAAATGAATTTATTGATTGTTGACTATTATTTTTGGAATTTATTGATGGATGAGGAGGAGTTTTGATATAAATATGAGACTTGAGATTGGAAGGAAGGGGGTTCTTTTCTCTTGAAGGATATTTTGGTAAGAGTTTTGATAGGAAGAGGTATTTTGGATAATTTGGGGTATGAGAAGTTGGGAAGAGTTGGAAGAGTTTGAGAACTCTTGGAAGATTTGATACATAGCCTACTAGTGCATCACTGTTCTGTTCTTTGGGGGTCTCGGGCACGGAGGGCCAGGAGACCATTTGGATGGGACCGTTCAATGGTTTCCTGGGGCTAGGGAGCTGGCTAGGCCCCTAGTTGGCTGGGAGGTAAAACTATGGTCCTGCTTTGGGCAATGAAGATGGAATCAACTCGAGGAGAAGAGGGAAGCTTGCTTAGTTTGGACTCCATCACCATTCTTATAACGAGGTATTTTTCTTGTGATTTTAAATTGTTTATATGTTGTTGTAAACTTCTCATATGATGCTATTGCTACATGATTTATGATGTTAATTTATGTTGTGTGAATCACCAATGAAGTTTTAAAAATTCTAAGTTATTTGATGCTATTGAAAAATGCTTATATGTTGTTTATATGTTGTTATGGTTACACATTGATTATATGTTGCTTAGTCACAAAATCTATGTTTAATTAGATTAAAAATTATAATGCCAATGGAGGCATTACAATGGGATTGGGATCCCTTGTCCTTTGTAGATGGCACTCTGCTTTTGACCCTCGGAGGGAAAAACTCTTGAAGAGGCACCTGTGGGTTTGGTTGCTAGGTTCCCCCCCACATTGTTGGAATTTCAAGGCCTTATTAGTTGTTGGAAACTCCATATGGAATTTTATTATGGTTGAGGAAGCAATGCTAGTCTCTGCGGAAAGGCGTAGGCCCCAGATTCTAGTAGAAATGGAGATGGCAGAGGGGTCGTCGGATGAAGTGGAGATCAGTTGGGTTGGGGGTAGGTTTATCCAGTCACTTAACTACTAGAAAATCCCTTTCAGGTGTTTCAAGTGTCATCAAACTGGACATTTGCATCATAATTTCAAGGGTCTTCATCTGGAGGTTGAAGGTGAGCTTTCAGATCCGGACTATCCATGGGATTCATCTACAGATGAGGAATATCGCATAATTTTTCCTATCCCCTTGATGGAGAGTCGATGACCTCCTATCTAGGTAAGTTTCGCAATACTCTCCCCATCCTCCTTAATGTTATTAGTGCTGAAGAAATTTTGGGGGCGATTCGTATTCCTTCCTTGTTAGGTGAAACTTCCCTGCCCCCTAGAGTTCCTGGTTTCGATTATTTTTGGTTGAGTGGAGATCCTTCTGATCCTGGGGATTTGGACAAGTCCCCCCTTGGGCTTCCCCCATTGAATCCTCCCACTGTAGTTTGCATTTCTAGTGGGGATGGGAGAGGAGTTTCCAGTTGTGGCCATGTGGATCCCCATCTGTATATTGAGATTTCGTCTTCCCCTATTGCTGATGAAGGGAATCTTCCCTCCTCCCCTGGTTTAAATTCCTTTCACTCTACTCTTGGTCAGAACCCTAGCTTCCCACTAAATATTTATTCATGTTTGGTCGAGGACTCCCATATTGACACTCCTATTGCCTCCATTAGGAAGTAAAATGTTACTACCAGGAAAAATCCTTGGAAACCGAAGTCCATCTTGGACAAGGCCGATCAGGCTATGGGAAATTTTTCCAACCCTAAAGTCTCTTCCTTATACTAAGTGGCAACTATTTTGGATGACGAGTCCTCTTTTGGGGTCCTTAGAGTGAATTAAACCCCTTTAATGGGTTCCTAATGTTAATTATGTCTTTAAATATCCGGGGGGGTTTGCAGTTCCTCCAAACGAACTACTTTAAACCGTCTCTTGGATTCTTTTGGTCTGGCATTGATTTTGATTTAGGAAACTATGACTTCAGCCGAAAATGCCTGTAATATCTTTATTAATTTGAATCCCTCTTGGTTGTGTTGTGGTATCGATGTATGTGGATTTTCAGGGGGGTTATTAACGGCTTGGAACCCTACTATTGCAGATTTTAAACCCTTTGCGTCGGTGGTTGGTATGATGGTGGAAGGGACGCTGAACGGCCTAGATAAGACAATTCAGGTTCTCAATATTTATGCTCCCTATCATCGGAGGGAGGTTTTTTGGGATATGGTGGAAGTGTCAGACACTCTGAAGGATGGTTCCTTAATTGTGACATGTGATTTGAATTTAACCCTTTCTTCGTCAGAGATTTGGGGCACACACTCTGCTTATGATCCTTTGGAATCCTACTTTAGAGGCATTTTTACGCGGCCAATATTATTGATGTTTTCCCATCCAATCTTGTCCCTACCTGGTCGAATGGTTGCACTGGGAAGGCGGGGGTTGCTAAACGATTGGATCATTTCTTGATGGCGGAACCTCTATGTTTTTCCTTTGCGAGATTCGGATCTTGGGCAACGGCACATGGCATCTCTGATCATAAGGCAGTGTATTTACAACTTGACTTTGATTTTGCTCCAAATGCCTATCCTTTCAAATTTAACAGGATGTGGCTTGAAGATCAAAATTTTTGCGCTATGGTTGATCAAAAGTGGTGTTATTTCCATTTTGATTAGGTTTTGTCCCTTGCCTACAACTTGGTGAAGACAATCAACTTGCTTAAAAAGGAGGTATCGTTGTGGGACAAGGCCAAGAAAAAAGAGAACTCCTTACATCTTGTCAGGATTGAAGAGGAATTAGCTGGACTGATGGATTCTGTGGACGAGGATTACTTCACTGTGCAAAGAAAGGAACGAATTCTTAGATTGGAGTTTCATAAGGCCCAAATTCTTAAACAAGAGGAAAGTACATGGCTTCTCAAAAGTAGGGCCACCTGGCTTTGCTTGGGAGATAACAATACAAATTTTTTTCAAAGGTTTACTAATAAGAGAAGGATGCATAACTCGATTTGGGAGCTACTTGACTCAAAAGGAAATTTTCTAAATTTTGATCATTCAGTTAAGAATGTTGTTGTTTCATATTTTAAAGGTATCTTCGATGACAGGTCTTCTCCAAATCTTGAAAGTCAGTTAAAATTGGTAAATTTGTTTCCTAGATTCTTCATTCCTCAAGATGGATTGGAGATTGGGAAGGAAATCTCGTTGGATGAGGTGAAAGATACTCTCCTGCAATTTGAGAAAGGTAAAATCCCAGGCCCCAAGGGGTGGACTTTAGAATTCTTCATTCGGTTCTTTGATTTGTTGGAGTCGGAGCTTAGGGAGGCCTTAGAATATATAAGGGAAAAAGGTCATATGCCAAAGGATCTAAATTTCACCTATTTATATCTCTGATTCCAAAGAAAGATAAGCCTGAGACTTTCAATGAATATCGACCAATCTCCCTCTGCAACCTGATGTATAAAGTGATGACGAAGATTATTTCAAATAGAATCAAACCTATTTTGGAGCAGTTCATTTCAAGGGAACAATTTGGTTTCCTCACTAATCGTCATATTTTGGACGCTGTGGGGGTGGCCCAGGAGACATTACATTTTATCAAGGTAAAAAATATTAAAGATTTTATTTTTGAATTGGATCTTAACAAAGCCTATGACCAGGTGGATTGGGCTTATTTGCGTTTCATTTTGCTCCAGATCGGTCTCCCTGTAGATGTCACCAATTGGATTATGAACTGTGTCACCACGACGTATTTTGTTGTCCTGATCAATGGGTCCCCATCTAGTCCTTTTTCTGGATGCAGAGGACTGCTCCAGGGGTGTCCATTATCCCCACTTCTCTTTTTGTTGGTTATTGAAGGTCTGAGTAAATCTATTATTGATGCAAAATCTATTGGAGCAGTCAAAGGTATAAAAGTTATTGCCTCTCTCCTTATCACTCACTTATAATTTGTAGACGACGTGATCATTTTCAGTGGTGGTTCGAAGGTCGAATGGGAGGCTTATAAGGTCATCATGGATACGTTTTGTGGGGCCTTCGGCATGAAGTTAAGTTCGCATAAATATGTTTTTCTAGTTAACTGTGCAGATAAGAGGATTTGTGATCAGATTTCCCACCCATTTCCCTTTCGTATGGATGGTGTTGATACAGGTTTTAAATACTTATGTTTTTTTCTTAAACCTAATGGTTACAGAGTGCATGATTGGTTTTGTCTCATTAACAAAGTTGAAAGAAGGATAAATTGTTGGACTTTTAGATGGATCTCCCTTGGAGTTCGTCTCACCCTTGCTAATTTTTTCTTGGAAAGCATACCGGTCTACTGGTTGTCCTTAGGAATGGTTCCTCTTTCGGTCATAAACTCCATCAGAAAACTCATCTTCCAGTTCCTCTGGGATGGGAATCTAGATCTTTCAGAGTTTCATTTGTCCTCCTGGGAGAGGTTGTCAACTCCTAAAGTTGTTGGAGGTTGGGGTTTGAAGAATTTGAGGTTGTTTGGTAATGCACTGTGTGCAAAAAATATTTGGAGGGGTATACTTGGAAACACCCTTTGGAGTAGTGTGATCAACCGCAAGTACATCAAGACTTGCTCTATCTCTAAATGGCTCCGGAAGTAGGTGCAGGTACCCTCCAACTCTTCTCTGAAGTGGAAGAATTTATTAAAGTCTCTCCTAGTGATCATAGATAAGATCTCTTGGCAGGTGGGGAGAGGCATTCAGGTGGTGATTGGTGTGGGTCCAATAGTTGGATTTAATGGTTCCTTCAAGATATCCTTACCTTTGCTTGTTGAAATTCATTCAAAAAATATTAATTGGTTATATCAGATTAAAGATTGTTCTCCCCTGGGATGCTCTTCTATACATTGGCTATTGGCTGCCGAGTTGGGCCTTTCTCCACAGGTTTTTGAGGAGTGGATGGATTATATTTGTAACTTAGATATAAGTGGGGTGTTTCTAAACGATCAACTTGACACTTTAGTATGGGATTGGAAGAACTGTAATGGTACCATTACGACTAGATGAGCATATGATGCGTTGATCAGTGGGTCTTTTTCTAGGGGCATACATTGGTGGACCAAAAAGTTATGGAAATGGAGGATACCTTTGAAGCTTAAGTCTTTCACTGGGCTTTGTTTAGAAAACAAAATTCTGACATGGGATAACCTACTAAAGAGAGGTCTCCTTGGTCTTGGTTTATGTTCGCTCTGCTGTAATGAAGCAGAAACAATGCTTCACCTTTTTTTTAGATGTGCTTTTTTAGATCAGTTTGGACTGAGACCTATGATCGTTTAAATGTTACTTCAGATTCTAGGGTCATCTGGAACAAGGATACATTACAGGACTGTTTATTTTAGTGGGCACGATTTCAAAAAGGCTTTATCGAACTTCGTTTATTTGTGTTTTGGGAAGTCTGGAAAACACAAAACTGGTGTATCTTTGAAGATCAGAAGTTGTCCTTGTTTAAAACTAAATCCTTAGTTATGTGTTCCTTCCTTGATTTTTATAAGAAGAAGGTTGGTCATTTGACTAGTGTTATGACGAAACCTGTGCATGAGGAAGGTTTGGTACATGGTTTTTTCGACGAGACTTCAAAAAACGGTTTATGTGGAGCAGGTATGGTCTTTCTCTTTAAGGAGAATCATTGCCTTCATCTTTGGATGAGTGTCGGTTTGGGTACTAACACAAGGGAGGAATTGATTTCTATTTGGTATCTACTGTGGATCTCCTGTCGGAGGGGTCTTCTTTATCTCCAAGTGTGGGTTGAATCTCATGTGGTTATCGATTGGGTAGTTGGTTCCTCCTCCTTGCAGGTGCTTAACTTAAGAAATTGGATGAGGAAGATTGAGCAATTGAAGGCCTTCTTTTACAACATTTCCTACAAGCATATCTTTCGTGAATTGAATAGTTTGGCAGATGCCCTATCAAAAAAAGTCGTAGGGGAGATGGACAGTTGTCTACATTTTGAGGAATATGTTGAAGATCAGTTGGTGGATAAGGGCACTGTGTTTGCCTTCTAGTTTTGCTCGGATGTCAGTTGACAGTCTCTTTCTTGGGATATGTATATGTCGCTATATTTGTACCAGTATTTAGCTTTTATGTCGTCTTTGGTAGCTCTTGGGATTTTATCCTGATGTATAGCCTAACAGTTTGTTTGTTAGATTAGATGTGTTAAGTTCTGTGGTTTCGAGTTTAGTGTTTTTTTTAGGTTGACAATGGTCATTCCGATGTAACTTCGATTTTGTCTTTGGAATAGAAAGTTACTTTTTTTTCTCTTGAAAAAAAAAATATGCACGACCGTTGTATTCAATTTCTACGGTTCCAATTTGGTGCCATAAAATGAAGTTTTGACTTATTTATAAATTTCTGAATTTTTTAAACATATTTGTTAACTTATGAGCTTGCAGTCTTATTCTAACAAAATCTTTGTGAACCACGTTTTATTTTATGCTTTGGTCCTACCACCCATACCAATTTGATTGTATGTTTGGTTTCTCCTCCTCCCTTCTATGTTATGCTTGGTAACTTAAATTTGGAGATGAGGCATTTGGTTCTCTTTGGATAAGCATGCATCAAGATTAAAATATAAAGTGAAAAATGAAATTGTATAATTATTAATATCTTATTCCCTACAATTGGGTTTTTGCATTATGTATTTTTCCATTCATAGTTAATGTCAATTTCACTATGCTAGGACTTTGTTAATATTACAGGAAGGGATGTGAAATAAATAAGTGGCTATTTTTTTGAATGATCATGGTCACCTTGGAGGTTTATGGCATACTTATAGCTTGAAGATGATACTAATAGTTGGCGAAAAGTTTTTCATATTTATTTAGTTTTTATAAATAAGAAAGGTTTAAGCTTGAAAGAATTAGCTTGATCTTCTTTAAAATCACTTTGGATTTGAATTTATAAAGTTACTTGAATGAGTGTTTGCAGAGAAAGCTCTGCTTTATCATTTTATATCACTTTGTACTAATTTTAGTGCAGTTGTTTTTATCGGTAAATTCCATTTTAGGTTTTCCATTGTGACAACCACGTAAACATTCTCCGTCTAATGTTGCTCATGGTTTGTGCTTAATAATGTATTCACATTGATTATTTTGTTTTTAAACCTCATATTAGTAGCATAGTTAGCATATATGATTCAACTTGGATTTAGAATTGGATTCAATATGATTCATAAAACATATGTATTAGAAAAATCCAATTCAAAAAAGTACGAGGGTGTACACCACAACAATACAAAAAACATAAAATTATTAAAATTTTGAGAATGTGCATCTCCCCTCTAAAATGATACTTCTTTATTGTCTGGTCCTAATATATTCTTTTTTAGTTTGGAAGGATAAATCCAAATTCATAGTTTATTTGTCATTATTTTTAAGTGCTAGGATTTCCAAATAAATAAAATTCGAGTGTAGGAGAGTCTGGATTGAGTTTTTCATGACTTTTTTGTGCATAAAGGATTGATTCAACCAAATTTTGAATCAAATCTTGTTGCCATGGATAATAGTTTTATGTAAAATATTTTTCATGCACCTAAGTAAAAAGTGTTACATGTCAGAGAGTAGTAAAACTCCACAAGCACAAAAATAATTGAAATGAATATGTAGTACCAAATGCACTCTATACTCTTTTTACTTTATTCCTTAAGGATATTCCCTTATCATAAAGGTGAAAGAGAGAATGAGGTCTACTGACATTATGTCGACATAAGTGAAAACAAACAATTCATAAATGAGAATAATTCATAACACATAAGGCCAGTTTCACAGTGCTTCCATATAAGAATGGTAGTGAATAGTCCCAATAGCAAGCATTAGTTGAAATATAACCCAAAATACTTGGCCAACAAGCTTCTTAATTCACCAAAAATAAAATTGAAGTTTACAACGTCAGTCAAAAAGCCCTTATTTTCTTCGATAGAATTACATTTATCCCTATTGGAGCAAGCCCCCTCCAAAATATTTTATGCTTGGACTCTTCGTTTTCCCTTCCCTAACAACTATCTATTCAACTTTGCTTTGACATTTTGCTATTCATTGTTACTTCTTAACTGCTAGATCATTGTCCCCATTCAGTGGTTATATCTTTTAAATATGTGTTTCACACCTCATACATAAAATGGATTTTAATAGAACATGGGAATAGGATTTGTTCAAACGACACCTCATGTGTGGCCATTCCATGTGCAATTTTTTCATTGTGTTGGTCAACAATTTGTTCAACACATGCACAATTGTGTTGATTGCTACTGCTAAAAAAAATTGATGGGCAATCTTATCACTTTTAATGTCCACCAAGTCATTATAGATATTGTTTGATTCTTCATCGCTCTATGCCTTTCTGTTGTAGAGAATATAATATTTTTTCTCCTCTTCATTTTATGCACCTTTTATACCTATGAGAATATATATTTAATTATATTCACCCATGTCATCTATAATAATGACTTCTAACTTCCTATCACTCTAGGCTTCTACTTCTTTCCTAAGTTCTAGAGTAGGTGACGTCGTCTACTATTGATAGGAATGAATATTACTTCCAAAGAAATCATTTGAGATACTCAGTCTCGAAAACCTAAGGCCATCACCCGAAGGTGTGACACCATTTTCAGTTTTCAATCCAGAGGGGAGTGAGAGGACCCTAATTGACTTAACATACATGATGGTTTTATAGCCTTTCGACCACCCTTGTGGAGTCAATTCTACCAATTTTGTGATATTTTAACCATGGTGGAGGCTAAGACAACCCCTATTTCACCAACCCAATAAACCTCTCATGGATATCGTCTACTATTTTTATTGTGTTTCCCTTACTCATCTCTATGTCTAGATAAAATCTCAATAGTTACATCATGTCATGTATTTTATGTCATTGTAATAAAAGCATCACAACTCTTGTAGATTCAACTCACTTGTTTGTCCAATACTAATCAAATAAGATCTATTTTACTTTTTCATATTATTCTTTGCGACTCTCAATAGGAAAGTTAAATTTTTTATTTTCATTAGGATCATTCTTTTTATAATCCTTACTTTTGAGATTCTTCAAATAGGTTTTTGTTGTAGGTCATATTGTAAGTTGACGTTACTAAGAGAAGTGCTTTCCAATTACGATGAGTAGAGCTCCGTAAAGGATTTGAATTTGGTGTCTTTAACATTCTAAAGTGAATGAGAATAAGTACATAGAAGGAATATATTTAGTGAGATAATGCTCACTAAACATACAAAGAGAGTGCATAGGACAAAAGCAGTAGCTATATAAGTACTGCAAATTATGACAACAATGTTGATGTATTTGTAACTTCGGAAGATATTCACTTTTATATTGTATGTATTACATTTATACTTTATTGTATCCCCAACGGAGATGTATTATTCCTCCGATTGGAAGTGTCGTCATTTGTATTTGCAAGTGTCGCATTTAATATTGTAAGTGTCGTAACTTATATCTGATGGGTTATTAGACCACCTTGGTGGGGTCGGCCCTGTATGAGTTATGTGGGTTAAAGGGTTATTAGACCACCCTAGTGGGGTCGGCCTAGTCAGCATTATGTTAAGTGGTTAAGTTGTGGCCGACCTAGTTAGAGTTAAAAGACAAGTGAAGTAAAGTATAAATAAAGGATGTGTGATCCTCATTTAATACATTCACTCACTCATCCAACTCGCATAGTTGAGAGAGACAGAGAGGTGTGCACAAGTGGAGGAGGAGTAGTTGTTGAAGACATCTATCTTTTGGGGTTTGATCTTTGTGTTCCTTGTATTGGTGTTAATTCTATCTCTGAGGAAGTTGCGGGGTTTTTCACCTTCTTGGTTTCCCCCAGTGAAATGCTTTGTGTCCATTGTCTATTGTGATTGTTATGTTGTGCGTGTTATTCTATTAGTGATATTATTGAATGAAATTATTGAAAAATTAACACGGAATCAGAGCTAACCTAAGAAGAAGATATTGTGCAGCAGAAGAATCTAGGGCTTCTTGTTTTTTTTTGGGTTTCTTTCCACGGGTCATCAAAGGCAAGAGGAGGCTAGACTAGAGAAGGGCTTTGCAATAGAAAAACCTAGTCATCTTGGAACTTTCGCTATAAATTCATTTCTGCGAAGGTTCAGGATCTGAAACTTTTACAGCCTGAAGATAACATCTCCTTGTACCTTGTATCCGAAGAACAACATCTGATTCGCTGTACTTTCTTATTTATGATCCGTACAAATTAGGGTTTCTGCCTCTTCCAGATCTCAGTCATAAACATGTGACCTAGGGAAAAAGGTCATAACTTGGGCTAGGAAGCTCCAAATGAAATTCTGTAAAAAGTGTCAGTAAGAACACGGACTGTAGTTTCACAGGGTCGGGTTTCAGATGCCGAAGTTGAACCACTGACACATGGCACTCCATACAAGTTCGTTGTCCTGTTTCATCCCATAAACAGGTCACGTTACGACACTTGGAATAAATCCTTCTTGGAGAATCCAATTGAGCTCAAAAATGTGGGCTTGGAAAGATAACAGGACAGGATACCATAGGATGAAGTTTCATACCCTGAGGATCCAAAATTTATGAGTTACACCAGAAACATTACAGTCAATTCTGGAAGGTCAAATTTTGGAATTTCTACACCAGCTTGCTCATCCAATTCTCAGCATTTAAGTGGTAAGATCTAAATATTTTATTTCCATTTGAGTTTCTCATTAAGATGTCTCACCACACCAAGCTTGAGGATAAGCTTGAAGGGGTTGATAATTTCCGAGCATGGAAGTATAGGATTGGGTTAATCCTAGAAGAGAATGAATTGGACACCTACATAAAAGAAGAGGTTCCAGTTCGAGAGGGAGATGAGGCTAAGGCCTTACACAAGAAGAACTTGATCAAGGCCAAGAGAAACATTGTTGATTCTATCAAAGGCCATCTCATTCCCCATGTGTCTTCCCTAAAGATACCTAAGGAGATGTTTGACTCCTTGACCAAGTTGTTTGAAGGAAAGAACATAAATCGAAAGATGTCTTTGCAGAACCAATTAAAAGGGGTAAAGATCCAGAATGGAGAGACCATCCAATCCTACTTTACTAAGGTCTCTCAAATCAAAGAACAACTTGAAGCTATGGATGAAGTAGTGGAGAATGGAGAAATTGTAATGACCACATTGAATGGCCTACCTAGGTCACGAGACTCCTTCATCCAAGGTATTTGTGCAAGAAAGAAATTGATCTCCTTCAGTAGACTATGGGAGGAATGCTCACAAGAAGAAGCTAGGCTTGTGGCCCGAGAAGAGAATATGGGAAGTGAAGACCAAGCTCTCACAGCACACACCAAGAAAGGTAAGTTCAAGAGGGAGAAATCTCATCACAAGAAATCTTCTCACTTCCATCAAAAGAAGAAAGATCTCTCTCGCATTAGATGCTTCTCTTGTAATGAGAAGGGACACTATGCCTTAGAATGTCCCAAGAATAATCAAGACTTCAACAACAACAACAACAAAAACAACAAGAAGAGATATCATGCTCATGTTGCTGAGGATGATGAACCTCCCAGGAAGAAGACCAAGGCAGAAAGTGAAGACTCTTCAAGTGATGAAGAATATGTTCTAATCTCTGCTCTCACAGGTACGGTTACACATGGGTGTAATGATTGGCTTATTGATAGCGGGGCTTCTAAACATATGACGGGATTCAAATAATCCCTTATGTACCTATCTGAACATGAGTCACCTCACAAGGTGAAACTTGGGGATGACTATCAATATCCTATAAAAGGAAGTGGTGAATCCTCCTACAAGTTAGACTATGGGAAGTCTTTAAAAATGAAAGATGTTCTATATGTACCTGGACTCAAGAAGAATCTTCTCTCCATATTATCTTTGGATGCAAAGGGAATGAGAGTTGCATTTGTGGATGGCCAAGTACTCATGTGGCCAAAAGGTAAGACCATAGATGATGCAGTAGTGATTGGAGAGCAAGAGGGAGGATTGTACAAATTGAAGGGACAACCTGAACATGCCATGGTACATGAATCCATGGAGCCAAGTGAACTATTGGCATAGAAGGCTTGCTCATGTGCACTATAGAGCACTACCAATTGCAAGCAAAGCAGTAGAAGGTCTTCCTGAAATCCAGTCAAAGCATGAAGGTGTTTGCAAAGGATGTGCAAAAGGAAAGAACACAAAGAAAGACATTTCCAAGCAGTAAAAGCAAGGAAAAAGGAATCTTGGAAATTATCCACTCCAATGTATGCGGTCCAATGCCATCCAGTGGGTATGTATATTATGTTTCTTTCTTTGATGATTTCTCTAGGAAGACTTGGGTCCATTTCTTGAAGAACAAAGATGAAGTATTCAGCAAATTCAAGGAATTCAAAGCCTTGATAAAAAACCACACTGAAAAGAAGATCAAGACCTTTAGATCCGACAATGGCGGAGAATTCACTTCAGAAGACTTCAAGAAGCTATGCAATGATTCAGGGATTAAGAGGGAGTTGACCACTCCTTACAATCCACAACAGAATAGAGTTGCAAAAGGAAGCAAAGATTGAGAGGGAGTCCACCCAACAAACAAACAAAGATAAGTATTTAAATTGTCATTCTTGTATATCTAATTGTTTAAATAATATTGTTCAATGACGTATATACTTATGTTCCTAGACTTAGGTTGTGTATTATGCATAATTGCATTAATGAACAGTATCCTAATAATATGCATGTAATGGGTAAGTGGCCTATGGTACTGTACAACATTCCATTGCTACTTATCTAGAATGAAACCTCTTTGCTGACATGTTGGGAGTAGTGCAAACTCTTAACAATGTTCTGGTAGAGATGGAAGGCATCTAGAAAGTTACCGTATGAATACGGGATGTGGCTGAATGTTGTATTGAAGCATTGGCTAAGATAAATGCATGATTGTATGACATATATTCTTATGTGTAAGATTTTTTTTTTGAAAACTATGAGAAGTTTCTAATCATGCAATTGAATTTGACTTGTAGGAAAGATCGTGTACAATCACCTACAAAAGTAGGACAATGACATTTGTTCCAAAGAACAAGCGACGAAGTTCAAGAAAACTACCCATTGGAGATATTGAAGAATCTGAAGTTCCCAGGATCAGGGATGCAGTAATGGAAGGATGCCATGATCAAGGAGTACCAGTCGATCATGAATAATGATGTTTGGGATGTGGTCCCAAGACCAGAAGGGAAGTCTGTTGTGACTTCCAAGTGGATCTATAAGATCAAGCATGTTGCAGATGGTAGCATAGAGAAATACAAGGCAAGGTTTGTGGCTCGTGGCTTCTCCCAGAAAGAAGGGATAGATTATGAAGAAACTTTTGCACCTGTAGCCAGATACACTTCCATCAGAATAGTACTTGCTCTAGCTGGAGTGATGAAGTGGAAGATACACCGGATGGATGTCAAGACAGCTTTCTTGAATGGTGTAGTTGAAGAGGAAGTGTATGTGGAGCAGCCACTCGATTTTGAGACACATGACAGGGAGTCATATGTGTGCAAATTGAAGAAAGCCTTGTATGGCTTGAAGCAAGCACCCAGGACATGGTATGGCAGGATAGACAGCTTCCTGTCCAGTTTGGGCTTTACCAAGAGTAAAGCAGATTCCAACCTTTACTACAAGGTTGAGGAAGGCAATCCAATGATACTCCTATTTTATGTGGATGACTTGTTTGTGACAGGTGAGGATAGGTTGATTGTCGACACGAAGAGGAAGCTTGCTGCCAAGTTCGAGATGAAGGACTTGGGTATGATGCATTACTTTCTAGGTATGGAGGTGTGGCAGAGTGCAAATGGAATCTTCCTTGGACAAGGAAAGTATGCAGTAGAGATCCTGAAGCAGTTCAAGATGATGGACTGTAATGCCATGGCCACACCTATGGCATCAAACCTGAAGCTATTGAGTGATGCTTCATCAGATTCGGTTGATGCCACGATGTATCGTCAGATGATTGGGTCCTTGATGTACCTGAAGAAAATGAGACCAGATATTTGCTTTGCGGTGAACACCTTGAGCCAGTTTCTGACAGATCCTAGACATGTTCACCTGATTTCTATAAAGCATATTCTGAGGTACCTGAAGGGTACGGTTGATTATGGGCTCAGGTATGATGCGAATCAAAAGTTTAACCTGGAGGGTTATGTTGATTCAGATTGGGTAGGCAGTGCTGCAGATAGGAAGAGCACTTCGGGGTGCTTCTTCAATATGGGATCAAGTGTGATCTCTTGGTTTAGCAGGAAGCAATCCTGCATAGCATTGAGTATAGCCGAAGTAGAGTATGTCACAGCTTGTTCGGCTAGTTGTGAGGCGGTATGGCTAAGGAAGCTACTTTCTGATTTATTTGATCTCCAGTTGAATGCTACTTGTATCTATTGTGACAACCAGAGTTGTGTGAAGTTGTCAGAGAACCTGGTGTTCCATGACAAGTCGAAGCATATCGAGATCAAATATCACTATATCAGGGGTATGGTGCAGAGAGGAGTAGTGAAGCTCCAGTATGTTGCGACAGATGAGCAGATTGTAGATGTGTTGACCAAACCACTGGCCAGAGTGAAGTTTGAGTACTTCAGAGAGAGGCTTGGTGTTCTTCATATAGAAGATACTTCGAGGAGGAAGTGATGGGACACATTTGCAGGATCCATTCCAAGCATGGTGGTAGGAGGATCCTTCCCATGGCTGTGGATGTAAGCGCTGTGTGATGAGCATCAGGACGATGCTCCAAATGATATGCATCAGGACGATGCTATGATGATGATCAGGATGATCATGTGATGATGATGAGCATCAGGATGATGCTCTAGATGATGTGCATCAGGATGATCATGTGATGATGATGAGCATCAGGACGATGCTCCAGATGATGTGCATCAGGATGATCATGTGATGATGATGAGCATCTGGGCGATGCTCCAAATGATGTGCATCAGGATGATGTACTGTATGATGATGATCAGTATGATCATGAGTATCAGGTTGATACTCTGTGGCCGTGGACAGGTTGTGCAGTTGCATAGAAAAGATCCTGGAGATCCAGATAGGTTGTGCTAGGCACGGAAAAGATCCTGGGATGCTCTTTAGAGATCTTGCAGGATGCAAGATACTCTTTTAAGGTTTTGCAAGGGTCACATAGAAAAGATCCTGGAGATACGGACAAGTTAGGCACGAAAAAGATCTTGGGATGCTCTTTAGATATTTTGCAGGATGCAAGATACTCTTTTAAGGTTTTGCGAGTTCACATGTAAAAGATCCTGGAGATCTGGACAGGTTGTGTTAGGCACGGAAAAGATCCTAGGATGCTCTTTAGAGATCTTGCAGGTTGCAAGATACTCTTTTAAGGTTTTGTGAAGGTCACATGTAAAACATCCTGGGAGATCCGATAGGTTGAGCAGTAAGCTCGTAAAAGTCCTGGGATGGTCTTTCGAGGTTTTGTTGACGCACATAATCAGCCCTGAGGATTCCACAAGATGGGCAGATATGATGAAGACCTACAAGAGGCTAGGCCTACAACCAACATGAAAAAGGGTTGGCTCTATAGAACTTCCCATGACGAGAAGAATTGAGAGATAGCACCAGTGGTCGAGATGACGAGTACAACAGCAGTGATGATGATGCTTCGTGATCCAGTGATGATGATCCAGCTCTAGAATTGAAGACTTGTGCCTATATGTATTGATGACTTGTGTCAAGAGAATACATTCCTAGTTAAGAGGGAGTGTTGATGTATTTGTAACTTCGGAAGATATTCACTTGTATATTATATGTATTACATTGGTACTTTATTGTATCCCCAACGGAGATGTATTATTCCTCCGATTGGAATTGTCGTCATTTGTATTTGCAAGTGTCGCAAGTTATATTGTAAGTGTTGTAACTTATATCTGATGGGTTATTAGACCACCTTGGTGGGGTCGGCCTTGTATGAGTTATGTGGGTTAAAGGGTTATTATACCACCCTAGAGGGGTCGTCCCAGTCATCATTATGTTAAGTGGTTAAGTTGGGGCCGACCTAGTTAGAGTTAAAAGACAAGTGAAGTAAAGTATAAATAGAGGATGTGTGATCCTCATTTAATACATTCACTCACTCATCCAACTCACATATTTGAGAGAGAGAGGTGCGCACAAGTGGAGGAGGAGTAGCTGCTGAAGACATCTATCTGTTGGGGTTTGATCTTTGTGATCCTTGTATTGGTGTTGATTCTATCTTTGAGGAAGTTACGGGGTTTTTCACCTTCTTGGTTTTCCCCGGTGAACTGCTTTGTGTCCATTGTCTCTTGTGATTGTTATGTTGTACATGTTATTCTCTTAGTGATCCTATTGGATGAAATTATTGAAAAATTAACAAACAACCCATACCTAAAAAATGCCTATTATTTTGCCATAAGAAAAATTATAGTTGAGTAAATATAGACTTGATAAATGCAAGCTAAATAACATATATACCCAAAAGAAGAATGCTCCCTGTCTGATTGTTTTAGCCAAAGTACTGAAAATTATGGTAGTATCATATGCCAAAAATATGGCTACTATTTGGCCACAAGAAAAATTATAGTTAAGAGTCAATATAGACTTTGATCAATGTGAATTAATAACATACATACCCAAAATACGTAGGGGGGGGCTCTGATTGTTGCAACAAGATAATTATAATGTGATGAACCAAACAAGTCCATCCACTGAATATCCAAAATAAAATAGGATGATGAACATGAGGAGGTGCTTGTGCCATTAAGATATGGGGGACAAGATGAGGGATTTGACTGCCCTACTTAGAATTGCAATGGAGAAAGGTTTGGACTATCTTCATGTATTTGGAGATTCAAAGTTCACCATTTACAAGGTCAAAGGGGATGTAGAGATGTATAATATATACCTTCAACCATAAGAAAAAAAAAAACATTTTGATGCAACAATATGGTTTTTTAATTAGTTATTTATCTTTCAATAATATTTTAGTTTTTAATTTTAATTTTAGTTAGTTTTACACATTATTAATTAATAATTTAATTTTAAATTTTTTTAAAGGTAGGGACTAAGGTGTATGCAACTCTTGTTACTCTTATTTATTATAAGTATTATAATTTTGTTTCCAAGTCTGACATATTTGATGTCAACATCTTTATGCCATACAATGTGGGTTGCAAATTACCATAGCAAGCCTCCTCGACTGATTAAAGCTAGACCATGCAATAGTTGTTTACTCCTCTATGGTTGAATCCTTATCCCCACAATTAAATGTCATTGTGTCATCTACAAGAGAATCAAATGGCTTGCATTCTTTATATTTGGTTCGGAAGTAACCCACGATGGAAGCATAATTAATCTCTCTCATTTTCTCTGTGCATGCATTTGATTGATATAGAATGATCTAGGATGGTTGATCTCCCACTAATAAGGAAGAGACAAACCAAGTCGTTCTTCTAAGACGTTACCCACATGACAACATCTCTCCTATACTAAATAATAAAAACATCTTTCAACATAATTATATAAACACAATTACATAATTCAACTGCTTAACATTTCCAACTTCAACATTGATACATACCCATGCATACAATAACGTTGATATTACAAAGTCAACATCTTTCATTTCATCGTTATAGAGAATGGAATAATAAATATTGAAATGATGAGTAGAACATGATTCCTTATATATACACTAACTATTTGAAACAATTGAAACTCCGTCTTGGAGAAAAAATGAAGATTGCACAAGAAAGCTTTTCTTGATTTTGTGTGCCCTATTTCCTTTTGTTGGAACGCTTTTAGAAAGTTCAAAACCTTTTAAAAAGACGCTTCAAGTTCAACTTCAAATTATTCCCTTTTATACCTTCGAAATTCCATTGGCCATTCTATGCGAATGTTCGCTTTAAAGTTTGTTCGTTTATTGAATTTTGAAACTTCGATATCCTTTTCTTATTTATAGTTTCCTATATTTCATAGGAATGCTATCGTGGTGTCTTTATTCTATTTATTTTTAGTGGTTATTCATGATCTTTTGTATCGTAAGGAAAGCCGGCTTTCAAATAATCTAATTCAATATTTTTAAATTAAATAAATTATATCATGATCGTAAGTATTCTGAATTATACATTTTTAAGTATTCTAAATTATATCCTGATCGTAAGTGTTCTAAATTATGATCATAAGTATTTTAAATTATACATTTTTCTTTCAACGGAAAAAAGAGCATAGCTCAAAATTTATATTGAAATTCCGAATATTGTTTAATTTGGCATAAAATGTCATACACAAATGCTTCAACCATCAGTCAAGATGCTGACTTAGCTTAATTTACAATTCGTAGATAAAAAACCAACTCAAAACTAATGTTGTGTAAGATGTATAAAAAAAAATTACATGGTGCATGTATACTTTGTCGCTAGCTTAACACTAGAAGTAATCCATCATTTTGGAACAATCAAGAGAAAAAAGTAGGTGGAGTGCAAAAGATAATAGTTATATGTAGCATCCACGAAGATACCGTCTAGCCCCTGTTGGCTGATAATTAGAAAATAAGGGTACTTGGATCCAACTCCTTGATAATGTTTTTCTTAAATTCCTAGACATTTCTAGATCCTTCAGCAAGCAGGAGACCCATTTTGGATAGTTGATCAGTAAGGTCATTTCGTTCCCTATAGATATGGTGGAAGGATACTTCTTCAAATGATGTCAGCACCCTGCATATGTCCTCAAATAATGGCCTCAGGAAAATGTTATTTGGAGGCTTCTTGAGTTGAAGCCAATCAATCACAATGTGCGAGTCCCTAAAGATTTGCAATTTATGAATCCCTCTAGAAACAACCAATTTCAGAACCATCTTAATAGCCATCAACTTCGCTCTATTATTAGTAGCAACACAAATGAAAACAAAGAATTTATAACTTAGAAAATAAGGGAACTTGGATCCAACTCCTTGATAATGTCTTTCTTAACTTCCCAAACATTTCTAGATACTTCAGCAAGCAGGAGACCCATTTTGGATAGCTGATCAGCAAGGTCATTCCGTTCCCTATAGATATGGTGGAAGGATACTTCTTCAAATGATGTCAGCACCCTGCATATGTCCTCAAATAATGGCCTTAGGAAAATGTTATTTGGAGGATTCTTCAGTTGAAGCCAATCAATCACAATGTGCGAGTCCCTAAAGATTTGCAATTTATGAATCCCTCTAGAAACAACAATTTCATAACCATCTTAATAGCCATCAACTCCGCTCTATTATTAGTAGCAACACTAAGTAAATAAAACTAAGTAAATGAATCTAATGGCTTTCGAATTTGCATCTCGTCTCAAATACCTTACTTAAATAATAGCTTAGATATTCGTTTATATTCCAATTAATTCTTTTTGTTTTAATTAATTGTGATATATATATATATATATATATATATATATCTTTCATTTTGAAATTTAGGTTTGGGTTAACATTGTAAAATTTTTGTTTACTTAGTATTTTATTATTTTATTATAGTGCCACATGTTAGCTCCACGTTGAGCATGGAATTACACTTCTCTCTCATACTAGGTTGTAGAAAGTGCCTCCCGGTGCAATGACAACTAAATCCATGTGGTACTAATGTCGACCCTTTGTACAGTTATACTCTTCATGTGATGTTAGTGTTATGACACGTGGGGCTTGTGAAGCAATGTCCGTATCTGAGCTGTCCATATGGTTAAGTGCTAACATCCTAAAAAATCAAGTTACCTCCCAACAACATTTATCCTCACCATTGTGTCAAAGAGAGATATACCCATTTGTTATTAAGCCAATTCAATAAGATCCCCTTCTTCTAGGTCTTAAGGTAAAACAATATAGGGGTTGGTTTTATGACCAATCTAGGTGCAACTCTCTAAATTGGTGAACTCTTCCTCATAGAGTTGATGGGAGTCTCCGATTTGATCAAAATACCTCCACAAATCTCCTGAATTATATTTGTTATCGGTGGTCATTGAATGCAAAAATTAAATGCTTTTTAGGGGAGGGGATTACTCCACCCACCCTTGTCACATCCATCACCTCAAGACGCGAGGGGCATTTACTCCCCTTGTCCATGCAAGCCTTGTATTCCCTTCATGATGTTGTTTGGGGCTCCTCGCCCCTCACCCCCTTCCTTTTCTATTGCAGGGGGGGATTTCTCTCATTTTTGTTACTCGTATGGATTTGGCTCGGTTTTTCAGTGGAATGTTTCTCCATGGGTTAATTGATGTTGCTTTTGCTTCCTCCAAGGTAGCTGGTGCAATTTGAAATTTGATTCTATTCTATTAGGAACAAAGGCATGGCATTTCTAGCCCTTTGTAGATGTCCCTCCCTATCTCTCTAGTTGGCTCAATAGTGCCCTTTTTTTGTCAATATGGTACCCTCTCCATCTCGTCTTAATGGAAGGGGAACTTGACCTATTACATGGACCATGCCCACTATCTATGTTGTTTAGGGATGGAGTTGCATAGTATACACAAGGGCTTGAGTAAGTTCAACAAAGGCATTGTCTACTTTTGAGGTCAACACCTCCTTTGGGTTATTAAGGAGCACTTCAAGAGTCTAAAGCAACATGGAAATTGGAGTCTTGCACAACCATCAATAATGTTCGTATCTAAAGATGGAGGTGAAAGTCTTATAAATACCGTAGATTAAATTATAGCTTGTTTTTTTTAGTTTTGTCAATTTCCTTCCAAAACACACTTCTCTCGTGTAACTTCACCATACTAATTGAAAGGAAACCTCTAATACCTTAAGTTTCTATATTTAGATAAAATTAATTATAATATTCATAGATAACAATAACACTTTCCTCTTTTTAATACTAATATTTGATTGATACATAGTAGTAATCATACAATATTTTTTTTTCCAAAAAGAAAAAGTGTAACTTTGTATTATGAGTGTAATACAGTGTTACAACCAGAAAGAAGAAGCTAAATAACCAAAAAACTCAGAACAGTTTGACTCCCAAAAACTGCGAGTAGATGACCAAAAAAATACTAAAACTGATAACTTATGATCCACATGGATCTCAACCAGAAACTACAAGCAATTGAACAGCATATGGGCAATCGCGACCAACCTGATAGCACCTCTTCGTTGAATATTGAGCCGACGACTAGAGTATAGGATACTTCTGATTGGGTGACCACGATCTAAGCCGACTGAGCTTTACCCTCAGATACTCATCAGAAAAGTTGAATGCTGCCTCGATCAATCTCAACTCCATCTATCAATTCAGTAAAGCACAAGATACCTTCAAAAGGGCCCAATGCCATTTTTGAGAGCTTATCTGCCTCCCTGTTGGCATCCCGGTATATATGATGACATGAGAGATCGTCAAAATAGTTGGTGATGCTGCGAATTTCTCTCATCCAATGCTCCAAAAGGATCTCACTGATAAGATGTTTTTCGTTGAACCAGTTGACAATCACTTGTGAGTCGCCATAAACAACGAGGGATTTGAAACCCCTTCTATGGGCAAACCATAAAAGACTTCTTAATGCCAGCAATTCTGCTTTCAGACCATTGCCCCTCCCAATACCAACAGTGATCCTAATACAATGGCTCTTGTTCAAATGAATAAAGATCCCAGCACCACAAATCCCGATCTCTGAGGCACCGTAAAAAAACCCATAGATCCTTCCTTCTTCTAGAGAAGGGAATAGCACCTTACGAACCTTGGCTTTACCTTGCTGACCAGAGTGTTCCTTCCAATGATACATGACTTGCATTGCTGTTGCCTCGATTGAAGGAAGTGATTCCTTGAAGATGCCTTGGTTCTTGGCATGCCAGATACGAATGATGAGGAAAAGAGGTAAACAAAATTGATTCCCGAATCTCTTGAACCAGAACCTAAGGTTCTCCAAGAAATCACTCCCAGTCCAAAGATCCAAGCCATTAAACCGATCCCGGATAACCTGCCAAACTGCTCTGGTGTATCTACACTGAAAATAGAGATGGTGTAGATCCTCTTCCGCTTCTCTGCAGAGCATGCAATTGCCAAGCCCATTCAACCCCCTTTTCTGAATGTTGGCCCCGGTTAAAATTTTATTTTGAAAACAAAGCCGCAGGAAGCATTTGTTTTTGAGCGAGATTTTCCAACTCCAAAGCCTGCTATGCCACCAACTCAGATGTGGGGGATTTGAGTGATTAAGAGCCAACATATTGTAAATCGTTGAAACTGTCAGAACCCCTTTGGAACTGGGACCATCCCACAAGATGATATCTGCCTCGTTATGTAGGTCAATCCCAGCCATCGAAAGCCTAGAAACATATGCCTCCCAAGTCGAATGCCAATGCCAAGGAAGATTCAAATCAGATGTCGACAGCCAACGATCCCTGGGAATGAAGCTAGGACCTTTGTAGAATTGAGACAGACCTACCAGCCTTTTGTCCCGTAACAACTGGTGTAACGTTACATGTGATACTTGTAATACCCCAATTTTGACCCTTAGGAAATATTGGCTCTAATGTAAATATTGTAAATACGCGATGTATGTTTCCCTAGCGTGGAGCTCAAGGCCAAGGCCCCGCTAGTTTATGCTCGGATTTTATTTAAATTAGACACGCTTGATATTTTGTTACCCACATGCTATTAAGCCATGGGATATTGTAAATTGATGTAAATGTTTAATATGGAAATAAAATACCAAAAAAACTGGCTATGGAGGCAACGAATGAGAAGGGGCCATGTGTATCCACTAGGGAGTGGTGAGGGGGCTATGGGACTAAACCCTAGACTTCCATTTGTCATTATGAGAACCCATTGACTTCCCTAGGTGACATTAATGCCTGTTGTAAGAAGGTGGTTGAGATTTCAGCCCATGGCTTCAATGGAGCATGGGCAGCCCTGAAATTCGTATGGGTGGGCATGGGCTCTGATGGCTTGGGCAAGAAGTCACTCAACCTCATGGGAGGTTGCTTTTTTTCTCACCCCATTCCATGGTGAACCTACCTAGCATCATTCCCATCCAAAAACAAGTGCCAGCAGTGAGGAAAAACCAGAAATCGCGACCTTGAGAGAACCCAGTTTTTGAAAGACCAAAAACGTCCAGATTTGGCAGGGGACAGGGAAATCCAATGGGGGATCCATTAGCATAAACCTTGGGGCGAATTTGGGAGCATTAGCTACCCCGAAATCAATGGGAAAACCCAGTTTTTGCAGCTCAGAAACCGAGTGACGGATTTGAGTATTTGGTGAGCAGAATGGTGAGAAATCAATGGGGAATGGACTATGCAGAGGTTGGGTATGCTTGATAAACCCTGTGAAGGCTAGGATTTCAAGGATCAGCAGCTGGACCTTTCTATGCCCATCCTGAAGAGCACTAGAGGGAAGAGTTTCCTGAGGGACTGTGTAACAGAGAAGGGGATCTTCCTTGTGTTGGATGTGGTAGGTAATGTGGGTGCCTGACTGTTGAGCTCACTTGAGATGCCTGTAGCTCTGTGGTTGAGCTCACTGGCTTAGCATTACCCTCCTCTATCTTCTTGGATGCTTGACTGAAGCCATGGCTGTGAGTGAACCCAGCTAGTCTTCCTTAGTGGATACACAGCCCAGCTCGGGGGTGATCTCTCAGCTGAAGGAATATAGGCTGGATAGAGATCTACGGTTGGGAGGAACGTTGCCTTCACGTAGCCAGTTGTTGGACATCAACTCCTCAAGATAAGTGTTCATGTGATTTAAATTATTTGCATTCTGTGTTCTGCTACGCATTCAATCTGAAGGATTAATTATTCCTGTTAATGAAATGAAATGCATCATGTTTTATGCATATGATACTTAATGAATGATTACATGTATGACTGTTATGGGTATGTTGAACACGTGAAGAAATTGTGCGCATATGTAATCTTTTAATTTCCGCTGTGTTTACATCGAGATCAATCTGCATATGGAAGATTTTAAATTATTGGGGCTAAGCCATTACGAAAGCCCTGTGTTGTTAACGTTTCCCTTCATGTACATTCGATGATGGAAGGGGGCGTTACAGTTTGGTATCAGAGCTGCGTTGCAGCATTGGGCCTCTATGGGCCAATTCTGATAGCAGTTAAAAGGAAAATGTCAAAATTTTATTAAGAGTTTTTGAAAATTTTCGGTTTTTAAGTCTATTTCTGTTTTAAGTCGGTTTCGGGAAGTTGTCCCGAAACTGCGGAAAGGTTCCGCGAACCTTCCCGCAATTGCGGAAGGGTTCGGCGAACCTTCCCGCAATTGCGGAAGAATTCAGCGAACCGCTCCGAAACAGCGGAGAAAAATTCGTTTTTGAGAAAAAAATTTCTAAGTGTCGGCGTCGAACGGAAACTTTTTCGGAAGGAATTCTCTTCCGAAATTGCGGAAAGAATTCTCTTCCGAAATTTCGGAAGGATTCCGCGAATCGTTCCGCAACGCGGGAGAGTTCGGCGAGTCGTTCCTAAGTTGCGGAAGACTTCGGCGAATCGTTCCGCAACTGCGAAAGACTTCGCCGAACCGTTCCGCAACTGCGGAAGACTTCGGCGAATCGTTCCGCAACTGCGGAAGACTTCGCCGAACCATTCCGCAACTGCGGAAGACTTCGGCGAATCGTTCTGCAACTGCGGAAGACTTCGCCGAATCGTTCCGCAACTGCGGAAGACTTCGCCGAATCGTTCCGCAACTACGGAAGACTTCGGCGAATCGTTTCGAAATTGCGGAAACATTCCGCCAGTCGTTCCGCAAAAGCTTTCCGCAAAAACCGACAGAAAACCCCGGAAACAATCCGCGAACGGCTCCGAAGCTGCGGAAGCCTTCGCCGAATGGCTCCGCAATTGCGGGAGCGTTCGGCCAATCGCCCCGCCATTGCGGAAGCATTCGGCGAACTGCTCCGCAATTGCGGAAGCGTTCGGCGAACTGCTCCGCAATTGCGGAAGCCGTCGCCGAACCGCCCTGCAGTTGCGGGAGCATTCAGCCAACTGGCCCGCAACTGCGGAAGCCTACCGTCAACCGGCCCGCAACTGCGGAAGGCCACAGCGAACCGCCCCGCAATTTCGGGAGTGTTCAATGAACTGGCCCGCGACGGCGGCGCAAAAAAAAAAAAAAAAAAACGAGTAAAATGCCAAAAACTCAATTTTTGGATAAGGGGAGCACCGGGGCTCAGAATGTGATGATTTCTGTGGGGCTCGGAGGCCATTGACGGGGGCCATGAAAGAACTAGTGAAGACCCCGAGCCCATTATACTCCAATTTGACAGAAAAAGGGGAATAGTGACTTTTGAAGGACAGAGTCCCGAGGCTTGACAGAAGGTCGGATTGAGATGAAATTGATCAGGCGCGGCCATGAAGCAGGCACAATGTTAAGTTCCGAATCTTGGAACCAAACTCCAAAGGATGTGGAGTCGGGGTAAGCAAGAAGGCCAAAAAGCACTGTTCCGGGCCACTTTTTCGGGATTTTGAAAAGTTTGTGGGTAGTAAAAGTGACCCTAGATGTGGGAGTCAGAAATTTTACTGAACTAGACATTTCATATTCTCATTAAGACGGACAATTTCCGTTAAACGAAGATTTCCCAGAAATGCACCGTTTGGGAGATAGCCGTTTTTGGCCCAAAATTTGGAATTTTGGAAAAATGTGAAAAGTAAGAAGTAGTAAAACCCAGAAATTCATAAAAGATGAACGGTACATCAGAATTGAAATCAGTGAATTGCTGAGTGTTCCTTGTTATATGGACTAACTTTGCCCGATAGATAAGTTTTTGTGATTCCTCATAGATTTTCTTCCACAGGTGGTTGAAGTTGGCCTTTGGGACCAAAATACAATTGTGTAAATGTGCAGAATTATTGGTAAAAGTTGTCATTTTTGAGACAACGTTGTTTCCACACCCGATGTCGGAATGGAGCACGGGGACAGGCATTGGAAAGCTTGTCTATAAAGGAATACTGGAGTATGACCGGAATTTGAATTGGGTTATCAGACATCATAGATTATCAGGGCAGAAAAGTGTCGGTGACTGTTTTGTCAAATTAATGACAATATGAGCAATTTTCAGAATTGCATGGATGGGTAAAAGAATTGAATAAGTAACAGCTATGTGAATTATTCCATGAGTTCTACTATGTTAAATGTTGATTGTTGTATATTCCTAGATACATTTTTATGAGGTCTAACAAATATCATAATAATGCACAGTGTTTGCAGCTCATAAAGTTTATAATTGTAGCAGAGGTAAGATGGTGACCATTAATGATGCTCAAGATCCTTATGAACACGAAGAAGACGTTCTAGGAGAAAATGTGCATGAAGGGAATGCGGAGACTGAATCCAATGGGAGAAGGGAGCAGGTGACTCCTCAAAATTTGGTTGAAACCATGGTGAGCTTCAATGAAAGATTGATGAAGGCTCAAGAAGAACAACACCAACTCAATGCTGCTATTTTGCAAAGCCTCACTGATATGCAACATAAGATAAACCTTGGGTCCAACCCAAGCAATATGGGTGAAGAGGGAAGAGATGCAGGGAGTCATTCTAGAGGTCGTTCGAGGAGGAGGACTCCAAGCCCGAGGAAGAGTTCGGTGAGCAGAAAACATAAAGCATCTTCATCAAGATCTTCTTCCAGCAGGTCGTGTGACTCCAAATGTTCTAGGGGAAGTCCCAGACATGCACCTAAGAAATTGGACGGAAGAAAGAAGTTCAAGGGCATCCCACAGGGAGAATTCAGGAAGGCAAGACCTCCCACATTTGATGGGGAAGGAAAGACAGGCCAAGAGGCAGAAGCATGGCTTCTGGGAATGAAGAAGTACTTCAGAATTCAAGACTACTCAGGAAATGAGAAAGCCAGAATTGCCATTTATAACTTAAATGGCAGAGCTTCCATTTGGTGGGACAATCTCTTGCAAGTGAAAGGGATCAATGAAAGAAGGATCAGTTGGGAAAGATTTAAGAGGTACTTCAAGGAGAAATACCTTTCTGCTAGGTATTATGACGGTAAGAGAAAAGAGTTTAATGAACTCAGGTTGGAACAAAAATCTATGGAAGAGCATGTCCACAAATTCTTGGAATTACTGAGGTATGTTGACTATATCAAAGATGAGAGAGTAAAAATCCAATGCTTTCTTGGGGGTCTACCTCAGAGTTTCAGGGATCGTATTGAGTTTGTTAATCCACCAAGTTTGGATGAAGCCATTAGGATGGCAATGCACTGATATGAGCAAAATAAAGGAAGAACAGAGGCTAACCCAGCATGGAAAGGAAAGCCAAGAGGGAAGTTTGATCAGAAGAAGGATGGCTTCAAGCCACCATTCAGAGGTCAGCCTAGGACCTTTCCACAGGGGCAACAAGCAAGGAGTGGATTCAAACCAGCAGTGGCAGTAGACAAAGCATCAAAGGGACCACTTCAGTGTTGGGGATGTGGAGAAAACCACATGTTGAAGGATTGTCCACATCGGAAAAACAATGCTCGAAAGTTGAACAACCTGAAGGGAGTAGCTACGGTAGAGGACATGGCAAGGGCAGCACCTCGGATTTATGCAGCGTTGGATAATCACCAAGCAGACCATCAGTCATCAGTGGTGGAAGTCGAAGGTAAGATTGCTACGCAATCTATTTCTGTTTTGATTGATCCAGGATCTACTCATAGTTATGTTTCTCCAAAAGTGGTTGAAGGTTGTTCTCTTAGAAAAATAAAGCATAATAAGTCTTGGCTAGTGCAACTAGCCACGGGAACCAAGAGAAAGGTAAGTGAGGTAGTGATGGAGTGTCCCATAGAATTGAATGGACTCCACACATATGCTGAATTGAATGTGTTACCATTAGGATCCTATGATGCATTAATTGGCATGGATTGGTTAGAAAAACATAGAGCCAAATTGGACTGTTATGAGAAAGCACTTGAGTGCATTGATGAAAAGGGAAGGCCAACATTGGTAAAAGGGATTCCCAAGCAAGTTTCAATAAGACAGATTTCAGCCCTGCAGTTGAAAAAGTTTTATAAGAAGGGTTGTCAATTATATGCAGTCCATATGCCAGATTCATTGGAGGACAAAGGGCCAAGACTAGAAGACTTCAGGATATTGCAAGAGTTCCAAGATGTGTTTCCGGATGAGGTACCAGGGTTGCCACCGATGAGAGATATTGATTTTACCATCGATCTTGTTCCAGGGGCAGCGCCGAATTCCAAAGCTCCTTATAGAATGAGTACACCGGAATTGGTGGAATTGAAGATACAGCTGCAGGAATTAATAGATAAAGGGTATATCAGGCCTAGTGTGTCTCCTTGGGGAGCACCGGTGTTATTTGTCAAGAAGAAAGATGGGACTTTAAGGCTGTGTATTGATTACAGGCAGCTCAATAAAGTGATAGTTAAGAACAAGTATCCATTACCAAGAATTGATGACTTGTTTGATCAAATGAAGGAAGCCAAATTATTTTCAAAGATTGACTTGAGGTCTGGCTACCATCAAGTGAGGATTAAAGAAGAAGACATTCACAAGACGACTTTCAGAACTAGATATGGTCATTATGAGTTCACTGTGGTTCCATTCGGCCTTACCAACGCACCTGCCACATTCATGTGTCTCATGAATAGTGTATTCAGCAAATATTTGGACAAGTTTGTGATTGTGTTTTTAGATGACATTCTTGTCTATTCAAGAAATGAAGAAGAACATGAGGAACATCTAAGAATGGTGTTGCAAGTTCTTAGAGAACATCAGCTGTATGCCAAGTTAAGCAAGTGTGAATTCTATCAAAAGAGGATCCAATATTTGGGTCACGTCATTTCAGAAGAAGGAATTGCAGTGGATCCAGAGAAGATTAATTCTATCATGGATTGGCCAACTCCAAGAAATGTTTCAGATGTTAGATCTTTTATGGGCCTTGCTGGTTACTACAGAAGGTTTATTGAAGGATTCTCCAGGATAGCGCATCCGATCACCTCATTGCAAAGGAAGAACATCAAATTTGTATGGTCTGAAAAATGTGAGAAAAGTTTTCAGAAATTAAAGGAGTTACTTACTAGCGCTCCTGTTTTGAAGATAGCAGATCCAAGAAAAGATTTTGTAGTGTGCACAGATGCTTGCATTGAAGGCCTGGGTGGGGTTCTCATGCAAGAAGGAATTGTGATTTGCTATGAATCCAGGAAATTGAAAGAGCATGAAAAGAATTATGCCACACACGATTTAGAATTAGCAGCCATAGTGCATGCTCTTAAAATGTGGAGGCATTACTTGATGGGAAGAAGATTCGAGCTTAGGACTGACCACATGAGCTTGAAGTATTTGTTTGAGCAGCCAAACTTGAATGCTAGGCAAGCTAGATGGATGGAATTTCTATGTGAATTTGATTTTGAAATTAAACATGTAAAAGGGAAGGAGAATAAGGTTGCAGATGCTCTTAGTAGAAAATTTCATGTTTCAGCAGTAAGTATGTGCAAATCAGATTTGAAGACAAGAGTTCTTGAAGCCCAAAACGGTGACGAAACTTGCCTTCAAATTAAAGAGAAGTTGCATCATGGTGATGTGGATGAAAAGTATGCAGGGTATCAGCTGGGTGAAGACAGTATCCTCATCTACAAAGATAGGTTGTACATTCCAAATAATGCAGATTTGAAGAAACTAGTGATGGATGAAATACACCAAATGCCGTACTCTGGACACCCAGGGTATCAGAAGACTATAATAGCGGCAAGAAAGCAATACTTTTGGAATGGCATGAAGAGGGACATAGCTGAGTACATTGCTAGGTGTCAGAAGTGCCAACAAGTCAAGGCAGAACACCAACATCCAGCAGGGTTATTGCAGCCCTTACCCATTCCGGAATGGAAGTGGGAAGTGATCTCCATGGATTTTATAACAGGTCTGCCCATGACAGTGAAAAAGCATGATTCAATCATGGTTGTGGTGGATAAGCTATCAAAGGTAGCTCACTTTATTCCAGTAAAGTCCACTCACAAGGCTAGTGACATTGCGAACATCTTCATGAGAGAGATATTCAGATTGCATGGATTGCCTAAGGCAATAATTTCTGATCGTGACACAAAGTTCACCTCCAATTTCTGGAAGGGATTATTTCAGGAATTGGGAACTAAATTGAATTTCAGTACAGCTTACCATCCGCAAACAGACGGCCAAACCGAGAGGGTGAATCAGGTCCTTGAAGACATGCTGAGAATGTATGTGATGGACAAACCATCCAAGTGGGAAGATTATTTACACTTGGTTGAATTTGCATACAATAATGGACACCATGCATCCTTGGGAATGAGTCCATTTGAAGCATTGTATGGCAGGGGATGCAGGACGCCAGTGAATTGGGATGGCCCAGTGAACAGGGTAGTGCTTGGACCAGAGATGATCAAGGAAATGGAACAGGAAATTGTTAAGATCAGGCAGAATTTAAAGGCAGCTCAGGACAGGCAAAAGAGTTATGCAGATTTGAAAAGAGTACATAAGGAATTTCAAATTGGGGATCATGTTTACTTGAGAGTGAAACCAAGGAAGAGTTCCCTCAAGTTGGGGAGTTGTGCCAAGTTGTCACCAAGATATTGTGGGCCATTTGAGGTCCTTGATAGGATAGGGCCAGTTGCATATAGAATTGCATTGCCTGCTAGCATAAGAGCTCATAATGTTTTCCATGTATCTTTGCTTAAGAAGTATGTACATGATCCTAATCATATGATTGATTGGAATGTGATACAGGTGGAACCCGAGGGAGAGTTCCAAGTAGAACCTATGCGCATCCTCGACAAGAAGGTCACAGTGCTCCGGAACAGAGCCATCGGGCAGGTAAAGGTCCAATGGGAGCACCTTAGCCCCGACGAGGCTACATGGGAGCTAGAGGATGCCATGAGGGAGGCATTCCCATTTTTGTTCAGTTTTGAGAACACCGAGGACGGTGTTGTTCTAAGGGGGAGGGGAATGTAATACCTCAATTTTGACCCTTAGGAAATATTGGCTCTAATGTAAATATTGTAAATACGCGATGTATGTTTCCCTAGCGTGGAGCTCAAGGCCAAGGCCCCGCTAGTTTATGCTCGGATTTTATTTAAATTAGACACGCTTGATATTTTGTTACCCACGTGCTATTAAGCCATGGGATATTGTAAATTGATGTAAATGTTTAATATGGAAATAAAATACCAAAAAAACTGGCTATGGAGGCAACGAATGAGAAGGGGCCACGTGTATCCACTAGGGAGTGGTGAGGGGGCTATGGGACTAAACCCTAGACTGCCATTTGTTATTATGAGAACCCATTGACTTCCCTAGGTGACATTAATGCCTGTTGTAAGAAGGTGGTTGAGATTTCAGCCCATGGCTTCAATGGAGCATGGGCAGCCCTGAAATTCGTATGGGTGGGCATGGGCTCTGATGGCTTGGGCAAGAAGTCACTCAACCTCATGGGAGGTTGCTTTTTTTCTCACCCCATTCCATGGTGAACCTACCTAGCATCATTCCCATCCAAAAACAAGTGCCAGCAGTGAGGAAAAACCAGAAATCGCGACCTTGAGAGAACCCAGTTTTTGAAAGACCAAAAACGTCCAGATTTGGCAGGGGACAGGGAAATCCAATGGGGGATCCATTAGCATAAACCTTGGGGCGAATTTGGGAGCATTAGCTACCCCGAAATCAATGGGAAAACCCAGTTTTTGCAGCTCAGAAACCGAGTGACGGATTTGAGTATTTGGTGAGCAGAATGGTGAGAAATCAATGGGGAATGGACTATGCAGAGGTTGGGTATGCTTGATAAACCCTGTGAAGGCTAGGATTTCAAGGATCAGCAGCTGGACCTTTCTATGCCCATCCTGAAGAGCACTAGAGGGAAGAGTTTCCTGAGGGACTGTGTAACAGAGAAGGGGATCTTCCTTGTGTTGGATGTGGTAGGTAATGTGGGTGCCTGACTGTTGAGCTCACTTGAGATGCCTGTAGCTCTGTGGTTGAGCTCACTGGCTTAGCATTACCCTCCTCTATCTTCTTGGATGCTTGACTGAAGCCATGGCTGTGAGTGAACCCAGCTAGTCTTCCTTAGTGGATACACAGCCCAGCTCGGGGGTGATCTCTCAGCTGAAGGAATATAGGCTGGATAGAGATCTACGGTTGGGAGGAACGTTGCCTTCACGTAGCTAGTTGTTGGACATCAACTCCTCAAGATAAGTGTTCATGTGATTTAAATTATTTGCATTCTGTGTTCTGCTACGCATTCAATCTGAAGGATTAATTATTCCTGTTAATGAAATGAAATGCATCATGTTTTATGCATATGATACTTAATGACTGATTACATGTATGACTGTTATGGGTATGTTGAACACGTGAAGAAATTGTGCGCATATGTAATCTTTTAATTTCCGCTGTGTTTACATCGAGATCAATCTGCATATGGAAGATTTTAAATTATTGGGGCTAAGCCATTACGAAAGCCCTGTGTTGTTAACGTTTCCCTTCATGTACATTCGATGATGGAAGGGGGCGTTACTATACTCTTAAAAGTTCATGTACTTATTTTGCACTACAAATACACATCCTAATAAATTTATATAACTGTTTTTTTGAAAAACCATAAAATAATTGACCATGAAGACTTTTACACTTAGTTGTTTTAATAGTTGTAGTTTAAATGTTCAATGATTTAGTTAAGTTTACATAACATTTTTTGATACAATAAAAATATTTGAGATTTCAAATAATTGTGTTTAAATTTGTGTAAGTAGAGTGTTTTGGAATATTTATTCACGCTAAATCCATTTATGCATTGAGAAAACATAATTTGAACCACACACGTTCACAATTTTTTTAGAAAAACACAATTATAGTAGAACATTAACGAATGTTTAGACTTTTTTTTTTATCATTTGATATAACATTCTAATAATAAAAAAAAATCACCACTGACCACCAAGACAGGGTTATGGGAAACTACGAACCAAGAACGACCAATGCCCTCACGGGAACCCATATGTTGCAATTTGCAGTGGACTGCATGTCCATAGGATACCAAACAGCGATCTCATTTTCAATGTCTTTTGCTTCCGAGAACTCGCTACTGCACGGGCACGTCCTCATCCGACGTGGCATGACAAGAAGCCCGGCGTAGTCGTTGACATAGACGGTGAATATACATATTACTAGCTTCTTCATTAAAATATTAACACCTATGGTCGAAGTAGACAAAACATTACATCGAACTTTCACAGGTTTGCTGTCCGCCTACTATAGCTTCTTCGACAAGGCTTCACTCTGCCTACTAGCTTCTTCAACAAGGTTCTACTCACAGTTCAAAATGCAAGTCGGTCTAGTTATTGAAATGGGCATAGCTATATTTGTGGGCATTTATGACGATTTAGTCATGAATCAACATCTAAACTGTTGTAGTAGTAGGAGAAGAAGAGCACCGCCATGGAGTTGAATATATATTATGGTATATCCTGAATGTATCTGCCACCTTTGGCATTTTGTAATCCGTTTTCCCTGTATCATATATGTTACTGGGTGTGTGGGAACAGTTGCATTCCGAAGTGGATTTCGCCATTACTAGTGTTTTATCTCAGTTTGATTGGTTGACATCGAGTAACTGGGTCTCCAGATTTCTAAAACTGCTGGAAGAATTTGATGTTTGGATGGACTAATGAGTTGGTTATGATGGCACAGAGCAGTTTTTAGTTTAGTACCTGGGTTGGCAGAAGCTCAGCATGATGTTTTACTCACAGTTCTTATTGGAAAAGAATGGCCCTCTGGGAACAATATGGATTGCAGCTCATTTTGAACGCAAGCTTCGAAGGAATCAGGTCACAGGGACCAATATCAGTGCTGCTGTTGGTCAGTTTCTCTCTCTTTCTCTCTCTGCTCTTTATTCTAAGTGGGTAGTTATATTTAGTTGTTTTTTCTGGTTATTTGTTGTTAATTGAGCATTTGAACTTTAAATATTGAACTTTGTTTGCTTCTTCAAGTGGGTGCTTCTTGCAATTGATAATCCTATCTTGCCTTTTAATTTCATGAAGTCTTCTACATCGGCCATTGTTATTACAATTCTGTTCTATACTGGGAGTAGACAGTGTAGTTGGCCTGACCAAGGTCTTACATTAAGATAGGTTAATTATACAATACTGTTGTTATCCATTTCCCAACAGCTAGTTAGCTCCTCTTCAGCAAACAGGTCTCTGTTATGCATATTGCTGCACTCCCAGGTTCATTATATGGTACAGTCTACTGTAACTATCCATTTATCAGTAGCCAGTTAGCCTTGCTCTAGCAAACAGGTCTCTGATTTGCAGTTTGTTGTACTCCTAGGTTAATTAAATAGTACTGTAATAAATCCGTTTTCCAACAGCCAGATAACTCTCCTCCCGCAAACAGGTCTCTTTAATGCATTTTGTTGTACTCCATGTTTATGAGATTGGGCTGTTGTGCTTTGTGGTCAACTTTGATTAGCTCGCATAGTTACTGTTTAGTAAACCAAGCTTTCTAGGAATGGACCAAGTCTTTCATTTTGGGTATAGGAAAGGGTTGCAGGTTTTTTGCTTTTTGTTTTCTATCAAATATATTTTTAATTTATTTATGACTTTTGATATAAATACTTTTATATTTGTGCTTATTGCATTTTATTTTCTTTATTGCTATCCACTACGCATATACTCGTAAATATCATCGAAAACTAATTAATTTCATGCCCTGCATCATTATCTTTGTAATGTATACTCTATTGCTTCATCTTCTCGTCACGAGTATTTTTATGAATGAATGCCTTCATTGTATGATTGTGAGGGTAATTACATCTTTGGTTTGCACTATTGAATTTGTTTCATTGTCTTGTTCATTGTTAGATTCCTAGGTATTGTGTGGCCACTATGTAACTAACAATCACCCCCTGTCACATATAGGATTTAGAAATCAACTGGCATTTGATAGGTTGTTAGCTTAAATGGATGCATTTAGATAAAATTGCATAGATAGAGCTGTTATTTTCAAGGGATAACACACAGCCTTAGCTTATGCATAAATAGAAATGTGTTTGTCTGGTTGTTTGCTTAAATAAAAATTCAAAACTAGGATGCCATCAGAATGCAATGGGAACAAATTGATGGCATATATGGGATTGCCAACACACAAGCAACCAACGTCCAACCAGACATATGGGAATAACTTACTTGAGTATGTCTTATAGGCACTATTCATGCCTATCAAAGACATACACAATGTACTTCTAATGAAATTGCAATGCCACAGCCATTAATACCTCGATCTCAAATTGAACTATGTTGTGGTCTAAGTATTATTATATTATTTCAGTATGAACTTAAAATACAAAGTCCGTGAATGTTTCCTGTCAAGTGTATCACTCACATGACCTCAACAACACCCACAGCTGGCCTTAATTACTCTTACCCTACCTTATGAAAAATGCGTAGAGCTAGGGTATACCATTTACCATGTCTATGATTGCACTATAATATTAGGATATAAAGTTGTGCAAAGCATATGCAAAGCATATGTAATCTATCATATAAATATACATAATACAAGTGACAACCTCTAGGGTCACCTGGCGACAAAATCCTAGATTTTACAATTTTAGTGGCTGATCCATACTTGAATATGATCTGAAGTTAATATGTAAGCAGTTAAAAGAATTAGAAAGCATTATAAAAAAATGTTGCTAGCAATTGTTGTTCAATTTCCCCAAACTTTTAGTACTTTTAAATTTTAACATTTACTAGGGCTTATGTCTGCACAATAGTATGGAGATACGAATTCATGTGCAAAATATATTCATGAATATTTATCATATAAAGTATATATGGAATTTACGGCCTGCAAGGTCATCAAGGCCATATTCCTTGTTCTTTATTATTTTTTAATGGCTGAACTAGATCTGAAAACATTCTGAATATATGATCTGAAACCAATATGAATGCAGGAAAAAGCATAAGAAAACATCATCTGCAATTGTTGCCAGTACTTGGTGAAAATTTCCCCAACCTATCTGGGCATATATTGAAAGCCAGGAAAGAAAGACTTCCTTGTCTGAAGTTTGAATAAGCTCAAATAATTCTGAACAAGTCCGAAGTAAAACCTGTTCACAATTAACTCATGGGTGACAGGTGGAGACATTTTCCTTTTTTTTGTAAAAGATGCTTCTTATATATACAGAAAATATGTACATCATCAGCTGAAAAGAACAGAAAAAAGGAAGGGTATATACAGAGAATCTCATATCCTCTTCTTGAGAGCATCTAAAACATCTACAAAATCTGAATAAGAGTTTGGATCTAACAATTTGGCATCATTAATCAGTAGAGCTCCTTTGGCTATGAGTTGCATACACACCTCATCACACCATAATTGAGAAAAGGCATCCGATGAACTAACCTCATTATCAAACACATACTTGCAGCATCACTTCCAAATAGTATGTAAGACAGAAACTCCCAGACAATGCCAATTACCAGATAGGGAATCCCAAATCACCGATCTGGAGTCGCCTAGCAAAACCGCCAGCCAATGCAAATATCCCTGCAGAATGTCTGCCAGCTGAGATTGAACCTGAGCCCAACAAGAATGAGCAAAGGAACATTCCCATAAAATATGCTTCACTGACTCGGATCTTGGGCAATGAGGCAAAGGCCATTAGAAAGACCGCTTTTGGCCAGCTGAGCCTTGGAAGGAAGACCTTGATATATCACCAACCAAGCAAAGACCTAGATCTTATAGGAAGCTCTAATTGACCAGACACCATGTAGCCGTCGAATCTAATGGCTCTTAGCGTCCGTAGAAACCCACTGGGCATTAAGACTAGGACCTAACTCATGTCCCTAATGCAAGATGGAGTAGAGTTTACGAGAATCATATTGGGACAAAGAATGCTCGAAGCTCCACTCCCAGTCTCTCCAAAAGGAACCTACCATCTCAATATTCATCTTAAAATGATCCTCCTTAGGAATAGGCCCAATGATTTCCATAAAAGAGGGTCGGTCTGTCAATGACAAAGCAAACTCCTGAGCCACAGTTCGCCATTTTTTCCAAGAATGAGTGCTGAAGTCCCAAAGATCCCTCTAGAGGAAAATGTGCTTTCTGCTAAGCCTTCTTGCTTGAAATTGAGGCAAATCAGAAATACAAGTACCTTCTTGCTCCCAACTCCAAATTGGCCTCTTGGCTAGATCCCAACCCGATCTACTTCTTGACATCTTCCAACGAACCATACTTGTCACCCTCTTCTAGGAAACCCAAATACTTCGAAAGATGAAAGACCCTGCAATTTGAAAATTATGAGGAGCAGAAATGACATCACATAAACCAAACTGATCCCTGATTTTGCCAACATGGGGTGCCAAAAGAAATATGTACCGCAACAAAACCTGCTAAGGGGAGGAGCCCTCCAGACATCTAACCGCCCATTTAGCATTCAAAATGCTGCCTTGAGTCACTACATTGATCAAACAAAGGCCTCCCTCATCCTTAGGCATAATGCAAACATCCCAAGGGACCATGGGAAGGCCACATGCTCCACCATACTTCGCCCATAAATAGGATCGAAGAATTTCTCGAACTAGGTCTTGTTAGGGAGCCAACAGGGCACATAATAGATGTTGGAGGCCTGCAGAATCCTGCTCACTACACTCAGCATGCCAGCGAAAGGAAAATCCTTGCACTGCCAAACAAGTAATTTATGTTGCAGGCTGCAGCTTATCTAGACACCAATCCCACGTTGCAACTGGAGAGAGGTCAATCCCAAAAGTAATACCAAGGTATCTCACAATAACCCCCAGCCGAACTAACCTCCAAGTAGCTAGAATCCACTCAGGCACATCCTCAAGACCAATGAGCTAATAATATGTCTTACTGTTACTAACAATAGCTCCTGAAGCTCACAGAATACCGAAAGACAATCCCTAGTAGTTGCAATCGACACTTGTTCAGCAGAAACCGACAAAAGAGGGTCATCTGTAAAGTGATTATTAACAAACTCCTCCCCCTCAGGCAGAGAAATACCTCGAAGATGACCTTGAGAGCGGGTGGCTTCCAACAGATACCTGAGAGCATCAGTCGCTAACACATAAAGGTAAGGATCCAATGGACATCCTTGTTTAATTGACGTGTGAAGATGTATGCGGGGAGACAAAAATTAATTCACCGAAACAAAAGCAAAGGCACAAGAAAAGAGAGTGCTAATCAGTAATCATATTAACACATTGTTGTCCAAAGCTAAGGTAGGTCAACATGTCCATAACGAATGTCCAGTCAATACCATCATAGGCTTTGTCGAAGTCAGTTTTTAGAAAGAGGGCTTGTTGATTGGTCTCCTTGGCCCACTCCATGGCCTCCCAAGTTGACAGAACAATATCCAAAATAAATCAAGCATACACAAAGTTTGTTTGTTCTCAACGGATAATTCTTCGGGCCACCTCCTGGACTCTCAAGGCTAAAGCCTTTGCCATAATTTTGTAGGAAACACTCAACACGGTAATCGGGCGCCACCCCCCAATAGTATCTCTAGCAACGTTCTTTGGAATAAGGGTGATCAAGCCTTGGTTAAGAGATTCTGAAAGGCTCCCAGTAGAAAAAACCTCTTGCTTAAGGTTACAAAAATCATCCCCTACCGTATCCCACATTACCTTGTAAAACTCACAAGGTAAATCTTCAATACCCAGGGACTTCCCATTCTGCATGGATGAGAGGGCAGCAAAGAGTTCATCTTTTGTAAAAGCACCATCCAACTTGTCTTGGTCGCTGAGCGAGACCGTATGTGGAATTACTCTATAGTAGACATCCCTGGTAGCCAAATTCGACTCCGCCAAAGGGTAAGCAGAGAAAATATTTTGAAAATGAGCACAAACATACCTTGGATCTCCACTGGGTTCTCCTCAAGGGTCCCATCCGTTACCACTTTCTTCTTCAAGAAGTGGAAGAACAACTTCGACCCCTCATTTCCCTCTTGAATCCAATGCAATCTGGCACGAACCCGAGCCCCTCTGGTAATATACTCCTCCTTATGCACCACCACCTCACACCGAGCTACATCCTCCTGAAGGACAATGTTATTTAGATCCTCCTCTAGAAGAAAACGTACCTCCTCTAGCTGCCTCCAAGACTCGCTAAGTACCCTCCCGCGCTTTTGTGCAATCATATGCCCCCACCCCCTCATGAACTTCACGGAACGACGAATAGCTACTTCCAGCCACAAAATCCAACCACTGTATCCTTGAGGCCAAGGAACAAGGTTCCAAACACTATGTATCAGAGCATGGAAATGTGGAGACTCCAAATGGGAGACATTAAGCTTGAACAAAGATGAGGGTTTAGAGTTCGCCACATGCCCTACCAAAATAGAGGTCATAATGGGTAGGTGATTCGAACCTGTTGCTGCAATCAAAACATAAATTGGGTGCATATTACCAGAAAAGGAAATATCATCTCTCGGGCCATAAATCTGATCCAATCTAGCCTGGACTCTGGCAGAGCCCTGTCTGAAATTGGACCAAGTAAACCATCCACCATAGTCCAGAGCTTTCTTCCAATTTGGGTCACAAAATTGAAGAGAGGCTTTACACTTAGTCCAAGCATGCTCCTCTGAACTGTTGATCACATAACCAACCCCTCCTTCCCTATCGCCATCCCATTCAACCATGTTAAAGTCACCACAAACAATCATTCAACATCTCGTAGAGATGCCTTCATCCACGTCTAGGGATGAGTATGTTTGGAACTAAGGTTTGGTGAATAAACAGAACAAAACCCAAGTAATCGCTCCTAAACCAGAAGAGTGATCCACACACATCGATTACTCGGGTCACTCCGTGAGGCTGTAACAAAAAATTGCAAGGAATAAGAGATTGCTAACACCACCCCTCCTCCCTGATCATGATATGTGGCCCAAAACAGACCTTTCCAAATATAACTCATGTGGCTACGAAGCTAAAATCCAGCTGATTTGACCTCCCGCAAAAAGACTATCTTTGGCTTGACTTTCTGAAGAGCTCCTTGAACAACTTGCTTCCTACCTGGGATTGTCATCCCTCTGACATTCCAAGAAAAAAGGGAGAGCTTCATTCAAGGAACAAGGGATTGGACAGGGAGCTGAACTTATTGGTCATTGCCAAGGAAGGTGCGCCCCTCTCAGGAGAGTGGGTCACAGCCTCCTTGAAGGATTTCACTTTCGGAGTCGAATTCATAGTGTTGCTAGATCTCTTTAAAGCAATTGGAGGCGAAGTCCCTTTGTGCTTGTTAGATTTGATTTTCCAGCCTACATCCAATTCCCTATTATGAATTGGAACAATACCACATGCTGAAGCTGTCTGCATGATCTGGCACTGGGGAGTGACTAGGGGGCCACTCGAGCTACTAGGAGGTCACGGTTGAGTCAAACCTCCAATGTCTTTGTGTACCTCCCGAACAACATCTCCAACTATCGTGGTACTAGGTTCGGGTTTTGGAGGAGGAACAATATTCCCAGTAGAAACATAAGGGGTGCCTTCCTTGGTGACCTGGACAAAAACATTTGAAGAGCCACCCTTACCAGGCTGAACCACTGTCGCATAAACACTTGCATCCCCTGAAGATTGGGAAGTTCCTAAGGAGGGTTTTCGGTGAGGACAATTAGGATGAAATGATCTTGTGCTTGGCAGGCAAAACATGTAGTTTTAAATAGGCACTACATTTGGTATCGGAGCCATAGGCTCAAACCCTAGGGCCTCTAGATTAATCAAATTCGTGTTCCTCCTTCAGTGGCAAAGCAAACCCATTAATAGAGCTGTAGAGAATCTCCCGTAACTCCGCAATCCCATTATGCATTGTTGTCTCATATATAAATCAATAAAATATATTATTAATAGATTTTCTAATGAATGGGTTGTGAACCATGAAATTTCCTTAAATGTTGTGTAATTGACAGGTTCAAGCAGTGTTTGTTGCTCAAGTGTAGTGTCTGTCACACTACAATATCACTAAAACTTCAATCTATTTTTGCTAATTTTGTCTTTTAGGCATCTGCATTGAGCATGTATGGTTGTGAGTGTGTTCTTGCACAGGCGCTTTGCTTGATGCATATCAGTACACTCGCTCTATTGTGTGTTTTTTTATCTTCTCTTAACTGGTAATGGATTTTTCTCGAATGTAATCAAGATTTCTTAATTGTCCATTAGCAGCCAGAAATTGTGAATAGTGCTTTCAAGTAAGGGTATGTGCAATCTAAATAAAGGATTAGGATTGTGAGAATCTTTTCCTTGCATGCGCAAGAATCAGGTATTTTCAGCTATATATATGAACTGGCATGGGATTCCACCCATCCTTTGGCTGTGAGCTCGAGATTCCCTTGTAAGTTGTTGTTGCCCTGTTTGGTCTCTATAGGCTGCTCTGGACAGTTGAAAACTTTTTAAACATAGGAGTATAGGGCACTTTAGCAACAACAGATGAAGGCCAACGACCAACTGTTGTGCTGCTCCTGGGCATTAATGATATGCAATATATCATAACTTTTTGTGACTTGAGCAGTTCAAAATTATCGAACTTTAAAAAGATAATATGGAATACATTGGATCTATTGTAGAACCTATTCCAACTCAGGATAGCTATTAAGTATGATAGATGGCTAATAAGGTTAGATGAAGAGTTGCTTACATTGATCAACCCTGGTACCTTCTTTTGATTGCCTTGGCTATACATTTTTTTCCATTTAAATAATCGTTTCATAAATACTGATCAGAGTTTTGATATGTATGATAGTTTTAACATTTTATATTAAGGGCTTATCACATAACTCAGGTTTAGATGAAAATTTAGTCTTATCGGACCAGATCCATCTTAATCTTCTGGATTTATCAAGTGAGAGGGATCACATTTTGAGGTGCAAACCTTTCATAGCACAAAAATTTGATCTTCTCTATAAATATTTTAATGTGGGATTAAAATTGATCTACTCTGTTCATTATATTATATTTAGGTATGTAAGTTTTTTATATATATTTATTTTTGCTCATGTCGTGTAATTATCACTCACAAAATTCTATCATTTCAAGGTTTCAATGATATATATTTAACCTGCAGTGATCAAGTATGCACGGCTTTTTAACATTTCATAACAGGGATATGATTATATCAATGGAAAATTTTGTTGTACACATTGAAAATATTAGAGTAGCTCCAAATTTAGCAGTTATCTTATTTCTGGGTGGTGTGCAAAGTTTTTTTATTGTTCTTTAATGTCAACTGCAAATGCCCACATAGTCAAGCTTTGCAAAATAATCGAAAAAATGAACGCTGTAGTATACACATTCTTAGAATCTGTTGCCGCCTAATACACACCTGGGGGGGACGCGGTAGGAAACCTTCAAGCCGCTCGGTGTGTCCTTGGGGGCAAGTGAGAGTCAAGTGCTGTCACCTGATTACTTGACTCCTCCATGTAGGCTTACTCCTAGCGAAGCCAAGGGGGGTGGTCCCTATGAAAGTTAAACTAAGGCATTTAATCTATAACAAAAATAAAAGTATATTCTAGGAGTTATGATGAAATAACTTAAAGATAAACCATAAATCACTGCAATATGAAATTAAAACCCACCACTTTTAAGATACAACACCATTTATGACATTGATAAAATTAACTTAAATAAGAAATATTAAAGATCAGTGCCATTGAAAATGGAGTGCTTGCGAGGGTTGCTTCTGTGGTCTCAATGAAAGTATTGCAGTGTCTTGGTTGGTAAATTTTAAGATTATTAACTGAGTGGATTAGGGAATGGGTAAAATTGTTGGTTTGGTCCAACTAGATCTAGCTCTTTGGACTGAGTGCTTTAGCAGATTAACCGAGTGTCCAACCAAGCGAGGATAGACCTTCTTAAAGTAGCCTGCTTACTCTACGGTATACACCCATGCAACCTCCCGAATCCGCCAAGAAAGATGAGATTGGATTGTGCTATTAAACTAAGTACCTTGCAGCCGTTTCTGATTGGTCCAGCTGTTCCGACTAAGATGCAGCGGCCAAGAGCATACTTTGGGCTTAGGGTGTTGTTCGTTTTATTAAAATGTGTGAGTGGATGATTAACTAAACTACAACCCAAGAATATCTTTTCCTCGCACCACAAAGTGATGGAGTACTTCAGTAGAGCAAGGGGTTAATTTTAGAGTTAGATTTTAAGAACAGTAGTATGATTGAATAAAACACATAAGCATATAACAAAATGATAAATGAGTCCTCGGAGGATGTTGTGTGCTTGAGTGAGTTGTTTAATTACTACTGCTCAAATAAAACTAATCTAAATCGAAAAATTAGAAAAAGAAATGCGAAAAGTAAGAAAATGAAAAAAGTGCGAATCCCCCTGGGGGGATTGGGGTCAGGCGCTGGAATTGCCTGCTGAGCTCTTTTTATTCTTTTGATTACAATCAAGAAATTTGGAGAACTATTGCTTGCCCTTTATCATTAGGGAACAAGACAGTTTACAATAAAATGTGAAAGTGAAAAAATGCTTGAACAGCTGATTCACAGGGTGGTGGTTCTGGGAGCTTCAAGATGACTTTTTTGTGAGTTTTTTAACTCCAACCTGCTAAGAACATAGAACAAACCAGCGAGCTAAAGTTGATTAGAAATGACAATCATAACACTTTAAGAATGTTCTGACAATGCTAGAAATTGTCAAAATTAAAACTAATGCAACTAGTAATGAAGAACGAGTAAAAATGAACCAAGAACATGAACTAGAAAGTTCGTTTCTTGGGATCTTGGCTTGCTCTTTTGGGGCAGCCAATAGCAAGCTCTTAAAATAGCCAAATATACATGACTTGTGTAATTAGATCAATATTTAATTATTTACGCTTTGAAAGAACTATGATCTAACATAATAACTTAGATTTACTTTCAGATTTGCTTGATAAAATGTAAATCTTAAGACAAGTAACTAGAAGCCAAAAATAACAGAAGAAAATTGGATCAGAGGAATGGAACCTGTTATCACACAACTTGTAGTTGCCCCTAGTGGTATCCCATCCGGGACGGTAGAGGAGATAGGCAACTAAAGAGGTGACCCAAGAGATGCCACGGTTCCCAATGCAAGGTGGGAGTCACGTCAACCGAGGCATTCTTCGCTTTAGGTCAGGGTGTAACAAGACCTAGGGGGAGACCCTATAACCAATCACAGTTGATTGGACCCAAACAAAGGTTTCTAAGGGTAAGTAAATGAAGAGTTACGGAAACCAATGCAAGGCTAAATGGACCTAGGAGTTGAGGTATGGTTGAAGGTGGTTTGAGAAATTGTTAGTGTTCAACCTATGTATGATTTAGGCCACATAATGGTATTATGACAAGGTGTAGTACCATATGTTTACACAAGTGGGTCCTATTTTCTTGGGATGTGTGAAATGGCTTTAAGTGGCCCACAAGGTGAAGCTAAGGTGTGAAATTGGTACTAGAGGTTAGGTAATGATTAGATCTATGGATCTAAGTTGTTTTTAGGAGTACCCATGTACTATATCTAGGGTTTGACACAATTCCCAAGGAGTGCGACTTGCTTTGAGGAGGACTAGTGCCTTGTTAAATGGGCTAATGGGATCAAAAAGGTATGTCAAAGTGTAGATCGGGACACCTAGGAGCCAAGTCAAGTGGGCTAAATGAGATTGAATGGTTGGATCTTGCTAGATCTAGGTTTTTATGAAATGACCCTAAGTGGACCACAATCCCTTAAAACAAGGAATGCTACCCCCAAGGCAGATCGTCACAAAATGATACATTAGACCTAGGTTTCAAGGTATGGCCAATCCAAATCTACAGAAATCTCAAACACCCACTTCCTCAAAGTGGACAAACTCACCTTCCCCAAGTAGTGCGACTTTGCTCAAGGAGGGCTAAAAGAGGGGTTAGGTGGACCAAATCAAGTCCAATGGCTACCAAACTATAGATCCAAGTGGCTTATGCCCCGATCTATGTGAATCCCAAAAACCAAGTCAATCCAAGGGTTAGATCTTAGTAGATCAGAGTTTTGAGGTGCCAAGAAATTCAAAAGGGGGTTTTGACCCCTCAAAACATGGAATGATGTCCACAAGGTAGAATTCACCAAAGTAAGAATCTGGGGGTAGGTTATCAAGTGTGTAGATTACCAATCAAGTGGGATCTCATCTACCCATGTGCTAGATCTAACCAAACAAGCCTCTCTCTAGGAAGTGCGATTTGGGTTCAAGAGGGCTTTTTGCCTTGAAAAGTGTGTCAATTTTAAGCCAATCACCACCAAACTATAGATCCAACTAGGGGTGGATGCTATAGAGGTGGGTTTTCAATATCTCTTCAAAAAGCAAGGCTAGATCTAAGTAGATCTAAGAAAAACCAAAACAAGGGTTTTAATCAATTAGGGTTTTTATGATCTAGAAATTATGGATGATTCAAGGAAGAAGAAGATCATACCTCTTGGAGCATACCTGGATGAAGAGATGAATGCTAATTGAGACGAGGATTACTTTGCCAAAGATCAAATGGAGAATTCTTGAAGCCCTCTTGCCAAATCGATTTTCCCAAGCCACATGTGATTCCCTCTAACCTGTCAAACCAAGGAGCAAAGCATCAATCAGTTTAACATGTTGAAGGTAGATACAAGCAAGAGAGATATAAAAAAAGAATAGTTGACACAAAGACAAAACTACTCCCTGTCAAACCAAAACGTCTTCCTCCGAGCTTGAAGGGCAAGCCTCCCCACCAATTCGCACTTGTCCAAAAACGTCCTCTTAACTTGTAAATAAGATATGGAAAATATGCAAGATAGCTACAATAGATCCTCCAGTGCAATGGACAAAAGCATTTACAATCGAAACAACCAACATCCACTCCAATCCAGCCATGTACTCCAAAAGAAAGAAATTTTATTCCAAGAGCCAAGAGCCAAAAATCTCTAGATCCCTTTTACAATGAGAGGCTCCCTCCTTAAATAGGATGAGGAGAGAGTACAATCCTAATCACTTTTTACATGAGTGGCTAAGATTAAAAGATCAAAAGATCTAATCAACGACTAACAATAAATCATAACAATACATCACATGGATCACCCAATATAATGATAGTGCCCCCACTAAATGGTACAAAAGGAGGGTGACGTCATCCACTAGAGGGGTAAAAGTACAATGATCCACCTCATGATGACTAGGACATGACAAAATAAGCACATGGTGGGGCTAGGAGGCATCAATCCTTACTAGCTCATCCCCAAGGCACAATAAAATAATAAAATATGTCCAAGATAATATAAATGATCAAATCTGTCCTCAAAATCTGTGACAGACAAGCAGTAAAAGACCTCCTGTGATCAATGCGGGCATACCCACATGGTGAAAACTGACTGGAAGATAGTGAGATCACCCTGGAAGACCTCTGCGGAGACCAAATGCCAAAACCTTGCCTCAATTGCCCAAATCGAATTCCTTAGTGACCACTTTATCCCATTTTTTAACTGCCTCGGTAACTGTGAAAGTGCCAAAACTGCCTCCTAGGGCATCTGCGCTGTCCATCTGAGCCCACCAGGCTCTCCAGAAGGGGGGGTAAATGGTAAAAACAAGTGGCTGGACCACCCCCTCCATCATCAGCGCCCTAGGTGAACTGGCCTCTTATGGCCCCTGCTGCTCAGGCTGGGAAATCAGCCCCAAATCTGGTCAACAAGTGTAAAACTGCATCAATCACTGTCAGAAGTGCCCGGAACTGAAAGATAAGTGTCTCATTGGATCCAGAAGACCCAAATCCACTAGGAATGTGTACTCATACACCATGGGTTGCCCAAATAGGCCAGCTGTAGGGTCCAGCATATATGGACAATGCATAATCCATTGATCTGAAGTAATAATGAAACTTGCTAAACTGCATCAATCATCATCTGCATCATATGTCCATCAGATGATCTCATCATCAAGTATGTGGGACCATGAATCATCATCAATAAGCATATATATATATGGTCCACATCATCATGGATCCCAAGAATATACAACCAAGGATAAATCACATCAGTAGACTAAGACATGCTTCTCTAATCATTCTCACAGCCAAGCTCAAAGTATAACATCCATTCAGTGGCATTAATCAAGTTAGCATATTCCGTTGTTATATAAAATTACTTGCACACTAGTTCAAATGACAAACTCACCCATTGGACATGGTCAAACTGCTAGTGAAGGATGAAGGATAGGAGCAAGGTTGGGCCAAGGGGTTGACTTGTCTAACTTAACTCAACAATACTTTGGACTAGGAGAAAGGGGAAAGCTACAAACTCTGTGCTGGACAAAATAACACGGGGGATGGCTGTGCCTCACAAATGGATAAGTTGTTCAGAGAGTGCTTATTCAACTTAGGCATCATGTCTACATCCAGTTGATCCAGGTTCATTAGGATCATTCAATTTCATTTCATGGCCTTTTTGGCCTACATAACCCTTCGGATTTCAGATGTGCTGATAAGCACAACTAGTTGCAGCTTGCATCCAGGGCATGTTTTAAAATATATATAAGGTTAGCAATTGTTTAGATATAACTTTTAAGAACCATTGCCTTTTGGACCTTTCTTATACTCTTCGAGGAGTATTTTTAGCTGTTCATCGCTCTTGCCCTTTTTAGTTTCCATGGGCGAATTTATAAGTTTCCATAGGTAGAACATGAGCTTTCAGTTTTAGCCAACAACATCTCAAGTGACTAGGGGGAGTTCGAGCCAATGCCAAACATTGGGACAACCGACCAGAATGATTTAGGCCTACAATCCAACTCACCGAAGGCAAGTTTTGTCACCAACTCAGAGCCGAGACACTGAATATACAGGGATGCGGTCCAAACACAGAGGTAGAAAAATGGGGAAGTCCTCAGTATCAGAAAGTCAAATGAGACAGGTCAAGGTTTAAAGTCAAATAGGAAAGTCATGTATGGATGGAGTCAAGTGAATATGGAGCCTACACTAGCAGACAACTGGTGTCAAGAAAGACCATATCTATGTAAGGTGAAAACCAGTGGGTTTTGTTAAATGACCTAAATGTGCAAGCAATTGTCCATTTTATGATTTATAGTTCATTTTAAACAGTTTGCCACATTGGGAATAATATACCAAGCAGATGCTATAAACATGACTAAATCAACAAGATAATAATCCACAGTCAGTGATAACATATCCATAGATCATACAACATCATCATAATAATCATCATGTACCATCTGAAACACTGCTGCAATACATCTCTAAGCACTGAACTGAAACTGTATGGGATAAAGGGTCACATCGGTCATCAAATCTGAACTCTCAAGGCTCAGCCTTGACACAAGGTCTAACATAAATCTGGATAATATACTGCTCTGATCATGAGTGATCCAAAATATATAGCCATGCTCTGGAATAATGGAAGCTCTGGAATGTGCAGATATCTGCTAAGCAAGAATAGTAGCCCTGCTACTATGGTGTGATAACATCTGGCTCCAGCTGGGACAAGTGCTCTAAGGGAGAGAGCGCTTGAGAACCTCAGAATCTCTGGTCTCGAAATGCTCTGCATCAATCTTCAATCCAGCACTGCACCATCCTTGCCTTCCGCTTTTATCTTGCACCTGTTCCTGCTCTCACAAACACTAGAATACCTCATGGAGCATGTATGGGAAAAATATAAAATAAAACTGAAACTGAAATCTAATCTAAAGCATAAACTAAAATGCGTAAAAGAAAAATATAAACTAACATGGCATATTTATTCATCATTCATTATTTTTATTACCGTGCAGGAGGAAAAGAGAACTTTTTCAAGCAGGCAATCTCAACTTGCACAGGCAGCCAAAAATAGGAATGACAACTAAAATTTCTTAAATGCATTCAGGAGAAGAGACAAGCTTAGGAAGGAGCAAGGCTCAACTCAATAAAGAAGAAAAACAAGCAGACACTCCAAGCAGAAAAGAAAAAGGGACAATACTCAGCACACAGAAAAAGAAAAATCACACAAATCCTACTGCTCAAGTGAGCTTATTTAGAAGCTACCTACTCTAAACAGGCAAGGCAAGTCATAGTATGGAAGATCAGGGATGATAATCCCTTAGCTCCCTCTGGTTGACAGGGAGTAAGATACGTTGGCCAGTCCCAGTGGTGAGAAAGCACATCTCACCCATGCAACGCTCAACAGTGAGTGGTCCAACCCAAAAGTCACCTGATCCCCTGGATCGTATATAAAATAAGTCATTAGGCATTACAACCTTATCACCAATTTCGAATCTTCGGTGATTTACAGATTGAGGGATGGTTTCAAGAACACGTTCAGGAATAGGTTGGATATCGGAATTGCATCGAGGTTGAGGTGTAACTATGCTTGAATTCCTATTAGGAGGAATTGCATCAAATCTGGGAGATCCACCGTCTAAAGGTACAGCTACCCTACCAATCAAGACTTCTCTTACTATTCTCCTAGAAGGATTTTCTACTTGTGGGTGAATGATGTACTTTGGAGTTTTCCCCACAGTCCAAAAGTCTCTATCAACATCCTCATCCATTTCAGTATGGGCTATCGGCGGCGGGTTTTGATTTTCAATACTTCTGCTACTACCCTCTCCAGATGGGATAGGAATGGTCATGTTTTCTAAAACTGCCAGATGGTCAGTAGGAATGGACACATGACTAGGAACTGTGCTAGGCATACTTTGAGCTCTCATACCCAAAGATGTTGGTGAAGAATAAAGTGCATCTGTGGAGTCCATATTCTCTCCACCAGTAGGTAATTCACTAGGCAAAAGGAAACTAGGGTAAGGTGGAAGCAAACGTGGCTCAGCGGGTTCTTCCTGAAAAATGGCTAAATTATTCAAATAAGAATCCTCCCCAGAGGCATCATGGATCAAGGCATGTTCTTGCCAACTCATAGAGTTGTCATTCACTTGCCTCAAAACCCCATCCTCCAAGGACAAATGGGACAAATGATCAGGGACATCAGAGAAGTGATAACTAACTGGTTCTTCATCATTCCCCTCAGATGAGGGAAGGTGTGTTCCTTCATTGTTATTTGCCCAAGGAGTGATGTGAGGTAAGCCTTGTCTTCCTCTTTCCGTGTTAAGGTTAACTAGGAAAAGCCATTCATGTACTGTCCTAGGTATATACTCACCCCTTCTAATTCGATCAAAGTTATCCTCAGAAGTGTTTAGCTGGATAGTGGGCTCGGGTTGTTCAATGTGTGGCCCTACACTACTAGGTTGGTTCGAAGTCCTAAGCTCTTCTGACACTTCATCCCGAAGGGATTCAAGGTTAACAGTAATAGCTCTTTCCCTTTCTAGACTAGGATCATCATCATGGCCACCCATGACCATAAAGATACCTTCAGGTAATAACTCACCCTCACCAAAAGTGTTCCTAACACCATCCTCATAATTCTCAAGATGTCCATCATAAAATGGTTCCCGGTACACCCTAACCAAAGACCCGTCAGAGTTTGGAATAGTAGCATATGATAAATCCATCTGAAGATGTCCCCCTAGCCTAGCGGACCACTTCCTACAAAGGAGCATACCATAGGCTGGAGGGAGATCTATAACTACTATATCCATTAGCATGGATATGTCAGGGCATGAAAACAGGTCAGCTCTTAAGTTTTTGATCAAACCAAAGACTTTAACTGGTTTAGAGTCAATCCCACAAACGTTCCCATAAGGTCTAGTTATTTTTAATCCCATGGCGTCCATGACTTGCAAAGGCATCACATTCATGGAAGCACCAGAATCCAACTTACAATTATGAAGAAGGGTATCACCAATGCGAAGTGTAGATAAAATGGTTGGTGACCACCATTCTTCCTCTCATATAGGGCAGTTTGGATGTTAATGGGAGGGTCATCCTCTTCATCAACCATAGCATTGGGTGCTGGGTTTTGAGAAGATGATCCTTCACCACTACTTGTGGCAGTCTCAGGGATACTCTCGAAAAACTCTACCACTTGCTCCTTTATTGATGGGATTTTCATTAACTCAGTGAGTGGAATGTTATGCATAACTTTGTCCAACTCTCTCTCGATGTTGATATCAAAGTCATACTCAGGCAAAGGGAATGGCTCACTCACTGGACTTGGAAGCTTATTGCTTCTCTTTTCACTAAAGGGTATGGGCTTTTGTCCCTCCTTTCTTCGTTGATATGTTTTATGGGGAAATTGACTACTACTACCAACTTGTTCAGTAGTATAGATGGAATTACCAGGGTTGGTTTCTTCTATGGACTCTTCTTCATGATCTATCAAAATCCTTCCGAAGTCCTTGTCTAGTTTTAAGTCATCAACCCAATTAATGTTCTTCAGAGAATCTGGAGTATCATCACTATGGATGGCATACTCAGGGTCTTCCAAATTTTGCTCTTCAGACCAGTTTATGATAGGAGGTTCTTGGTTCACAGGGTTTCTTTTATCACCTTCATTAGGCTTCTTTTGTTGATTCCAATAAGGTTTAGGGCCATAGGGTTTCCTGTATCTATCCCCCTCTTTGTTCTTAGCTAGATCCCTAGTTAGGAGAGTTAAGTTTTTCATCATTTCGTGCATGCTCTCCATCATTTCATTGGGATCTTTGCTAGGTTCCTTACTCTTCTTGAACTTAGGCTCAGATTTGGAGGAGGAAGGTCCACTGATTAGGTCAAAGAAATTTTGTTTTCCCATGGAGGCAGCGTTTGCCTCAGCTTTCTTAGCATTATCTTGGGCTATTTTTAAACTACTAGGGTCTTTGTCTTTTAGATGGTAACCCAAGTACCCTTCATATGCGTTGAGGTAATGAATCAAGATGGCTTGATCAAGGGGCCTTATGTTACTTGGGATGTTGGAGACAGCCTTATCAAAGCGTTGGTTAAACTCATGGACAGACTCATTCTCCTTCTTTTTGATGTCAAAAAGTTGGTGTAGAAGGAAGTGCCCATCTAACTTGACTGACCATTCTTGCTCGAGTCTATCGGTGAATACATCATATCCATTGATTGATGATGCAGGCAAGCGGTCAAATCATTTGCGAGCATCACCCTCCAAGGATGCAAAGAGACCCCTTATAAACACATCTTCTTCCTCAGCCCCATAAGCTTCCATATGAGCCTAGACATTGTCTATGTGGTCCTCAAAGGAGGTGGCACAGTTCCCATTGAATTTTGGGATCTTTTCAAAGTACTTGTCTGGCATGCTATGGGGAGCACCCAAGATCTGAGAGAAATCTAAGGGAGAGGCCCTAGCCTTGTGTCGAAAAGCACGAGCAACAGGAGGATTGTTTTGGTTGTTGTTACCGGAGTTAGATTGACTTTGTCTAGCCATTGGATTGACTGGGATTGAACTAGAGTTATGATTAGGAGATGAAGGAAGCACCGAATTGAACAAAGGGGATCCCAAGACACGGTTTGGAGAACCTGAGTTAACAAGTTTCCACAAGAAATTAGATGATTGGGCCTTAGGATCTCTCTTGTGATAAGTGAGTGGGGTTCCTTCCAATTGATTTGAATTTGATTTACTTCAAGTGTTGTAAGGGTGACTACGAGTTCGTTCCTCAGCGGAGTCACTATTAGGAGTCGCCAGGTAGATTTTTAAGCTCTACTACCAAGATGTATGTCGTTTGAGATGCAGTGAGAGAATGAGACACAAAGGTGTGTTGAACCAAGGTAGGCCTCTACCTCCCCGACAACGGCGCCAAAAATGTTATCACACAACTTGTAGTTGCCCCTAGTGGTATCCCATCCGGGACAGTAGAGGAGACAGGCAACTAAAGAGGTGACCCAAGAGATGCCACGGTTCCCAATGCAAGGTGGGAGTCACGTCAACCGAGGCACTCTTCGCTTTAGGTCAGGGTGTAACAAGACCTAGGGGGAGACCCTATAACCAATCACAGTTGATTGGACCCAAACAAAGGTTTCTAAGGGTAAGTAAATGAAGAGTTACGGAAACCAATGCAAGGCTAAATGGACCTAGGAGTTGAGGTATGGTTGAAGGTGGTTTGAGAAATTGTTAGTGTTCAACCTATGTATGATTTAGGCCACATAATGGTATTATGACAAGGTGTAGTACCATATGTTTACACAAGTGGGTCCTATTTTCTTGGGATGTGTGAAATGGCTTTAAGTGGCCCACAAGGTGAAGCTAAGGTGTGAAATTGGTACTAGAGGTTAGGTAATGATTAGATCTATGGATCTAAGTTGTTTTTAGGAGTACCCATGTACTAGATCTAGGGTTTGACACAATTCCCAAGGAGTGCGACTTGCTTTGAGGAGGACTAGTGCCTTGTTAAATGGGCTAATGGGATCAAAAAGGTATGTCAAAGTGTAGATCGGGACACCTAGGAGCCAAGTCAAGTGGGCTAAATGAGATTGAATGGTTGGATCTTGCTAGATCTAGGTTTTCATGAAATGACCCTAAGTGGACCACAATCCCTTAAAACAAGGAATGCTACCCCTAAGGCAGATCGTCACAAAATGATACTTTAGACCTAGGTTTCAAGGTATGGCCAATCCAAATCTACAGAAATCTCAAACACCCACTTCCTCAAAGTGGACAAACTCACCTTCCCCAAGTAGTGCAACTTTGCTCAAGGAGGGCTAAAAGAGAGGTTAGGTGGACCAAATCAAGTCCAGTGGCTACCAAACTATAGATCCAAGTGGCTTATGCCCCGATCTATGTGAATCCCAAAAACCAAGTCAATCCAAGGGTTAGATCTTAGTAGATCTGAGTTTTGAGGTGCCAAGAAATTCAAAAGGGGGTTTTAACCCCTTAAAACATGGAATGATGTCCACAAGGTAGAATTCACCAAAGTAAGAATCTGGGGGTAGGTTATCAAGTGTGTAGATTACCAATCAAGTGGGATCTCACCTACCCATGTGCTAGATCTAACCAAACAAGCCTCTCTCTAGGAAGTGCGATTTGGGTTCAAGAGGGCTTTTTGCCTTGAAAAGTGTGTCAATTTTAGGCCAATCACCACCACACTATAGATCCAACTAGGGGTGGATGCTATAGAGGTGCGTTTTCAATATCTCTTCAAAAAGCAAGGCTAGATCTAAGTAGATCTAAGAAAAACCAAAACAAGGGTTTTAATCAATTAGGGTTTTTATGATCTAGAAATTATGGATGATTCAAGGAAGAAGAAGATCATACCTCTTGGAGCATACTTGGATGAAGAGATGAATGCTAGTTGAGACGAGGATTACTTTGCCAAAGATCAAATGGAGAATTTTTGAAGCCCTCTTGCCAAATCGATTTTCCCAAGCCACATGTGATTCCCTCTAACCTGTCAAACCAAGGAGCAAAGCATCAATCAGTTTAACATGTTGAAGGTAGATACAAGCAAGAGAGATATAAACAAATAATAGTTGACACAAAGGCAAAACTACTCCCTGTCAAACCAAAACGTCTTCCTCCGAGCTTGAAGGGCAAGCCTCCCCACCAATTCGCACTTGTCCAAAAACGTCCTCTTAACCTGTAAATAAGATATGGCAAATATGCAAGATAGCTACAATAGATCCTCCAGTGCAATGGACAAAAGCATTTACAATCGAAACAATCAACATCCACTCCAATCCAACCATGTACTCCAAAAGAAAGAAATTTTATTCCAAGAGCCAAGAGCCAAAAATCTATAGATCCCTTTTACAATGAGAGGCTCCCTCCTTAAATAGGATGGGGAGAGAGTACAATCCTAACCACTTTTTACATGAGTCGCTAAGATTAAAAGATCAAAAGATCTAATCAACGGCTAACAATAAATCATAACAATACATCACATGGATCATCCAATATAATGATAGCGCCCCCACTAAAAGGAGGGTGACGTCATCCACTAGAGGGGTAAAAGTACAATGATCCACCTCATGATGACTAGGACATGACAAAATAAGCACATGGTGGGGCTAGGAGGCATCAATCCTTACTAGCTCATCCCCAAGGCACAATAAAATAATAAAATATGTCCAAGATAATATAAATGACAGACAAGCAGTAAAAGACCTCCTGTGATCAATGCGGGCATACCCACATGGTGAAAACTGACTGGAAGATAGTGAGATCACCCTGGAAGACCTCTGCGGAGACCAAATGCCAAAACCTTGCCTCAATTGCCCAAATTGAATTCCTCAGTGACCACTTTATCCCATTTTTTAACTGCCTCGGTAACTGTGAAAGTGCCAAAACTGCCTCCTAAGGCATCTGCGCTGTCCATCTGAGCCCACCAGGCTCTCCAGAAGGGGGGGTAAATGGTAAAAACAAGTGGCTGGACCACCCCCTCCATCATCAGCGCCCTAGGTGAACTGGCCTCTTATGGCCCCTGCTGCTCAGGCTGGGAAATCAGCCCCAAATCTGGTCAACAAGTGTAAAACTGCATCAATCACTGTCAGAAGTGCCCGGAACTGAAAGATAAGTGTCTCATTGGATCCAGAAGACCCAAATCCACTAGGAATGTGTACTCATACACCATGGGTTGCCCAAATAGGCCAGCTGTAGGGTCCAGCATATATGGACAATGCATAATCCACTGATCTGAAGTAATAATGAAATCTGCTGAACTGCATCAATCATCATCTGCATCATATGTCCATCAGATGATCTCATCATCAAGTATGTGGGACCATGAATCATCATCAATAAGCATATATATATATATGGTCCACATCATCACGGATCCCAAGAATATACAACCAAGGATAAATCACATCAGTAGACTAAGACATAAGCATATAACAAGATGATAAATGAGTCCTCGGAGGACGTTGTGTGCTTGAGTGAGTTGTTTAATTACCACTGCTTAAATAAAACTAATCTAAATAAAAAAATTAGAAAAAGAAATGCGAAAAGTAAAAAAATGAAAAAAGTGCGAATCCCCCCTGGGGGGATTGGGGTCAGGCGCTGGAATTGCCTGCTGAGCTCTTTTTATTCTTTTGATTACAATCAAGAAATTTGGAGAACTACTGCTTGCCCTTTATCATTAGGGAACAAGACAGTTTACAATAAAATGTGAAAGTGAAACAACGCTTGAACAGCTGATTCACAGGGTCGTTCTGGGAGCTTCAGGATGACTTTTCTGTGAGTTTTTTAACTCCAACCTGCTAAGAACATAGAACAGACCAACGAGCTAAAGTTGATTAGAAATGACAATCAGAACACTTTAAGAATGTTTTGACAATGCTAGAAATTGTCAAAATTAAAACTAATGCAACTAGTAATGAAAAGCGAGTAAAAATGAACCAAGAACACGAACTAGAAAGTTCGTTTCTTGGGATCTTGGCTTTCTCTTTTGGGGCAGCCAATAGAAAGCTCTTAAAATAGCCCAATATACATGACTTGTGTAATTAGATCAATATTTAATTATTTGTGCTTTGAAAGAACTATGATCTAACATAATAACTTAGATTTACTTTCAGATTTGCTTGATAAAATGTAAATCTTAAGACAAGTAACCAGTAACCAAAGATAGCAGAAGAAAATTGGATTAGAGGAATGGAACCCTTGGGGGTTGAGCGTTTTGGAGAAAGGGAAATGGAGTCAAGCTCCCTGATGCATCGGTAGGACCAAGACTCTGTTCGAATTTATTGAATGAAGATACAATCTAACATGTTCATGGACTTCTTTAGCTTAGGCTACCTGTAAACAGCTGCAAACAACTAGCAAGGGGATAAGAGCATATGTGTAAATAATTGAAATAAGGAAGTAAAGCAATGGATTCGAACAAGAACTCACACTACTATTAGCACCCTAACATCATTTACAAGAGTAAGCAAACTATAGAGTATTACTTACAGTTCTTTAAGAAGATAACTTCCCTTTAAAAGACATACAATCCCGACAATACTAACTATGAAATATAATACAGTTTACCTCAAGTATACAAGCGTGAAGATCTAACCAAAGACAATCACCAGACTAGCCTCCAAAGCCTTCTTTATTAAACTCAGAAAAATATTACAATAAACGAGCAGAGGTTCCACCTTTTGATCTATTACAATGGAGCTAAGCTCCTCAATATATAGCAAAAGGTAAGTAAGGTAGGGCGCAAAACCCTAAGGAGGGAGTTCTCCTTAATTGTAGAGCAAGGAAACTCACAGCCAATGGAGATGCTCCCTCTCACTTGGAAAAAATCACTTCCAAAGGAAATCGCCAAGTTGGAGAAAGCTGCTCACATGAAGGGAGGGCGACTTCTTTGATGTTTCCCAGCTGCGTTGGATGGTGGGTGGTGAGCTGCGACTGGATGTTTTAATTGGAAACTTATCCATGTGGGTGGTGCCACATCACAAAAGGTAAGCGCCCCCACCAAACTAACTCAGCATCAATCAATTCCGTTAGCGGCCATGAAGGAGCCGGTTGGCCCGTGTGAGGAGAAAACATGATGTTTACAAATTGTGGAAGCTTTACGTTGATGAGTTGCGTTTTGGATGCTTTGATTGGAGTTTGTACCACGTGGCTTGTGCCACCTCAACAGGTAGGCGCCCACCAAAGATTTGTCACCAACCAAATTCCAGCCGCCGTGTGGAAGGAGTCCGGCCCCACGTGAAGAGGAAACCATAGCATGAATCAAGACATTCGCTCAAAATTTAATTCACCCTTTAATCTCATGCTTTAACTCTTTAATGAAGTCGCCCATCACATAATTTATAACATATGGTTTATGTTTTTACTTTAAACGCCCACCAAATGTTTTATCCTCCATCAAATCCATAGAGGAGGCTGGCCCACGTGAGCTTCCTTCTACGTAGCATGAAATATTGAATTCGCCCAACCTCTAAATCTTCCACCGTTTGACTTTGAAATAAATGCTTTGTCACTTTAGTATAGTTGCCTACCTTAAGTGAATTAATTCCATATCATTTGGCATTGTGTTTAATTCCTCTTTTAAAATTTGACCATGGTGCAATTTGTTGCATTTTTAGCATTAAAATGCTTATTTGTAGCTCTGATAGGCAAAACTGCTCCACGGGGCGTTTTGATCGCCCAAAAGATAGGAAGACCATGTACCAGGGTAAAGAGGATGCCTTGAGCTTGAAAACGAGCATCCGTGTGCAAAATTCCAACTTCGGATCACACTTTTATCACCATTTGAATTTTTTCATTTAAACCATTAAAATTGGCTTAAAAATACGAAAAATTATTTTTCTCGGAATTGACTGAAACTTTTGGGGGACCTAGTACATGACCAAACGATAAAATTTTAGCGTCTAGCATGTTTATAAGTGTTACAAAATGGACTCTAATAACCCCCTAAGGCCTAACCACCACTTTGGGCATTTCAGCTTTGGAGGTGCAGGAGAAAAACTCATCGATTATACTTGGCTAAAGGCAAAGCATAATCGACAAGGGAAAAAGCTCCTTGGAATACCTTCTTTGGTTGTCAAGTCCTAGGGAACCAAGTCACTCAAAGACCACCATGCTAGCACGCTTTATTACAAACCCCGTGGGGCATGGTCATGCACTACAAAAATTAAAAAAGGGGCCCCGAACAGGCCAAACTTGGAACTTCTTAACTCTAAAAGAGCACAGGTAATTGTGCAATATTGGCGGCTCACTGAAGTCCAACTAAAGTGCAACTTTAGGTGGTAACAAAATCAAACCATAATCCTTATTAATGTTTCATCTTCATATATATACTTTATGAATAGGGGGGTAATGAAATAACTGAAATACCTAATTGAAAAATGCCTAGGTTACACCTTTCTATAACGATTGCGCATTTTCATTGAAATATGACTAGGTTGTTGCTTTTCTCTACGACGATTATGAGTTTTGATAAGAATTGCTTTTTAAACTTTAAAAGGTGCAAATTTTATTGCTTTGTAACGATGCAATCAAAATATAAAGCAATTATATGGTGATTTTTGTTATTTTTAGTTTAGATATCATACATTTGTTTCTATTCAGCGATTTTTCTGTTTGTCTTCTTTTTGTCTTGTTGAAAATTTTTCATCCTTACATATTAGATTTATATTGATCTGTTTAGGAAAAGAAATTGTTTTCTTAAAAATAAACAGAGACCTCACTCAAGAACATATCATATGGAAACTGTCTTAAGGAAATTGTCATCTATATTTTTGCAAAGAAAAAAAATTGTTTGTTTAGCAAAATAAACAAAGAGACCGGACCCAAATAAGATAACTGGACCAATATACCTAATGGAGGCAATAGTTATTAATAATAAATGTAGCAAAGGTCAGAAACTTGTACAGAAAAATGAACATTTCTGATGAGTTTAGGCTGTAATGGATGGTGTCTTTAGCAAAACAACAATGGTGGAGACTTTCATGAGAGCAATGCAAATTTAAGTTCGTGACTAATCCTCATAGTACTCATTTGGATCCAATATGTAGTTCCTTTAATAGTCACACCCCAAGCCTGAAATTCTTCCCTTTGTCATTGGAATAAGGATGATGGTCTAGCATTGGGGTGTGCAAGCCATTCACACGTTTGATAATGATAGATGCAGTTTTCCACTTGTTGACCAGATTTGGGGTTGATTTCCCAACCTAAGCAGCAGGGGCCATGAGAGGCTAGTTCACCTAGGGCGCTGTATGATAAGGGGGTGGTACAGCCACTTGATATTACCATTTACCTCCCATTCTGGAGAGCCTAATGGGCTCAGTTTGACAGCGCAGGTGCCCTAGGGGGCAGTTTCAGCACTTTCACAGTTACCAAGGCAGTCCATAAATGGGATAAAAGGGTCACTGAGGAATTCGATTGGGCAATTGAGGCAAGGTTTTGGCACTTGGTTTTCACAGAGGTCTTCCAGGGTGAACCCCCTATCTTCCATCCAGTTTTCATCATTTGGGGGGGTCCACAGAGGCCACAGGAGGCCATTTACTGCATGTCTGTCACAGATTTTGAGGACAGATTTGATCATTTGTATTATTTTGGACATATTATATTATTTTATTGTGCCATGGGGATGAGCTAGCAAGGATTGATGCCTCCTAGCCCCACCATGTGCTTCATGAGTCATGTCCTAGTCATATGAGGTGGGCCCATGTATTTTTGCCCCCTTTAGAGGATGACATCACCCTCCATGAGTACTTTATACTATGACATCATCATTATTTTGAGTGATCCATGTGTTATGTTGTTATGATTCATCTTAGCCATTGATTATGTATTGAGATCTTTTAATCTCAACCATTCATTTCAAAAAGTGGTTTTGAGATCTAGGGTTTTGGTCTTTATTATCCTATATAAGGAGGAGACCCCCTATTGTATAGCTCACCTTTGGAGCTCTGGAATATTGGAATAGAACATTTCTTTGTGGAGCATATTTCTCTTGTCTTGTGGATTCTCTTGCATCTTGAGTATACAGTATCTCTTCTATGTATCATTGTGGGTTTTGGAGCTACATCTTGTTTTCTTGCAAGGAGGTCGAATTGGTGGAGAGGAGGACGATTTGAAGAGGGTTATTGTTGAAGGGATCCACATATTCTTTCTTGGGTTGATCTTGGTGACAGGGAGTATCATTATTGTATCTTTGTGACATAGTTGATGCTTTCTATTACATCTTTCCATCATTTTCATAATCATCTTACTTGGCTTGTTTCACATGATCTTGTCTTGTAGGAGGAGGACGATTTGGCTTCATTGTAGGAAGACATTTTGGCTTGGAGCAACGAAATTTCACTTTTGAATATACACATAGGAGAATGCTATCAATTTGCAAGGTGGCCATAAGCAATTGAGGTAAGTTCTACAAGGTATGTGCCTAGATCCATCCATTCTTCTTCATTGGTCAACAAACCCTTAAAATCAAAACCCTCATTTTTTGTTTTTCTTAGATCTACTTGGATCTAGCTTGGATTTTGGAAAGATATTGAAAACCCACCTCTATAGTATCCATGGCAATTCGGATCTATAGTTTGGTGGTGATTGGGTTCCATTTGACACACTTTCCAAGGCAAAATAGCCCTCTTGAGGCAAATCGCACCCCTTGGGAGAAGCTAACTGGGTTAGGTCCAACACATGGGTAGGTGAGATCCCACTTGATTCATACTCTCCTCACTTGATAACCTACCCTTAGTGTCTCACTTCATTGATTTTCACCTTGTGGGCCCCATTCCTCATTTTGAGGGTTGTGCCCCACTTGGGTCAATTTGGTGATGCACTTTCAATCTCAGATCTATGGAGATCTAGCCATTGGATCACTTTGATTTTCTAGATCCACATTGATAATTGCCTAAACTACCCGGATCTAAAGTTTGGTGGCCATTGGACTTGATTTGACACACTTTTCCATGCATTTAGCCCTCCTTGGGCAAAGTCTCACTCCTTGGGGGTTTGAGTTTGTCCACTTCTAGGACCTGGGTGGTTGAGATCCCATTGGATTTGAAACGAGCATACCTTGAAACCTACATCTAGTATCTCACTTTGTGAAGTTCTTCCTTGGGGGTAGCATTCCTTGTTTTTGGGGATTGTTGTCCACTTGGGTCACTTAGTGAAATATTAGATCTAGTAAGATCTAACCATCCAATCTACTTGATCTTGAACAATACCCTTGATTTGGATCTTAGGTGTCTCGATCTACACTTTCACATCTTTTTGACTCCATTTTTCCATCCATTTCAAGGCACTAGTCCACCTTAGGCAATTCGCACTCCTTGGGAATAGTGTCAAGTGCTAGATCCCATATGTGGGTATCTCTAATTTCATCTTAGATCCATAGATCTAACCCTTGCATACCCCTTGGTACCATTTGCACCCCTAACTTCACCTTGTGGGTCCCATTTGAAACATTCCCATATCCCAAGGAAGTGGGTCCCACATGTGTCTTTGATGGTACTAGATCTTGTTATCTAACCTCATTATGTGGCCTATGTCATTCATTGGTTGAAACACTAGTCACCCTTTAAGCCTCTTTCAACCATACTTAAACTTCTAGGTCCACCGAACCTTGCATTGGTTTCCGTAACTTGACTTTCACACTTCCCTAGAAACCTTTGTTTGGATCCAATCACCTTTGATTGGCTATAGGGTCTCCCACTTGGTCTTGATTCATCTTGATCTAAAGTGAAGAGTGCCTCGGTTGACGTGACTCCCAGCTTGCATTGGGAATCGTGGCATCTCTTGCGTCACCTCTTTAGTTGTCCATCTCCTCTACCATCCCGGATGGGATACCTTTAGGGACAACTACAAGTTGTGTGATAACAGTATTATACCAATATAGTCTGTGCAGTTGGTCTGTAATCGGTATGGATTGCATTAGACAAGTCAGTGAATTTCTTGTTAAACTTTTCCATGGTTTCCATTTCACTTCTTTTGATGTTCGTTAAAGCAGCAAGTTGATGTCTCGGTTCGTTCTTCTCACCAAACTTGTTGGTGAAGCCATCCTTGAAAGCAACAAAAGTTCCAAAGGAGTTGTTTGGTAAACCAATGAACCAGTCACCAGCATCCCCGTCTAAAGATAACGCAAAAAGCTTCATGTATACATCGTCATGTTTATGGGCGGGGTCTCTGACATATTCACTGATACACTTTGAGAAGGTCTTGAGATGATAAGCAGTAGTAATGGCATCAGTGCCAGTGAAGATAGGAAGTTTATCTATAGCTTTGTCTGGAATGTCGTGTGGTTGACCTGCTATCTTAGTAATGTCAAGGGGAGAATAGAAATCACCCATTGTATCGGAAAAACAAGTATTATTTTCTTCAAGGTTAGTTTCTACAAAAAGACTATGGATGTCCGAAATAGACTGAGATCCAAGCTCTTCAACGATCCTACGAGAAGCTAGTTTATTTAGTCTCCTCCTATAAACCTTTTCAGGTTCAGGGATGAAACTAAGTAAACCTTCAGAGTTTCTCCTAGTTGAATACCTTGATAAATTAAAAGATAGTGGAGTCGCCAGATGGATTTCAAGTCTAAAATTAGAGTTGATTAAACTAAAAAATCTATCAACAAAGGTAAAAACTAGAAAAAACTAAGGTCATCCAGGAACAAAAAGATTTGTCCCCGGCAACGGCGCCAAATATGTTGTCCGCCGAGATGCACACCAGTAGCAGAAATATTTCGAAAGCTGTCTCCTCACTACAAGTGGGAGAGGTGTGGCCTTAGGGGCAAGCAATGAGCCAGGTACTATCACTTGAATCCCAACTCCTCCGTTTAGGCTAACTCCTAATGAAGCCAAGGGGGGTTGTCCCTAACAAAGAGTTTTCTATGGCTCCTGTTTTTTAAGTGTTTTAAGTGATGAAATGATGCGGATGGGTGTTGTTTAGGAGTTTTTTTAAGGATGAGAACACAATAAACACGCAATCCACGTTGCAATTTACAAGACACAGATATCAAGATGAACAATATACTTTGACTTTGAAATTTAAATAAGCATCCACAAGATAATTAAACAAATGCACAAGGACTAATGGTCCAGATCAAGGTGATACATATGAGTTTTATAGACCAGTGCCAAATGGAGTCAAACAAGTGCTTGTGATGCTGAAAATAAGTCTCAATGTAATGTTCGTGAGATCGTTTTGAAATTGTTCTTGGTAAATTTTGAAGTATTTTAGGTGTTCTTGATTATTAAAGCTAAGAAAGCAAGGTAAAAGTCCAACCGGAAAAATTACTTTCAGTGGCTACTCTCAGTGACCTGACGGACCGTTCAGTGTTCTAGGCTAGGTGTCCAAGGAACTTAACCGGCAAGCTAGAACTCTATGACAACGGTATGGTTCCGGCGTCACCAACAAGAATTGCACACTACCTGAGTATTTATCGAAAAACAACGTCGGTTCGTTGGTTATGGAGGTGAAGATTTTATTATGGTTATCACTTGTGAGATTAATCAAATCCAGTCACCGTTCCGAGTAATCCAACCCCTTAGGGAAGGCAGAGCATACTTGGTGGTGGAAAGCAACGAAATAAATTTTAAAAAAGGGGGATGTGAGTGGCGAATTTTAATTAGAGCACAATGAAACCTCTCCGACAGAGAGTGCTCTTGACTTCGTCTTATGACAACGTTCAAGAGGCTTATGATGAACGGAATTAAATAATTGAACTGGAAGTAAACTCTAATCTACTCAAGAATCTCTTTCAGGTGAAAGACCGTACTCGGGAGAGCATTGGGGTAAGTAAAAACGAAGTAAAAGCAACTCTCCGACAGAGAGCACTCTTGATCCACTATTGGTGAGATTCAAGAGATTTCTACTTTAAACAGTTGTATTACTTTGAAAGATAAAATATTTTCAAATCAAATAGTAAACAACTAGAAATTAAAGCCTATCTAATCTATCTATCAAAATTAACAAATATCTAAGCTAACAAAGGCAACACTCTTCCCCAAATGGGGAAGAAACAAAAATGGGAGGCCTTATCCCACTTAGCCTTATTCTATTAATCAAGTACAAAATGAGGGGATTCAACCCTTAAAATGGAAATACAACTAATGAAATGAAGCTAAAGCCTTTTGAGGGCTTATACAAAGGAGAATGATGAGTTTGAACTTTTGAGTTTTGGATTTCCTTGGTATTTGTGAAGCTTTGTTCTTTGTTGGGTGTAAATGGCTTCTCTTCTTGAAATAATTCTTTGTTTTAGATCTAGTTCTTTGGGATCAAAACTTGCTTGTATCTAGCCTTTTGGTTCTTTTGTCCTTCAAATACCTACACAAGACAAGTCATCTCAAAGAACCCATTAAGCATTAGCTAAAAATCAAAACAAAAGAAATGAAGCTACCCTAGGTTCTAAGATTGCAACAAGTAAGTAAAATCTAATGCCACTTTTTCAAAGGAATGAGATTGTGAGATCTATGAATGGAAAGGCATACAATGAAAAGAGATCTAACTATTTAATCTTTGAAATTGAAACAAAACTAATTCTTAACCAAATAACTTTTTGTTGCTTTTTGTGATTGTTTGAAGTGCTCAAGGAGGGACGAAAAGGAGGAAGCTTGAACAAGTCTAAAGGTAAAACGAAAGGGAGAAAGGAGGGCCAAACTTGAGGAGGGGTGAGAGCTAGGAAGGTAGAGAGAAGTGAAGGAGAAAGGAAGGGGATAAATGCAAGACAAGAAGGGCAAAACGAAAGGGTTGAGAGAGCTAGAAGAAGGGAGATCTAGAAGGAAAAACGAAAGACTAAGGAATGAGGGAAGGTAAAAAACGAAAGGGAAGAGTAAGGTTTGAAGGAGAGGGACGAAAGGAGACTAGATGGAAAGGCTAGGGAAAACGAAGCTAGAGGAAGGAGGGAGACGAGAGCAAGATCTAAGGAAAAACTAAAGGAAGAAGGCAAAAAGAAGGGAAGGAGGCCAAAATCGAAAGCAAGAGAATGTTTAGGGCTTCCAAGGTAACAAGTAACCAAGTCTTTAAAGTAGTTTTTGTGATGGAAAACAAGAACAATGAAACCCCTTGGGCCTTCTTAAGATGAAAGAGTTTGCCACTTTGTAGATCTTGCAATACAATGAGTCAGATCAATCCTGAATGTGGAGCATGGGTTCAATGCAGCTGAACTTTTGCCCTTCTCCACCTAGTAACACCTAATCAAACACAGATCTCAACAAACAAGTGAGAATGGAAAAAGATTTGCTAGAATACTCAAATAAGTCCCCTTTACAATGAGAAGCTCTCTCCTTTAAATAGGATGGAGAGAGGCCATAATCCTAACCACTTTTTGAATGAGTGGCTAAGATTGAAAGATCAAATGATCTAATCAATGGTTGAGATGAGCTCAACAATACAATACATGGATCACTAATAAAATAATACATCAATGGACCAAATGGCCCTAGGAGAGGGGGTCCCACCAAAAGTGAATGATAAAACATAAGATCTAGCTCATGGTGGGTCCAAGGGGTAATTTCTAACACCCTTGGTCAATCCCCATGGCACAATATCCAAGAATAATAAAGCTAGACACCAAATCGTGCCTCTCTGGGAAAGTCGTGAGCATTTGGAGGCTCCAGAAAATCATATAAAATGCCAAAAGTGATGGGTGTGGGTCCCACTGAAAGCTGAAACTGTCGGGGAAGGTGTGGAAGACATCCCACTCATCATCACAAGTCATTCCCTGCCATAACCTTGCCTCAGTAATCCAAATCGAATCCCTCGGTAACCATTTTCACCATTTCTGGACTGCCTTGGGAAGTGTGAAACTGCCCAAACTACCTTCTAGAGTGCCTGCGCTGTCAAGGTGAGGCCACCAGGTTCTCTGGGAGGGGGGTAATATGGTAATAGAAAGTGTCTGGACCACCCCCTCCATGCACATCGCCCTAGGTGAACCAATCAAATCTCTGCTCTGCTCTGACAGGGCCTATGATAGGCCCAAAACTGCACTAGGATAGCCAATTGACGCTAATAATCACTGTAACTGCTTGAAACTAAAAACAGACTGTCTCATTGGACTTAGAAGGTCCAAATCCATCTAAGATGTGTACTCATACACCATATGGACCTCTGCAAGGTCAAAAATAAATACTCATCATCTCCAACAAACCAAATAATAATAATCTGTAAAAGTGCTGAAAAGCACAAATCATCATCATAAGCCTGAAACCACTGCATAGAACCACCATGGTGACCTGTACCAGACCATATATAATATCTCTGCATCACTTGAGGTCTGCCACCTCATGTCCTGTGGTTGACTTGTGGTCAAACTGGGTTTGACCAAGTCAATAATGACCCAAAATATAACTCAGGCTATCATCACAATGTTGCAAGGTGTCCAAGGTTAAAGCATGCTTTACAGTCCATTCAAATAGAAATTATAACAAAAAGTAATCATTACTGGCGATCTAAATCCAAATATATAAAGTTATTAATTATTATTATCACTCAGATCAGACTTTCAAGACCATGCTCACTTCATAGTTGTGATCAGTTTGCTAGTGAAGGATGAAGGCTAAAAATAAAATGGCTAGGCCAAAGGATGACTTACTGACTTAACACTGTGACACTTTGGATATGAAAAAAAGGAATACACACCATAGCATATAGTGGACAAGCAATAACACAGGGAATGGCGGTGTCTCACAAATGGGTGAGTTGTTCAAAGAGTGTTTATTCACCTTGGCAGATGCTCACAATCCATAATACAAATGAGGCCAACAATCTTTTTAATATAGAATTTAAGTTCCATTGCTTTTTTGGGCCTTTAGTTTCCATAGCCATTTGATCTATGTGTGTTTATAAACCCATTGCATAGATTTACATTTTCATAAGGCTTCTTGCTGCAGGTGTGTTTTTAAGGCACTTGTTTACCTGAGCACTTCCAGGTGTGTTTTTAGACATCTTGTTTACCTGGGTATTACATTTCACAATAGCTATAACATTTGATATTTCTTTGCCAGATTCATTTGGCTTTTCACAATAGATACATTTCCTTTTCACAATTTGCATTCATGGCAGTACTATTTGTTTCAGGTTTAGCCAACAACATCTTTAGTGACTAGGGGGACTTTGTGCCAGCGCCAAACATCGGGACAACCAATCGGAATGATTTAGGCCTACAATTCAACTCACCAAAGGTAAGTTTTGTCACCAACTCAGAGCCGAGACACAATAAACAAGGAAGCTTATCCAATACAGAGGCTACAGTGGGGAAAGGTCCTCCCTGCCACTAGTCAAGTAGTAAGTCAAGGTAATGAACAAATTGGGTAGGTAATGGATGGATGAAGACAGTGAACAATGAGGCCAACACTAGCAAGCCAAAGTATGGTGGGAATGATCACCTCTAATCTCCCTAAGGAGGGTAAAACTGATGAGTATAGGTCAAGAACTTCTAAATCTGAGTAGGGACAATGTAATATATATATATATATAAAAGTACAACCATGTCCACATATCTATATGATCGCCAGATCATGATACTAAATGCTAAGACATGCTACAAGAATGAATATAAAAGCAATATAACCACAACACCAAAATATGCCTGCTGAGTCATATACCTGAATGCTCATCATTTGAACCAACATCTGTCCTCTGAAACTGCTGCTGTAACTCTGGGCACTACTGACTGCTGTAATCAATGGCTAAATGGCTACATCGCTCATCTCTATGAGTGTCTTGAGACTCAGTCATGGCATGGGGAATAAAACGGTTGTCCATAATCTGATAGTGATCCATAATAGATGCTCATCTCAGCATCTCAAATGCAAGGGAACTGGCTGAATAGTGTACTGGAATCTGAAAAATAGTGTATGGTAGCCCGGCTACTATATATGTGACAACACTGACCTCAAAATTTTATAAATGAAAGGCCAAATAAAAAAGAAGTGGTTAAATGTATGCCAAATCTAAAGATTGTTGGCCATGGAAATGAAATGAATGATGGTAATGAACTTGGATCAACTTGATGTAGACATGATGCCAAGGTTGAATAAACACTCTCTAAACAACTTACCCATTTGTGAGGCACTGCCAATCCCTTTGTTCATCTTATCCAGCACATGCTTGAGTGTGTAACACCATTTCCCCTATCCAAAGTATCACTTAGTTAAGTTGGTCAATTCATCCCTGCTACCCAGCCCTGTCCTTAGCCTTGACCCTATGCTAACAGTTAGGCCATGTCCTTCGGATGAAGTATGTCTTTAAAGCTTTGGTGCAAGTAAGCTATAAATAACATTGAATATCAATGTATTAACTACCACTTGATTGATGTTTATACTTTGAGTTAAGTTGTGCATATGGTTAAAGGAACATGTCTTAGTCATTTGTTATAATCTAGTTTTTTGTTGTATTTTGACCTAGTGAAACATAGTTTGACCATGGTCATTCTTGGGATTCGTGATGAGATGGACCACTTATGCTACATGATGTTGATCTATGGTCCTACATATACCTATTGATGATTCCATATGTTGGGCACATGCTTCAGATGATGATTGATGCAGTTTTCATGGATTATTATTGTTTACAGATCATCATATTTTTACTTCGCCGGGTATTGTAGACCCTACAGATGATCCTACAAGTTATCATAAGGTGTATGAACTCATATCTAGAGGATTTGGGTCTTCTGGATCCATTGAGACACTTATCTTTCAGTTTCAGGAACTCTTGGGCATGATATTAGCAATTTTCCACCTGTTGACCAGTTTGGGCATGCTGATGTGGCCTAGCTAGCAGGAGCATTGGAGGAAAGTCGTTGCCTAGGGCGCTACAGAGGAAGGGGGTGTTCCAACCACTTGTTTTTACCATATTACCCCCTTCCGGACATGATGGTACACTCAATTTGACAGCACAGGCACCCCAGAGACAGTTTTGGGCACTTTCCAGTTTTTTCAAGAGGATAAAAAATGGAATAAAAGGTCATTGAGGAATTCGATTTGGGTAATTGAGGCAAGGTTTTGGCACTTGGTATGCTCAGAGGTGATCCATGATGTATTCCCCTTCTTCCAGATCAGTTTGCACCAGTCAGTGGGGTCCACATGTGCTATAGAAGGTTCTTTATTGCATATATCTCTCTGATGATGGGGACATGATTTGATCATTTGTATACTTGGACATGTCATTGATTCATATTTTATATTATTGTACCATGGGGTCATGCTAGTGAAGGGGAATAATACCACCTAACCCCACCATGTGCTCCTAGCACTTGTCCTTGTCTGTATGTTGTGGCTCCCATGTTATTAGCCACCCCCATGTATGACGTCACCCCGCATTGGGTTCTCCTAGCCATGACATCATCACTTATTTGAGTGATCCATGTCTTATGTTATGTTGGCTCATCTTAGCCGTTGATTATATTGTTATATCTTTTGATCTCAACCACTAGTTTTCAAAAGTGGTTTAGGGTTTTGGTCTTTCTCTCCTATAAAAGGAAGAGACCCCCTCATTGTAAAGGCACCTTTGGGCTCTAGAAAACTTGGAATAAAATACTATTTTTGGAGATCTTCTTCTTGCCCTTGATTGGGTTGCTCTTGTACATGTTTATGCATTTTTTGCTTTTAGACATTCTTTGCTTTACAGGTGATTTCGACATCTACTGAAGGAGGCCGAATTGGTTGAAACTAGGAGTGCGTTTTGCTTGAAGGGTAGATTGTAGGGGTTGCTCAAATCCCCCTTGGGCAAGACGTCTTCATCTTGAGGGAGTTTTTCAATTGTGCTTTGTCCATTGATTGCTTCTTTGACATGACGTGTTTAGATCTCATTGATTTGTGGATCAAATCTAACTTTTTGTAGTTTGATTTACAGGTTGAATGGGGCATCTCTCCTTCTAGGGCTTGGACGATTATGCTTGGAATCACTTGGATCTAGCTTGGAATTGTAACTAAAGGAAATAATCATCTATGTGCAAAGTAGCCGTAAGTTTTTTTGAGGTAAGATCTACAAGGTATGTATCCATTTCTCTTGTTCTCCATCCTAGTGGTCACATAAACCCTTAAAATTCAAAACCCTCTTTTTCTATTTTTTTAGATCTACTTGGCTCTAGCATGCTTTTGGGGATGAAACTTAAAACCCACCTTCATAGTATCCACAGCAATTCGGATCTATAGTTTGGTGGTGATTGGAATCCATTTGGCCCATTTCCCAAGGCACCTATTCCTCGAGTGAAAACGCATTCCTTGAGGGAGGCTAGTTTGTTAGTTCCAAGACGTGGGTAGGTGAGATTCTTGCTTCATTGAATATATCAACCTTTAAAACCTACCTCTAGTGCTTCACCTTGTTGGTTTTCACCTTGTGGGCCCCATTCCTCATTTTGAGGGTTGAGCCCCACTTGGGTCACTAGGTGATGCATTAGATCTATGGATATCTAGCCATGGATTGTGCTTGACATTTAAGACCCACCTAGATAATCATTAAAACTATTCTGATCTATAATTTGGTGGACATTCGACTCCATTTTCCCTTCCAACTAAGGCACTAGTCCTCCTTGAGGCAAGTCGCACTCCTTGGGTAAGTGGCCATTTGCTAGATCCCATACTTGTGTATTGCTAATTCTTGGTCAAATCCGTAGATCCATGCTATAGCATACCCCCTAGTGCCTTTTCATTTCAATTTTGACCTTGTGGGCCCTATTTGGACCATTTTCCACTTTTTAAGGAGTGGGCCCCACTTGGGTAATTTTCATGGCATTAGCTCTTCTTTAGATCTACTTACTTAACCCCATAAGTGACCTTAATCAAATACTTGGTTGAAACATTTGTCCCTTGCTTAAGCCTCTCAACCAAGCCATAACCATCTTGGGTCCACTTATCTTTCTGGATCTAAGATCTTGTACCATTGATCTCCTTGCATAACTTTCACATTTACCTAGGAGTCTTTGGGTTATCTAGTCTTCATAGATTGGCAAGGGTCTCCCCCTTGATCTTGATTCTTCTTGATCTAAAGTGAAGGTTGCCTCGGTTATCGTGACACCCACTTGCATTGGGAACCGTGGCAAGCCTCGTGTCACCTCTTTAGTTTTCCAACACCTCTACCATCCTGAATAAGATACCTTTAGGGACAGCTACAAGTTGTGTGATAACATGACCACTGGAGGTAGACTTCATAATACCCATTCGTATTTTTATGAGGAAAAGCAAATCTTGATGTCTGAGATTTGCCCTTGTGGAAGAGAGAACTATTGGGCTCGTGTTTTCTGTGATCAATCGAGGAAAATAGTAGGTCGACACCTTCCATCACAAACAATTACCTTTCACTTCCCCTGTTCCACCGGTTCATTCTGTGGCTCAGTTCATCGTTGTTATCGTGGCTTTCAGGGGTGAATACACCGCTACTTCCCATGCCTATTGCCGTAACCTTTCATAACGAAAATCACGAAATCATTAGTTGCATATCGAATACTCAAAGCAATTGCCCAATCGTCATGCCTGTTCATAAATCACGAGTTTTAATTTATGTCCGGCATAAAGTAAAGGGATTAATTGATTCGTTGAAAAACAATATAAGGGAGTATTATATAAAGTTAGTATTTCGAGGAGAAAAATAAAAAAACCAAAAAGGGTTAGTTAAAGAATTGATGTCAAGTGAACCGGAATTATAACAAACATATATATCATTATATTCTAAGTCCAACATATATTATAAAAAGAGAAATAATATTATTAAAGAAAAAGTAATTTAACAAAAGTGAAGAAGGGTATTATATCAGAAAATACCTAAGTTTCCAAGTCATATAAAAAGGTATTATATACCTATTGTTATAATTTCACTTCCTTACTATTATAAAGAAGTAATATTATAAAGAAGGTATCTCTCGAAGGAAGCTTGACGGAAATTGTGATGAAAAAACCCAATGGAGTCCAATAGTGAAAATAATAGAAGATTCCCTCAAACTTATAAAAAATATGTGGATGCCATATTAAAAGTTTATGGGATTATTCAAGGAAAGAATATCTCCATCACTATTTTCCCGACCATTAAGAAAAATCACATTAGTGTTGACTTGGAAAACCAATTAATGCTTCCAGAACCAAATATAATTGAAAATGACACGGTTTTGTCTGATGAGAAATATCAAATATGAGATTAGGAACCTACAACTAGCTATTGATGATTACAAATTCATAGCTCAATTCAATGTCGTATCAATGTATCAAGACAAAGTTGATATAATTCTAGGGTTACCCTGGATAGATACATTGGGTACCTTCATTTTCAACACAAGGAAATTGTTTTTGACATTTTCTTAAAAAAAGAAGAAAATCACATTGTAGGAGGTTAAAATGAAGTCGGATTCAGAAGTAGTGTCATCTAAAGATTTCAAAGATATCTCAAAGGTGATTTCCCAAGAAAACCAGAAGTCAATACGGAAGATGCAGAAATAATTGGACAAAGTTGTCGTGGATAAGGAAGAAGAGATCTCTTGTCTAAGAGATCATAGTCAAAATTTACTTGTTCAAATCAAGGAGACAAAGGATAAAACATAGTGTAATCAAAAGTTAGAAGAGGAGAATCAAGATCTCCAGAAAAATTTATCAGGGAAAGACGAAGAAAATTCTTCCTTAAAGAAGGTTAATAAGAAATTGCTAGAACAAAATTAAATAGTTAAGAGAAGGAGAGCAAGAGAATCAAGATACTCAAAATGAGGTTGACAAGTCAGATTATAAGGAAGAACTCTTACGTCTAAGGCAACATAGCCATGACTTATTTACACAAATTAGAAAGATGAAGCATGATAAGAAATCTTTACAAGAAGAGTTAGATCGCAAGGGATCATTACTCGACAAAGAAACAATGATTGACCCAATAGAGAAGTCATCGGATGCTCAAATTCAGAAAAATGCTGATATTGGCGAATCACTACAAACATCAAGAGATGATGGTTCTGAAGAACAATCACAAAAGATTAGGATGCCTTGTCATCCAAATCACAAGAATTGATATGGACAAGAACAAGATCAAAAGATACATAAACAATATTTTTCTTTCAAACATACGAACTACAAATGTGAAAAAGAAAAGAAACAAAATCGACAGCTTATGTGGGAGCCGAAAACCAGAAGTTCCATCCAAACAGCCATTCAACAAAAAGTTCCAGTAAAGATCAAGTTAGGGTGGACCAATTCACAGTGAATGCAACAATTTTACTTGGGAATTTGTAACTCATATCGTCTCGTTTCGTCAAGTGTTGCAGTTACTAGCATAGAAGATCACGAAAAGGAATCACAAGCAAGAACAAGGGATAAAGTCTTCCAGTGAATTATGCTTTGAGGAAAAAGCATTTTTATAGTGGTGGGCAATGTTATGAACATAAAATATATCAATAAACACAAAATAAATAATAATAAACAATAATAGTTGATAATTAATAATGAATAAAAATAAAAATAATAATAATTATTAAAGGATGCAACTCTTCATGAAGAGTCACTATGTTCCCTTTAGGGATTATATATACGGGCCTTTTTATATTTGTAATCATCTCATATCATTTTCATATTATATTTTATTCCTATTATTATGGATTCTTTTATGTTGAAATATCTATTTTGGATATTTGTGTGACAAACCGGATTGGTTTGTCTCACACTTGTTGGAATATCTTTCCTTCTTTTCTTCCTTTTAAGTTCTTCTTTCCCATCTATTGTGCATCAGTCATTACATAGCTCTCGTTTCGTACTTGATTGTATCACACACCAATTATTACATGACTCATTTTATATGTGATTATAGCACATGTTAATCCATGATACCTAGCTTGCATAATGCTTTTTATTTACACATATGCAGCCCAAAATCTGTTGAAAATATGCTTATTTCACAGAACCCAAGATTCTCAGGTGGTCATAGTTATGAATGAGTTTCTTTTGTCTTATGATAAAAACAAGTGGATGGAGATTTTACTGTAACAAATAGATAAGAAATATATCTGGTCCTAATATTTAATTTTTTCTCCATATCTGTCTTGTTCGCCTTCATCTTTGTAAGTGGTTTATATACATTGCCATCTTATTCTCAAATGAGGTCTTTCTGTTCTGATTTCTGACTTTGCAGACTCTATCATATCTCCTGAAGTTCCAATTGCACTTAGACTGGTAGGGCACCTCCTCTTGGGAGTGGTAAGGATATATTCAAAAAAAGTGAACTACCTCTATCAAGACTGCAGTCAGACATTAACAAAAATAAATCGGGCATTTCACCCCATACAGGTTAATCTGCCACCAGATGCCAATTTAGCACCATTTCATTCGATAACTTTGCCTGAGATTTCTGAATTTGATTATATGGAGTTGAATGATGCAGGGTTTCCAAGTACCAGGTGAGTAAATTTTCACATATTACATGGTATGTTTGGGAAGTGGGAATATTATGCACAATTTTGATGCACATATTCATTGATTCACATATATTTCCGCTTGTTGTAGTGATTCAGATCCTCATGTTAGCACTCGTGATCAAATCACATTACATGAACGGCATCAATATTTTGCATCTCAAGTTCGGTTTAGGTCTGATGGTGAGATACTAATGTGACAGTTGATTACTCTACCATAGTTTAGGTATTTGTCTTCTGTATTATAAAGTTTAAAGTTTTAAAATTGTGACATTTTAATTTCTTGAAAATACAGTGTGCGCTACAGGTGCTGGAGACGCCTACATAATGTTAGACTTCAATGAGGTCTTAATCCCTTAGCATCTTACTGCTTCGTACCTTTCTCTTTGTACATTTTATCTTATATTGGAATACTTTTTTCTTTTCTTATTGAGCATAAGAATGGTAGTGTTTGCTGTCCATACGCAAGTACACTATACCTTCTCTGTTTCTACATGCATTTGTACGAGTTGGAGAAAATTATATATCAAATTTGCGAGCTAAACAGTTATTATTTAATTATTTTCAATGACTGGCAGGAAGCCAAAAGGCAGATATCTTCTTTTCAGCTGGAAACTGCAAAGCCTGACACAATGTCCTTGGTAGAAGAGTAAGTAATTAAGTCATCATCATGTCTTTAAGTTTCATTTTGTGGCAGTATATATTATTGAATATTTTATTTTAATTCATTTTTCCATTAGACAAGGGGTTGGGTATGCATCCTCTATTGCTGTTCTGTATTTTATGAGATTAATTGCCAGATTTTTGCCAGTTAATAGTTTAACTTTATGGTAGTTTCTTCTACCAGTGTTCTCCCACCTCTACCATTGGATGGTCCTTTGGGTTTTAATGAAATGGATGTTGAGACTGGATATGATTCACCTTTATCCCTCAACATCTCTACTCCACCAATTCCTAGTGGAGAACTTACAGTGAAAGAGACTCCCCAAAATGTCATGATGGAGCCAACAACAGGAGCAAAAATCCCAGAGCGTGAAACACTTCGTGCTGCAGAGGAAGTCCCATGCCCAGAGCCACACTTAATGGGAATGGATGAGGAGGCAGATGCGGATGAAGGATCCACTGATACTGGTGGTGCAAATGAAGCTCAACTGAAAGAGATGAACGAACCTCTTCTTGAAGAGAACCCTGTACCTGATAAGGGAGTTGCAAACATTCAAATGGCTCCTCCTACCCCTCCTACAAAACCAACATTGATTTCTAATGATGAAGACATGCTGGCTTCCATTCTAGGTTTGTGCCTTTTATCAGGTTTTATATGGAAATATAATGGGATTCTGTGGCAAAGGAGTCATTTTTCTTGTTTATCCAGAGGGAAGAAGTGAATTGAGATTATCCTCTTTTAAAAAATCATCTCTTTATTTATCTTCACCCATATCCTTGTGGGCGAGGATACAGATATTATTGTAAAGAAAGAGGTTGCCGGCACTGTGATTACGGTTTCTCACTCACATATTTCTGGATTTTATCAGTTTCACTCAAGTACTTGAAAGTTGTGAACATGCAAACTTTGTAATCATGTTTTACCTAGCTTAATGGAATTAATCATGGATATCCCATGAAAACAATAATTTTCTTTTCTTTATTTTCATCCTTAGCCTCATGTCACAAGTAGACTTATAAACTCTTTTAGGACTGAGATGATGCTTGTAATTGTTTCAGTTTGATGGGGGTTTCAGCAGTTTGATTTGACATATGCAGGACGTGTTTCACCAGCTTTGCAAGTAATGCCATCTCCCAAAACTCCAGCCCCTGAGGAGAAGAGATTGCGACCAAGGAAGAGAAAACAGAGTTTTGATGAATCGATTGTTTTGACTAATGAGTAAGTAGTGAAAAGTTCAAGGGTATTGCGTTGCATCCATCTTTCTTTTTCTTAAAAACACTACTTCTATTACACAAAAAAGGAGACCAATATGTACAAGAGCAAGGATGAATGTGCAATCAAGCTGGATGCAATGCTGCACTGCATCCATATTGACAATGTAGTCATAGGCAGTTATGAAAGCATGAAGTCTACTATCATTCAGAATTATCATATCATTCCTTTCTCAAATGTGGTCGTGTTGTTCGTTCTAACTTTCAAGCCAAAAATCTAAAAGTTGGGACTACAAGCAGTTTTTTATTTACCAATAAAAGCAATTAACTTTTTATTTCTGACTTTTCCATTTGTAAATGGGACCACAGGTTTATGAGGCAGCAGTTAACAAATACTGATGATATATGTAGAGTTCGAAGAAAAGTTCCTTTCACTTATGTGAAGGTCTTAAAGTCATATAGGGTTTCTGATATACAACAATTGTTTTTAGAACCTTCCCTTCCAGGTCAGTAATTCCTGTATTATAGGGGTTGATGCTATTAAATTTAGATATGGCTTGAATTGATAGATTTGAGTATTTGTAGTGCTGGATTGGAGATTATTTTGGGGTAACTGCTCCCTTCAACTATCAATGGTCACATGATAGAATATAAAATTTATCTATATCCATAATGCCCAAGTTGTGTTACAGGCATGTCTGTTGAAATCCGGAGGCTGTACAAGAGAGTCTGTACTGATCAGGAGGAAAATATTCCTTTTGGAGATGTTCCTCGTGATTTAAGAGTGACTTCCAAAGAATTGCTAGAAGACAGGCCTGAACCATCTTTTTATGCATCTGAAATTGAAGAGGCTCGACATGCTCCTAATGCTTACACGGTTGATACAACAAAAATTCCTCATAAGTTGGACCTGCAGAGGGAAAGCACTAAAGAGTTGGCTTTAGATGTGCAGGGACCTAAAGTTTTACCATTAGATCCTGCTACAAAGCTGGTTACAGCTCAATCAACAGGTTTAGATGTAGAGATTTCAAGCCCTTCTTTGGCGGCAGAAAACTTGAATGCTGCGGAGACTGCACCAGCTGGAGAGCCCCATTGTGTGAAGGTTTCTATGTATGAAAAAGAGGGTGATCAAGTGAGTTTTAGCATCTTATTTAATGTCCATTTATCCATGCCCAGAGAGGTGAAGTTTATGCATGCACACTGCTATGTGTTGTAATTTTCTGATTACAATGAATATATTATCTTAAACATTATGAAGAGGTGGTTGATATCATTTTAAGAGAAAAAAGTTTGAGACTAGCAACTATTTTGTCTTTCATAAAACTAGCATATATCCATCTTAACCCTGGTTCTGTGAAGCACCAAAAAGGATTATAAAACGAGCTCCAAACCACCTCTGGTTGCTTAAAATTTCCTGGGTTAAGTTGGATCTGTGCTATCTCTCCCACACTGTGCTTTAAGAGCACCTCACTTCTCTCTGGAAACTCTTTGCAGACCTAAAGGCTAAACTTTAACCGTTGTGGCTGTTCTTTGCAGGGCCTCAGCTTCTTAGAAGAAGATTCTACTTGTGTGGGTAAGTTGCATAGATTAGCTTCTTCCCTAGAAGCCTAGAGAAAACATGACGGAAAAATGTAACATTGATCGATACATTTCACATTTCTTAACTTAAATAAAAGGACATATGTTACTTTTTTTTTTGTTTCAGATTTTGTTGCTGCAGGCAATGGAGTATGTGCAAAAGACCCTCTACAAACTGGTGCAGGTTTGGATACTAATGATTTGTCAACGAGAACAAGGTAGGTTTGTTTTATCTCTGATGTTATTAATGGTCTTAAGTGCTTGAGAGCATGCTTGTTCCATACACGTGTTGTTTTGTAGGTTTTGTTTGTAACAGTAAATCTTATTCACATGTATGAATTCCCATGCAGGGCTGTGGCACAGTATCTGAAAACAGCATTTCAAAAGTTGGATACTCATCGGGCTGGATCAAAGTTGAATTTAGATCGAGTGCTTAACAAAAGTACTAGGAAGGAAGCTGGTAGAATGTTCTTTGAAATACTGGTAGCTAATGCTACTTAGCCTCCTACAAAAACAAGAATCACTTTTGTTCTAGTGCTGTAGCTTGTAATTTTTCATTGTTCACTTGATTTTAAATTCACAATATTTATTTTTAATTCCTCTGTGCATGATATAGAACTTGATCGACTTACTTATTCCTGCAGTCTTTAAAGAGCAAGGACTATATTGAAGTCGAACAAGAAGAAGCTTATGCTGGCATTCTCGTATTGGTGAAGCCTCAGCTTTATACAGCTAACTTTTAGGTGGAGACTCAATCTTGTAAAACCTGTTCATATGTATCAACAGTGCAATATGTCAATCCTTGTAACATTGTAATCTTTGTTTGTTTGTAGAGAAGACAAAACATTGTAATCTTTGTTTTGTTTGTAGAGAAGAAAAACCGATTGATCCATTCCTTTATCATTGCGATCTCTGTTTGTTTGTACAGAAGAAAACTTACTGATCAACTCCTTCACCATTGTATGATCAATTCCTTTATCATTGTAATCTGTTGTTTGTTTGCACAGAAGAAAACTGACTGATCAATTCCTTTATCATTGTAATCTTTTGTTTGTTTGTACAGAAGAAAACTGACTGATCAATTCCTTCACCATTGTATGTTTTTTATTCTTGTATCATGTTTTTTGAAGTCATGAATAAAATTCTTCGGTAATAGTTGTGATAAAAGTTGCCATGCTACAAACTAACGATGCATAAAGACCGCCTTAGTTGTTTGCACTGATTTTATGACACGATTTAAGTTTTTCTTGCAAATAAATGCTCATTTTGTGTTTCCAAAATAGTGCCACATCAGCATCTGAAACATCTTTTTTTAACATAAAATTAGGAAAATAGCTCATTAGATTTACAGCATGAAATCTAGATGAACAAGACCTGTACACATTTGCACATTTGCATGGATGAGAATGACAATTATTACGAATAAGACCTGATGTTTCCATGGATTGCAAATAGTTAGGATAAGGTTTGTGATGAGAATTAAAAACTAGTGTGTTAAAGTTGGAGTCTTCCTCGTAATAGGAGAAAAAAAGAAGAAAGAGTATTGATGTAGTTTAATAGCTTAATTATAACTAAAAAAATCATAAAATCATAAAACAAGATTGTTGAAAAACAATGAAAAATAACTTTTGATAAGTTAGTTTATTAATTTGAAGTCTTCTTCGTAATAGGAGAAAAAGAGAAGTAAAAGTATTAATGTGTAATGAAATCCTTATAAACAATCCACAACAAAAGATAGATCAAGTAGTTAAACAGCCTCTGATTATAATTTAAAAAATCATAAACATAAAACAAGATTGTTGAAAAACAATGAAAAATAACTATTGATAAGTTAGTTTATTAAGTTGTTGAAGTCTTCCTCCTAACAGGAGAAAAAGAGAAGTAAAAGTATAATTTAAAAAATCATAAACATAAAACAAGATTGTTGAAAAACAATGAAAAACAATTTTTGATAAGTTAGTTTATTAAGTTGAAGTCTTCCTCCTAAATTGAGAAAAAGAGAAGTAAAAGTATTAATGTGTAAATAAACAATCCACAACAAAAGATAGATCAAGTAGTTAAACAGCTTTTGATTATAATTTAAAAAATCATAAAACAAAAATGCTGAAAAAAAAGGGAAAATTAACCTTTGATAAATTAGTTTATTTTAAAGTCCCTTTAGATAATAAGTACAATAAAACAAGACAATGCACTGGGAGCAAGGATAGTAACAAATAAAATTAAATTCTAACAAGTTGGATTCATAAATTTAGAAAAATAAGTATTGTATTTAAAAGGAAAAAATGTTAAAAAAATTGAGATTATTCACTTTGGAATACTTCATAGGGTGCTCTTTCTAAAATCTATTGTTACTTTGAGATTTATGGTTGTGAGCCAAATCAATGAAGTAATTATATCTTTACTAACATAGTATGAACATTGTTGTGATGAGGTAAGTATATCTTTACTAACATGGTATGAACGTTGTTGTGATTGTATTTTTATTAACATGGAATAACCAGAGTGTGAATATTGTTGTGATGAGAAAAACTGTATCTTTGTGTAAGGAGGGTAGTGGTTTTCCTTGAACATTGGACAACGAAACAAGTAATTATCTTGAATTACAGTGAAAGAAGAGTTGGACAAAAATATAGGAAGAATTTGTAAAATAGTTTTTTAGATTATGGGAACTTTTCTAGAAGAGAGAGTTAATTAGAAAACACCATCACCAAAGTATGGTCAAGTTTCACATTAAAGAGGTTTATTTATGTTATAGATTTATCTTTATGAAAATATGATAAAGTCAATTAAAAGATATTGTCATATATTTATCCTTAATGTTAATGGAAATATGAAAATGTCATTTAAAAGACATTTCAGTTAAAGATTAATGTTAATGGAAATATGAAAATGTCATTTAAAAGACATTTCAGTTAAAGATTAATGTTAATGGAAATATGAAAATGTCATTTAAAAGACATTTCAGTTAAAGATTGTGTGGTACATTTTTATGTACTATACTACGAGACTTGTATCATTTTGATTATTTCAATTATGTAATATTTAGTGAGAATTCCATGTTTAGAAGCAATATGGTGGTTTATATAAGTTTGATGTTTTCAATTATGTTGTTTGGGAATTTAATGTTATAGGTATTTTGGTGGTGAAAAACCTTTTGAGTCATATAATATATTAAAAATAAGTTTTTAATGTTAAAGACAATAAATCTGGATTTGAGCCCAATAATGTAAATGATGAAGTTTTTGATATTAAATACATTGTTTACAAACATTGTTGTTACAGATATACATTATATTATATCTCATGCAAGATGTAAAGACTTATCCAAAATCTTAGAATCTTTTAAGAGGGTATTTAATATACATGATATCTAATAAAACTATAAAGTTAGTTGATTGCATAGTTTGAAGATGGGAGAAGACAATTCAATCATGGGTCATGTGTTAGTGTGTGTGTATATATATATATATATATGAAAGTGGAATATTGGAGATTACTTTGGCAAAATATCTACTTATATGGTAGCATTTATTGGTGTTGCATATAGAGTTCTTGTACATGTGGATAACAAAAACTTATCTTTGTTGTTTGTTAGAACCAAGCATAAAAGAAATGATAATTGAAATACAAGGTAAATAAGCAAATCTAACCCTTCAACATGCATATTACCTAATACAACATTAAAATACTGAAATTCAATGATTTGAATGGCATTTTTTTTTTTTGGGGGGGGGGGGCAGAGAAGTTATTTTATTATTCGATGGAAATGCAATAAAACTTGAAATATATCACTTGGGAAGAAGTTTGTAGTTGTTGGAGTTGAATTTTCTCTATTGAAGGGTCGTTTAATCTTTCATTGAGCTCTCTCTTTCTTCAAGATGAGTATGCATTGTTTCCTCTTTTGTGTTGATACTTTGAAGGGAAACAATGGATAGCATGAAGGTAAGGACACGGATATAATTGAGTAGAAGCGATGATCTTTCTACTCTTTGGCTCAATTCCTCTAGCATAACTTTACATTCATAATTTGTTCTGAAATGCATTAAATGGCCATGTATTTATATGTCATCACTTAGTAGATGAGGAACTAGTTAATATGGGAATGCCCAAGCTTTAGTCATGGGATCCCATGTGCATGATTTAACACAAAGAAGGGCATTGTACCCAAATATTAATGAGGAAAATGATTTGACCAAGACTGCACTTGGTGATCCACTTGACCAACCCTTTTGAGTATCCTTTGGCATTAGTGGGCCATGGAACTTTTGGATTTGCAAGGATCATATGGGTATTGAAGAATATCCATGCCATTGTTCCAGTTTGTAAGGATATCTGACATGGATAGCTAGTAGTTTGATTGGTATTAATGACATATAATTGTCTTGTAAGACATGCATTCATTGTATTAACAAGGAAATGCACATTTTCATTGTTTCCAGCTAAAATCACTTAAATGTCATAGGTGAATGAAATTGAGGTGATAGCGGATTCCCTTGATGTGGAGGTTGAACACATCATAAGGGAAAATTCATCGCCTATTTCTTGTCGATGGGGTTGGAAAAAAATGATAGACAAATAGTTGAACTTAGAAAAAGGAGCTTCGAAGGGAGGCCACATGCAAAACAAATAATTGGTGAGGTGATATAACAATACAATGTCTATACATCCAAGTTGGGCATACTCATGCTCATAAAATATTAGAAGAAAAGTATAATATGGGATCGTCATTGGTGAAACTAGATAATAATACATCTAGAAATGAATGTGCTTCTGTTTAAAAAGAAAATGTTATGGAACAATGTCACCCTTGGGAGGGGGGTGGGGGGAGGGGGAATAATTGCAACAAAAGGGGCTCACTAATGATCAAGATCGGCACATGGATGACATTATATAGAGGGAAATTAAAACTAGAGGCTCAAAAAAAATGTTGGAAAAGAGCCATACATGTTCATGGTCTTTAATTGGACATGGGGCATTGCTTCCAATTATGCATACAAGTCTAAACAAGGCGATTATGGGTCATGCTTGAGCATGGGATAAACCACGTGGTTATATATCGATAAGGAAAATTGTTTCTACATATGAGGTATCCCATTGATAATTATATTGGGTATCGTGGTACTAGTACACACTACTCTGGTGTTAATATATATGTTGTCAAATATCGAAAGGAACTATATCATCTAGGAGCAATGATGAAAAATTAACTAGTACATAAGAAGAATAATGTTAATGATGAAAAATGGTAACCAAGCTATCAGGTCCTTTAAATAAAACCCCTATAGTAAATGTGCTAGTGTTGACGGGGGTATATTTGTTGGAGAGAGGGAATCGATGCATCCTTGTAAACCAATATGAGGTGTCAAACAAATTGAGATTTGACATAATGAGATGAGCTAGCCAATGATTATGGATTTATGGATTCCCTTAAACAAAGCATAAAAAGAGGTTGACCTAGGTAGTAACTACTAGTAGAATAGATAGTGATACGTAAACTGCCATGGATATTCATAGTTCGTCACAACGAATCTTACCACTGGTTATTTTAATTAGTTTATTTTTAGAACTGTAAAAGAAATGATAGAACAATAAATACACAATCCACACACATTCGAAACAGAATTTATCTTGGGAAAAACCCAACTAGAATGAGGACTATGCCTTGCTCTTTTATGTAGAATGCAAATACAAAAGGAAATTGGTACATGAAATGGAGTTTCCTTGGACATTGTGGCACAAATGCTTGATACAAAATCTATTACTCCCTCTGGTATGGTTCACATCCACCCCTTACTATTTCTCAGCTATGGAACAATACAACGGAAAATAGAACCCCTATACAAAAGGAAATTGGTACTCGCAATGGAGTTACCTAGGACATTGTGGAACGAATGGTTGCTACATAATCTATTACTCCCTCTGTTATGGTTCCCATCCACCCCTTACTGCTACTTAGCTATGGAACAATACAATAGAAAACATAACCCCTTCTTTTCCTAACAACCTGGTATTTAACATAGCTCAGTAGTTGTTCGGGGTTAATTTTAGGGTTTATACATGCCTTGATCCCCGTTTAGGGTTAGGATTTTGGACCTTCTAGAATGTTCTTGAAGTTCCACTCGTGACTAGCTCCATGTGTGAGAAATGAGAGATGATGTGGAATCCACTTAGAACTATGGTGGTCAACTGGATGGGTCAACTTGCGGGACGCATAACTTCATATAGAATTCAACTGAGGTGATATTTGGACCATTGGAAAGGTCTTTGAGTGTGGGATTGCATCATCACCCATGGCACTAGTGATGAGTTGTTTTACCCCAAAAAATTCCATTTAGGCCCTCAAACATGCCTTAGAAGGTTTCATACCCCAAATCTGCAAAATGAGAAATGCCCATAAAATGGGCCCTACAAGCCAATCCATCCAATATTCTGACCCTGAAATCTCCAAATAGGCGACAAATTATGTATTGATCCATTTTAGGTCACACCTTCCTAATTTGGGAGGTTTTTTTTCCCCAAAATATTTTACCAAATGAGGTGAGAAAAATTTTCCTCTACCTTCTCCTTGGAGTACCATTTATCCTTTCCTGGAAGTTGTTCTTTCAACCCCACCTACCAAAGTTCATACTATCCTCGCTTAGTAGTTTTGGACTTCTTCTGCAACGTTATGTCCTTTGCCAACTCTGGTTGCCCCTTTGGTGCTAAGTCCTCTACAGAATGTAATACCTACTCAGGTTCATGATCTCACATGGAAGGTTCATAGAGTTTCATATTTTCCACATTCACTACGGAGTAAATGCACATGTATGGGGGTAGAATGAGTATGTAGGAATTATCTCCTACCTTCTCCAATACCTCAAAAGGGACATACCTCAAATCCTTTATCTTCTTACCAGGACCCTATAATTGTAAGTTTTAAACTTGTGCAGAGAAGCAAAGCATACAGATTCTTTTAAGCAAGACATAGATTACACCACAACATTCACACATAATACACAGAGATTTACCCTGGAAACCCTTAACCGGGAAAACCAACAAAACTTAGTCTCTCCTCTTATTTTCTCATTATCGTTATGAATAACTCACAATACAATATAGGTATTTCGTGGCATCCAAACCCTATTCCGTTAAACCAGATTAGAAAATAGACCCCAATCCCTTAATCAAGATTAAATTACATATTTTTAGAAAAGTACCAAAAATAGCCGAAAACAACCCAAAAAATTTGGCGCTCGTTATGCTCGTAGACGGAAATGGCCTAACGACCGTTTCCATGAAGGTGTCAGAGGGATCATCAAGCGCACTGCTGATAGGCACGCAAACCCCCCCCCCCCACACACATGTAAATAATATAACACATACCCAACATTCTCCCACTTGTTGTTTTCTCTGCATAACAATGAGTCATGTACTCATAAAGTCACAGGTTCTGGGCATTAATGCCCATAGATTCTCTACACCAAGAGAACTTCTCTATACCTATAGACTTTGTTAATGAGTTTGCAACATTCTTCAAGGTGTCAACCTTCTCCAGCATCACCTTCTTTTCTTCAGCCATATCTCTCACAAGGTGATATTGCACATCAATATGCTTTGTCTTACCATGATAAGCAGGGTTCTTTGCCAGGAAGATTGCACTTTGGTTGTCACAATATAACCTTACAACTTTCTGTACAAACCCAACACCTGAACATAATCTCTGCAACCATACAACTTCTTTACTTGCATGAGTGGCTGCCATATATTCGACTTCTGTAGTTGAGAGTGGAACGGAAGTCTGTCTCTTGCTCATCTAACTAATAGCTCCTCCAAATAGGTTAAACACATACCCACTTGTAGATCTTCTGCGATCAATATCTCCAGCCCAGTCTGCATCAACAAATACATGTACATGTATTACTCTATTTGGTCCAGGTCTTCCTTGGCAGCAGATTGCATAATTTGTAGTGCCACGCAAATATCTGAAGACCCTCTTTAAAACTATCCAATGCTCCTTCCCTGGTTTTGACATATATTTGCTCAATATGCCCATTGCATGAGCAATGTCTAGTCTGGTACAGACCATTGCATACATCAAACCGCCAACCGCACTAGCATATGGAACTCGGGCCATATATTCTTCCTCTTCCTGTGTCTTGGGAAACTTATCTACATATAAATTTACACCTATAGGTATAGGGACCTTGACCGGATTAATTTCCTGCATGTTAAATCTCTATAGTACTCTCAACATATTTTCTTTGATTTAACCAGATCTTCCTGTTTGCACGATCTCTTTTAATGTCCATTCATAGTATGAAGTTTGCAGCACCGAGATCCTTCATGTCAAATTTGGAGGATAGCTGAGACTTCACCTCCTTTATGACATCTTTGTTGTTTCCAATCAGCAACATGTCATCAACATACAATACTATGTTAATGAAGTGATCACCAACTTGTTTGGAGTATACACAGTGATCATCCTTGCTTCTCACAAACCCCAATCCAAGTATGTATGTGTCAAAATTTTGGTACCACATCCTTGGGTATTGCTTTAGACCATAAAGGGACTTCTTTAGTTTACATACCAGCTCTTTCTTTCCCTTTACTATGAACACTTCTAGTTGTTTCATATAGATTTCTTCTTCTAGATCCCCATGTAAGAACGATGTCTTCAGATCCATCTGCTCTACTTCAATATCAAAATCAACAGCAATAGAAAGAAGAAATCTAATAGAATTTAATTTTGCAACTAGAGAAAATATTTCACCAAAATTGATTCCCTCTACCTGAGAATATACCTTTGTTGCCAAGTAGACTTTGTACTTCTCCACTTTACCTTCTTCATTTAACTTCCTTTTAAACAACCATTTGCTGCCAATGGATTTTCTTCCAGCATGTAAATGAACTAGATCCCACACTTCATTTTTCTCCAAGGAATCCATTTCTTCAAGCATGGCCTTCTTCCAGAGATCACTATCCTCTGAATCAACAACTTCCTTCACATTTCGAGGATCATCATCCATAATAGATAAAGAAAAACTAGACCAAAAATCAGGAGGGGAATAACTTTTTGGTTGCCTTCTTTCTCGGGATGATCTCCTCAAAACTGGGGTATGAGGTTCTTCTTCTTATGATTCAACTTCTTCCGTTGAGCCAGATTCTTCATCTTCTAACTCAAACTCTATATTCTCTAGTTCCTTTTCCATTGGAATCACTTCCTGTTTGGGAAGTTCTTTGACCTCTCTAAACACAACATCTTGACTGTAAACAATTTTTTTAGTTACATGATTCCAAAGCTTATAACCTTTCATACCATCTTTATAACAAATAAAGATACATTTTCAGCTTTATTGTCCAACTTAATCCTTTTCTCCTTTGGAACATGTACATAAGCATCACAACCAAAAACTTCCAGATGTTTAATAGAGGGTTTCTTACCAGACCATACCTCTTGAGGAGTTTTGTCAACCAATGTTGATGTGGGTGATCTATTTACCAAGTAACATGTTGTCTCCATTTCCTCTGCCCATAATTCTTGTCCTATCCCGACACTGCTTAACATGCTCCTTGCCTTTTCCATCAGCGTCCCATTCATCCTTTCAGCAACTCCATTATGTTGAGGTGTGTATGGAGTAGTCTTTTGCCTTGCTATACCGCACTTCTTACAAAATTCCTTGAATTCATTCCCATAGAAATATCCACCATTATCTGTCCTCAACACCTTTATTTTCTTTTTTTTCGGATTCTCTACAAGAGCCTTATATTCCTTAAACTTATCAAATAGTTCATATTTCTTTCGAAGGAAATAAATCCATGTGTTCCTTGAGAAATCATCTATAAATGAAACATAATACACATATCTACCTAGTGATGGAACATGCACAGGTCCAAACACATCATTGTGTATTAACTCTAAAAATCCCTTTTCTCTTGTAGCCAAATGCAAATCTTACTCTATTCTTTTTTCAATACATGCAATGTTCACAAAAATCAAAATCTAGAGTGCAATCAATCATACCTTCAACCATAAATTTACCTTGTAATGCTCGAAGGACCTTTGCTCCGATATGCCCCAATATTTGATGCCATACCATTGTCTCTCCTCCTGATGCAGTTAGGGTTCTGTCTTATATATCTCCCCCCTCATGCACAAAAAAATTGTTACATTCATCGATTATGGTTCTTCCCAATAGTTTGTATAGAGTTCCATACCAAACTCCTCTCATCAATACCATTGATCCTCGAACCATTTTGCACCCACCATCTCCACACACAGTATTTACACCTTCAATATCCATCTTTCCAACAGATATCAAGTTTCTCGCTAGATTTGGAATGTGTAGTACTCCAGGGAGAGTTCTAATCCTTCCATCCTTGAGTTTCAACTTGACTCTACCATGCCCAATGATACTGGTTGGTGAATTATCTCCCAAGAATATATCGCCTCCATTGTACTTTTCATATTCACAAAATCACTCCCTATGAGGGGTCATATGACATGACACACCTGCGTTAATCAACCATATATAATGATATGAATGATTACCAGTGGAAGCTAGGTACACATCCCATCCTTCTCATGAGTAAGTCTTCGGCTCTGTGGTAGAGGTATCCTCAGATCCCTCTCCTTTCTCAACATTCTTAGATCTACAATCCTTTTTATAGTGCCCAATTTTACCACATTTACAACACTTACTTATCAATTTTCCTGGGGATTTAGATCTACCCTTGGATTTAGATATCCCCCTAGATCCCTTATTTTTGTTTCTCTCTTGGGGGAGACCTCTCACAGACAAGGCATCCATGCTATTAGTATCCATGGTTTTCTGCCTCATCTCTTTTGATAACAAGGATGATACTATTTCATCAAATTTTAAAGTCGCTTGATTAGCACTCCCTATTTCTACAATTAGGTTGTCCTAGGAATCTGGCAAAGAACACAATAATGTAATACATTTATCTTCTTTAGCCATTTTAATTCCAACATAGGTTATTTGACTTACCAGAGTATTGTAGGCATTCAGATGCTCTGCCACTGTATCATTATCATCCATTCTGAGGTGATGCAGTTTCTTTTGCAGAAACAACTTGTTTACAAGGGATTTTGATTGATACAAACTCTCTAGTTTTTCCCAAAGCTTTACCACAGTATCTTCTCCATATACGTTCAACAAAACAGATTTTGATAAGCACAGTTGGATTATACTCCTTTCCCTTCTATCTAATTTGTCCCAATCTTCTTTCAATGTTCCAGTGGGTTGTGTACCCGTATCCACAACAATCCATTGTTCTTGATCTACAAGAAGATCCTCCATTTTGAGCTTCTATAGCTCAAAGTTCTGGCCATAAAATTTCTCGATCTCAGTTCTTGAAATGCTCCCCATTCTCTTTCAATGCATAAATCAAAGCTTCAAAGCTCCCATTGAACCCAGGTTTATCATAGACCCAAGATCTATCAACTATGTCGAACCCTCAGCAACAAAGGCGTCCCCCTGAAACCAAATAATCGAGCTCTGATACCACATGCAAGTTTTAAACTTGTGCAGAGAAGCAAAGCATACAGATTCTTTTAAGCAAAACAGAGATTACACCACAACATTTACACATAATACACAGATATTTACCTTGGAAACCCCTAACGAGGAAAACCAACAAAATTAGAGTCACTCCTCTTATTTTCTCATTATTATTATGAGTCACTCACAATACAATATAGGTATTCCACAGTATCCAATACCCTAATATGTTAACCCATATTAGAAAATAGACCCCAATCCATTAACCGAGATTAAATTACATATGTCTAGAAAATTCCAAAAAATAACCGAAAACAACCAAAAACATTTGGCGCTCGCGGACAAAAATGGCCTACCGGCCATTTTCGAATGGAAACGACCATTAGGCTGTTTCCGTGAAGGTGTCAGAGGGATCGTCAGACATGCTACTGACAGGCGCACCCCCCCCGACACTCATGCAAAGAATATAACACATACCCAACAACAATCGTTCCTTGTTCAGGTGTAAGCATACGATGTTTCCCACTAAATGATTTTTCAACCTTGTGTTGGCCATGCCTTCCCTTGTATTTTTCCTAGGACTTCTTCAATGCCTCCTGTACCTGCAAATGGATCTTCCTAATCTTATCAATGAACTTTTTAGCTCTTAATGCTTCACCTATGGTGTCTTCCCTCACTCCCCCTTGTTGTCCATAAACAACATCTAGAGGAAAAGGTGGCATCTACCCAAAACAAATCTTAAAAGGGGATTTTCCAATGGAAGTGTGGACTACTCTGTTATAAGAGTGCTACAATGTAGATCGCATTTCCATCCCAAGTTTTCAAATGATTATGATCGTAACCCATGAAAAGTTGTATCAAATTCTTGTCGATTACATATATCTGTCCCATCTATCTATGGATGGAATGTTGTAGATATTTTCAACTTAGTGTCCATCTTTACCCAAAATGTAGTCCAAAATGCACTAATAAATCAAACATCCCTTTCTGAGATGATGTTCCTTAGTATCCCAAAGTGCACCCAGACTTGTTCAAAGAACATGTTTTTTGCTTCTTGTCCTTTGATGGTATTTTTACAATGCATAAGAATACACATCTTTCTAAATCTGTCAACTACCACAAATAAATAGTCATGTCCCTTCGTAGTGGTTGGAAGACCACCCAAAACATTCATGGAAATTTTTTCCCATGGTCTCGTAAAAATAAGTAAGGGATGGTATAAACCTTGCTTCCTATTACTAGGCTTGCTTGCACAACAAAATATAAATCCTCTGATAAACCGAGCTACATATTCTTATATTCTAGGACAATAAACATACCTTTGCAACTTGGTTACTGTCTTCCCAACACCAAAATGCCCTGCAACTTTGGAGGTGTGAGCGTCTTTCATGAGTTGCAATATTTCACCTTTAGGAACATAGAGTTTGTCCAGCTTGTAGATCAACCCATCCTGAAGATGATAGTCAGCGTTTCTATCACCTTCTTCTATATTTAATTGGTCTTGTAGCTACTAAAATACCTCCTTGAAGTGCTCATCTTCTATGTATTCCTCCTTGCATGCATCATGTGTGAAATGATCCATATGCATAAGAGTACCCATTGCTATGATCTTGGCTATAGGTGGCCTTGAGAGCAAGTCTACCATCTTGTTTGTATTGCTCTTTTTATATTTGATGATTAGATGGAATTGTTGTAGAAATCCCATCCACTTGTAGTGTTGTGTTTGTTGTAGCTTACTATAGGCTTGAAAATAATACAGTGATTGGTGATCAGTGTGAATGATGGTATCCTTTCCCATTAGATAGTGCTTCCACTTCTTAATAGATTGAACCAAGACATATAGTTCCTTTTCATATGTAGGGTAGTTCATGACTCCTCCATGGAACATTTCAAAATTATTACATACTGGCCTCCCTCCTTGCATCAAAACCACTCCCATAGCATACTCACTTGCATTTTTATCCAATTCAAAAGGCTTCTGCAAATTAGGAAATGCGAGAACTGGTGCCTGACTTATCTTTTTGCTTGAGCTCTTCAAAGGCTTTCTGTTGTTTATTTCCCCATTGAAATCCCTTATTGTTGGTTGTTATGGCATGGAGAGGTTCACCCACGACCGAAATTGAATCTATGAACTTCCAAAGTTATTATGTTGCCCCCAAAAAGCTTCTAACTTTAGTGAGTTTTGTAGGAGTTGGCCATTTAGTGATGGCCTCCATCTTTGCAGGATCAATCTTAAGTTCTCCACCAATCACATGCCTCAAATACACCAAGGACTATTGAGCAAACTTATATTTCTTGAGATTATCCAATAACTGATTCCTTTTCAAGGTCTCTAACACCTGCTTAAGATGTGATATATGCTCTTCCTAGGTAGCATTATAAACCAATATATCATCTAAATACACTACTACAAATGAATCTATGAAATGGTTCAATACATCATTCATTAAATGCATAAATGTAGTTGGTGCATTACATAAACCAAAAAGAATTACTAACCATTCATATAGACCTTGCCTAGTCTTGAAGGCGGTCTTCCAGGTGTATTCTTCCTTCACTCGCATCTGGTGGTATCCCGATTTGAGATCTAACTTGGTGAAGTACTTGGCATGCTGCAACTGGTCCAACAAATCATTGATCCTGAGCAGAGGGTACTGATTTTTTAGTGTGATCTTGTTCAATGCTCTGTAGTTTATGCACATCCTCCAAGTACCATCCTTATTGGGTACTATGATGATAGGTGACCCATAAGGTGAGGTTCTTCGTCAGATCATGCCCTACTCCAACAAATGCTACAATTGTTTCTTCACTTCATCTGCTTTTATGACAAACTATTTGTATAGTCCGATGTTCGACAATGGAGAATATGGCAATAGATATATCTCATGCCCCACCTCCCTCTTAGGAGTTGTCCCCTTAGGATCCTAAAACACTTCTCTGTATTCTTGAAAAAGGTTCTCCAATTGGTGTTTATGCTCTTTGGTACATCCCTCCAGGGATGCCTTCACTTTGACTGTTTCACCTTCTTGTTGATTTTGTCTTAAGAAAAGCAATACAAACTTCCTACTTGAACTGGTCATCTTTTTCGCTTGGTTGACACTTACCAGAGATATATTTGATTTTCATTTGTGCACATTGATGATGAAGTATTTCCCATCGTTGATCAAGTGGTATTGGTTGGATCTACTCGTGAAGATCGTATCCCTTGTATACATGTAGGGGATTCCGAACAATACACCAAAAACATCCAATGGTACTACGTCTACCTCCACTTCATCAATATATTTTGCATCCAGGGAAAATGTGATCTTGTAGTGTTTTATGACTCTCTGTTTTTCATCCTTATTTACCCATACCAATGGGTAGGGACTGGGATTATCATGTACTTCCAATCCAAGATTACGTACCAAATCCTATGCTATGGGGTTTGGATGTGAACCATAATCAAATAGAGAATTGATCTTGGTCTTCTGGACCTGGATTTTGATGTGGAAGAGTTTTGTCATCTCTTTCTCTTCCTTAGGAGTGAATGCTACTTATATTCACCTCCGTTTGCAATATGGTACAAATAATATTCTCATCCATCTTTGAGATTCTTTCTAACTCCTTTCTTGACTTCGTGGCTAGAAGGTTCTTCTTCTTGGCATCCTTCTTGTGTTTCTTTGGGTTTAGATCAGGATATAACTTCCAGTACTTGTATTCAATGTGGCCATCAATGTTTTAGTGGTTACAATGGTTTTTCAGACCCTTCCATTGATGTGTCATGGTTGTAGTCTTCTTCTTCTTTCCATTCCACTTCTTCTTCCCCTCCTTGGTAGCAACTTGGCTCTCTTTCTATTTTGAACCACTTGGATGTCCTTTATTCTTTCCTATGTTTTCCAGATATTATGCTTGTACACATGCTTCATCAATTGACCCGGGATTGAAGAAAATAACCTACCTCCGTATGTGACTATGTAATCCCCCAGATACTTGAGTATTTTGGACTATTGGGTGAGATATCTAGCATGATAGCCATATTTCTAAAATTGGTGGTGTATTCTTTCACACTCTGCCCCTGAATTTGCCTGAAGTAATTCCAATGGATCATTGGTCCCCTACATACTCAATAGGGTATAACTAAGACTTGATGATGGCTTTAAATTCCTCCCACTTGGTTATTGGCGGATCACCAGCCAACCTAAGTGCTTATGTGTGGCTTTCCCACTAAGTTAATGCATGGCCCTCTAACTTCAATAGAGAAAATGAAATCTTTTGTTCCTCGACTATTTGGTGGATACTAAAATAAACCTCTACTATTGCAACCAATAATAAAACTTTAAAGCATTGATATCACGTTAGTGCAACTTGATATCGGCCTTCGCTTCCATCTTGAAGAGAGACTAGGAAGGGATATTGGTAGTGGAACCAAGATTCTCTTTCTTGGGCCCTTTCATCGGTTCTTTTTTTGGGTCGCTTTTATCTTCTGATTTCCTCTCTGATCTGAAATATGATTTAGAACCTCTGAAATCCTTGAAAGGTCCAAACTTGCTCTCCAAATCCGCCATGAGGATTGACATGTTGCATGAGATATCAATGACTTATATTTCCAATTTTGTAAATTGTTGCTCATAATCGTCCACCACTCCTTGAGCAGACTCGTCCACCATGTCGAGGGTTTGAAGACCTTTTTTTCACCAACTACTAAATTGTTAGTTTTTCATCATTTAATTCAATAGATCTAGGATCTTAACTAAAAGAACAACATGTACAGCATATCAAGCATAAGAGACACAAAACATTTCACCTGGGAAAACCAAGAAGGTGAAAAACCCCGCAACTTCCTCAGAGATAGAATAAGCATCAATACAACGATCACCATGATCAAACCCAAGAGATAGATATCTTCAACAACATGCTCCTCCTCCACTTGTGTGCACCCTTCTCTTCTCTCACTAATGCGAAGTGAGTGAATGAGCCAATGTGTAAAATGAGAGAGTCACACTCTCTATTTATACACTAACTTTCACTTGACCTTTACTCAACTAGGTCGGCCTCAACTTAACCACTTAACATAATGCTGACTGGGTCAACCCCTACTAAGGTGGTCTAATAACCCATCAAGTATAAGTTACGACACTTACAATATAACTTGCGACACATGCAAGTACAACTGACGACACTTCCAATCGGAGGAATAATACATCTCCGTTGGGGATACAATAAAGTAAAAATGTAATACATACAATATACAAGTGAATATCTTCCGAAGTTACAAATATATCAACACTCCCTCTTAACTAGGAAGGTATTCTCTTGACACAAGTCATCAATACATATAGGCACAAGTCTTCAACTCTGGAGCTAGATCATCATCACTGGATCATGGAGCATCATCGTTACTGCTGTTGTACTCGTTATCTCAATCACTGGTGCTATCTCTCAATTCTTTTCATCATAGGAAGTTCTATAGAGCCAACCCTTTTTCATGCTGGATGTAGGCCTATCCTCCATGTATGTCTTCATCATCTCTGTGAGCAAGCCATCAAGTAGGTACACCTTAGGACTGATTACACTACCTTTGCAAAACCTACAAGATCTCCCAGGACTGATTATATGCCACTGCAAAACCTGTCAAGAGCATCCCAGGACTGATTACATGCTTTCAAAACCTGCAAGATCTCCTAGGACTGATTAGATGCCAATGCAAAACCTGTCAAGAGCATCTCAGGACTTATTACATGCCTCTGCAAAACCTGTCAAGATATCCCAAGACTGATTACATGTCACTGCAAAACCTGTCAAGAGCATCCTAAGACTTATTATATGCCTCTGCAAAACCTGTGTACTCTACTGTCACCTCATCGTCTTCAAATCACCACATAGTCCACGGAGCACAACCCAGATGCACATCACACAGCACTTACACTCACCGACATGGTAAGACACACTTCAACCATTCGTGAAAGGCTCAGCACTTATATCTACGCCATGGGAAGACACACTTCAACCATGCGAGAATGGCACTGCACTTATATCGCAGCCATGGCAAGACAAACTTCAACCATGCTTGAATGGCCCCAACACTTATATCGCAGCCATGGCAAGACAAAATTCAACCATGCTCGAATGGCCTAGCACTTATATCGTAGCCATGGAAAGACAAAATTCAACCATGCTCGAATGGCCCCAGCACTTCCATCAACGACCATGGCAAGACAAACTTCAACCATGTCGGAATGTCTCTAGCCCTTACATCAACGACCATGGCAAGACAAAATTCAACCATGTCGGAATGGCTCCAGCCCTTACATCAACGACCATGGCAAGACAAACTTCAACCATGTCGGAATGGCTCATGTCCATCTGTGTCTCCAGACTCATCACTTCCCCTTGGAAGGAATCTCTATCTGAAGTACACCAAGCCTCTCTCTGAAGTACTCAAAATTCACTCTGGCCAACGACTTGGTCAACACATCAGCTATCTACTCCTCCGTTGCAACATACAGGAGCTTCACTGCTCCTCTCTGCACCATATCCCTAATATAGTGATACTTGATCTCAATGTGCTTCGACTTGTCATGTAACACTGGGTTCTCGGACAACTTCACACAACTATGGTTGTCGCAATATATACAAGTAGCACTCAACTGGAGATCAAACAAATCAGACAGTATCTTCCTAAGCCATACTACCTCACAACTAGCCGAACAAGTTGCGACATACTCTGCTTCGGCTGTACTCAGTGCCACACAGGACTGCTTCCTGCTAAACCAAGAGATCATACCAGATCCCATACTAAAGCAGCACCCCGAAGTGCTCTTCCGATCAATGGCACTGCCTGCCCAATCCAAATCAACATAACCCTCCAGGTTAAACTTTTGATTCGCATCATACTTGAGCCCATAGTCAACTGTACCCTTTAGGTACCTCAGAATATGCTTTGCAATGGAGCTATCAGGTGAACATGTCTCAGATCTTTCAGATACTGGCTCAAGGTGTTCACCGCAAAGCATATGTCTGGTCTCGTATTTGTCAGGTACATCAAGGACCCAATCATCTGACAATACATCGTGGCATCAACCGGATCAGATGAAGCATCACACCGAAGCTTCAGGTTCGATGCCATAGGTGTGGCCATGGCCTTGTAGTCTATCATACCGAATCGCTTCAGGATCTCTACTGCATACTTCCCTTGTCCAAGGAATATTCCATCCGCACTCTACCACACCTCCATGCCTAGAAAGTAGTGCATCATACCCAAGTCCTTCATATCAAACTTGGCAGCAAGTTTCCTCTTCGTGTCGGCAATCAATCTATCCTCACCTGTAACAAACAGGTCATCCGCATACAAAAGTAGTATCACAGGATTGCCTTCCTAAACCTTGTAGTAAAGGTTGGAATCCGCTTTACTCTTGGTAAAGCCCAAACTGGATAGAAAGTTGTCTATCCTCCCAGGGTGCTGTTATATGCTTATTGCACAACCTGTCCATGGCCACAAAGTATCATCCTGATACTCATCATACATCATCCTGATGTACATCATCACATGATCAACTTGATCATCGTCATAGCATCATCCTGATGCATATCATCACACGGCGCTTACATCCACAGCCATGGGAAGGATCCTCCTATCACCATGCTTGGAATGGCTTCTGCAAATGTGTCCCATTGTTGAATATTGTAACTTCTAAGAATATTATATTTGTATATTATTTATTTCGGAGATGTTCCATACCTCTGATGTGATTATACTATGAATCCGGAGATGTTTATTCCTCCGAATTGGTTGTGGTAACTAGGGTTATTAGACCCACCATGTGGGGGTCGGCCCAGTCAGTTATAATAGGGTATTTAACCTAATGGTTAAATACGAGCCTACATGTACTTGTGTAAAATACATGTCAGTGTAGTGTATAAATAGAGGAGGTATGTTCCTCATTTGATACACTCACTCACTTAAGAGAGGTGCACTTGTGGAGGAGAGGTCTCTATGGTGGAGGAGGAGATCATGTCTTTGGTTTGCATCTTTGTATATTGCTGGTCATCTATATTGAGGAAGCTTTACTGGGTTTTCTACCCCATGAGGGTTTCCCAGGATAAATCTGTGTCTCTTGTGTTTATGCTATGCTTGTTGTTTCTTCAGTGATCCTATATATGCCATTATTGTGAAATGGAATGTAATGCTGCTATTTTCTGTCTTAGCATATTGAATTTTAACATGGTATCAGAGCTAACCTGAAGGAAGGCAATGTATGGCACTTACGACACTTGCTTCTCTTGCGACAATTTGAAGGTTAGGGTTTTATATAGCAAAAACCAGTCATTGTGGAACTTTCGCTATAAATCCATTTATGCGAAGTTTCAGGATCTGAAAAGTTTACAAGTCGTAGATAATATCCCTAGGTACCTTGTGTCCAAAGGGAACCCTCAGATTCGTTGTACTTTATGAGTTATGATCAGTACAAGTTAGGGTTTCTGCCTCTTCCAGATCTCAGTCAAAATTAGGTGACCTTGGAAAAAAGGTCATAAATTGGCCTAGGAAGATCCAAATGAAATTTCATAAAAAGTGACAAGTAGTACACAGATTGTACTATCTCAGAAAACTTTTTCAGAGGCCGAAGGTGAACCAGTGACACGTGGCACGCCGTACAAGTTCGCTCTCCTGTTTTATCCCATAAACAGGTCACGTTGTGACACTTGGCATAACTCTCTCTCAGAGAGTCCAATTGAGGTCATACCTATCAGGATGAAAAGATAACAGGACGAGCTATCTTAGGAAAAGTTTTCAGAGGCCGAAGTTCAAACAGTGACACGTGGCACGCCGTACAAGTTCGCTCTCTTGTTTTATCCCATAAACAGGTCACGTTGCGACACTTGGAATAACTCTCTCTCAGAAAATCCAATTGAGATCAGACCTGTCAGGATGGAAAGATGATAGGTCAGGCTACTGCAAAAAAAGTTTTCAGACTCTATGGAGCAGAAATTTCAGAGTTATAGCAGAAACAATCAGGTGCATATTTCTGTCAAAACAGAATTATTTTTGGAGCACCTTTATTCATGGCTTCTGGAATTTAGGGTTTCGAAGAAAGTTAGAATTTTTGGAATCGGAGTCCACGGCTGGAAGATCCTCAGAAAAATAAGAGCTTAGAGCCTTGGATCGAACCTTTTGATTGGACAGAAGGGTGGGCTTCATCAAACCCTAGTTCGGGTTCCTATCCAGAAGATCCAGAAGTTTCGAAGGCAATTTTGAGGGGTCAAATTTTGGAGATTTCAAAATTGAAGAATACTAGGTTGATCAGCTCAGCAAGACACATTATTCCATCCATTCATAAGTGTGAAAGTCAAAGATTGAATTTTTAGGGTTTCTCTAGCAAACCCTAATCAAGATCCAGATCGAGTTTCAGGGGGAGTTGAGGCTAAGGCCTTACATAAGAAGACTACAAAAAGTCTCGACAGGTATGACTTAAGGAGGTTCAGGTATGTCTTGAAATCTGATTCTTGATTAAGTTCATAATGTGTTTGTCTTCATGTTATTTATTAGTACAATCTTGATTAATGTTATTAATTGTCTTATCACCCTAGTAACAATATGAATGCATGTGAATGATCAAAGACATTCATTGATTAGGGCTATATGATTGTACTTATGCATTATGGTGTTGTGTGAGGTTGATGTTGTCTGCTAACAAGACACAGGTACATCACAAAAGACAAATCAAGTTCCATGACCATGACAACATGAAGACAAAGACTCATGAGGTATGTATGACTTTGTTATATCATGTTTAACCTACGAGACATGCAGGTTCTAGCTCAGGATCTCTAAATCATTGAAGAGATTGTTTAGGTATGTTGTACATAACTAAGCAGGTATACTAATCCAGGTATGTTTTCCTATGTCATGTTAGAATCTTACCTTGTGTAAGTATACTTGGTATGATTGGTTAGTAATCAAGGGTTTATGCATATTATGTCTCTTATCTTGGTTGATGATTTAACTAACTAGATCAAACAAGAATATGCATGAGTAAAAGAAGACTTCCTTGAAACCCTGAATACTAATGATCATGACTGTACATATTCAAGATTATTTAGAATTAGAATGTTTTGATAATATTGAGAATATACTAATGAATGTATGTTTGTGTATGAGATCATGAGGATGACACTAGTGTACACTTGAGCATGCACAGTGGTACAGAATGAATAGAAGTTCAGAAGACATACAGAAGATCAAGCGGGAGGCAACCACACAAACATAAAAGATAAGTATTTGGGTTGTTATTAGAAATAGTAAATGATATTGCTTGTATGCATATTTGTAATCCTAGAATATATCATGCTGAGTGTAAACATTCATAAAGCATTGAACAATATACTACTAATATGCATATGATTGGTAAATTGGACAAATATTCCATTGTTGCTTGTCTAGAATGAAACCTCTTTGCTGACATGCTGAGAGTTGTGCACACTCTCGATAGTATGTTCTGGTAGAGATGGAAGGCATCTAGATAGCCACTGTATGCATACAGGATATGGGAAAGTGTTGTGCCAAAGTATTGGTCAAAATAGTTGCATAACTATGTAAATGATATATGTATGCATAATAGGTTATCATATCAATATGATTTTATGATTATGAAGTATTACTAATCATGTACTTAATTTTGATTTGTAGGAAAGATCATGATGAATGATGAACTCTGAACAAGCGATGGATGTTCAACAAAAGATTTACAAATCAAACACACTATAGAAAGCTTGTGGTTAAGAGATTCTCTTAGAAAGAGGAAGAGAATCATGATGAGATGTTTTGGTCCAAGGGACTAGATAAGACCATTCTCTTAATAATGTAATCAGGTTCTGTATGGGTTCCCAGGATCGGTAGTCAATTAGTGAGCTTAATGATCATCATGGGTGATGTGGATCTCAACCTTTGCTACAAGGTTGAATATGGGTTCTATACACATATGACATGGATACAAGAAGGAACTCACCACAGAGTTCGAATGATTTTGAGGATCATATTAGTAGACCCATCTGACGAGAGATGGCACAGATAGATATGCAGAAGATCACTCAATGCTGAGTGTGAATAATGGACAATTGACATCTTCATGACAAAGCTTGGGCTTTACCAGAAGTAAAGTTGTTCCTAACCTTTACCTTAAGGTTGTGGATGATGAACCTATCATACAATTATTGTATGACGATGATCTCTTTCTGACAAGGAATGAGAAACAGGTCATGAAAATGGCTGCAGAAATGAAAATGAAAGATCTCGGATTAATGCACTACTTCTTAGGTCTAGAAGTATGGCAATATCCAAAAGGAATCTTTTAAATCAAGGTAAGTATGCTGTGAAGTTTATAAAAAGATTTGATATGTTGGAGTATAAAGCCATGGCCACTCCCATGGACTCCAACTTGAAGTTGTTAGTTAATGATTCATCGTATTTAGTGGACCTAACCCTATATAGACAAATCATTGGGTCATTTATGTATTTAACAAATACTAGGCCAGATATATGCTTTGCTGTAAATACCCTAAGTCAGTAGAACCTAGAAAGGTGCACTTAATAGCTACAAAGCATGAAGTGAGGTACCTAAAAGGTACATTAGATTTTTGGTCTATATTATCTTGGAGGTCATGAACTTAGTTTACATGGTTACTCAGATTTCGATTGGGCAGGAAGTGCCTCAGAAAGAAAGAGTACATCAGGTGGATGTTATAGTCTTGAATTTGCCATGATCTCATGGTTCAGCAAGGAACAATCTAGTGTAGCTCTCAGTACTGCTGAAGCAAAATATATATATAGCTGTCTGCTTTGCTAGCTGTGAAGCAGTGTGGCTTCAGAAGCTTTTATATGGAGTGTTTGACTTAGAAATGAATTCCACTATGATTATGTGTGACATTCAAAACTGCATCAAGATAGAAAATCTTGTATTCCACGATAAGTCAAAAACACATAGAGATCCGATACTTCTATCTACGAGATATGGTGCAGAGAGGAGCTATCAAGCTAGAGTATATAAGCACTGAGGATCAGATTGCTGATATCTTGACTAAACCTCTGTCTCGAGTAAAGTTTGAATACTTTCGAGACAAGCTTGGTATAGTCCAGAAGGACCCTCCTCGAAAGGGGGAGTAGTATAGTATCTGATAACAAGTCTATCTCATCAATGATGAGGTTACTTTTTTACTGCACCTAGTTACTTAGAATTATTTAGATTTAGGAATCTTATATTTTTTCTTTTGATGATAGATGTATACATGCTTTTGATGATAGATGTATACATGCTTTTGAGGTTAGATATACATGCTTTTGATGATAGATGTTATGCATGTTTTGATGATGAGGATACATGTTTTGATGATGAGGATACATGTTTTGTTATACATGTTTTGATGATGAGGATACATGATTGACACATGTTTTGATGAAGTTCTTGGTGAACATGTGAGGGGATTGGATCATCTCTGGACTACAGTCCGAAAGAAGAGCCGTAGACGTATGTCTTCGAGAATGAAGTCCTAGGTGGACTTGAGGGGATTGGATCATCCCTGGACTTCAGTCCTAAAGAGAGCCGTAGACGTATGTCTTCGAGAATGAAGTCCTTGGTGGACTTGAGGGGATTGGATCATCCATGGACTTCAGTCCTAAAGAGAGCCATAGACGTATGTCTTCGAGAATGAAGTCCTTGGTGGACTTGAGGGGATTGGATCATCCCTGGAATTCAGTCCTAAAGAGAGCCGTAGACGTATGTCTTCGAGAATTAAGTCCTTGGTGGACTTGAGGGGATTGGATCATCCCTGGACTTTAGTCCTAAAGAGAGCTGTAGACGTATGTCTCCGAGAACAAAATCCTGAATGAACAGGTAAGGGGATTGGATCGTCCTCGGACTTTAGTCCTTTGAATTGAGCCGTAGACATGATGTCTCCGAGAACTAAATCCTGAATGAATAGGTAAGGGGATTGGATCGTCCTCGGACTATGGTCCTTTGAATTGAGCCGTAGACATGAGGTCTCCGAGAATTGAATGATAGGACTGGATCGTCCCTGGACTTCGGTTCAAAAGGTACATGATAGGACTGGATCATCCCTGGACTTCGGTTCAAAAGGTACATGATAGGACTGGATCGTCCCTGGACCTCGGTTCAAAATGTACGTGACAAATCCTAGAATTGTTCTAGGTTACATACAGCATGAAATAGGGATGGCTCTGTAGATGTGATACATCCAGCATGAAACAGGGCTGGCTCTGTAGATGTGATACATCCAGCATGAAACAGGGCTGGCTCTGTAGATGTGATACATCCAGCATGAAACAGGGCTGGCTCTGTAGATGTGATACATCCAGCATGAAACAGGGCTGGCTCTGTAGATGTGATACATCCAGCATGAAACAGGCCTGGCTCTGTAGACGTGACACATCCAGTATGAAAGAGGACTGGCTTTGTGGCTGTAAATCCTAGATTTGATCTAGGTCACATCCAGTATGAAAAAGGACTGGCACTGTGGTTGGGATTAGATCGTCCCTAGACATGAGACTTGTCTTAAAGAGATAAGGATTGATCATACTGGAACTTGATCTGGATTGTATCATCCATGGACCTATGTCCTAAAGAGAGCAGGATTGATCATCCTGTAATATGATCGTGTGATGATGATGCTGATGATCGATGCTGATGATCGTGTGATGATGATGCTGATGACGATGTTGTTGATCGTATGATGACGATGCTGTTGATCGTATGATGACGATGCTGATGTTCGTATGATGACGATGCTGATGATCGTATAATGACGATGCTGTAGATCGTGATGAACCAGATGTTGTAGATCAAGATGATGTGACGATGCTGATGATCGTGTGATGACGATGTTGATGATCGTGTGATGATGATGCTGATGATCGTGAGGATTCAGATATTGATGTTGTTGTAGCTGTTTGAGTGCTGCAGAAGATAAAGACTCAGTACTGAAGATGTTGATGTTCCAGTATTGAAGATGTTCCAGTAACTGGTTGAGTTACTGATGATGTTGAGAAAGCTTCCAATGATTTATAGATGTATCATGTATGATGTATGACTCGTTGCTCCTGCGGATGTTGTTATAATATCCTTCTCGTTAAGGGGGAGTGTTGAATATTGTAACTTCTAAGAATATTATATTTGTATATTATTTATTCCGGAGATGTTCCATACCTCCGATGTGATTATACTATGAATCCGGAGATGTTTATTCCTCCGAATTGGTTGTGGTAACTAGGGTTATTAGACCCACCATGTGGGGGTCGGCCCAGTTAGTTATAATAGGGTATTTAACCTAATGGTTAAATACGAGCCTACATGTACTTGTGTAAAATACATGTCAGTGTAGTGTATAAATAGACGAGGTATGTTCCTCATTTGATACACTCACTCACTTAAGAGAGGCGCACTTGTGGAGGAGAGGTCTGCTATGGTGGAGGAGGAGATCATGTCTTTGGTTTGCATCTTTGTATATTGCTGGTCATCTATATTGAGGAAGCTTTACTGGGTTTTCTACCCCATGAGGGTTTCCCAGGATAAATCTGTGTCTCTTGTGTTTATGCTATGCTTGTTGTTTCTTCAGTGATCCTGTATATGCCATTATTGTGAAATGGAATGTAATGCTACTATTTTCTGTCTTAGCATATTGAATTTTAACACCCATCACTTCTTCCTCGAAGTATCTTCAATAGATAGTTTTCTTGAACTTCGTTGCTTGGAACAAATGTTGTAATCCTTCTTTTGTAGGTGATTATACCCGATATTTCCTACAAGTCAAATTCAATTGCATGATTAGAAACTTCTCATAGTTTTTCAAAAACACATTCTTATGCATAAAAACATATTTCATACAGTCATGCAATTATCTTAGCCAATGCTTCAATACAACATTTATCCATATCCCGTAACTTTCTAGATGCCTTCCATATCTACCAGAACATTTGTTAAGAGTGTGCACAACTCCCAACATGTTAGCAAAGAGGTTTCATTCTAGATAAGTAGCAATGGAATGTTGTACAATACCATAGGCCACTTACCCATTACTTGCATATTAGTAGTATCTTGTTCATTAATGCAACTTTTCTAATATGCATAATATACATCCTAAATCTAGGAACATACGTATGACTAGAAAGCATCATCTATATATATATATAATAAATGACAATTCAAATACTTGTCTTTGTTTAGTTGTTGGGTGGACTCCCTCTCAATATTTGCTTCCTGGAGTGTGCTCCCTCTTGATCTTTGCTTCCTTGCAGGAACAACTGGAGTGTGCTCCCTCTTGATCTTTGCTTCCTGGATTATCTGTCCTTGAACTTATATTCATCCTGGACCACTATGTATGCTTAAGTGTGCACTAGTCATCATTGTGTTATCCTCAAGATCTCATACATAACCATACATACATTAGTATAATCTCAATATTGTCAAAAATAATCTTAACATGTATGGTCATGATCATTTCACACATAGGTAATAAGCGTTAGTATTCAAGGTTCCAGGGAAGACTTCTTTTACTCATGCATATTCTTATTTGACCATAGGACTCTTCTGGTTAGTCATATCATCAATCAAAGTAAGAAACATAATATGCATAACCCTTGATTACTTAAACTTCTAACTTCAAGAATAATCACAATCAATCATGACAAATATACTTATATAAGAGATCCTAACACAAGGTAGGATTCTAACTTGATATAGGAAAAACATACATGGTTATCATGTTTGCTAGTTATGTCTAACATACCCACATAATGTCGTCTTGTTCTCTTCAAAGACTTGTGCTTAGTAACCTGCATATCTCATAAGTTAACCATTGTAGAACCAAATTATACATACCTCGTAAGTAGAGCTTCTATGTGATCCATGAGTCTTTGTGTTCATGTCACCATGGTCATATGTTTTTGATCTAGAACTTGATTTGTACCTTTCATGTTAGCGGACAACATTGTTGATGTATATGTAACTTCGGAATGTATTTCATCAGTATATTATATATATATTTATTGTACCCTTATAAGAGATGTGTTATTCCTCTATAAGGAAGTGTCGTCATGTGGATTGACAAGTGTCGCAAGTGTGTGTACTTGCCGATGGGTTATTAGACCACCTTATGGGGTCGGCCCTAATTAATATATAATATAATGTGGATGTACTCAAGTAGACAAGTCGGCCCCAGTAGGTCACTGGGCAAAAAGGTGAGTATAAATAGAGATAGGAGATCTCTATTTTACTTACTCGGAAAAGTATCTATCTCTCTCTCTGAAAAGTGGCGCACTAGTGAGGAGGAGGAGGATCATCTGCTAGGAGACTATCTCAGTGTTGTTTGGTTGTATTTTGGTTGAGCCATTGCTCTCTCTATCTCTGAGGAAGTTGTGGGGTTTTTCACCTTAGGGTTTTCCCCACGGAAACTCTGTGTCTCTTGTCTCTATGCTTTTGATTCTTGTGATGCTTGTGATGCTTGTCATATTATGATTGTCATGCATTGATATACTGTAGATGTTATTCTCTCAGCAAAGATCCTATAGTATTGTAATTAATACTAAAAATTTAACATGGTATCAGAGCCTAACTGAGAAGAAGACATTTTGCAGTGACGGAAGCTTGTATTCCTTGTTTATTGGGTTTCTCTCCACAGATTTTTGAAATTCAGTATAGTAGATTGGATCTACTCATCAAGGCGCATCTTTCTGTCCAATCAGATTTCAGTTCCGAGCATTTTCAGTTTTGGCCCTAAAAATTAGGGTTTCCACAAAAATAGGAATTTCTGGAAACTGAAGGCATAGCTGGAAGCTCCTTGCAAAAATCGAAGGTTTGAGCTTTGGATCGAGATTTTTGGCTGGGTAGATCTCCGGGAAACTCAAACCCTAATTCAGGGCTCTCCCCAGTGAACCCGGGAGGACAAAAAGGCAATTTTGAAGGGCAAGACTTTGCTGATCTCAAATTCTGAATGTACTAGGCTGATCAGCTCTCCAAGGCGCATCTTTCTATCCTTTCGGAATTTTGAAATTCACATTTTTCATTTTTAGGGTTTCTCTGACAAACCCTAATCCGGGACCAGATCCAGTTTTCAGCACTTCAAGTGGTAAGTTCTAAATCTTTTCTATTTCCATTTGAAGTACTCTTAAAGATGTCTCTTCACACCAAGCTTGAGGATAAGCTTGAAGGGGCTGATAACTTCCGAGCCTGGAAGTATAGGATTGGGTTAATCCTGGAAGAGAATGAGTTGGACTCATATGTGAAAGAAGACATCCCTATCCCAGAGGATGAAGAAGCCAAGGCATTGCACAAGAAGAACTTGGTCAAGGCAAAGAGAATCATTGCTGATTCCATCAAAGACCATCTCATACCCCATGTGTCTTCTCTTAAGACACCCAAAGAGATGTTTGAATCTTTAACCAAGCTATTTGAAGGAAAGAACATAAATCAGAAGATGACCCTGCGGAACCAATTGAAAGCAGTGAAGTTCCAGAATGGAGAAACCATTCAATCTTACTTTTCAAGGGTCTCTCAGATCAAGGAACAATTAGAAGCAGTAGATGAAATGGTGGAGAATGGTGAGGTGGTGATGACTACTCTAAATGGCCTACCCAGGTCATGGGATTCCTTTATTCAAGGAATTTGTGCAAGGAAGAAGTTGATTTCCTTCAGTAGACTTCGGGAAGAATGTTCTCAAGAAGAAGCTAGACTTATAGCTTGTGAGGAAAAGATGGGAGGAGAAGATCAAGCTCTTGCAGCTCACACCAAAAGAAGCAAAACCAAGAAGGATCACTCTCACCACAAAAGAACTCATCAAAGGAACAAGAAGGACCTAAGATGCTTTACATGCAATGAGAAGGGTCACTATGCTTCAGATTGTCCCAAGAACAAAAGGGATAATAACAACAACTTCAGTAAGAAGAAGAAGGGCAGCAAAAGAAGATTTCATGCTCATGCTGCCGAAGATGATGAACCCCCAAAGAAGAAGGCTAGGGCAGAAAGTGATAGTGATGATGACTCATCAAGTGAAGAAGAGTATGTTCTGATCTCTGCTCTTACAGGTACCATCTCCCATGGATGTAATGATTGGTTAATTGATAGTGGGCCTCCAAACACATGACTGGGTTCAAGGAATCTTTTGTGAATCTTTCTGAACATGAATCACCCCATAAGGTGAAACTTGGGGATGATTATCAATACCCAATCAAAGGAAGTGGTGAAGCCTCCTACAATCTAGATTCTGGAAAATCATTGAAGATGAAAGAAGTAATTTATGTACCTGGGCTCAAGAAGAACTTACTCTCCATTTCTGCATTAGATGCAAAAGGTATGAGGGTTGCATTTGTGGATGGCCAAGTCCTAATGTGGCCAAAGGGAAAGACCATAGATGATGCAGTAGTGATTGGAAAGCAAGAGGGAGGTTTGTACAATTTGAAGGGACAACCTGAACATGCCATGGTGACATAAATACAAAGATTCATCCATAGTCATGGATCACATAGAGGTATGTATAATTTGTTTTTGCAAAAGTTAACTAATGAGTTATGCATGTCATTGAAGAGAACAAGAACACATTGCTAGACATAACTAGCAAATATGGTGACCAGGTATGTGTTTCTTATATCATAGGATCTATCATATAAGTATGCATGGCATGATTGATGATGATTGTTCATAAAGTCATAAGTTTGAATAATCATGGGCATATGCATATTATGTGTCTTACTTTAATTAATAATATGACTAACCAGAAGAGTCATAGGTTTGAGTAATTACAGGTTTATACATGTTATGTTTCTTATGATATGACTAACCATAAGAGTCCTATATAAACCTTGAATGCTAATGCTTATTATTTCTATTTGAAATAATCATGACTATACATACTTGAGATTATTGTGTTTTAATGAATGTATGATTTTGTATGAGATTACAAGGATAACACAATCATGATACTAATAAGCATGCATAGGGACCAAGGATGAATATGAGTTCAAGAACAGGTAATCCAGGAAGCAAAGATCAAGAGGGAGCACACTCCAGTGGTTTCTGCAAGGGTGCAGATATTCAGAGGGAGTTGTCCATATCTCTACATTCCACAACAAGAAGGTTTAGAAGGACTCCAGCAGCTCCTGCAAGGAAGAAAAGACTCAGAGGGAGTCCACCCAACAAACAAACAAAGATAAGTATTTTAATTATCTTGCATATTTGTTTGCTTAAATAAAATTGTTCAATGATGTATATGCTCATGTTCCTAGACTTAGGATATGTATTGTGCATATTAGAATGATTGAATTAATGAACAGTATACTACTAATATGCATGTGTTGGGTAAGTGGCCTATGGCACTGTACAACATTCCATTGCTACTTATCTAGAATGAAACCTCTTTGCTGACATGTTGGGAGTTGTGCACACTCTTAACAATGTTCTAGTAGAGATTGGAAGGCATCTAGAAAGTTACGGGATATGGATAAATGTTGTATTGAAGCATTGGCTAAGATAATTGCATGACTGTATGACATATTTCTTCATGTGTAAGAATTTGTTCTGAAAATTATGAGATGTTTCTAATCATGCAATTTAACCTGTTTTGTAGGAAAGACCGTATATCTTCACCTACAAAAGGACTACAACATTTGTTCCAACAACAAAGATATCTATTGAAGATATTGAAGTTCCCAGGATTTGGGATGAAGAAATGGAATGCCATGATCCGTCGATCATGAAGAATGATGTTTGGGATGCGATCCCAAGAGCTAAAGGGAAGTCTGTTGTGACTTCCAAATAGAACTTTCAGATCAAGCATGTTGCAGATGGCAGCATAGAGAAATATAAAAGTGATGAAATAGAAGATACACTAGATGGATTCAAGACAACTTTCTTGAATGGTGTAGTTGAAGAAGAAGTAGCCACTTGGTTTTGAGACACATGATAGGAAATCATATATGTGCAGAACTTGGTATGGTGAAGATAGATTGATTGCCGACACGCAGCGGAAGCTTACTACCGAGTTCGAGATGAAGAACTTGGGGATGATGCACTATTTGTTTTTGGCATGGAGGTGTGGCAGAGTGCGAAGGAATCTTCCTTGGACAAGGGAAGTATGTAGTAGATATCCTGAAGAGGTTCGGGATGATGGATTGCAAGGCCATGGCCACACCTATGGAATCAAATCTAAAGCTTCTATGTGATGCTTCATTTGAGCCGGTTGATGTCTCTTTGTATCGTCAGATGATTGGGTCCTTGATGTACCTGACGAACACGAGACCAGACATTTGCTTTGTTGTGAACACATTGAGCCAGTTCTTGATGGATCTGAGGAGTGTTCACCTGGTTGCTGTAAAGCATGTTCTGAGGTACCTGAAGGGTACAGTGGATTATGGACTCAGGTATGAGGTGGATCAAAAGTTTAACCTACAGGGTTATGTTGATTCAGATTGGGTTGGCAGTGCTGTAGATAGGAAGAGCACATCTGGGTGTTGCTTCAGTATGGGATCAGGTGTGATCTCTTGGTTTAGCAGGAAGCAATCCTGCGTAGCACTGAGTACAGCTGAGGCAGAGTATGTTGCAGCCTGTTCAACTAGTTGTAAGGCAGTATGGCTATGGAAGCTACTGTCTGAGTTATTTGATCTCCCGTTGGAGGCTACTGGTATCTTCTGTGATAACCAGAGTTGTGTGAAGCTGTCCGAGAACCTAGTGTTTCATGACAGGTCGAAACACATAGAGATCAAATATCACTATATCAGGGATATGGTGCAGAGAGGAGCTGTGAAGCTCATGTATGTTACGACGGACGAGCAGATTGTAGATGCGCTGACGAAGCCACTAGCCAGGGTGAAGTTCGAGTACTTCAGAGAGAGGCTTGGCGTTCTTCAAATCGAGGACACTTCGAGGAAGAAGTGATGGACACATTTGCTGAAGCCATTCCAAGCATGTTGGAAGGAGGATCCTTCACATGGATGTGGATGTAAGCGCTGGATGATGAGCATCAGGATGATGTTCTGGTTTCTGCTTGGATATGATCAGATTGGATCATTTTATGTATGTATGTACGCATCATGTTGGATGCTGGATATGATCAGTTGGATCATTTTTATGTATGTATGTATGCATCATGTTGATGCTGGATATGATCAGTTGGATCATGTATATGTATTTTGTATATGCATCATGTTGGATGCTTGGACCATGTATCTATATATGTATCAGGTGGATACATTGTATGATCAGGTGGATCATGTATGGTGATATGTATTTGTATCAGGTGGATACATTGATGATCAGGAGGATCATGTATGATGATATGTATCAGGAATATACTTGGTATGCATCAGGTAGATGCATTGATGATCAGGTGGATCAGGTATGATGACATGCAACAGGATGTTGCAGTGATGATCAGGATGATCATAGATGACGAGCTTCAGGATGTTGCTCCAGATGACATGCAGCAGGATGTTGCAGTGATGATCACGATGATCATAGATGACGAGCTTCAGGATGTTGCTCCAGATGACATGCAGCAGGATGTTGCAGTGATGATCAGGATGATCATAGATGACGAGCTTCAGGATGTTGCTCCAGATGACATGCAGCAGGATGTTGCAGTGATGATCAGGATGATCATGGATGATGAGCTTCAGGATGTTGCTCCAGATGACATGCAGCAGGATGTTGCAGTGATGATCAAGATGATCATGGATGATGAGCTTCAGGATGTTGCTCCAGATGACATGCAGCAGGACGTTGCAATGATGATGATCAGGACGATCATGAGTACATCAAGATGATGTATGGTGAGTATCAGGTTGATACTCTATGGCCGTGGATCAGGTTGTGCAGATGAGCATGTCTGGGAGATCCTATAGGTTGGAGTTGTGTACCCGTAACAGCCTGGGATGCTCTTTCGAGACATTGCTTTGGGAGGACATGTAATTTGTGCCCTGGGAGATCTCAGGTCGGAGTTGTGTACCCGTAACATCCTGAGATGCTCTTGCGAGGTTTTGTCCTATGTCATGTAATTTGGGCCCTGGGAGATTTCAGGTCGAAGTTGTGTACCCGTAACATCCTGAGATGCTCTTGCGAGGTTTTGCCATGACCACATGTAATTTGTGCCCTGGGAGATTTCAAGTCGGAGTTGTGTACCTGTAACATCCTGAGATGCTCTTGCTAGGTTTTGTGGTGGACCACATGTAATTTGTGCCCTGGGATATTTCAGGTCGGAGTTGTGTACCCGTAACATCCTGAGATGCTCTTTCGAGGTTTTGTGGTGGGGTCACATGTAATAGCACCCTGGGAGATCCTACAGGTTGGAGTTGTGTACCCGTAATATCCTGGGATGCTCTTTCGAGGTTTTGTGACGCACGTAATAAGTCCTGAGGATTCCACAGTATGGCCAGTGATGACGAAGACCTGCAGGTGGTGGGCCTACATCCAGTATGAAAAAGGACTGGCTCTGTAGAACTTCCTATGACGAGTAGAGACAGATATTGGACGAGATAGCAGCAGCAGTGACGATGACGATGACGATGCATCGATGACGATGATCCAGAGAAGAAGACTTGTCTAGCAAATCTGTGTCGAGAAATACCTTCCTAGTTAAGAGGGAGTGTTGATGTATATGTAACTTCGGAATGTATTTCATCAGTATATTATATATATATTTATTGTACCCTTATAAGAGATGTGTTATTCCTCTATAAGGAAGTGTCGTCATGTGGATTGACAAGTGTCGCAAGTGTGTGTACTTGCCGATGGGTTATTAGACCACCTTATGGGGTCAGCCCTAATTAATATATAATATAATGTGGATGTACTCAAGTAGACAAGTCGGCCCCAGTAGGTCACTGGGCAAAAAGGTGAGTATAAATAGAGATAGGAGATCTCTATTTTACTTACTCGAAAAAGTATCTATCTCTCTCTCTGAAAAGTGGCGCACTAGTGAGGAGGAGGAGGATCATCTGCTAGGAGACTATCTCAGTGTTGTTTGGTTGTATTTTGGTTGAGCCATTGCTCTCTCTATCTCTGAGGAAGTTGTGGGTTTTTTCACCTTAGGGTTTTCCCCACGGAAACTCTGTGTCTCTTGTCTCTATGCTTTTGATTCTTGTGATGCTTGTGATGCTTGTCATATTATGATTGTCATGCATTGATATACTGTAGATGTTATTCTCTCAGCAAAGATCCTATAGTATTGTAATTAATACTAAAAATTTAACAAACATCATCCTCATACAATACCACGGTGCATTAGTACAATCATAAGTGTCATAACCCTAATCAATGAATGTCTTTTATCATGCATTCATACTTTTACTAGGGTGATAAGACAAGTATAAAATTAATCAAGATTGTACTAACCTCAATAATATGAAGACAAACCGAACATATTTCAAAACATACCTGTATTTCCTCAAGTCATACCTGTGGAGATTGCTTGTAGTCTTCTTATGTAAGGCCTTAGCCTCATCTCCCTCTGAAACTAGAACTTCTTCACTTTTGCAAGTGTCCAATTCATTCTCTTCTAGGATTAACCTAATCCACTTTGATTTGCTGAAGCTGGGTCTGGAGCTGGATTAGGGTTTGGTAGAGAAACCCTAAAAATTCAAACTTTGAATTTCAAACTTCTGATTGGATGAAAAGATGTGCCTTGCTGAGCTGATCAAGCTGGTATACTTCAATTTTGAAATCTCCAAAATTTGACCCCTCAAAATTGCCTTTGAAACTTCTGGATCTTTTGGACTTGATTCCAAACTAGGGTTTGATAAAGCCCGGTCTTCTGCCCATCCAAAAGGTTTGATCTTGTGTTCTAAACTTTGATTTTACTAAGGAGCTTCCAGCCGTGGTCACAGATTTCAAAAATTCCAACTTTTGCAGAAGCCCTAATTTTCCACCTTACCGATCAAAATCCCGAACGAGGGTTTGATCAAGCCTGACCTTTTTCCCAACCAAAAAATTCATTCTTGGTTTCTAAATTTCGATTTTGATGAGGAGCATTCAGCCGTGGACTCCGATTCCAAAAATTCCAACTTTCTTCGAAGCCCTAAATTCCCGCAGCAGTGACAAGCCAAGAATGAAGGTGCTCAGAATCCAATTCTGTTTGACAGAAATATGCACCTGATTGTTTCTAGTGCATTTATGAAATTATGAATCCACAGGGTCTGAAACTTCATCCTGTGGTAGCCTGACCTATCATATTTCCAACCCCATAGGTCTAACCTCAATTGGATTCTCTGAGAGAGAGTTATGCCAAGTGTCGCAACGTGACCTGTTTATGGTATAAAACAGGAGAGCGAACTTATACGGCATGACACGTGTCACTGGTTCAACTTCAGCCTCTAAAAAGCTTACCTGAGAAACTACAGTCCGTGCTCTACCTGTAACATTTTACTAAATTTCATTTGGAGCTTCCTAGCCCAAGTTGTGACCTTTTTTCCTAGGTCACATGTTTATGACTGAGATGTGGAAGAGGTAGAAACCCTAGATTGTACAGATCATAAATCACAAATTACAACGAATCAGATACTGTGTTCTGGACACAAGGTACATGGGGATGTTATCTACAACATGTAAAATTTTCAGAACATGAAACTTCGCCAAAATGGATTTATAGTGAAAGTTCTACGATGACTGGTTTTTTCTATATCAAGCCCTAGCTTCCAATTTGTCGCAAGTGCAACAAGTCTCATAAATCCCATAACATGCTTCCTTCAGGCTAGCTCTGATACCATGTTATTTTTTCATCATTTAATTCAATAGATCTAGGATCTTAACTGAAATAACAACATGTACAGCATATCAAGCATAAGAGACAAGAGACAAGAGACACAAAACATTTCACCGGGGAAAACCAAGAAGGTGAAAAACCCCGCAACTTCCTCAGAGATAGAATAAGCATCAATACAAGGATCACCATGATCAAACCCAATAGATAGATATATTCAGCAGCATGCTCCTCCTCCACTTGTGCGCACCCTTCTCTTCTCTCATTAATGAGAAGTGAGTGAATGAGACAATGTGTAAAATGAGAGAGTCACACTCTTTATTTATACACTAACTTTCACTTGACCTTTACTCAACTAGGTCGGCCTCAACTTAACCACTTAACATAATGCTAACTAGGTCGACCCCTACTAAGATGGTCTAATAACCCTTTGACCCACATGACTCATACAAGGCCGACCCCATCAAGGTGTTCTAATAACCCATCAAGTATAAGTTACGACACTACAATATAACTTGCGACACATGCAAGTACAACTGACGACACTTCCAATCGGAGGAATAATACATCTCCGTTGGGGATACAATAAAGTACAAATGTAATACATACAATATACAAGTGAATATCTTCCGAAGTTACAAATACATCTGTTGATGTATATGTAACTTCGGAATGTATTTCACCTATGTATTTCATTTATGTATATTGTACTCCTATAAAGATGTTATTATTCCTCTATACGGAAGTGTCGTCATTTATATTGTAAGTGTCATAACTTATACTTGATGGGTTATTAGACCACCTTGTTGGGGTCGGCCCTGTATAAGTCATGTGGGTCAAAGGGTTATTAGACCACCTTATTGGTGGTCGTCAATGTGGGTCAAAGGGTTATTAGACCACCCTATTGGGGGTCGGCAATGTGGGTCAAAGGGTTATTAGACCACCCTATTGGGGGTCGGCCCAATCAGCATTATGTTATGTGGTTAAGCTAAGGCCGACCTAGTAAAGGTTATTAGGCAAGTCAAGTCAAGTATAAATAGAGTGCGGGAGGCACTCTATTTGATCATTCTATTCTCACACACACTCTTTGGAGAGTGGACACTTGTGGAGGAGGAGGATCTTCTGCTAGGAGAAGACTATCTTCTGTACTTTGGTTGTATCATTGCTTTGTCTATCTCTGAGGAAGTTGCGGGGTTTTTCACATTCTTGGTTTTCCCCAGTGAAACTCTGTGTCTCTTGTGTGCTTGCATTATTGTGTCCATGATTGATATGTTGTAGATATGTTGTACATGTTGTTCTCTCAGTTAAGATCCTAGATCATATTGAAGTAAATTCTGAAAAACTAACATGGTATCAAAGCTATCCTGAAAGAAGGCATGGTATGGCATGTATGACACTTGTTGCACTTGCGATGATAGGGCTTGATATAGCAAAAACCAGTCATCGTAGAACTTTCGCTATAAATCCATTTTGGTGAATTTTTCGGATCTGAAACTTTTACAGGTCGAAGATAAGATCCCCATGTACCTTGTATCCAAAGGACAACTTCTAATTCGTTGTACTTTGTGTTTTATGATCTGTACAATCTAGGGTTTCTGCCTCTTCCAGATCTGATTCATAAACATGTGATCTAGGAAAAAAGGTCATAACTTGGGATAGGAAGCTCCAAATGAAATTTCATAAAATGTGACAGGTATTTCATGGACTGCACTTTCTTCAGTAACTTTTTCAGAGGTCGAAACTGAACCAATGACACGTGGCACGCCGTACAAGTTCGCTCTCTTGTTTTATCCCATAAACAGGTCACGTTGCGACACTTGGTATAACTCTCTCTCAGAGAATCCATTTGAGGTCAGACCTATGGGGTTGGAAAGATGACAGGTCAGGCTACCACAAGAAAACTTTTTTGACCCTGTGGATCGAAAAGTTCGGAGTTACACCAGAAACAATCAGGTGCATATTTCTGTCAAAACATAATTATTTTTTAGCACCTTCATTCATGGCTCCGAGAGTTATGGTTTTGGAGAAAGTTGGTATTTTTGTAATCGGAGAACACGGCTGAATGCTACTCATCAAAATCAAAATTTAGAGACCAAGATCAAATTTTTTGGTTGGGTAGAAGGCCGGGCTTGATCAAACCCTAGTTCGAGACTTTGATTGGAAAAGTGGAAAATTAGGGCTTCTGCAAAAGTTGGAATTTTTTAAGTCTGTGACCACGGCTGGAAGCTCCTCAGAAAAATTGAAGTTTAGAGCTCTGGATCGAACCTTTTAGTTGGGAATAAGGGTGGGCTTTATCAAACCCTAGTTCAGGACCCTATCCAGAAGATCCTGAAGTTTCAAAGGCAATTTTGAGGGGTGAAACTTTGCAGTTTTCAAATTCTGAGTATACCGGCTTGATCAATTCATCAAGGCACATCTTTCTATCCTTTCAGAAGTTTGAAATTCAAAGTTTGAATTTTTAGGGTTTCTCTAACAAACCCTAATCCAGCTCCAGATCCAGTTCCTGCAAATCAAGTGGAGTGGGTTAATCCTAGAAGAGAATGGATTGGTCACTTGCATAAGTGAAGAAGTTCTTGTTTTAGAGGGAGATGAGGCTAAGGCCTTACATAAGAATATTACAAGCAATCTCGACAGGTATGACTTATCCAGGTATGTTTCGAGATTTGTTCATGATTAAGTTTATGGTATGTTTGTCTTCGTATTATTACGGTTAGTACAATCTTGATTACATTTAGACTTATCATATCATCTTAATAAAATTATGAATGCATGATAGAAGATATTCATTGATTAGGGTGTTGACACTTATGATTGTACTAATGCATTATGGTGTTGTATGAGGTTTATGTTGTCCGCTAACATGAAAGGTACACCAAGAAAGACAAATCATGTTCTAGTTCAAGAACATATGATCATGGTGACATGAAGACAAAGATTCATCCATTGTCATGGATCACATAGAAGATCTACTTACGAGGTATGTATAACTTGGTTCTACAATGATTAACTTATGAGACATGCAGGTTACTAGCACAAGTCATTGAAGAGAACCAGAAGACATCATGCGGGTATGTTAGACATAACTATTTAACATAGTAATCCATGTATGTTTTTTCCTATATCAAGTTAGAATATTACCTTGTGTTAGGATCCCTTATATAAGTATACTTGGTATGATTGGTTATGTTTATTCATAAAGTTAGAAATGTAAGAAATCAAGGGTTTATGCATATTATGTCTCTCACATTGATTGATGATATGACTAACCAGTAAAGTATTTTGGTCAAATAAAGAATATGCATGAGTAAAAGAAGTCTTCCCTGAAACCTTGAATACCAATGTTTATTATTTGTGTTTGAAATGATCATGACTATACATGTTTAAGATTATTGTGTTTTGATAGTATTAAGATTATACTAATGAATGTGTGATTATGTATGAGACCTCGAGGATAACACAATGATGATACTTGTAAGTATGCATAATGATCGAGGATGGATATAAGTTCAAGGACATGTAATCCAGGAAGCAAAGATCAAGAGGGAGCACACTCCAATAGTTTCTGCAAGGATGCAGATGTTTAGAGGGAGTCAACCACTTCTCACAATCCACATCAGGATGGAGTTGCAAAGATTCAAAGGGAGTCCACCCAACAACCAAACAAAGATAAGTATTTGAATTGTCATTTCTTACATATTTGTTCATTTAAATAATGTTGTTCAATGATGTATATGCTTATGTTCCTAGACTTAGGTTGTGTATTATGCATATTAGAATAATTGCATTAATGAACAGTATACTACTAATATGCATGTGATGGGTAAGTGGCCTATGGCACTGTACAACATTCCATTGCTACTTATCTAGAATGAAACCTCTTTGCTGATATGTTGAGAGTAGTGCAAAACTCTAAACAATGTTCTAGTAGAGATTGGAAGGCATCTAGAAAGTTACAAGATATGGATGAATGTTGTATTGAAGCATTGGCTAAAATAATTGCATGACTGTATGACATATTTCTTTATGTGTAAGAAATTGTTCTGAAAACTATGAGATGTTTCTAATCATGCAATTTAACTTGTCTTGTAGGAAAGATCGTATATCATCACCTACAAAAGAAGGACTACAACATTTGTTTCAGCAACAAAGTTATCTATTGAATATATTGAATCTATTGAAGTTCCCATGATTCGGGAAGAATGCCATGATCGAGGAGTACTAGTCGATCATGAAGAATGATGTTTGGGATGCAGTCCCAAGACCTGAATGGAAGTCTGTTGTGACTTCCAAATGGATCTATAAGATCAAGCATGCTACAGGTAGTAGCATAGAAAAATACAAAGCGAGTGATGAAGTGGAAGATGCACCAGATGGATTTCAAGAAAACTTTCTTGAATGGTGTAGTCGAGGAGGAAGTGTATGTGGAGCAACCACTTGGTTCTGAGACACATGACAAGGAGTCATATATGTGCAGAACTTGGTATGGGAGGATAGATGGCTTTCTATCTAGTTTGGGATTTACCAAGAGTAAAGCAGATTCCAACCTTTACTACAAGGTTGAGGAAGGCAATCCAGTGATACTACTTTTGTATGTGGATGACATGTTTGTTACAGGTGAGGATAGATTGATTGCCAACACGCAATGGAAGCTTGCTACCGAGTTCGAGATGAAGGACTTGGGGATGATGCACTATTTTCTAGGCATGGAGGTGTGGCAAAGTGCAGATGGAATCTTCCTTGGACAAGGGAAGTATGCAATGGAGATCCTGAAGAGGTTCGGGATGATGAACTGCAAGGACATGGCCACATTTATGGCATCTAACCTGAAGCTTCTGTGTGATGCTTCATCTAATCCGGTTGATGTCACTATGTATCGTCAGATGATTGGGTCCTTGATGTACCTGACGAACATGAGACTAGATATTTGCTTTGCGATGAACACATTGAGCCAGTTTCTGACGGATCCTAGAGGTGTTCACCTAGTTGCTGTAAAGCATATTCTGAGGTACCTGAAGGGTACGGTTGACTATGGGATCAAGTATGATGCGAATCAAAAGTTTAACCTGCATGTTTATTTTGATTCAGATTGGGAAGGTAGTGCTACAGATAGGAAGAGCACACCTGGGTGCTGCTTCAGTATAGGATCAGGTGTGATCTCTTGGTTTAGCAGGAAGCAGTCCTGCGTAGCACTGAGTACAGCTGAAGTAGAGTATGTTGCAGCTTGTTCAGCTAGTTGTGAGGCAGTATGGCTTCGAAAGCTACTGTCTGAGTTATCTGATCTCCCGCTGGAGGCTACTGGTATCTTTTGTGACAACCAGAGTTGTGTGAAGCTATTTGAGAACCCGGTGTTCCACGACAGGTCGAAACACATTGAGATCAAATATCACTATATCAGGGATATGGTGCAGAGAGGAGCAGTGAAGCTCCTGTATGTTGCGATGGACGAGCAGATTGCAGATGTGCTGACGAAGCCACTAGCCAGAGTGAAGTTCGAGTACTTCAGAGAGAGGCTTGGTGTTCTTCAGATTGATGACACTTCGAGGAAGGAGTGATGGACACATCTGTAGGAGCCATTCCGAGAATGGTAAGAGGAGGATCCTTCCATGGCTGTGGATATAAGCGCTGGATGATGAGCATCAGGATGATGCTCGAGTTACTGCTCTGTATGTGTATATATGCATCATGTTGGATGCTGGATATGATCAGTTGGATCATGTGTATGTATTTATAGATGTATCAGGTGGATACATTGTATGATCAGGTAGATCATGTATGTTGATATGTATCAGGTATGATCAAGTGGATCATGTATTTGTATATGTATCAGGTGGATACATTGTATGATTAGGTAGATCATGTATGATGATATGTATCAGGAAGATACTGTGTATGCATCAGGTGGATGCATTGTATGATCATGGATGACGAGCTTCAGGATGTTGCTCCAGATGAGATGCAGCAGGATGAAGCAGTGTTGATGATTAGGATGATCATGTGTACATCGGGATGATGTATGGTGAGTATCAGGTTGATACTCTGTGGCCATGGACAGGTTGTGCAGATGAGCATGTAAGTAGACCTGGGAGATCTGGATAGGATGAAAAAGGACTCAGATGCTCTTTCGAGGCATTGTCCTATGACATGTAAGTAGACCTGGGAGATCTGGACAGGATGAAAAAGGCCTCAGATGCTCTTTCAGGGCATTGCCATGACCACATGTAATCAAACCTGGAGATCTGGACAGGATGAAAAAGGCCTCAGATGCTCTTTAGGGTTCTTTCTTGGCAAGACACCCTTCTAAGGTTTTGTGGTAGGAGTCACATGTAATTAGACCTGGAGATATGGACAAGATGAAAAAGGCCTCAGATGCTCTTTAGGGTTCTTGCTTGGAAAGACACCCTTTTAAGGTTTTATGACAGTCACATGTAAAATATCCTGGGAGATCATATAGGTCGGAGTTGTGTACCTGTAACAGCCTGGGATGCTCTTTCGAGGTTTTGTGATGCACGTAATAAGTCCCAAGGATTCCACAGTATGGCCAGTGATGATGAAGACCTGCAGGTGGTGGGCCTACATCCAGTAAGAAAAAGGACTAGCTCTATAGAACTTCCTATGACGAGTAGATTCAGAGATTGATTGAGATAGCAGCAGCTGTGATGATGAGGATGAGTTGAGGACGATGATTCGCTGATGATGATCCAGAGAAGAAGACTTGTGCTAGCAGATCTGTGTCAAGAAATACCTTCCTAGTTAAGAGGGAGTGTTGATGTATATGTAACTTCAGAATGTATTTCACCTATGTATTTCATTTATGTATATTTTACTCCTATAGAGATGCTATTATTCCTCTATACGGAAGTGTCATCATTTATATTGTAAGTGTCGTAACTTATGATATCATCATGACCCTTCCCAAATTTGAACAACCACTGTGTGAATGGTCGAGGTGATGGCGGCAATGGTTCCTAGGGTTTGAACGGAGCTAGCAGGCGACTGTACAGCCCACTGTAGGCGGCAATAGGCCATCAACCATGTCAGTGGTGTATGCACGGTTCCCAAGCCCACTATGTTGGCGGGTTCATGGTCAGTTAACCGTCGAGACTTTGGTAAGTTTTTTTTACTGTGACCTATTTTTCTACCCTATTCTCTCCACCGGAAGTCTTCACGGTTCTCCAGGTATGGATCAGCTCGATGAGGTGGACTCTGGCAGCGACACGTTGCGGTACCGTGACATATGGAGCTCGCCACCTGGTGCCATCCAGGTTTTGAAAGGGGAAGGTGGTTTCGGGGGTGGTGGTTTTGCTGAATGCCATTCGACCGATGGCTTGCCTCTTCCTGGCACTAGGGCTATTCTGGAGTCTGTTTCTGTGCCTTCTCAGTCGGTCTCACCGTTTTGGGATAGGACTGGAGTCAGTTTTGTGCCGGAGGTTAGCACTGATAATATTTGGGGCATCAAGGATCTCTGCTCCTTCCCACTGGATCAATTATGCTCAGGGTTAGGAGATTTTCCAGATTATCTTAAATCCTCGGGTGGCTCTCTTAATGTATCATCAGAGAGGGATAATAGTGTTGCGTCGATAACTAGGGTGGATTTACAGGTTGGGTATGGTCGCAGTGCCTCCCTGGCTGGTAACATTTCAATGGTTTTGGACTCAACAGAGCATCATGGGTTTTCAAGCTCGTCCGGGGATTCTGCATTGAAGGGTTTAGGTTGCGGGGAAGGTCATGAGGGGATTAATTACCTCCGGGTGAAGACGCGTAGGAAGTGGATCAAAAACACGGGTAAATCCCCGAATTACGCTCTGGGAGAAGACATTAGCTTCCAGCAGATTATTGAGATGGTTAGGTTGGTTTTGGTGGGCAGGGTGTATGGTAAGGCAGTGAGCCATAAATCGGTGATACAGTGGGCTACCGGAGAATGGCTGGGACACTGTGGATATGTCCCTCGGATTGTGGGTCTTTCAGGAGGCTGGTTTGCCTTTCATTTTACTTCAGATACCCATGCACCGTGGGCACTGAACATGAATTGGTTGATTTTCAAGGTTCCGATTCTACTTAAGCCGTGGAATCCGTTGTTCAATACTAGTCGTGAAAGAATGGACACTATACCGCTTTGGGTTAGGTTACTGGGTCTACCTTTACAGTATTGGGATGAGGAACATTTTCGTAGGATTGGCAATCTCTTGGGCAATTATTTGGAAGCCGACTTCTCTTTCGAGGAAACAACGATTCAAAAGGTGGCAAGGATTCTGGTAAGCATTAATGTCAGGGAAGGATTATTTGATAGTATGGATTTGAAATGGGGGCCTTACACCTTTGCACAAACACTGGATTATGAAAATGTGTCGTTTCGATGTAGACGGTGCCATGAATATGGGCATCCGGCCATTGATTGCTACTTACCGGTTCGTATGAAGTTTGGCAATTCTCTGAAACAACGGTTTGTGGAGAAGGAGGCGGGGTAGTATTGGAAGAAGTTTTGTTGGGTCAATAGGAAATTGAACGTCCATCTGTGGAGGTTCCTACGGGGGTAGTGGAGAATGATAACACTCTGGTGGAGGACGGCACTGTACCGGAGGTGGGTGCTATCGTGGGCACTACAGAGAACGAACTCCTTCAGCCATTGACCACTGCTCCGGCAGTATCCCTGCATTCTATTACTCGATCATCAGACAATGCAACTGGTACTTCTTCTACTCCCTTTTTAAACCCTTCCTTCAGTTTTTTTTTAAGAACTTAGCTTTTCCTGGTTTTGATTGGGTGGATGGGTTTAGGAATTTACATATATCTTCATAGTCGATGGCATCCCTTTCACTTCCCCAGCATCATGCTGCTATTTCCCCTGTTCTGGAAACTTTCTGGATTGAATGTCCCTCCCTCGTAAATCTTGATGAAACCCCTATCCTTGTGCAAGTCATGCCTGAGCCTTCTTCACCCACCGGATCCTCAGAGTCTGGTTATTTTTTGCGCTCCATGAAAAAATCCACAGCGGGAGGGTTAGGGAAGGAAAAACCAAAACTACCTAAAACCAGAGGAAGGAAGTCTTTCATCTCTCATGCTAAGTCCAGAGCTCACTTGGATCTTAGGAATGGAAAACAACTCTCAATTGAAAGGGCACTTAGAGCAATGGACGCCCATAAGGATGGGTTGAGATGAAGGTCATGTCATTTAATTATCGAGGTCTTGCTGGTCCCTCCAAAAGACCAGCGATGCGACGGATGCTACACCTTGAGCATCCCGATGTTTTGATTCTACAAGAAACTATGTGTGGTGGTGATGAAGCTATTGGCAGGTTAAAAGCTTGGTTCCTGGGGTGTGTATTTGAAGCTTCGGATGCTAGGGGTCGCTCAGGAATTTTGGCAATTGGATGGAACGAAGCTAAGGTTAGCGTGTCCTCTCGATGGGGGATGCATTCGATATTGGGAATTTCATGCAAATTCTTGGATTTTGACAGAATTTTCACTATTGTAAACATTTATGGTCCATATTGTGAAAGGGAAACGTTTTGGACCTCTCTGTTGGATAGAGAGTTGCTCAGAGGGGATTTTATGATATTGGGGGGGATCTTAACTTTTCTCTGGGTCATGCTGAGGTTTGGGGGCTGCATGCTCATGTGGATCCCCTTACAATTTCTTTGTTAGGAAGTTATCTGAAGGCAATTGGATTGATGTGGAGCCTATTCAATTAAAGCCATATTGGAGAAATAAGAGAATTGGTTTGGAAAGACTGGCAAAGAGGTTCGATCATTTTCTCCTTTCTAAGGAGATAGTGGAGTCAACATTCTTTGTTCAACAATGGATTGGATCGGGGGGAAACTCGGATCACGATCCAATTTTTTTGGAGTTGAAGGCTAGCCCTATTAAACCTCCCGTGCCTATTAAATTTAATAAGGTATGGCTGGAAGATTCTACTTTCATGGAGCTTATTCAACAGCATTGGATACCTTATCATCCAGGGTCGATCCATTCTGCAGCCTTCCATTTTGCGGAGAATTTTAGAACACTTAAGGAACCTATTAAAATATGGGCTGTAGAGAAGAGGATGAGGGACGATAGGGCACTTAAGACTATTGAAGGAGAAATATCCTCTATCTTTGATGAGGCAGGAGGTGGATACGGTTCTCAGACTACTAAGGACCATCTAGTTCATTTGGAGAATCAGAGGAACATAATACTTTTACAGAATGAGGAGACTTGGCGATTGAAGAGCAGGGCCATCTGGTTGGAAAGTGGGGATGATAACTCCAAATTCTTTCATGCTTATGCAAAAGGAAGAAGATCTGCCAATACTATTTGGAGTCTTGAGGACTTAGAAGATAATTCTATGTCTACTTTTGAAGGGTTGGCTGCCATTTGGGTTACTCATTTTCAGGATCTTTTCAAAGCCAGTGAGAGAGTGAATATTGAAGAGGTCATCAGGGTAGCACAACTATTCCCTCGGTTCGTTGAAGCAGATGATAACCGGAAGCTGATGGCCCCTATTTTGGGGGATGAATTGAAGGCGGTCTTGGATAGTTTTCAGAAGGATAAGAGCCCTGGGCCTAATGGGTGGACTATTGAATTCTTAATAGCTCTTTATGATACTTTAGGCAATGATCTTTTACAGCTTGTCGAGGATTCTAGGAAGGCAGGCAGGGTCCCAGCCAGCATCAACTCCACCTTCATTGCCCCAATTCCTAAAGTGGATACTCCTTCTCTCTTAATGATTTTCGGCCTATTTCATTATGCAACTATGTGTATAAGATTGTTACTAAAGTGATTGCTAGAAGGCTTAAACCTATCTTATCTACACATATTTCAGAAGAGCAGTTTGGGTTCCTGGAAGGGCGTCAGATTCATGAGGCGACTGGAATTGCTCAGGAAGGTTTACACAGCATTAAGACTAGAAAGCTGAAAGGAGTAGTTCTTAAAATTGAGTTGTCAAAAGCATATGATAAGGTGAGCTGGCTTTATATTCGTCTTATGCTTACCCATTTAGGTTTTGAGATTGGTTTCATACGATGGATTATGAGCTGCATTTCTACTGTTTCCTTCTTTGTTTTAATGAATGGAGCGGTGACCCCCTTCTTTCATTCTGGACATGGTTTACGTTAGGGCTGCCCCCTTTCCCCATTGTTATTTTTGTTGGTGGCTGAGAGCCTGAGTAGGGCTATAAAGGAAGCAAAACGGGTAGGCAATTTTGAAGGGATTTTGGTGGCTCCGGGAATCTCTCTTACACACTTGCTCTTTGTGGATGACATCTTGCTTTTTTGTTCTGGCTCAAGAAAGGATGCTGACAAAATCAAAGAGATTCTGAACCTTTTTTCTATTGCAACTGGAATGGAGATAAATGATGGGAAATTCTCTCTTACTGTTTCTCTATTAAGGGAGGACGAATTTAATTTATATACTAATTTATTTCCCTTCAGACTTCTTACTCTCTCGGAAGGGTTAAAATATTTGGGGTTCAATTTGAAGCCTAATGACTATTTAAAAAAGGATTGGTTTTGGCTGCTGGAAAAGCTGGAAAAGAGGTTGAAGAGTTGGAGTTTCAGGTGGCTTTTGCGAGCGGGGAGGCTTGTCCTGGTTAAGTCCGTGCTAGAAGCTATCCCAGTATACTGGATGTCACTTGCTTGGATCCCTAAAGGGATTTTAGAAGCTGTAAGGAAAATTTGCTTTAGTTTTCTGTGGAATGGTAAGGAGGATGCTCACGTTACTCCATGGGTGAAGTGGGATAGAATTGCAGCCCCAAAATCTTTAGGTGGGTGGGGACTAAAGAATATTTTTCATTTTTCTAAGGCACTGGCTATTAAGTGTGGATGTCGGTTGATTAAGTCCGATGGCTTCTGGGCTAGGGTTATGGTTCAGAAATATGTTGAGCCTGATACTGTGGAAGAATGGATCAAGTCCCCTCACAAGTCTCATACAGGTGGATCGGTCATTTGGAAAGCATTGGTGTCTTCCTTTGATGTTATAGAACATAATCTTGTCGAGGATGTTGGTAATGGACATAGAGTGAGGATTGTCCGTGATCCCTGGGTAGGATGTGAAGCACAACACATTCTGTCAGAGGGCCTGATGGAGGAGTTAAGGCAGTGAGATTTGTTCTTTCTTAATCAGTTGGTGGATGTTGAGAATGTTTGGATGGGAAGCCCAGCTTGGAGGAGGGCAGACACATTTGGATTAGGAGTGGAGTTGGAGGAAGAACTAAGACAGTATTTGAGAGCACTTAGTAGGGACCATATTTTCCTGAATGAAGAAGATGACAATCTTATTTGGGATGGGGATCCTTCCAGAAATTACACACCAAAATTCGGATATCAGTGGATTAGTGAGAACTATGTGGACAGAGATCTGGTTTGGTGGTGGAAATCTATATGGAAACTTCAATTCCCGTCCAAAGCTAGATTATTCATGTGGTGTGTTTTGGCTAATAGGATCCCGACGTGGGATTTTCTGCAGAAAAGAAGTTTTCATGGTCCTAGAAGATGCTACTTGTGCAATTTGTATGAGGAAACCGCTCTTCATTTGTTTCTTTAGTGTAGTTTCTCTAGGGAGGTATGGAATATTGTCTCCAGAATCTTAAAAATTCTTTTTCCGTGGGATGGGAACACCCTTGAAGAGGCATGGAGAAGGTGGACAAACAATTCTGCTTTGAATGACTTTAAAGCATTACCCCCGGTTGTAATATGGGGCATTTGGCTCTCTCGAAACAAATGTTTGTTCAATGATAAACTGGGACTCCCGGCTTTAGTGGCTATTAACAGTTGTGGGATCTTCTTAGCCCTTAAGCGGATTTGTCAGGCTTCAAGTCCTCGAAATATTCAACCTATGGAAATTGATAGATCCCAGCCGTGGGGTTTTTTTGATGGGGCTTGTCAGAATGATCATTGTGGGGGAGGGGCTGTCCTTTACTTGTCACCTGTTCACTACTATATGATGTCGTTTGGTTTTGGGAGGGGAACCAACAACTGGGCAGAGATTCTCAGTCTCAAACTTCTGATTTCTTATGCTGTGGAACTTTCTATCCATAAACTTATTGTTTTCAGAGACTCTTTGAATGTGATCAATTGGGTTATAGGCACTTATCATTGCAACAACTGGAGGATTGCTGCAGTTTTGGAACAAATACAGAACGTCACTCACACATTTGAAACTTTTAATTGCAAGCACATTTACCATGAAAACAATGTTGAGGCGGACAAGGCCTCTAAGGAAGGGCTGCTCATGGGGGTCGGAATTTGGAAAATATCTGAATTTTTAGATGGAATTGAACGAGCTTTTTATCATAGACCATTCATAGAATGATCGAGTCAGCGCAGGTTTTTTATTGCAGTTTTTTGCTCTTGTGGTGACACTACATCTATCTCCTTCAAACAGTTTGGTGAAAGACTGATTTTTGCAGATACACATTTTGCAGTTATATATCTCTGTTATGTCAACTCTCTATTTTTCAGTAGTTATTTTGTAAATAGACAATACAAATTTTGTACAGTTTCAAAGGAAGTTATTATGCACGTTATTGTAAAAGATGTTAATGCTCACGTAGTGAGAACATCGGTATTTATCTCAGCTCTCAACAGGATGCTTGATTCAGCAGTACTATATACCACTCTAAATGAGTGTGTCGATCGATGTAATTTCGTACTCTAATGGATGAAATGAAATTACGCTTTTTTTTCGGGGAAAAAAAAAGTGTCGTAACTTATACTTGATGGGTTATTAGACCACCTTGTTGGGGTCGGCCCTGTATAAGTCATGTGGGTCAAAGGGTTATTAGACCACCCTATTGGGGGTCAGCCATGTGGGTCAACGGGTTATTAGACCACCCTATTGGGGGTCGGCCTAGTCAGCATTATGTTATGTGGTTAAGCTAAGGCTGACCTAGTAAAGGTTATTAGGCAAGTCAAGTCAAGTATAAATAGAGTGCGAGAGGCACTCTATTTGATCATTCTATTCTCACACACACTCTTTCAAGAGTGGCACACTTGTGGAGGAGGAGGATTTGCTACTAGGAGAAGACTATCTTCTGTACTTTGGTTGTATCATTGCTCTATCTATCTCTGAGGAAGTTGCGGGGTTTTTCACCTTCTTGGTTTTCCCCAGTGAAACTCTATGTCTCTTGTGTGCTTGCATTATTGTGTCCATGATTGATATGTTGTACACGTTGTTCTCTCAGTTAAGATCCTAGATTAGATTGAAGTAAATTCTGAAAAACTAACAACATCAACATAAATCATGTGAATACCACAAGACCCAAAGAAAAACGACTCTGATACCAATATGATTTGTAAACTTCCATGGATATTCCACTGGAACAGTTCATCACAACGGATCTTACCACTAGTTATTTTTATTTATTTATTTTTAAAACCATAAGAGAAATGATAGAACAAGAAATACACAATCCACACACATTTGACACAGACTTGGGAAAATCCTTATGGGGAAAAAACCAGCTGGAATGAGGACTATGCGTTTCTCTTTTATGTAGAATGCAATTACAAAAGGAAATTAGTACTCATTATGGAGTTAAATTGGACACAGTGGCCCAAATGGCTACTACATAATCTATTACTCCCTTTGTTATGCTTCACCTCCACCCCTAATTGCTGCTCAATTATGGAACAATACAATATAAAATGGAACCCCTACTTTTCCTAACAACCAGGTATATAACATAGCCCGATAGCAGTTTAGGGTTAATTTTAGGGTTTGTACATACCTTGATTCTTGTTTAGGGTTAGAGTTTTGGACCTTATAGAATGTTCTTGAAGGTCCACACGTGATCAGCTCATCATGAGTGATAAATGAGAGTTAATATGGAATCCACTCAGAACTATGGTGGTCAATTGGATGAGTCAACTTGCAGGGGGCATAACTTCTTCATACAAACTCTGATTGAGGCGATCTTTGCACCATTGGAAATGCCTCTAAGTGTAGAATCATGTCATGGCCCATGAAACTAGAAATGGTTTGTTTTAATCAGAATTATTATACCCTCAAACAGGCCTCGGAAGGTTCTATACCCCAAATATGCAAAATGAGACCTACCCATAAAATGGGCTCTACACACCAATTCATCCAATCTTTTGACCCCGAAAGCTCCAAATAGGTGAAAATTTATATATCGATCCATTTTGGATTAGATAGACTCGATCAACTATAATCAAGGGTGGAATATATTACATGTATGAGGGAATATTGGGTACTGATGATACAAAGTCATATTGATGTCAAGAAGATGCTTTATAATTAAGGTGACAAGTAAAGGGGAATGGTGTTTTCAAATCTTGGGAACCATGAAAAAGACCCCCATTGGATGGTATGAGTAGGATGCAAATGTCCACCATATTTTGAAATATGAACATATATGGGTGACCCACTACAATTGTTCCAACCAAGGGGAATGCACATTATTGTCAAACTAGTAAAGAGATTGTATAAAACTTGTTGGGAAAAATGGTGATACAAAATACAATTATTTTTTTTCGATCCCTTGTTTTTCTATTTTTTTGTGTTTTTTCTTATATAAAGAATACAAGAATTGATACATTAGAACCAAGAAGACATGGGCCAAATGTGACCATGCGGTTCGGAAATGCAATCACAAAGGAAGGAAATAAGGGTGGGTACTAAGGGTAAGTCTTCTTGGAATGAGTAATTGGAGGTTAAATTGTAGATGGGTTTGGAATATGAATGGAGTGTAGCATGGGTTCAACTACAAAGTGACAAGAAAAGCATAAAACCAAAAGTAATTGTTAGAAGTCCGGGTGAAAGGCTAAGAAAGGAAAAAGAAAAGAATTAGGATGTTGACACATAGCGGCTTGTAAACACTCTTAGTACTAAGGGGGAGTGAGCATAAATGGGTGTAGAATGAAAAATATGCTAAATGAGGGAAACCCATCAAACGTGGAGCATTATTGTCTTGCAAGCACAAGAATGCAACTTGAAGGGGTAAGGAAAATTGTTGAGATGGGGAAATCCCATGGTAATTCATTGGGTGAAAAAGAATGAATGTAGAGGAAAAGACTATTCGTATGCTAGTTTAAAGAAGTATACCTAAAAGGGGATGGAACTTCATATAAAACATGGTAGAAAAATGGCTCTTGAAATAAGATCTTGTACACAACAAAAAAACAATTGCATAGTGAAAGTACTTGATAAAACAAATCTTGTGATATAAATGATGTTAAAAATGAAGCTATGATGTATATATATGGGCCAAACAAAGTTTTTTGGGGTGGGGGTATGCATATATAACTAGGATTTTGGCCTAGAGTTTCAATAGTTGACTACAAGATATTAGACTAAAAGATGACAATTGTTGTAATATACTTAAACCCATAAATTCAAAGCAAATACAAAAAACTACAAGAGAGGATAGATAACACTAGGAAAAGATCTATTTTATGGAATATATTCAAAATAGAGAGCTATGTTCACTTTCCTCTTCAAGGGGAAACCTCCAAGAAAAATATCCAATACAATCACAATTATTGACAAAACATTACATGGATCACTACTCTCTATATAGTTATTTAATAGCCAAATCCCTAACTATTTGTGGTCCCACTATTAATGCGTGTCAACCACCTAGTTGGCCTTTATTCAATAAAGAAGGACCCGTTACATTAAGACACTACCCACTGACTAACTAATGGGCCTTATGGCCTTGTACATTGAATAAAGTAGGGGGGCTAGGGTAGGACCCTAAGATGCCACCCCCCTTGAAAATAAGCATTTTCCTCAAGGCTGGAGATGGGGGAACCATTGCAAATGGTATGATAGTTTCCAAGTAGAATCTTCTGGTCGCATATTCTTCCACTAGATGAGAACTTCCTGTACTATGTGCTGGTGTAGGTGATGCTCTCATGTGGCCAAAAATACACTTTGAGCTAGAGACAAACGAAGTATTCTACAATGATTTTTGGTAATGTAGTTTGAATTCAACAATTATAATCCTCACCCTTCTTTAAACAAGACACATGAAATATGGGTGTATCTTGGAGTACTAATTTGTAAGCCACTTGATCAATGCATTGAACAATATAATATGGGCTATAAAATTTTGGTGAATGGGCACTGAATAGTTGATGAATGTTGAGATCTCCTCAATTCGCTTGAGGAATTGATATGTAATAGAATTGGTGAACCATTTGTGTCATGCTTATTCTAACCATTCATGTACTAGAGAAGATAAGGTAAGAAGGGATCCCTCTTCCTTGTATTTCCTTGAAAAAGCATATGCCACAACATTTCCTTTTCCATTTTTGTAGATGATCTCATAATCATATCCAAGCATCTTGATGACCCATTTATGTTTCTCTGGGATGAAAACCTCTATTCCAAAAAACATTTCTAGCTATGGTGATCTATCTTGATATGGAAACACTTCCCCAGGAGATATTTTCACCATGTGTCTATTACATTTAGGATGGCTATACTTTCTTCCTCGTAGGTAAACTTGACCAAATTCCTATCACATAGTTGCTTGCTAGTTAATGATAAGGGTCGTCCATCTAACGTTAACAATGCACCCACAACGTTTTTTAAATCATCCAATGCAAAGGTATTAGTAAAATAAGGCATGGCCAAGATTGAGGTGGTGCAGATGGATTTACTTAAAATTGATAAGGCTTATTCTATTGCTTTGTTCCATTGAAAGGCATATTTCTTGACTAAATTTGTCAAAGGGGATGGATATGAGTTGGTTCTAGGAAGAATGACTCCTACCTCCCGTAGTTCTTGAGTGATCTTATCAATTTCATTCTTATGTGTAAATGGGTGCCTATATGGGCATAAATTTGGTGGTTGACAACCCAAAATCAAGGGTATACCATGATAATGATCACCTCTAGATGTTGGTAAACCCTTGGTGTCTCAAATATTTGTTGATGTTTGTCTGAAAAATTTTGCAAGTCGGGATGGATTTCTGGTATGGTGCTATCTAGAGCCTATATGGCATGGTAGTGAGCAATAAATCTTGAATGGCCTTTATTTAATAATTTTCCATTAAATGAGAACTTATGGTTTCAAGGGAGCCTACTTGTATACTTTTGAGAGTGTGAGGATGAGATTCATGAGTAAAACTCAAGGATAATTCCTTGAAGTCCATGGTGACTAGCCCCAATGTACGTAGCCCCTCAACCCCTAAAACTATATCAAAACCACCTGTATATATGGCCAACATATGAATCTTGAGACGATAGTCATCCAACTAGAGTCACATTTTCATAGTGCGCCCCACATTTCATCAACCCACCATTGGTGATCCTAATTTGAAAGTTGGGCACGAGGTGGACATAGCAATGCATTTATTCTGTGATGAATATGATTTCCATTGATGCCAACACATTAATGACAAAGGCTGAAATTATGACATGGAGAACACACATGGAAAAGATGACTTGGTGACATACAAGGGTTGGAGACAAGCAAATTTGAAGACATGGCATTGGATGGCTTGAAGACAAGAAGGACATGAAGATATGGACAAAGACTTGACATAACAAAGGATGACTTGACAAGAATGGGGATTTGGATAGCAGAAAAGAAAGGCAAGCATGGATGACATGGAACAAAGTACAAGGACCTTGTTTTATGATGAGGTGGACAAGGTTGATGGCAAGCAAGCATGAAGGAAAGGTTTGACATGGCAAGGATGTTGAAGACATGACAAATGCCTTGACAAAATTAGTGATTAGGAAAGCATGGAAGATGACATGGAGGACCACCTTGGCCAAGCATGACAAGGATGATGACAAGGCATTGAGGACAAGAAAGGACTGTTGCAAGCATTTATGGAGACTACTGTGGGCATTTCAAAGGCCACTGCGGGAATTTTTTATAACTACTCGCGGGCATTTTTTTAAGAGCAGTGCGGGCATATCTTAAGGCCCATGCGGGCATTTCATAAGTCTCTTGTGGGCATTTTAATATGGGTCCTATGGGCATATGAGCAAGCCCTTGCGGGCATTGCTTGATAACCCATGCCGGCATATTTTGAGGAGATATGTGGGCATCCCAAGAAGCCCTTGCGGACATAATAGAAGGAAGTTAAAGGCCATGACATGGCATGAAAAAGAAACTTAATAATGTGGCAAAAGGTTAAAAACATATATATTTGTTAAGGATAACATGGAAATGGAAAATATCATTTAATTCAATAGAATGATTAAATGATAAAATAAAATGAACTTGACATGTCGGCCTCCAAAATTTGTGGAGAACAAAAAGTATAAATAGAAGACAAGTTTCATTTTGAAAAGGTGAATTGTGTGAAAGATTCGTGGAGGTGCAAGGAACTCTAATTTCGGGGTTTAGAGGAGATGAGGACATGTTCGGTGGCAACAGCAGATCAGCAGGTGCATCAGTAAAAGAATTTTTATATCTCTGATTTTTGGGCAGAAGTAAGGGCAGACTCTGATTATGGATAGAATGATGTGCTTGAACATAATTATTATATGAATAGAATGTGAAGATGTGTTGACAACAGAATGATTATTTTCTTATGGAAAGATTGATGATATGGCAGTTGTAATGACAAATAGAAAGATGATGTGTGTATGATGATATATGAGATTTAATGTGACAAATGTGTATATGTAATACAAGCTGGGTCTTGTAATTATTTTTCTTAGTTGGATCTGAGAAAAAGACCAAGTTGAGTCTTGGAATAGAAGTTGGTGCTTTTGATTCAGTTGAAGCTGATAGACCCCCCGATTGTAGCCGATTGAAGAAATATAAAAATATTACAAAGCCTATATCTTGTGTCTCTTATGATGTGTTGATGATAATGTGTTTTACTTGATGAATGATATGCTTTAAGTTAATGATTACTGAATTATAGTTTAGAAATTGATGAAAGTGGTGTTAAAGTAAATTTGAAAATGATATAAGTTTAAGTATTGAAGAAGAAGTTAAAATTGGTAATAAGTGTTCACTCACTGATTCACCCCCCCTCTTAGTGAGCTATTGCGTCTGTCAATTGGTATCAGAGCAGGCCTTCATCCTAATTCTAGCAAGCTTGAAGGGATTTGTGGGCACAATATGGAAGGACCAACAAAAGTCAATCATGAAGTTCCAGCCTTTGAGACATCATATTATTTTGGGTGGAGAAGCAGAATGAAAGATTGCCTAAAGCAATTCGGTGTTTGGGAAATAGTGGTTAACCCACCTATCCAGCCCAGCAAGAAGACAAAGACAACAGTTGAGAAAGACAATAAAGTTGCATTGAATTTTTTGATGGATGGACTCTCAAGCCCTATCAAAGAAAGTGTAAAATAATACACCTCTGCCAAGGATATCCGGTTCAAGCTAGAAGAAGAATGCCAAAGGAGGAGTCAAGACAAATAAAAGGAAACAAAAGTCAAGGATGAGCAGCAAGAAGAAAAGCATGAACAAACTTCAAATACAAGTGAAGGTAAGAACTCCTTAGTTGGTGATAATTCTTTATATCCACAATGTAAGCAGGTCTTTCAAGAGGATGGATGGTTTCCATTTTTCACAAAATTCCAAGGGCATAGTCTCAAGGTGACATGAGCATTCGTAGATGGTTTTGATGGAACCATGGATCAGGTAGAGATTTTCATGTTTGAAGTCTTAGAGGATTCGATTTCCACTGCTACCAGATTACCTCAAGAAGGAGAAAGATGGTTCAAGAACAAACTGTTGGAAAAAAGGTGTTTGGGATAGATTTCTATATTTGTCGGAGTAGAAACTCAATTGGGCCAAGGGAGTGTTGAGATTGTGGCTATAGGATACTTGGAAGGATCGTTTATACCTCATTCAGAAGTGCATCATGTGTGAGAGTAGGTATGGTTTAAAATTATTATACCATATTATATTACTCCTACTTTTCGAAGATGATAAAAAGATCAATCTTCCCTTCTACTTATGGAAAATCCTTACTGTAATGGCGCTACACATTCAATGAAATCCTAGGAACATAGATAGGCATTTATACCATCGTGACCTAGTTAAATTTATCATTGAGGCAGATTTGCAGAAGAGGAATGATACATGGGAATGATTTTTAGTCTGAAATGGGTTTTAGGAAATATCGAACATGAATAGGGAGCACTTTGTTGTAGAAATTCATGATGTTGATGATGAAAACTATGGAAAGGGTCTGCATGTACCAGTAGGAAATCCTAAATCGAAATCATCAAGGAAGAATAATGGGTCGATCATTACAAATATTTGATTTGTTTTCATAGATATACAAGAACCATGTCAAGGAAGACACAGATCGAATATGATCCTAGTCATGAAGAGAAGAAATATCAAGTCATACGTTTTGAAAATTTACCTAAGAAGCCTAGAATCTGATTCTCCAAAATGGACTCTCCTTTATATGTATATTCAAAACCCACCCATAAAGCATTTGATGATTACACTTATGCATATGAGACAAAGTTTATGGAGCATGTAAAATAAACTATTCCCAATACATTCCCCTGCTCCCCAAAAAATAAGAAATAAGAACAAGAAAAGTAAGAAGCTAGAAGAGGAAACTAAGGAGTTTGAACTATTAAATTTCCATATCAAGCATGAGAATGAGTCATTGAAGAGCCAAATTTCTATATTCCTAAGAGAGAATGAACATATGGAATATGAGAACAAAAGGTTACTCAAGCAAGCAAGAAAATGGTACAGGAAAAGCCAACATGTTGAATTGCAGAATCAAAATTAAAATGTAGCAAAAGAAGAAATCAACCCATGAAGCTTCAACCTCAAATTTGGATATATGTTTGATGTTGCAACTCACACATGAAGAAGTCCGAGCCTCGTATAGTTTTGTTGCATTTTTTGAGAATTTTTGGAAGCAATATTGAAGATGTGATCAGTTATCTAAGTCTAATTTGATGAGGACATGCAATGCCTCCAGTGTGGGGAAGAAGTTGGACCCTAGTTTTGGTACATTTTCCACTATCAACTGTACCCCTTTTTATATTTTGTCCCTCCATTTTCACCTCATTATCAATCTTTTTGACATCATGCTCATGCTTTTACATGGTACACATTGCAAATGCATTAACAAGATATTATGTTGCCCATTTTTATAATAATAATTATTTTTTACGGATAATTGGATTTGAACTTGTTTTACTAATGACAATTACAAGAATTTTGAATCTTGTAACCATTATGTAGATCCTATAACCATTCATTGGTTAGCATACTAGTGCCAACTAAGATCAAAATCCGCCACATGGGTTTTGTGCACGGGGTCCACGAGATGGTTTGACACTTGTTGAACCTATTCCAATCTAAACGAGGAAGGCCATATCCCATGGTCAAACAAGAAGTCAAATGCATATCTAAGAGAGGGTGTTCTGGTGTGACTAGGTATGATTACATAATACGAAGGAGAATTGCATGCAATCCTTGTCATGAAATTAATGATTGTAATAAAAAAAATTATATTTTCCTCCTACGTCGGGATACAACAATTACCCTTGATTTCAAATTCAACACCTATTTGTTATGTTAGATTAGACACTCCATGAAACAAGGGATTGAGTGCAATCCTTTAGTTCTCTTTCTTTTGGTCTATAATTGTTATATATATGAGGGGTAAGTCATATTGAGACATGAAATAAATAGATAAGAGAGGAGAATAGAGAGATGATGTGGATTGTACACCTTTGAACTTGATTTTGATATCTTAATACAAAATTGTTGAATGAGCAATCATGTGTTGTGATTACCACTTAGTACTGTTGTTCTCTTCTGTAGTGTGTCCCAAGCTAGGAAAGCCTCCCGTGCTAGTATACTTCCATTTCATTAGCTAGATTAGTATATTTCATGCGTTGTTTAAATTAACTTTTTCTATTAGTTTATTTCATTATTCCTCAGTGCTGCAACATTTTATCTTTGGTGTGTCTCTTTATAAATTTCACTTGATGAATGTGTTGATAAGCTACAAGAATCATTCACTCACTAATGGTTATTGAATGAATTTCTTAGTAGATTGTTACATGAACATTCTCACCCCTTAAATCCAAATGAAAGATTATACATTAAGGTTGTGATTGCATACCAATGGATGCCAATTCAGTGCATGGATGTATTTTTGTAGTATAGTTTGGCTTAGTTAATCTCTTATTTTACATTCATAGTAATAAAATATTTGATTCCATATTATGAGTTTGATCATTGTGTGTAATTACAAGTTGCAAAAGATACATATTCATTAATTGTTGTTGAACATATTTCCTAAAAATACTATTATAGAAACACTCTGCTTTATGAATGAAATATTGTGACATGATGCTATAAGCTTGTAATTCAATAAATGACTATTGAAGTGATTAGAAATTTCTCTGTAACCTGATTAATTCTTGTTGAGATGTTTTAGAAAGTTAAAAAGAGTTCCCTTTGTTGAAATAGAAGTTGTTAATGAGCTCCACTCTGCATATATAGTGCCCACATTTTACAAGGATACACCTTGGTTGATAATTAAATGTTACAGGATTTAAAAAGCATATAAATACCCTAACATAGTTATGAATATTTAAATACCTATGAAACAACATTATTGAACATCAAATTCCTCTTAAAATGATGTGAAGCCTTTTAAAAAACAACAACACCGACATAGGCAAGTAAATCTATTATTTCTACTCAAGATTGAAAAGGAACTCAAAATGTTGTTCGATGATAAAATTATTATCCAATTAAGATATTCCAAGTAGGTAGCAAATTTAGTTCCTATGAGAGAACAATGGAGAGATTCATTTATGTATATATTTTAGGAATATAACTTGAGCATATTTGAAAGATAATCACCCTTTACCAATGATGGATTATGTTTTGGAAAAGGTTGTAGAAACCCATCAAATATCAATGATGGATGTATTTTTTTAGGATATAACAAAGTGGCATTTACTACTCCTTGAGGTATTTTCATGTATGACAAGATGTCATTTGGACTTATGAACGTTGGATCCACTTTTCATAGAGCAATGGATATTGCTTTCGATGATGAGAAGGATAAAATCATAGTTATTTATTTGGATGACATTACTATATATTCAAAGTATAATGAACAACATTTGAATATAATAGTTTGCAATGGGATTTCAAAAAACGAAAAAAATATGGTTTGTCTTTGAATCCTAACAAATCATTTTTTTCTATGAATGAAAGAAAATCTTTGGGGAATCATTTCTAAAGAGAGAGTAAACTTTGATCCATAAAAGTGATTGATTCCCCAAGACAAAACAAAAAGGTATCCTTTTCTAGACAAAATCAAAATTTTAAGAAGATTTATTCCATAATTTGTTGAAATTGTTAAGGGAATTACTAATATGCTTAAGAAGGGAAATGAAATTAAGTGGACTAACTCTACAAGATATTCTTTTCATCAAATAAAGAAATCCCTTATGGGTTCTATGGTCTTTGTAAGTCCTTTGTAAGTCCAGATTATACTAAGGCGTTTCTAGTTTTTCGTTTTTCCTGTGAGCACACCATCAATGTTTTTTACTACAAAATAATGAAAAGGGATATGGACAACCCATTGTATTTTCAATAAAGCTCTTAGGGATGCAGAGATGAAATATAACATCATGGATAAGCAATTTTTCTTTGTTTAAGTCATTAAAATATTTTTGGGAGTATATTTTGTAGTAAAAAATAAAATCTTTTTTCCCTAATTTAGTTATTAAAGATGTTTTGGGACAACATGACAACACCGACGGAAGAAGGGGTAAGTGGATTGATAATATATAGGAATATAATCATGGGATAACACCAAATAAATACTCAAAGGTCAAGGATTAGAAAAAGAATATGGTATAATCCAACTATAGAACATTGGGAATTAATGATCTAGATAATCACCCCCAACCAGATATAATAGAAGTTGCACACAAAATAATTAATGAGAAATTTCTTCATTCCACATGGTACAGTGATATAATTTATTATTTGTAGAATTTACAATGTCCATATCTTTTAGGAAAAGCTCCAGTCAAATCACTTAAGCTCAAGCTCAGTGAAATTAAATATTGTATAATTGAATGAATCCTTTATTGGAAAGACCTAGTGGGTGTTTTTTTTAAATGTGTTATTGAAGAGAAGGCTAATGCTCTAGTGTGTGGACTTCATGGAGGAATACGTGGAAGGAATTAAACTTGGAAATAAATTGAAAGAAGTGGGTTTACTGACCATTTTTATTTACTAAAGTAAATAAAAATGTGAGAGCATGGATGTAGTGCAAATTATTTTCTAGGAAACAAAAATTTTCTCCTCTACCTTTTAATCCCATTAAAGTACACGCTCCTTTTCAACTATGGGGCTTGGATTTTATTAGGGAGATCCATCCTCCTTATAGTGGTAAACATAGGTATATTTTAACAAAAACATACTACTTCACCAAGTGGGTAGAGGAAATCCCTGTGAAGAATGTTATTGATTCAAAAGTAACAAAATATTTGGAGGAAAATATCTTTCGAGGTTTTGTTGTCCTAGAAAAATCATAGTTGATAATGCACTAACCTTTACTTATGAAACAATGATTTCATTTTGTCATATATAAAACATAATTATTAGACATTCTACTAACTATTATCCACAAGGGAATGGGATAGCTAAATATACAAATAGGAAATTAATGAAAATCATTAAAAATGTCTTGATAGATAAAATGAGGTCTTTGGAATCTAAATTGAAATATGCATTATGGGATGGCGTAGTTAGTAGTAAAGGATCAATTGGTACTTACCCTTTTCTTCTAGCATTTCCTAACTCATCAATGCTAAAAAAAACCTATACCCCTTTTACACATCAAAATGTGGAAAAAAACTTCAAAAAAGCCAACTTCGGCTTGCATACATGTGTTGTCAGTTATCAACTAGAATATATGCTTGTTTCCCTTTAGCAACACACACATCTCAAAAAATTAAAAAAAAAAACACTTGTATGATCCCACATGTGTTTCGAATGGTTGAAAGTCGTTGCTAGTCCACATAGACTCAGTTATACTTGACCCAAGTCCTTAAACCATTTATATCAAGTATAAAAGGAAATCCTAATATGAAGGATAGGGGACCATATGCCAACATTGTAATTCTATGTTGGAGTATTTAAATCATAGTTTCCCTAATACTTTATACCATCATTCCCCTTAGACTTATGTTTCTGCTAAGTTTCCCTTCTCCCTAGAGTGAGTGGGGATATTGATTTCCCATAATAAATCCGTTTTATTCCTAGATTGAGGAAGAGAGTGGAATAATATCTATTAGTGGCTCGGGAAAGGAGAATCCATATTGGTGATGGAGGAATTACGCTAGTGGATTGGGTGATATTTTCCTTTGTTGTTGTCTCTTTATTTCAATACAAGATCAATGTTCTTTCCCTCCCCCAAAATATTTGGATTTATCATGTGATTTGTTTGCATGTGATATTTTGGGAATAAATTGATGTCAACCTAAGTATACCAATTTGCTTTTTCAAATCATGAATTCAATAGTAACTTTTGTTATTTCTATTCAATAGTTAAAGGTGTTCAAGAAAGATTGTTGGTTGTGTTGTTTGCAGATAGAAAATAGTTCTAGTTCGAGTGGAAGAAAAGAATTGGAGCAATAACATTTGTGAAGTATTCAAATACCATGGTCTGGGTAAGTCCACTTCTCTCTTTCATTGAATTCAAAGTTGATTGGATAAATAGGAATTAAGAGTAAGTATATTTACTTGATCTGTTAGTAGCCCTAAACCTAGTTATTAGGTGAGTTTTTCTCACAACAAATATGGTGGATCCACTAGGGACAACTCATTGAATGATTCCTCATAGGGTTTGCATTTTTCCTTTAGTTTATAGGTAGAGTTAGTTGGTGTTTTTCATCTTCTAAACTTGCTGCTAGGCAAGATTCACTTTTTGTATGGAAAATTTTGATTTTTCTTACCCTCTTCAATCCTATGGCTTGTTATACTCTTGTTTGTTTTTTCATATAAGCAGGCATACACTATCTATTTTTTGTATAGTAGCATACATATGCTAGTTGTATGTGTACAAGGCACATATATATGCATGTTTTTCTATAGAAACTAGCATACACCCTCTAGGGAGTGAAAAGTATAAGTTGTAGGTAGGTGCGTTGAATTTCTTGGATTTTTCTGCCAATTTTTCAAGGGTTATATGATATGGGTAGTTGTTATGTTTCTTGGTTTGTGGTTGTGCAATCATATATAAGGAATTTCTTGATTTTGGGTACACAAGAGTCTAGGGTGTGAGAGCATTATTTCCTTTTACAATCTTTAACATGTTTCCGAAATTGAAATGAATTTGGTTATATAGACACACTATAGATCAAGTTGAATTTATGGACTTTTGCATCATAGGTAATATTCAATGTGCATTTTCCTTTCTTAGATGCATTTGCATGAAAACTTTGTAGAATACTAGTGTGGATTGATTTTGCTTGTGCTCTCCACTTTTTGCATTGGAAATTTTTTTGAGATTGTGAAATAAAACAAGTAGTGAATTATATTATTGGCTTAATGAGGTGATTGTTCTTATCATACACAAAGTTGCATTGGGTATATAAGGGTGAGAGTAGTTTGATGGATTGCATCTCATAGGAATTATTTTCTAGTAGTGTGTGTTTGGTTGATTAATATATTTTAAGGTCCTTCTATTCTAAGTCAAGGTGGCCGACTGGCCTCTCCATATGTACAAAAGGACTAGAAGCCTCTTTCATGAGAGGGTGGAGATGATTCCAAAGGGGCAAAAGATGGATAATACAAAACCCACCCCTTAGGAACCTAATGAAGACAACCCATCAATCCTATACAACCGAGTTGAAGAGGAAAGAGAGGAAGGAAATAACAGCTTGGAGGAACCATCAAGGGAAGGATATTTAAGAGATACCGAGGGTCATACTGAGGTTCCTATTAGGGAACCATTTTCACCCATTTATGAAAACCTTGGTCCAATTGAGTTCGAGGATTTGGTCGACACTACATATTTAACAGGTTTTGAAGAGCCTTCTACTAGTTACTCTATTCTTTCATTCTTCCAAATGTGTGGTTTTCACAGTTGAATCCATGTGGAACAATCATATCCAATATACCAGGTTATAAATATGACTGAAAATGGTGGCAGTTTAGGGATTAGGGGCACCTCAACTGCAATTTCAAGCACTCCCATGGGTGGAATGAACCCTATAGTGTCTAGTGTTCTAACACATAATATTGTCCCACCAGTGTCAAGAGTACCATTTGGAGGGCCCACTGCCTCTTTTGCCTCTCCTAGAAGTAGTGTAGGTTCTGCGACACCCATACCTTAGGGTAAAACCCCTTTTTCATTTGGGATGTCGTTAGCTAGAATGCCACACATGGACATAAACAATCCATTAGCATTAGCTTATAACACACCTGTAGGAAGCACATCAATTCCTTTCAATGTTTTCCCGTTCAATGGAGGGCATATTCCCTTGTCGGATCCCTCAGTAGGTAATACAAGTTACCCAAGTTATAGTGTTCCATAGGGGGGCATGCCTTTCCATGGTATGGGGGGCATGATGAATGGATCATTTTCACCATTCACTCAAGTCCCACTACAAGGAAAACACCATGTAGTGGAGGTTATAGAGGAAGTTTTTAGTGTTACAAGATTGACAAAAATTGTCATAAAAACCTTTGCTACAACCTCCGTTTTAGGTAGCAAACATTTTGCAGAGGTTATAACAACTATTCACCATAACTAAAAAGTATGGGTGGTTAGAGGTTGTAACGAATTTTTTTTTACTAGTGTTATTTAATTATATAATGCACCAATGCATTTCTTATAAACCAAATGCACTGGTGCATACTGTTAATGTAAATGCTCTGGTGCATGTATTTTAAAGTAGATACACTAGTGCTAATATAATATTGAAACAACACTGGTGTGTTGTGTATACACACACCGGTGCCTACATTCATTGTCAATGCACTGCTGCGTAAGTTTTAATGCTAACATACTGGTGCATATATTATGTTGTGATAGAACTTGTTCATTTAGTTTACATACACACTAGTGTGTTTCATCATTTTAAAAGCACCAATGCATATATTGTAATCCATACATACCCATGCTTATATTATATTGTACTAGAATTGGTGTGGTTAACATTCACAACTACATCTGTGCCTCATATATTATTTATATGCACTGGTGCATTTTTATATTTAAATGCACCAATGCGTCTATATATTTAAATGCGTTGGTGCTAATGTTGTATTATATATTCTCTATTGTGCTTTTGTATTAAAATATAACTGTTGCATATACACTACCAATATGCACCAGTGCGTATATTATCCCAATGTGCACTAGTTTGTATAGTTTGGAATAAAATCGCCAATTCTTATATTGCAAAAAAACACCAGCGCCTGATATTTATAGAGCATTGGTGCATTTATTATGTCAATGAGCATTGGTGGCTAAAATTTGAGTAGGCATTGATTCATGGAAACAAATAAAAGGCATTGGTTAGTGTGGATACTCAAATATAATTATTCGTTTTATTTATTTCTACAAATTTTTAATTAATCATCCGAGAATCAAATATTTTTTATAATAATATTTATTATTTATATCTTATTCATTGTGTTTGGATACTGAGTTGATTACACATATGTTCATTGTAACCAGGTAAATCATTCATATATATTTAGAATTTGAAATAATCATAAAAAAATCAAATATTTTTTTAATATATTAATTTGTATATTTTAATTATTGTATTTCAATAAGCGTGTTGATTACACATTTGTTCATGCCAGATTGTAAATCATTCATATGTTTAATCAATAATGTAACATTTTACAACATTATACAATCTAGTACAATGAGAAACCCATTTTATTATATATGAATAAGAATCCAAAATATGGGACAACATAAAGGTCATCGATAATAAAAGTGTCATTTTGACATTGTTACAATTATTGATTATTTATCCTCATCCAATTGAGGTGGTATGTCCACATTAAGCATAATGTTTGTTTTTCACAGATAAAATTTCCAAAATATACAACTTGCAGTGATAACATTCAAATGCATTGATCATCATTCATCAATTGAACTATTGTAGTCCCTCAAGCTGCTTCCATGCCCCATCTCTTCATAACTTTTAGGGGATATTGTTCCTAATTTATTTGAAATGTTTTCTTGATTGACTTGATTTAGTTCCATATTTTCATGTTCCATAAACAACCATAAAAATAAAATGTGATGAGTATATCTACATTTATAGATAATGCAATATACATAATTGTGTAAATGAAAAAATTTACCAATTCAGTGAGTGAATCATAAACTTCACACATATTTTCAAAACCATTCCTCATGTAGTGTGTCAATAAATCCTCTGTTGGCTCCACTCCATACTTTGTTTCCTATGAGTTTCATATGCCATGACAAAGAATAGATATAATTAATGTTTTCTAATTGTTCCACTAATTAGAAAATAAGAGACATAAAAAAATATAGCTAAGTACAAATTGTTCAAATAACTCTTGATACCCAAATATATACTGGCAATCATTACTTAATCCAATTTCAATCAAATGATTCGATGGCTCTTCACCAAAAATGTTAGAACCTGTTAGAAACATCCTCGTACCATTTTAGGTTAATTAATTTATAAACATCACACCAAATATGAAATCTGAAGCAAACCACAAGTACTCACAAACTTTGCAATCAACCCTTTTTTGTCTTGTCGTCCCATCTTATGCACTGAATTAGTGCCTTTTTCTTTTCATTTTTGATACAACAAAACAATTGAAAATTAGTATTTCATGCTATAGTTAAACTCTATAAAACAATGATTACATATATTTGATGCACATTGTTGTTTGGATGGCTCCCCCTCCAATGTGATTATGTTCATTTCTTTGACCATCTCATGGTACACCATTTTTGACATCTCTACCAACATATTTTGATTATCATGTCGTTCTGCCTTTGTAATTTTAGCGATCTTCCCGATAAACAAAAAGCACAATGAAAAAATGGTAAATATTTATACGAAAATAAGCATAGCAACAATATTAGCAAACTATGTTTTGGACTAGTACATACATATTATAGAAAAATATTTTTAGCAATAATACTTTTTAAACGATTATTTTTTGTTGTTGTATGTTTTTGCCCTTGCAAGTCTCATTGGTCCCAGTGCCCATTTCTCTGGAAATGCTTCTTGTAATTTACTTATAATATTATTCTTAGTGTCATTGGATTGATTTGTGTACTCTAAATGAAAATTATTTCTATAGGTTCTTTCCAATGTATCCCTCAAAGTTTTATAAAACTTTTCCCCCTCATTAACTTCTAGCACCACTAAAGTTGAACTACTATCCAGATCATCATCATTTGCATTCTTCTTATTTTTTATCTTTTTAGGGAATCATATTTCCTCGCTCTCTTCCCCTACATAACATTCAACAAATTTGAAATCCAAAGTTTAAAACAAGATAGCAATTATTGTTGAGACGCATGTTAGTAAGAAGTCAAACAAAAACTTAATGGTAATCACCTTTTGATCCACATAATTCCTCAGATTGCAATAATTTCTTAAATATTTTTTTCTCTTATTCACTCATATTATGAACCATATTATAGAGTTTCTTTAGGTTTGTCCTCTACGTGACACACATAAACCAATAAACATTACTTAAACATACAAATAATTACAATATATTACTTTTATATTAAAATTACAAAAAAAACTACTACAAAAAAGACCTTTAGAGACGGTCATTTTCCACCTCCAAAAGTTGAATTGGAAGGGGTTTTAGCATTAGTAGTGGTTTTGCAAAAAACCCCCCTAAAGGAACCGCTACTAAAAGTCAATCCTTTTAGCGGCATTATTTGAAGAAATATAAACGCCCCTAGAAGTGACTTTTAAGGGCGGTTCTGAACCACCACCAAGAAATGACTTTTGGCGGTGGTTTGGAACTGCCCCTAAAAGTCACTTTTTGGGGGCCATTTATATATATTCAAAAACCACTACTAAAATGATTGAATTTTAGCATCAGTGCCTTTAGGGGGGCTTTGGAACCTCCCTAAAAAAATGACTTTTAGGGGTTTTTTAGAACCCCCTACGTAGCAACCTACAAGGACGGTTTATATCTCTTCAAAAACCATTGCTGAAAGGATTGAATTTTGGGGGAGGTTTAGAACCCCCCTCATAGTAACCTATGAGGTCGGTTTAGAACTCTCCTTATAGTAGCTTTTGGGGCTAGTTAGAAACCCCCCTTGTAGAAACTTATGAGAGCAATTCAAAACTCCCCTCGTAGCAACTGATGAGAGTGGTGTAGAAACCCCCTCATAGAAACCTATGAGGGTGGTTTAGAACCCCCATTGTAGCAAATTACGAGGGTAGTTTAGAAACCCCCCTCATAGAAACCTACGAGGGTGGTGTATAACCCCCCTTATAGCAACCTATGAGGGAAGTTTAGAACCCCCCTCGTAGATACTTATGAGGACGGTTGAGAACCTTCCTTGTAGCATCCTATGATGGTTGTTTAGAACCCCCCCCTCCTAACAACTTGTGGAGGCGTTTTAGAACCTCTCATAGAAAGTTATAGAGTCGATGTGGAAGACCCCATAACAATATACAAGGATGGTTTGAAACCCCCCTTATAGAAACTTACGAGGGCAGCTTGAAACCACCCTCGTAGCAACCTACGTGGGTGGTTTAGAACCCCCCTCATATAAACTTAGGAGGGTGATTGAGAAGCCTCATCATAGAAACCTACGGGGGGATTTGTATGTGTGTGGATTTATATATACATATACATATATTCATGTTTAATAAAAAAATTCTTAAAATTTCTTTTGCATTATTGATTTGAATTTGAGTTGCTATTTTTAAAAGGAGATGAATAGGAGCATCCAAGAAGTACCTAAACAAAGGTACATTTCCCATTGAGATGCCCACTGAATGTAATATGCATGTAACCTCAACAAACCAACAATAAACTCATTAGGAGGATCCAGTAGATCCAATGACCTTCGAATAGCAATAGGCAAGGTAAGGATACCAATCTCTATCAATCTATATCAGTAGACAGATTCTATTTGAGTTATATGGAGACAAAATTCGAGGAGACATCTGAAGCATAGTTACTAGGTTACAATACTAATACGAATTCTATTTGAGTTCGGTTGGGTACGAAGATAATTTGAGATAAAAAATTCAATTCGAAAAAAAGTCACCAATACACTTCTTTAAATTCAAATATTTATAAAAATTAAAATTTATTGAATACTACACAGAAAAATGATTTAATGAGTGCAAATCAATTTAGAATTTTAGCATGATTGAAGCTGACAACCAGGTAGCGTGATGTCTGTAGACAACAATTTCAAATTTGGATGCTCAATCATTAGTTTTTTATTAACGAAGGAAACAATTTTGAATTTGGACGCTTGAGGCTTTATTCTATCCACCTGGGGCTGAGATTCATGTATGAGCGGTCATGAAATGACCTAGTTTGGTCACTGAATTAGCTTGATTTATAACACAAACAATTTTGAATTTTGGACAAACTTACTGAATCAAATTACACCTTGAAATTTGCAGGACGGATCGAATTTCCAAAATTTTGAATTTAATAGCCTAATTTGGCCAAATTTGGTGGCTATGATATCAAGACGGAAGGGAAAAGGAAAAAACATAACCGATAAATGGAAGACCCTGATGCTAAGGCAAAAATGGATGCAAGTAGTTAAGAAAAAAATCACCTATTGGTGTTTCAAGTTATTGTAATGTATTGTGTACTACATGTTATCTAAGTGCAACACTTCATGTGAGGCTCTCAACTCCATGCGCTCCTCAGTAATTCATACCAGATGAGTCCAGGACGACCCTAATTTACTTCTTTTTCATAGAAAGACAATTTAAGAAGAATGAATTTTTTTATCTCCAATTATTTCCATATCCAACCGAACTCAAATCAAATTCGTATTATAATTCAAACTTGGTAACTATGGTCCAAAGCCTTGAATCCGAATACCATCTTAAGACGGTTAAATATAGCAAGCAATTTGCATCATATTGTTGGTGCACTACCAATAAATACGGGGACTCTACTTGTAGCCTTGCTAATTAGACACAGAAAAAAATATCGACAACATTGACAATAAGGCCATCCGATATATTTACTAAACTGAACGTTTAGCCCTTTGTACTGGGATGTTTCGTCCAATTGTAAAGTTTTCAATGGTTTTAATAGAAGCTCCACCCCCACATTCCATGAGTATTCTGCATAATTTTTTCCCATAAACTCCAACTTTTGTTGTGCCTCAAATCTTAAGTTGTCCATCATTGAAAAAGGTGTCAAATTTAGGGCCATTTCAGTATCAGGGTTAGATCAATATGAACTATTGTGAAGTAGAGAACTGTTTCATCGAACTTTTTTGTCAAGTAGATAACTATTTCAACAAATTTTCCTATCAAATATAGAACTGTTCTAGGAATAGGTATTGTTTAAACAAATGAAGCATATTAAAAGAGTGTAGGATCAAATTAATGAGGACAGATGCAGGGACATATAATATATTAGCACAACCATTAACTTGTGGTTGGTGAACACTGATAGGCCACAAGTTAAGTGTCATTAATTAGTTATATCTTGCTCGTTCTCACCTTTTTCTAGTTAAACTCTACCATGAATTTCGCGATACGAACTATCGTTATCCATGCATCAACTACCAGTTATTTTATATATATATTTTTTATAATTGTTCATTTTGAATTTGGAACGATTGCCATAGAATCAATCATGACAGTACACTTGTTTCATCCTCGTGCAATATATGAAAAGTATAGGTGCTAGCCCACCCTAAATTCTAAAATAAAAACACCTATCAGTGTAACTAGGCTATATTAAGTTTCAAGTTTGTTCTTACTTCACAGATTATATGATTTACAAAAAAGAGGGAAAATAGTTACAGTATGATGCATTTACATTTGCATATTGTAGATATCTATTGAACAACAAAGCATATAATCGACCAAATGCTTGTTTAGGAAATTGTGATGATGGAACACTGATTTAGTGTCCACCTTATTTATAAGCAATAAAAGGATTGCCTCAAAACCATAAATAGGTTCAAATAATAATAGTGTTTATAAGCAATAAAAGGATTGCCTCAAAACCATAAATAGGTTCAAATAATAATAGTGTTTATAAGCAATAAAAGGATTGCCTCAAAACCATAAATAGGTTCAAATAATAATAATGCATACATTAGGAAAGAAATGCTCCAAGCATACATGGATTCCCTAAATCCTAAACAAAAATTCATGCAAATAGCCAAAAATCAAAGAATCAATGCATGTGGCGTTTGATTTGTTTTCCCCTGAGGTTTTCATTTTACATACAAAAATAAATGTCATTGAGAAGCAATAATATCCAATATCATTCGATCAGGGTGCAAGAATGACTCCATCGCAAAAAGAGGTGGTGAGTACCTCAAAACAAAATGAGAAGCCAACATGTACAACTTGAGATGCACCAAGGATGTATCATACTAATCGGTGTACTGAGTGGTCTTGCCATAGAATAATAGAAAAACATTACTATATGAATATAGGGTCGGAAAATGGATGAATTAATTGTAAGTACTAGGAAAATTGTAGTAGTTGAATTACCTTGGCAAGATGTAACCCATGCCATATATTTACACCCGTGGATACGAAAAGATATCATGTTATATATATATAGTTGGTATAAGCAAAGGATAAATAAGTTGGAAAATAATATTTACCATAATCCCATTGAATTTAGGAGATAGTCAAATTCATGGTGGGTTCAAATCCTGCAACCAAGTCAGGAGTGATGAGTAATATGAAATAAAAATAATACAATTTCAAAATATTTAATTTGAAGAACAAACAACAACCCATATAAATCTTACCACCACAGAAATAAGAGTATGAAATTTTCTGAGTTAAGTAATAGGAATAGTGGAACCCGTGTTATGATCACTTGCCAGGAATAGTCAAAGAGATTAGTGTTTGAGGATGAGTTAAAGATTTAGAAATAATACAATAATGATGGTAAATATGTGCTAACATTACTTTATAAAACTTACAAGGAGCCAATGCCCTGCAACATCTTTATAACTGTGCGGTATTTATTGTTAGGAAAGCCACAAGTGTGAATACTTACCAAGCCATTCGTGAGGTGAAATCTCAACTCGTGAATCCTCTTGTGGTGAAAACTCTCAGAGGAAATTACGGTTGAGTGATGGCCAATTTTTAAATCATTGCATAAACTTATTCAAGATAATGGGCTCAAAAAATAAGGAAGAATAACACTTAACTAATCGAGAGAATAAGAAAATTTTGGAACGAAAATGTAAGCCAGCAGTCATGATGGACCAGATCTGCAAGAGAAGAAATAGGCTACTCCCCATAACTGATTTCTTAAACAAGTATATACATATATTTCTTGAATGAACATAAGTATTAGAAGGAAAAAGTTAACTATGAATCTTAAGTTAGGTTGACACTAATTTAGCATAGCTATTTAACTTGTGGTAGATGAACATCAATAGGTCATAAGTTAAGTGCCAAGTTATTGCGTCAAATTCTACAGCCCAATAGGAGGAGATGTGTAATTCCTTCCGTGCTCATCCTAAAGTTGACAAGTGTCTAATTTAAAAAATAATAAAATATTATAAAAAATAACATGTCTGCTATTTAAAACATTTACAGCCCCATATATATAAAACTACACAAATTAGATAAACTCAACATTTGCACTCTAAAAAGAGGTTTTCACTTGGAGAGATTTGATCCCTCTAGGCGCTTGGTAGATCCCTTATGCTGGTTTCTTACTTGTTTGTTCTCCATGCTTAGTTGCAATCACTTGTTATCTATGTCTCACCTATCTGTTACTTTATTTAGTTAAATAGATTATAAATGGCCTATAATTATCCAATTAAAGGTGATAATCAACATTATATCATATTAGATTATATGGATGATTCTGTACTTTGGATGAAAGCAGGCCGCCACTTGCAAGTGGTTGCTTCTATTTCAAATACAGCTTGTCCAGTTTACAAGCTAATGAATTTTTTTACACAGAGTTAGTCTTAGATTTGTTTGGTGAATTGTAGAATATTAAAGCTTCAAAGGAGAAAAAGGTGAAGGTGTGAAGCAAAATATGAATGCTTTAGAGGGAAAAAAAAGGTGCAAACATGCTAAAACACAATCAAGAATCATCTATGGTGGAGTTATATTCTTATCTTTTGTTGAAATCTTTGGATTTCATAGCATCTAATGCCATCCCATTTTCTTGATCGAAGCTTGTTCATCATTGAAAATTTACATAGGCAATCTAGACTAATTAAAAAATCAAGATTTAGCAGCCATGATTATTTTTGACAATTTTTTATTAATCATTGATGCACAAAAAAATCTAACTATCTTAATCTTGAATCTATTAAAAAATGAGGGGTTGACCTGATTTTTCATGATCGCTTGTTGCACCACTTTGTAAGAGCGTGTAAATGAAGCAATCGTTGTCTGGTTTTGTTAATATACGTGAGGAGTCCTATTTTCTTCTCAGTATCAGATGGCTCAGGATTTTTGCTGAGGAGTTCCTCAAGTGAGCTGTATGATTCCTCTACCATCATTTTCACTAACTCTGACAAACACACTGTCTGCTTCCCCAAGTCCGCCATGGTTTTCTTTTCATCCACTTCCTTCCTACCCCTGCGAGAAACTCTTCTTCTTCTAGTGCAGCTTTTGATGAGGGATTTCCATCCGTGCTTTCTCGGGATGGGATTCCAGCTGTGGCAAGCTTACCGCTTTATTTGAGTTTCGCAATGCATCTCTCGGCCGAACAAAGAGCAGACGCGAATAAATGCTATAAATAACTGAGTCAACTGGTTTCCTTTTAAAGGAGGGAATAGTCCATAATTTTCAAAATATTTATTAATTAATGCGCGAGGAGGAAACAAGTACAATAAAATATTACAGTGATAACTACCAACTTAGTTAATGTGTAACCACTTCTTTTACATTCCCCTTGCAATCTAAATTTATGGGGAGAAAACACATAAAAGTTACATGACAAATATATGTTGAATTCATCAACCATAGGGTCATTTGACTCATATGACAACTTTTTACATGCTTTTATAGTGATAAATCATAATTACAACATGTGGTCCATCGAGCTAGAGTCGAACAGTGGACGATCTGTACTAGAAGGTTTTTAGCCAATCAATATTGGGTCCCACCCAGGTTTGAAACTTAGTCAACCTGCTCTACGTGCTTTTGGTTGTAGTGTTAAACCCAAGCTTATAGGGGCAGTATTCTTTGACTCTAACCTTGGTCTCCTTAGTGAAAGACAACATATTCTACCAATTCTCATGGTTAACAAAAAAAACATGTGAAGTTTATATGAGAAAGATATAGCTGTTTTACTTCTACAAGCCTATTTTGTTTTCTCATAATGCAATTTTCCTCACTTCTACCTTTTTTTAGTTTTAAAGGTAAATTTGGTCAACAAACAAAGGGCATCCTCGTGGGATCATCCTTATCCCTTGTAGTGGCAAATATGTTTATGAAACACTCAAACATTAGCCCTCAATAGCTCCCCTCTCAACCTAAATGGTGGTTATGATTTAACACCTTTGTTATTTGGCCACATAGATAGTCTTCCCTAACTTGTTCCTTGACCATTTCTATAACTTATCCTCCCACATTCAATTCACCATAGAGACCCAAAAATATAAGTATCAAGATAAGTATACATACGATCCTTGATGCCAATAATGCAAATAGGATGGATTCTTTGTCTGGGAAAAATGATCTTCCAAGTCTATAAAAGCAAGGCAAAGAGTTCAAAGAGATTCAACAACAAAACCGTCATTGATAGTCATAAGATTATTACTTGTTACTTCATCCAATGGAACAACACTGCTAGTAGCATCTAGAACATTGTTACACATTTTCAGGATGATTTCTAAGGCACGCTTGCAATAAGCTAAACATTTTCCATCAAGAAGAGTCACCATGCCAATCATGGTTTTTGCTCACAGAGTTGAAAGGATCAATTTTTATTATTTTGGATTCATTGCGCTCTCCTACAAAGTTTCCATCCACTGATAAACCAAATTCTAGCAAAGTGGACTCAGTGGGTGTACCTAGAATTTCAAGTTTCCCCTCTTTACTTATCACCACCTCACCCCCTATATTCTAGAATATGCATTGCAAAATCAATTTCAATGCAACCTAATCTAATCCTCAAGATAAATATCCAAGTGAAAGGATTTCTTTCCAATGTGTATTCATGTCACAATAAGCTCCTCAAGTGGTGCACTCTCCATGCATTGGCTTCAAGTGTCAATCGCTCAGCGACCGCGCAGCACATGAATCCTAGCTCTTTCGCTCTCTAATATAATCTTACAATGCTCGAATGCTCCTTAAGATATGTGTCTCGGGTCCACATACAACCCTCAACAATGCACCCTCATCCAAAGCATCCTAAAGTTAATCATTAATCTTCTTAAGGCATGCCAAGTGGTCCCAACACTCATAGGAAATCACCCTACCTCCTAGTTCCCAACACTCCTCCAAGATAGATCCAACACTTGTGCAAGAAACCATCCTCCTCAACACATGTGCCTTGTAGAATATATCAATGGCATATAAGATAAACACTTCATCGAGTGTGCCACATCTAGCACCAAGTCTAAAACCAAGCAACCACTTCTAGAAATATCTCCAAATGACATCAACCAAAAGGTCTAAGATACAACTAATGGGCTAAGGTTTCACCGTGCACCCCACATCAAATGAAGGCACCGTTTCATGGTGTAAAAAATTTCGAAGGAACCAAAAATATATCAATTCCATATAAAATAAACACCCCATCAAGGAGTGTGCCACATCTAGCACCAAGTCCAAATTCAAGCAACCACCTATAGAAATCTCTCCTAATGTCATCAACTAAAAGGTCTAAGATACAACTAAGTGGATAGAGTTTCACCATGCATCCCACATCACATGAAAGCACCCTTGCATGGTGTAAACACTTTCAGAGAAACCAAAAATCTACCATGCCCCTTCCACTCCCCCCCTCCCTCCCTCTCTCTCTCTCTCTCTCTCTCTCTCTCTCTCTCTCTCTCTCCACCATCATGTAGAGCAATTTTCAAATCATTGTTTGATCATGGTTTGTGTCATGAGGCCCGGAATAATAGGGGTAGGTTGAGTGTGTCTCTCCCTCTCTTGCCACCATAGTGTAGAGTGATTTTCACGTGATGGTTTGACCATGGATTGTGTCATGACATTGAATCCAATTGGTGGGGTCATTGTGTCTCAAGGAAAAGTCCCATGCATGTGACATGCAATCGAGGACTCTATAAATAACCATTCACCTTTACCTTTCACCCCCTAAACCTCTCAATATACATATAAAACACACACAAAAAAAATTACATACATATTTCTTTCATTAATTAAAATGTGCTTAAATTAAGTGCAACCACGCCTTTCAATATTTATGCATCTACAAAGAACATGCCCTGATATGTTCTACAAATCGCTATGTGAATACTTGTGCGACCATGCCTTTCAATATTTATGCATCTACAAAGTACATCTCAAAATTTATATGTTCTACAAATTTAGAATGATTGTGCCAAGAAATAACTAACCCAATTATCAAAAAAATTGCAAAGATTATACTATCCAAAAGAAATACCTTTTTTGCTACGTTTGAACCCCAAAGAAACTTTAGGTTTCTAACTTGGAAAGTTTATTCATGTTCATAAACACCCTAAACATAGGCACAAGAAATTGAAACAAATGTCCAATATCATCTAAAATCCCAGTTGGGGCTTCATGATCCCAAACTTTAGAGACAAACTAGTTACATGAGCATTGGTCAACAAAATGAGAACATTGAGTGCTAAAAAGAGTAAGTCCAAGCTATACCAAGTGATCAAAGTTTATGCCTCTAATTTTTCCATTGTAGGATAAAGTAGTAGAAGCCACCCTTTTTTATAACTACACAATCTCTGTTATCGTTGTAAGGGAGCCAATCCCTATACATAACAATTGTCCACCTAGAATAATTTTCAAGCTTAATGGTTATCATTTGAAGGATCCCACTTGTCTGAGAAGCATGACGAAATATGGAACCTCGTCCCCAAACCAAAAGGGGAGATGTGCTAGATAGATTGTTGGAACAATTCTATCACCACACACCTTGCCTCTAGAGAGGCTATGGAAAAAACAATTAGCTTCCATTAGGAAATTTGAAAAGGTGATTATTGAGGAGCTCAAAGCTAATAACTAATAGTTTGAAATATTGCAATCCCAAGCATCTAAATTGAAACAAGACACCAAAAAATACACAAGAAATTAAAGTGGCTAAAGGAGTTGAGGATTGAACTCATCTTCATTGAATCAAAATGGGAACAAAAAAAATATTTCAAATCCCTCGGAAAAAAGCATGCAGTAGAAAGAAGGGAGGGGTAAAGGAGCTAAAATTTGAGCTCATATTCACCAAATCAAAATAGGGAAAATCCAAGTTTTCAAAGCCCTCATGGCCAAACATACAGTGGAAAGAATTCAAAGCATGGAAAAGCCACAAACAATACTAACATATCCCAACTGTCCATCAATCATTATAACCTAATTTACATGGGAAATCATCCCCAACCCTCACAAATCGGAAAGGGTAGCATCATAGTACCAAGTATTCACATAGCAAATTGGGATATGTTCCCTAAAAATATAGGAACTAATTCCTCCACCCACCTCAATTTTTTTAGGCCCTTACTACCAAGCATACTACAATATGAAGAATTCATGCTATTCAGAAAGCACACAGAAAAGTTAAAGACAAATTTGCAGGTGTTCAATGTTCATTGATCATTAAAAACTAAGTTACACAAGGATGCATCCCCAACCCTCAGATGTCCCATTACCAAGTGTGTGATTACAAATCAAGCCAAGTACATCTAGTCAACACTAACCAAACTCGTTTTCCTTAGGATATTACCATGCATGTGCCTCCCTATTTTCTAAATACACCCTCCCAACCTAGCACCAAATAGGTAAATCTCCCCTCAATGCTTTACCTTAACAGTCACGACATCAAAAGTTTTTACCTACAAAAACCAAGAGTGCCATGCTCGAAGCCCAAATGATGCCACCACTAAGCATAACAAGTACATCATGGCAACAGATCGTGACAGTTTTAGGAAACCCCGGTGCTAAATGATCAAATACATAACATGGGTAGGCCTCTTCCTTCAACACCCTCATGAGAATTTTTCCTATTTGTAATCAATGGCTAAGATTCAAAGTGCTACAAATCAACAATACACAAAAATATATCAAACATGTGGCCTTTTATCTAAGATAACTCACATCCAATTTTGCAGTGTGTACAAAATATTGATCAAGTTTCAAATACAACAAATAATAGTGTTTCTCTAGAAGTGTGATGATTAGAGAGTGGAAACAATACACTTAAGCTTTTCCTAATGAACAATAAACCCTTATGGAAAAACACCAAGCCTCTTTTCAAAAATCTCACAAGTAATTGGGAAAAAAAACGTCTTGTTTGGTAGTCCAAAGTTTGAGCAATAGAGCTGATTGAAAATAGCACTAAGTTAGTGCTATTGGAAAAATTAGCTAATTCCAAGTCAATATATCAGCAAAATAACTCATCGCACATATTCAAGAACTTGAAGTAGAGGTTAAGCAATCATTCAGGGATAAACAAACCTTATCCACAATGCTAAAAGCACAAGAAACTTCTCTTCATACCACCTAAGATTGTAACTAGATGCCTCTAAGCACTATGCACCCTTGAATGGACATGGATTTTAGAGATACTCCTATGGCCTTGATGGCATTATGCACAAATTTTTGACATCATAGGGGACTAAGAGCTCCCTCCTAAACTTTTCCAATTCCTTTTAAAATGAGAAGATCTAGTTACAACTCCATTTGCAACAATTGGATCAATACAAATTTGAAGATCAAACCGTGGCATCCACAATTTGATCGATAGAGTATGTCAGAGGGTTTATGGGGCTCAAAACCGGGGGCCAAAAGAATGTTAAGAAATTTTTTTCCAGCAGTACTACTAGATCTAAATGGATTTTAGATTTAATACATTCTGATGTATGTGGTCCCATGTCATCCCCCTCCCTGAGTGGCTTCTTATATTATGTATTGTTCATAGATTATTTTTCTAGGAAGTCATGGATTTATTTCATGAAGGCTAAAAGTGCAACTCTTTGAAACTTTAAAGAGTTTAAATCCCTAGTTGAAAATTTAAAAGAAAATCACATCCGTGCATTAAGGTATGGTAATGGAGGTGAATTTGATTCACATGCATTTAATGAGATATGTAGTGATGTAGGAATATGTAGACAGTTAACAGTACCATACAAACCCTCAACAAAATGGCATTGTTGAAAGGAAGAATAGAACCATATGAGATATTTCTACCTCATTATAGGAAGAAGCTACCCGTACAGTTGTGTACATCCATAATAGAATCCTGCATGCCATTCTAGATGAGAAGACACCTAAAGAAGTGTTTACTGGTGAGAAGTCAGACATCTCACACTTGAGGATCTTCGGGAGCCCAGTATACATTCATGTACTGATAGAAAAGATAACGAAGATGGGGCCTTCTGGAAAGAAATGCACCTTTGTGGGTTATAGCGAGTCATCCAAAGCATACCAAATATATCTACCTGGTGAGAGACACATTGAAGTCATTCGAGATGTTACCTTTCATGAGGAAGCTACTTTCAAAAGATCGAAAGAGATTCAATGTGATTCAGAGATGGAGGATCTCAAGTCTGATTCCCCCCCCTTTAGAGTTTGAGAGGGAGAAACCAAAAGATGCCTCGGATTCACTAGATCCTGAAGAACTAGTGGAATTGATTGAGAGGTCACTTGATGAACCTCCCGCTAAAAGAAGATCTACTTGGTGCCAAGATATCTTACAAGATGCAAAGAAGCATGGATCACCAGCAGGCTCATCCAGAGAGCACAAGCAACCTAGCAGATATTCAAGGTATATTGCACTTATGAGTCACATCCGTGATTTGCAACCATCCTCATATGAAGAAGTTGCAAAGAAGCAAGTTTGGAAAGATTCAATGATACAAGAGTACAAATCTATAATGAAGAATGATGTTTGGGAGGTTGTTCCCAAACCTAATGGGAAGTCCATTGTGACTTCCAGATGGATTTACAAGATAAATCATGATAAAGATGGTAGCATTGAGAAGTATAAAGCCAAATTCGTTGCCAGAGGTTTATCTCCAAAAGAAGGCATCAATTATGATGAGACCTTTGCCCCTGTTACAAGGTATACCATGATCCGAGAATTGATTGCACTTGCATATGTTCTAGGATGGAAACTTCACCAAATGGATGTGAAGACATACTTCCATAATGGTGAGGTTGAGGAAGAGGTTTATATTCAACATCCTGAAGGATTTTTGGTGCATGGGAAGGAGTCTCATGTTTTCAAGCTAAATAAATCTCTATATGGGATTAATCAATCCCCCAAGGATTGGTACTCTAGAATTGATAGCTACCTTCATAAACTGGGTTTCTGTAAGAGTAAAGTTGATTCAAATTTGTACTTCAAAGTAGTGAAGAACCAAACATTTATATTGGTTCTGTATGTTGATGATTTGTTTCTCAATTGAGAGGAACATCTAATTTCTTGGTGCAAGAGGGAGCTCACCTCAGAGTTCGAGATGAAAGACTTAGATATGATGCACTAATTTCCTGGCCTTGATATTTGGAAAATAAAAGATGAAAAAATTCTATCTCAAGGGAAGTACAATTTGGATATATTCTGCAGGTTTGGCATGATGGATTGCAAATATATGACTACACCGATGGTCTCCAATTTCAGTAAACTTCATGAGTCGGGATATGGATTAGATCCATTAGATCCCACTTTGTATAGACAACTTATAGGCTCGATAATGTACTTGATACATTCAAGGCCTGATGTATGTTATGTCGTGAGCATTCTGAGTCAATTTACGTCTAATCCGAGACACATACACTGGATAGATGTTAAGCATGTGCTTAGGTACCTTCACGGTACAATTTCATATGGAATCAGATATTCCTCCAGTGGAGGAGGCATCTTACTTGGTTATATAGACTCAGAATGGGGAGGAATCATTGTGTACCATAAGAATACATTTGGATACTGTTATAGCCTAGGATCAGCTACGATATCTTGATCTAGCAGGAAGCAGGGCTTCCCCAGAGAACTACAGAAGCATAATACATAGCTGCTAGTGTTTCCTGTTGAGAAGCAGTGTGAATTAGAAAGCTACTTGCAGGGTTGTTCAGTGAAAAGCTTGAGCCTACAGTTATTGCGTGTGACAATCAAAGTTTCATCAAGCTTTATGAAAACCCAGTGTTTCATGAGAATTCGAAGCACAGTGAAATGAAGTATCACTTCATCTAAGACATGGTCCAGAAAGGTACAATGAAACTTCAGTACATTGCTACTGATGAGCAGATTGCAAATGTTAACAAAGCCTCTGTCAGTGACAAAGTTCAAGTACTTCTGAGACAATATTGGTATGGCAGACAATTCCTCCCTCGTTGAGAGGGCGTGTTAAATGTACATCATCAGGAGGAATTCTCCAAACCAATCTTGTGCAACCAAGATTGATCCTCCCATATAGAGATGACCACTTTGATTTCCTTCCATGTAAAGGTTATTCCTCCCATATAGAGTTAATTGATCAAAGTAATGATTTTGTAAGGTCTTGCTGGACAAGGCTCCGGACTTGTGTGTCAAGTCACAATTCTCATGTGAACCTTCCATATAAAGGTATCCATGGGATGGACCTATCGTATAGAGGTGATCACATATTTTTCTTCGCTTGAAATGATCTTCTTTTGCGATCAGTTTTGCATCTTTGATACGAATGTGATGTTTAGATAGGTGGCCATTTTCAGCCAAAGCATATTTTTTATGACAATCATACACTAAGTCCTATGTTCCTTAAGTCTCACTTGAAACGAATGACATGTCTCTCCAATGTAGGATTTACCACAATTTAGGACATGTCATTGAATTTAAGAAATCTTGTGATATTATATAAATAATAAATAAGAACAATTTTTAAAGATTTGCATAATGAATCTTCTAAGGTTGAGATGGCGGAATGAAGAGAACCATGGATTCACTATTGAATGAAAGGAGACTAGATGCTATATGCATCATCAATTTGGTGTCTCACTAGGACGTCGTGATCACTAACACTAAATTGATCTATATATATTTAGACCCCCTTGTAAAAAATTGCAATATTTTTCCGTTTTCAGGATATGACACATGAGGGGTCTTTGAATCCAATATCTACAGTGTTACAATGAACTTAGACCATGAAATTTGTTTTTGGGGTTCATAATCCATCTATACGTCCATAGGTCAAGGTGGTGTCTTTGCATGTTAAATTGACATGTTCAATGTGTGCAAGAAAATTATGAGAATCCTAGAGTATGGTGCTTGGTGAAAAGGCCATGGATCCCATTGATTGTTCTTGTTGAACTATTTACAATCTTGTCTTAATTTTACCGCGTGCTACCTTGTTGATTCATTGTATTTGCCCCATTGGTCACTTTGGTCACCACATTACCATTGTTCTTGGTATTTTCCTTGCTATAGGTATGTTTGAAGGGCCATGTAAGGATGGAATAGTTGAACCTAACATAGGAGGAAGATGTATCACAAATATTGAAATGGACACCATGTCCTTCTTGTAATCCAGCAATTCCATATGCAAAGGCTTATATGATGGCTTGGGGCCCACACATAACCCATGAGTCCTAAAGGAAAATTTTATGGCTTCAAACTCTATATTTTGGCCTTAGACTATCTCTAAAGTCATGATAATGTCCAATATATTCCTCAATGTGCCGAAATCAAAATGTTCATCATACCATGATCACATGACAAAGGTTCCCTTTGTAGAACCTCTTCGATGTCTAAGGGACACAAGGATGTCTCATAGGCCCTATAGACAAATATTATGGTAAATACCCTATATTTTGGCATTGAACCACATCACGAGCACTAAGAACCATGTATATCCCACTTCCAGGCCAAAGATTCCCTATGGAGGGTCAATATGGTGGTTTGGGATCACATATATGGAATTGATAAAATGGTTGGGTTGAGTGCCTGCTACACCCAAAGGTCCCAACACTAACCTGCAAAGACAATCACATGCTAGAGTGGGGTCCTATTGCACCCCTTGGAAACTCCAAGTTTCCACACAAAAAGCCATCAACTCATTGTTTCATGACCTAGGGTTTGAGATTTTGGGCTTGCATTAGGATTTAATTTACCCTACTCTTTCTACATGAAGAATATGGATGATTTTTTTTGTACTTATTAATGACAATATGGAATTATGATGATGGTATGATAGTGACAGTGTGACAGTGACATTGTGTGATAGTGACAGTGATAGGAAGTGACAGGGACAGTGACATGTAGTGATTGTGACAGGTTTATATTCTCTCATATATATTTATATCCAGGGGGTTGGAGCCTCAGATTCCAGTTGGATATGGATTAATATATAGGGAGTTGCAACTCCCTTCAAGTTGGAGCCTGAAATTTAGGGGTAGGACTCTCCTTCAAGCTTAGCTTGTAAACATTGAAACTTTGAAGATAGGTTTTTTTGGTTTTTGTCCCCACTGGGTTTCCACGTAAAATCCTTGTGTTCTAATCATTGTTTACTTTATGTTTATGGTATATTTATACATGAATGATAAGTAATGATGATTAATGTTGCTAACATAATTTAAAGTGAAGGTTAAATTCATTAAAAATTGTCCAATACCGATTCACCCTCCCTCTCAATATTGGTGATATTTCCAACATAAACCAATATTACTATATATATATATTAGTGCCCCCTATAACCCCAAAAACATGATGCAACTACCACAATAAAAAATGACATATATAAACAGTCTCTAAAACAAAGCTTTTGGAGATGACTTTTAAAAACACTATCAACTCCAAAAGTTCAATTTTCATTACTTTTAAGGGGGTTTTCAAAACACCGCCTTGAAAATATCTAGGGGTACTGTTTCTAAAACCCCCCTAAAAGTCATGATAATTTGACTTATGGTGGATGTATTTAACAAACCACATCCAAAATTTAAATTCTCATGACTTGTAATGTACCAACAAGAGCTGATGATACACAAACTCAATCTCCTACAAGACTTAGTGAAAAACAATGGACTTTGGTGACTATTTTAGCTGTAGGAGGGCCAAATCAAGTTATTGTGGAGGGGATGAGGTATATACAAGCTGATAGAACCTTTTCACAAATTAATGGTACCATTAATTTTTTGAACCTCGGCCAGGCTGAAGTCTACTCCAATGCTCTTGGGCACCCCAACATATGCAAACTAATACATCAACTAAACATGGACTATGGAAAACTAATGAAGGATTTTGAATTAGGGAGGATAAATAACACAAAATATCAGTCAATAGACATCCTAGGTTCACTCCATAAATTTTAGGAAGGTTCTTAGGAAGTCTCACAAACATACAAGAAAATTTGTCTTCTTAGATTGCACAACTAGTCCAAATTCAAGACCTTCAAAATGGTCAGGAAGGCTCACGAATTTATGATATTAATCTTGGGTTGGGTCATTTAACATATTAAGTAACGTCATAAGCAGAAAGAACTTCATTTGGACCAATACTCATTCATTTACCAAACAGATTCTGGGAAGTAGCTCTTTTTTATTGAAATCTAGACTAGGTGCAAGAAGAGGTATTGGAATCATATTTTTATTCAGTATAAAATCAGAATTGAAATCAGAGGTTCATTATTACATACATATCAGACATCGGTAGTTGATTCATACATCATAAATTTATCAAGAATGAGATACAACCAGGAGAAACTCTTTCATCAGAAAAACCAAGAAATTACTCATAGATCTGCATGGAGAGCTATCAAATATCTGCTACATGATCGTACTCCTCTGGTTCATACTTCAAGACCTGCAATAAAATCAATTATATTGGCTTAATACCATCATCCTCTCATAGGAAGCAGGGGCACATCTCCCAGCTTGGACTAGGGGCACATCTCACAAGTCTCTGAGGAACAATTGCACTCACTCCAATTCTCAAATTGTCCAAAGATATGAAGGTGGTGCGCTCTACTTATTTTATATATGGAGGAATACTTGTATAGAAAGTATCCTAGGTTAATGCGCCCTCATGGATGGATAAGGAAATATGGCTTTATTCCTTTTTTCCTTCTCTGCTTAGCTTTCTGCTTTTACCTTTTATGCTTTAGCTTTTATATCACGCTTTTTCTTTTTACTGCTTTTTCTTGCTTTTCTGCCTTATCCTCGTTTTCTGCCTTGTCCTGCTTTTCTAATTTTGTCATTTTTATGCTTTTGTGTTGCTTTCTACTTTATCCTGCTTTTCCTGAGTTTTTGTTTCCTTTCTGCTTTTTACCATCTTTCTTTCCTTTTTCTTGATTTTTTAGCTTTGGATGCTTTCTCCTAACTTCTCTTGCAAGTCATCTCCTTGGTCAACCTTATCCACTAAGGTGCACTTGTGGAGCATTATCCTCTTTTATTCAAAAATAAAAATACTTATTTGATGAAAAATAATTATTCTCAAGTGCATAACAAACTTTAGGAAAATCAATTCACACTTCCTAATTAATTAAATGCTTGAACTTTCAAAATTAACCCCAAGTAAATGAAGTTGTCTCCTCAACCCAAGGGATTGGTTGGGTTAGGAACTCAATACAGTAATCACTATTGAGGGTACATGACAATCCTCTGTAATGTCCCCATTCAAATAATTGCATAGTAAGACAATCCCATCAATCGTACTAGTTTCCTAGGTTGGATGGGCACATGTGGAATTGTAATAAGGAAGCTAATAAATGATATTTAGACATTAGAAGGGTTCAAGTATTTAATAAATATGGTGAATAAATAAATTCAAGAAAAATTATAGGTGGCATGTGGTTTTGAAGACATATGGAGGGTGTGGGACCCACACTAGCTTGATTTTTCAATGACACATGGCATCTCTCTCTTGCCAATTCGAATTAATGGGAAGGTGAACACTCTTGGGTGAGTAGGTAAGTCATAACACATGGCATTGAGCATCTTAAGTCGAAGTGGGATGGATTGGTAACCTCCATGGAAGATAAAGAGTCAAATTGGAAGTTTGTGGACACTTGGGCTAGATTCCCTAGCCCCTATGACACCAATGATGGAGAATCTATGACAACTATGACAAATTGAAGACCTGACCTCTGACATCTGACCATTATGACATGTCATCCCCAAAAATAGGCTCAAGGAAGGCCCTCATGGGAGTGGAATAAGCCAAAGAGACTCAAATTCGAATTTGGGAGAAAATGGAAGGTTGGAACTAGGAGACAAGTGGCAAATGTGGAATATTTCCTAAGTGGAAATCTCTTGAATCTATTGAGAGGATTTCGAACCATAGAAGGATAATGTTGGTTATAAAATGTAGAAATCAAGTATGAGAATGGATTTTGATGATTTGAGAAAAATTGCATTTGTGAAGAGAGAGCTAGTGGATGACTAGTTTCTTGCCTTAGACAATTTCGAGGGTGAAAGATTCCCATCCAAGTTGGTGTTTGGAGAGGCCACTCAGGTATTTCATGGTGCTTTAATGGAGTTTGTATTTGCAGTTAGAAGCTACAGGAAGTTTCATGGTTTGGTTTAGTGCATCACTTTCTCTCCACCGTTTCCAGTTTTGAAGGTATATTCATGCTCCTTGAGGGAGGGTGTTTTTGGTGAGCTCTTGTGCTTCTTGGGAGAGCTTCTCATTATGTATTTCTGATTGTAATAGCTTCATATCCTCTGTTATTAATATTCAGAAATTCTCAGGTCAAAATACCCACTGGTTGTATGCAAAAATATTGATTAATGAGCAAACAATGTCCATTTCCCCAATGCATTGATGTATGACACTCTAATGTTGATTATTTCGAATGGATGGATGATTCTCTGATATATTTGTGATCAATATACTGCCATGGATTTCTCATACAAGTTTCATGTACTGTACTTTAGCATTTGAAGCATTTTTACTCAGTTTAGTTGTATTGGGAGGTGAAATAGTGCCATTTCCCCAAGGGTCGAATTGAGGATTTTTGCAGTTGAATGGGAGAGGGTGAGAACAGTTGTAATAATCCATTAATGGTGCATATGAAACCTTAATAACATACTTAACATAATACATACCTCTTTTCATAAATTCGAGGGAGTTTAGAGGCATTTGGCAGGCCCTTTTCAGTGTTACCCCCGGGGGGATTTGATACACAAATTACTAGTCAAAATTGCATATATTGGTGAGAATATAAATCAATTTTTCAGAAGTCTTTGGAGGACCATAAAACATATCTAAACCTAATATTCAAGTATAAATATCATTCATACACTCATACAGAAGATTTGGGAGCATTTGGATTGATTTGGAGGTCAAAACAGTAAAACTAGTCAAAGGTCGAAATTGGTAAAAAAGTGGAAAATTAGGCATTTTCTTAAAATTTCAAAAAAGGGATATTACAAGTGGTATCAAAGCATGGTATTGGAACCTTATGGTATTAACAAGAAGCCAAACAAATAAATCACCACCCTTTGAATCAGTAGTTGAAGAAGTTTTGGTTGAAGAAGAGATAGTAGCAGAAAAAAGAGTTTTTTTCTAAAACAATGGGTAGAGAGGAGGAGGAAAAATTAAGACATAAGGAGGAATTTATTGAATCCTTAAACCATGTTTTGAAGGAATTACCATGGTTATGCTAGAGATGAATAAACAAATGATGAAAAGTTTCGAATTGTTGGGTAGTCAACTTTCAGGCAAAGGGATGATAGGAGATAACAGTGGTTCACATTCAGGGGAAAAGATAAAAGGGAGTGAGCATATTTTTTCAAGCACGGGACAACATAATAAACCTAATGAATTCCAAAGCACACAAAGGCATATTGCACTTAAATTTCTCACACCCAAAGAAGAGCCCAATATTGAGGTGGATTATAAGAAACTAGTAAATGATTGGAATGATTTGAATGAAGAGTGTAAAAGAGGTGTACCACTCAATGACTACATTGATGCTATACAAAAAATTAAAAGGAGGGAAGACAATAGGAGTCCATTCCAAAACAAAGAATTAAATAGTGCTATTGGAAAAATGGAACTTCCTACTTTTGATGGTTCTTCTCAAAATTCTACTAACACTTTGGTGCAAAAATTGGATGTATATTTTCAGCTGAATCCTATGTTGGAAGAGGATGCATTAAAAATGGCCATTTTGCATTTGGAAGGAGATGCTAGTGAATGGTGGTTTCATGGGCTGAAAAACTTGGGTCATAATCAGGTTAAAACATATGGAGAATTTGTTGACAGAGTACTAGAACGATTTGAACAAAAAGATTCAGAATTGCCTTTCAAAGGACTAGCTCAATTGAAGCAAATTGGGTCCCCTACTGAATATATGTTGGACTTTAAAAAATTATCAGTCAAGGTGGTTGATGTATCTATGGGAAGATTAGTATTGCTGTTCACTAAAGGTTTGGATGAACCCTTAAGAGGTTTTGTCAAACCCCACAAGCCAACTACATTAAAAGATGCAATGAGCTTGACTAGGGATCTCCAAAATGTGCTTCCTAGAACGAAATTTCCTCCCAAGCCTAGCTACAAATTTGAAAAGAAACCTTGGTAAAGGGATGGATATGATAAGAAACCTTGGCAAAGAGAGTCATTTGAAAGGAATAAAAAAGAAGGACTAAACAGGGAGGAACTTAGAAAAAATAAATTGTGCTTCACATGCTTCCAACCATGGACACCGGGGCACAAATGTACTAAAGGAAAGGTTCAATACATAGAAGTATTTTCTGATAATGAGGGGTATGATAGGGGAATGGATGAAGATGGACATATTTCAGATCACGAAGAGGCTTATGAGACAGCAGTAGAAGAGGAAAGACAAGAAGAAAATCATCCTTCACCGGACAAAGCAAGAATGGCAGTACTTTCAGCAGTACCTCGCTATCATACTATCCGATGCAAAGGTGTGGTACAAGGACAAAGAACTTCAGTTTTGGTATATGGAGGAGCCACCCATAACTTCATTGATGCAAAGATGGTGGAGAAAAGAAAGATACCTATTGAACCATTTGATGGCTTCACAGTTGTCATTCCCGGTCACAACACAGTGCAATGCAAAACATGGGTTCCAAAGCTGCAAGTCACCGTAGGTAACTATTCTTTTGTTGATAATTTTTATGTGGTTGATGTTGCTGATACTAATGTGGTTTTGGGAGTGCAATGGCTATATTCAATAGGAGAGCACACAGTAAATTATCAAATTCCCAAAATGAAATTCCAAGATTCAAAAGGAGTACAAAGAGTTGTGAGAGGGCAACACACGTATCCAAATCAAGTAGTGACTTGCAATAGTATGAGATCTATATTGAGGCATGGGGTTATAGAATGGACTATTGAATGTCATATTACATCTCCCAAGCCAAATATAAAGATTGTTGAACACCCAAAGGAGAAAAAGAGACTTTTGCAAAAATATGAAAAGGTTTTTAGAGACCTTCCACATGGTAGACCACCAGATAGGGGGGTTGAGCACAATATTATTTTGGAGGAGGGTACTTCACCCATTCAAATACCACCTTATAGACATCCTAAAAAGTTCAGAGATGAGATTGAAAAATCCATCCAATAACTCCTAGAGTTGGGACTCATTAGACCAAGCTCTAGCCCTTATGCTTCTTCAATAGTGCAGGTGAAGAAAAAAAATGGAACATTGAGAATGTGCATAGATTTTAGAGCCTTGAACAAAAAGACTATCAAGAATAGGCATCCTATTCCTAGGATTGATGAGCTCATGTATGAGATACATGGGGCCAAATACTTCTCAAAAATTGACCTTAGATTAGGGTATCACCAAATTCGAATGAAAGATGAAGATGTGCAAAAGACCATTTTTTGATGTCATTTTGGCCACTTTGAATTTCTTGTCATGCCTTTTGGGTTAACTAATGCTCCAGCCACATTTCAAGCATGTATGAATAGGATCTTTTGCAAGCAATTAAGAAGGTTTGTTTTGGTTTTCTTTGATGACATTCTCATTTACAGTAAAACATGGGAAGAGCATTTGCAGCAGTTAGAGATTGTGCTGAAAATTTTGCAAGAAGAGTCCTTATTTGCCAAGTTATCAAAATGTGAATTTGGGATGAAAGAACTACTGTATCTTGGGCACATTATTGGGCAGGAAGGAGTGAAGGTACACATGAAAAAAATCAGTGCTATCTTGGAATGGCCATCACCAAAAAATATTACTGAATTGAGAGGCTTTATTGGCATATGCACCTACTACAGAAAATTTGTGAAAGGGTTCTCCAAGTTGACTTCTCCACTCACTGAATTGACTAAGAAGGATGCTTTCAAGTGGGATGAAGAGGCTGAAAATTCCTTCCAAAAAATGAAAGAGGTAATGAGTAGTTGTCCCATACTTGCACTTCCTGATTTTACTAAACCTTTTGTTGTGGAATGTGATGCTTCAGGTGGAGGAATAGGGGCTGTCCTAAAGCAAGGCCAACACCCCATAGCCTTTGAGAGCAGAAAGTTGCAGCCTCATGAAAAAAATTACTCCATCTATGATAAATAAATTCTGGCCATTATGCATGCATTGGCCAAAATCAGACAATACTTGGTGGGCAACAAGTTTGTGGTGAAAACTGAGCACAATAGTCTAAGACACTTTCTCACCCAAAAAGATCTAAATGAAAGGCAACAAAAGTGGGTAAGCAAGATTCAAGCTTATGATTTTGATATTGAATATGTCAAAGGAAAGAATAATATAGTAGCAGATGCTTTGTCAAGAAGACCTTCTTTTTCTCTCATGGACATTGCCAAGGATTGAAAAAACATGCTACTAGTTGAATATGCTAAAGACAAATTTGCTTGTGATGTGTTGGATGGAATCAAAGGGGATGATAACTACAATATTTTCAATGGGATGATATATTATAAGGGAAGAATTTATTTAGTTCATAACTCCAAGCTCAAGTACCGAATTTTGCAAGAAGCACATGATTCCCCGCTAGCGGGCCATCCGGGGATCTTCAAAACTTATAGACAGTTGAGGAAAAGATTTTTTTGGAAGGGGCTGAAGGAAGATGTTCAGAAGTATGTGAATGAATGTAAAGTATGTCAACAAAAAAAATCAGAACTTGCATGTCCAGCCGGCCTATTACAACCCTTACCCATTCCGGAGCAAAAATGGGATAGTATCTCCATGGATTTCATCACTGAGTTGCCTAAATCTTTGGGTAAGGATTGCATCTATGTGGTAGTTGATAGTTTCACAAAATTTGCTCATTTCTTTGCTATTACATCATCTTTTAGTGCTGCACAAGTGACTGATATTTTTTTCAAAGAAATCTTCAGATTGCATGGGCTCCCCAAGAGCATTGTCAATGATAGAGATAGTAGATTCATGGGTGCTTTTTGGCAAGAACATTTTAGATTGGTAGGCACTCAATTGACTCCAAGTACCAGCTATCATCCACAAACCGATGGAAAAACAAAGAGGGTAAATCAATGGTTGGAAGGATACCTAAGAAACTATGTGGAAGAGCAGCAAAAAGCATGGGCAAAATGGTTACACTTGGGTGAGTTTTGCTACAACATCACTTATCATATGTCAATAGGAATGTCTCCTTTCAAAGCATTATATGGTTATGATGCACTTACATTTGCTGAAATTATATTTGGTGATAGTAGAGCCCCAAAGGATAAAGATTGGGTGGAAGAGAGCCAAGAAATTTTAAAGCTCTTGAAAGACAATTTGCAGGTTGCTCAAAATCAACAAAAACAATATGCTGATAGACATAGAGAAGAAAGAACCTTTCAAATCAATGATTCAGTACATTTAAGGTTGCAGCCATATAAACAAACATCTCTCAAAAAGAATGGAGCAGAAAAATTAAAACCAAGGTACTATGGGCCATACAAGGTAGTGCGGAAGGTTGGAGAAATAGCATATGAACTAGAACTTCCAGAAGGGAGTAAAATCCACAATTTATTTCATGTTTCCTGTCTCAAGAAATCCCTTGGTCAGCAAATCATCACTTCAGAAATACTTCCTCCTTTGGATGATGAAGGTCAGCTCACACTTGTTCCGGAAAATATTTTGAAGACACGGGAAAGAAGGTTGAGGAGTAGAACTATCAAAGAATATTTAGTGCAATGGAAGGACTTACCAAATGAAGATGCCACATGGGAAGAGGAGAATATTTTGCAGCATCCAAATTTGAAATTGCTTGAGGACAAGCAATCTTGGGCGGGGAGTACTGTAATGTCCCCATTCAAATAATTGCATAGTAAGACAATCCCATCAATCATACTAGTTTCCTAGGTTGGATGGGCACATGTGGAATTGTAATAAGGAAGCTAATAAATGATGTTTAGACATTAGAAGGATTCAAGTATTTAATAAATATGGTGAATAAATAAATTCAAGAAAAATTATAGGTGGCAAGTGGTTTTGGAGACATATGGAGGGTGTGGGACCCACACTAGCTTGATTTTTCAATGACACATGGCATCTCTCTCTTGTCAATTCGAATTCATGGGAAGGTGAAAACTCTTGGGAGAGTAGGTAAGTCATAACACATGGCATTGAGCATATTAGGTCGAAGTGGGATGGATTGGTAACCTCCATGGAAGATAAAGAGTCAAATTGGAAGTTTGTTGACACTTGGGCTAAATTCCCTAGCCCTTATGACACCAATGATGGAGAATCTATGAAAACTATGACAAATTGCAGACCTGACCTCTAACATCTAACCATTATGACATGTCAGCCCCAAAAATAGGCTCAAGGAAGGCGCTCATGGGAGTGGAATAAGCCAAAGAGACTCAAATTCGAATTTGGGAGAAGATGGAAGGTTGGAACTAGGAGACAAGTGGCAAATGTGGAATATTTCCTAAGTGGAAATATCTTGAAGCTATTGAGAGGATTTCGACTCATAGAAGGCTAATGTTGGTTATAAAATGTAGAAATCAAGTATGAGAATGGCTTTTGATGATTTGAGAAAAATTGCATTTGTGAAGAGAGAGCTAGTGGATGACTAGTTTCTTGCCTTAGACAATTTCGAGGGTGAAAGATTCCCATCCAAGTTGGTGTTTGGAGAGGCCACTCAGGAATTTCATGATACTTTAATGGAGTTTGTATTTGTAGGTAGCAGCTACAGGAAGTTTCATGGTTTGGTTTAGTGCAGCACTTTCTCTCCACCGTTGCCATTTTTGAAGGCATATTCATGCTCCTTGAGGGAGGGCATTTTTGGTGAGCTCTTGTGCTTCTTGGGAGAGATTCTCATTATATATTTCTGATTGTAATAGATTGATATCCTCTGTTATTAATATTCATAAATTATCAGGTCGAAATACCCATTGGTTGTATGCAAAAATATTGATTAATGAGCAAACAATGTCCATTTCCCCAATGCATTGATGTATGACACTCTAATGTTGATTATTTCGAATGGATGGATGATTCTCTGATATATTTGTGATCAATATACTTCCATGGATGTCTTCTACAAGTTTCGTGTACTGTACTTGAGCATTTGAATCATTTTTACTCAGTTTAGTTGTATTGGGAGGTGAAATAGTGCCATTTCCCCAAGGGTCGAATTGGGGATTTTTGCAGTTGAATGGGAGAGGATGAGAACAGTTGTAATAATCCATTAATGGTGCATATGAAACCTTAATAACATAATTAACACATTACATATCTCTTTTCATAAATTCGAGGGAGTTTAGAGGCATTTGGGAGGCCCTTTTCAGTGTTACCCCCGGGGAGATTTGATGCACAAATTACTAGTCAAAATTGCATATATTGGTCAGAATATAAATCAATTTTTCAGAAGTCTTTGGAGGACCATAAAACATCTTTGAACCTAATATTCAAGTCTAAATATAATTCATACACTCATACAAAATATTTGGGAGCATTTGGGTTGATTTGGAGGTCAAAACAGTAAAACTAGTCAAAGGTCGAAATTGGTAAAAAAGTGGAAAATTGGGCATTTTCTTAAAATTTTAAAAAAGGTATATTACATCCTCCCCTCCCAATATTGCTTGTCCTCAAGCAATTTCAAACTGGGATGTTACAAGATCTGTTCTCCTTCCCAAGTAGCATCCTCACTAGGCGGTACTTCCCATTACACCAAGAATTCTTTAATGATTTTGCTCATATTTTATCGGACATCCAAAATATTTCCAGGAACTAGCAACAAATTTCCTTCATCATCAAGGGGAGGAAATTCTATTGAGACCTCACCTTGCTTTCCTATTTCCTTCTTCCGAACAAGACACATGGAAAACGTTGTGAATCCTACTACCTGGAGGCAATTCTAGCTCATAAGACACTTCCCCGATCTTCCTTAGGACTTCATAGGGACCATAAAACCTTGGCTGCAACTTCTCAACACCATTATACTTCAATGAGGACTGTCTATAGGGATGCAACCTCAAATATACCAAATCTCCTTGTAACATACCCTTTTTGCTAAAAAAACATTTTATGCTAAAAACATTATGTTAACTTTTATTGTAAAGTTTTATATTGGACAAGTGTCCAAAGATGACTGTAATTGCACAATATTTTATTATTTAATAAATTAAATAGGAGATAAACACCTAAGGGGACTGTTGAAAGAGAGTTTACTGACCCACTAGGTGGAATGGAATCTGGGGTAGAAGGCAATGGATAAGTGGCAGCATCATGATGCAACTAACTAGCTGTTGGTATGGGACAAATCCCTTGAAATGTGGTCATAATGCCCTGGAAGGTGGTTCTGGAGCTTGAGGCTCATTTATTCAAAACTGACCACTAAAGACCTAGGCAGTCTATATAAGAGCCATCGAATTATGAACCGAGGTTCATCACTTTTCCTTATGAGGAAATTTACCTTGGGGTTTTGCTATGCTTTCACCCAGGAGATTCGATGAGGGGATATGCTAAGTTTTTAATCATGGTGTAAGTCTTCCTATTTACTGTTGAGTGCAGAAGTTATATTGCTAAGTGCAGAAGGCATATTTTAGTGCAGAAGTTATATTGCTTAGTGCAGAAGTCATATTTGAGTGCAGAAGTTAAATCACTGAGTGCCTTGCTTCTACACAGATTCCATCTACTTAGTGGTTCAGTAAGCAAGCTCGGGGGTCCAAAGGAAGCAAGTAGTTTTGGATGCTTCTTCTGGAAAAGGTTGGGAGGAACAGGCCTCCTTGGGTGTTTGTCGGCCCTATCTTCATTTACAGGTTCTACTTGTCTTTTCTAATTCTAAGTAGTTTAAATTTCTATTTGCAATTATTAGTTTACTGTTGTTAAGGGTATTATCAAACAAATATAAATATTTCAGTTTCTGATCTAATTTAGGATTCTGCATAGAAATGATTATGCAAGATGAACTGAATAAAATATTTCTCTGTATTTTTTCCCATGCTAATGGATCTGCATCGTACTCTAGTACATAGAAGAAATTAAGATAGATAATTTGATAGGCAGATTGCCAGATGAATGAGAGGACTAATATTGTTGTAAATTCCTAGCTTTTCCTACCATTAATATTCTGTATATAATTCAATGTTTTTCCCTTATCATTCCTTTATCAGTTAAATGTTTCAGGTTCACTGTATTTATTTCACCAGTCTATATTGAAAATAACAGCTACAAAAACATTTATTTCCTAAGTACACAGTACTGTTTTTCCTTACTATTAACAAGTATTTTTAACATGACAACAAATAGTCTTCATATCTAAGTATAAAATTTATCTTTCTGTTATACAGTAGTTAGGAAATCATAGCAGTTGCCAAGTTAATAGCATCATCAAGCATTATATTACTTTTTCTTTTCAAATAATGCATAACTGTTTAAGTACTAATCTATATACATAGTTTTCATATTTGTTAAACTATTTATTCATTTAAAACAAAGAATCATTATATTATATGCAAACAGAGTATCATTTACAAACCTAAGATTTATGACAGGTTTGTACCCTTCACTTATCAAACCCTAGATTTATTATCTTTAAGAGATTAGTTAAGTTTTCATTTAGAATAAAGGGTTGATCATGATTTATTCCATAACTGAAAGTAGAACATCACATTATGGCTCACAGCCTTCACAAAAATCAACAGAAAAGAATAACAAAGAGAATCCCACGACTCTATATACTTAGACATAAAAACAATTATCATTTACATTCTTAAAGACTGGAATCAAGGCAGTATCATGAGTCTACATTATCACTTTCAATTGAAAAACTATTACACAGTAAACCCTACGATTAGCCACTGTAGATATCAACCCTACAAATCTAAACATTTAAATGCCATAACAGTTGAACAATCCCAAGAACCCACTTAAGGGTTTAAACATTTTAATACAGATCCAAACCCTAAGCTATCGAGCTTTACTTAAGATACATAGTGGCAGAATGTTAAAAGCATCAAATGCATACAAACCAGAGCCCAACTCTTGACACAAAAACAAACACGAATAAGTGGGTAAACAAGTTATCGTATTATCATTTACACAGTAGATTGCAAACATTAAGCTTCGCCTCTTACACATAAAATAGCTTACAGTATTATCATTTATGAACACAGGATGAATGAAACATAAATCCTTCTTTTACCAAGAACAGTAGCAGGGTGAATCCTTCCTAGTATTTTCTTACGGATTTTACAATAGAAAAACAAGCACTACTGAAAACAACGACGAATGGGTCGAGGGTTTCATCCTCCCCAACTATCAAAACAAGCTCACAAGTATTTCGACGAAGGTCACCCTCGGAGCCACAGTAAACACAGAGTCTTGGTAAAGAACACGGTGAAGACCCAATAGTCATCTAACCGGAGTAATGAGTAACCACTGAAGCTTACCAGTCTTTTAGCAGTTGCCAGCTTCCAAACACTGAAACTAAGAAGCCATCGACGAAGGTACCTGCCATTCACAACACAGTAGAGGTCAAAACAAGTTTTACAAAGATATTTGCATGCAAAATAATAGTAACTAAACTCTCAAAATTTGAATGGAAGATACAGGGTTTCGAATCGAGATCTCTTACCTTTAAAAATTTCATCGAAGTTGAATGCCAAGACTGTGCATATTGGAACCATTCTCCACCATCGAATCCAAAGAAGTATGAAAAAAAAAATCTGGAAAACCATCACTGGACAGGCATGGAAAGCCGAGTGTTGAATTCAACTACCACCAAGAATTTAACACACACCTTGGAACTAAGATTACACACTACTATTGTAAAGCACCTCACTATCTCGGTTCTTAAACTACTAACAGGTCACGGTTTCGAATCGTGGGCACTCCACAAAATACAGTTATCAAAACCCTGAAGGCTCTCGGCCTGTCGACCTCTCCTCAGAGCCACAACGCCGAATGCCAAGGAAAACAATAACTCCACGAGTATAGTGGAGTTAGGGTTAGGACCCAAAGCCCAAAACCCTTGTTGGATCAACTGTGGAGATCACAAGAGGATTGTCATGTTAAACCAAGAATCAACCACATTAAAGCCACCATCATTACCATAGTCACCAAGGAGGATAGCTAGATCAAGCTCGAACCAGATCACTTACAGCTCGTCATAACATTCGAACCACCACCACTCAATCACGTGCCTAGTGCCACGAAGATGTCCACAAAGATATTTCACTGTCTCGGCAGTTGGAAGTATTAAATGTTAAAGAAGCCCAAGTGCCTACCAGCACGATACATTAATAGTGTTGGTATCACATATTTCTTACAATACATCGTGTCATTTGTAAAAATGTAACATTTGACTTGGTATTAACACCTTGTGGTAAGTCAAGGTGATGTCGAGTGCATAGTTAGGAATTCACAATGTTTTATAGGGGCACATAGATGCGCACACACATCACCATATAGTTAGTGTTCATAGGACCTTATATAGGGTTTTGCATATGCATATTTCATATAGTATAAAAATCAAATAAGAAATTGCATATAGTTCATAGGTTTATATTTGACTATGAATTGTCATAATTCATAAGTTAACAAACGACTATGATATGATTTTTCAATAATTCCTAGAATAGCATTTAATCAATTCATGCATAATTCCTAGGCTCTAGAATATATTAAAAGAATGGAATATTGATTATTGCATCACAATATGGATATGGGTTAATTCTCATACGTTGCATCAAATAGCAACTCATGATAACATTATACACAGAGTTAAACTTGGTTTATGAATAATACAACCGTTATACTTCTGTTTGGAAAAACTAGGCTAACTAAAGATCTCACCGATAGCACTTACGACATTATGCCTCGTAAATCATTAAGACTTGGGAGACACGAAAAGCTGTTAGAACTCTTCGGTCACATGTCGTAAACACAATACCTGTAAATCTGCGAAAAGGACGATTCAAATGCTTTAACACGAATGCTAAGTAAGCCTTGGGGCATCCGTAGGACCCCTTCATCATCAACCAGAAGAAACAATAGTTAACACATATAAACTTATATCTTTAGGACAGAAACAAAAGATTCGGAAAGTACAGTTAAGTAAGTTTAACATCAAAGTGAAATTATTAATTATCTAGTCGCAACATTTCACTTACGACTAACAATAGCATTTAGTACAGCAAGCCAACATTTTAACATTTATGATATTTCCGTACAGTTAGATTTAATATTAAAAGCTATATCTAAAAATTTTAAATTTTTGTAAATTTCGGGATGTTACATGTGGTATCAGAGAGTGAGTTCAAACTCTAGGCCTGAAATAGGCTCGCGCGCGCAAACAGAAAATAAAAAAATTAGAAAGTTTATGTTACTAACTTTTATTTTTAATTTTACTTTTGTACAGAATGATTTGATATTTATTTGCAGGTATGGACATACCGGACGAATCAGTAGAGGACAAATCTCCTCGTAATGAACATAATAACAATACTAATGAAGGAATATATGTTGAATTAAATAACCAATCATCAGAACTTCTTCGTACTGTAAAAGATTTAAAATCTAAGATAAGAACTGTTAAGGAAGAAAATGAACGCATTATGAAAGCACGGGAAGAGTTAAATCAAATTCTATTGGAGAAATACCATCACGAGGAAAGAGGAAGGAAATCAGAAGTAAATTATGATTCTGGTACAATGTCTCACAAACATAAGAGTAAGAAAGTTAAAAATGGTAAAAGAATTAGTTATTCTTCATCTGAATCTGATCAAAGTAATGATAAATCTGACTGTGACAGTAGTGACAGTGATTGTTGTTCCAAGAAGAGGAAGTATAAGCATCATGAACAAATTACTGGAGAATTTAAAAAGATTAAGCCACCAACATTCAATGGCGAAACTAAAAAGGGTGAGACAGCTGAAGCATGGCTGTCTAGAATGAAGAAGTACTTTAATATTTATGATTACTCTTCTCAGTTAAAAGCCAAGATGGCTATTTACAATCTGATAGGAAAGGCATATATCTGGTGGTAGGATCTTAAAAGAATTAAGAGCATAAAGGAAATGGACGTAACTTGGAATATGTTTAAAAGGTTATTTAAGAAAACGTTTTTGTTAGAACAGTACTATGAAGATAAATCAAAAGAGTTTTATCCTCTAAAATTGGGTACTATGAACATCAAGGAGTTGTGCAACAAGTTTCTTAGCTTGTTGAGGTATGTACCTTACATGGTCGAAGAGAATCCTAAGGTGAAAAGGTTTCTAAGTTGTCTACCTTTCAACATAAAAGACAGGATTGAGTATGATAACCCTTCCACTTTGGAAGAGGTTATGAGGAAAGCAAATTTCTGTTTTGACCAAAACAGAAAAAAGAAAGGGAATAACTGGTTGGAAAAGTAGTAAGTCTAATCAATTCGAGCATAAAAAGAAGAGCTTTAATCATAATTCTGAAAGTTTTAAGAAAAAATTTAATAAAAGAAATTTTCCAAGTAATAATAACTACAGAAATAATACACCACAGAATTTTACTGCTGCAAGAAATGTACCTAATAACAATAATAACACCAGGTATGCTGAACAGAAAGGACCTTTGAAGTGTTTTGATTGCGGTGGACCACATAAGAAAGCAGATTGCGCACACAACAAAAGGACAGTCAACAACATTCATAGCATACAAGTGGAGCCAACAGTAGGTGATGTGGCAAGAGAAATGCCAAGGATAAATGGAGCGCTAGAAAATCGAAAAGATGACCATCAAACATCCATGGTCGAAATCAAAGGTATGCTACAAAACTGATCTATTTCTGTTTTAATAGATCCAGGTGCAAGTTTGAGTTACATTTCACCTGAATTAGTGAAAAATTGCAACTTACGATCTTGAGTTGGCAGCCGTGATACATGCATTAAAAATGTGGCGCCATCACTTGATTGGAAGAAAATTCATACTAATGACAGATAATAAGGGTTTAAAGTTCAGACAAATCTTAACATGAGGCAATCTAGATGGCTAGCTTTCCTTAGCGAGTATGATTTCAAGATTCAACACATCAAGGGAAAGGAAAACAAAGTTGTTGATGCATTAAGAAGAAATACCAGATTGTGATTTATGGCAGCAATCAGCACCTTCAAGACAGATTTGGAAAATCAAATTGAAGAAGGAATTAAACAAGATGAAAATTATCAAAAATTGCTTGGTAAATATGCTGAAAACGTATCAGAAAATTTAATAACAGATTTCAGCATTGATAAAAAGGGGTTAATGACTTATAAAAACAGAGTTTATGTACCAAATATGTCAAAGGTTAACATGTTAGTTTTGGATGAAGTTCATAAGAGTCCTTATTCAGGACATCCAGGTTATCAGAAAATGATAACTATGTTAAGGAAGGATAATTTTTGGCCCAACATGAGAAATGAAGTGGTTGAATATATAGCTAGATGTTTTGAATGTCAGACCATTAAGGCTAAACATCAACATCCAGTTGGACTATTGCATCCATTTCCAATTCCATAATGGAAATGGGAGATTATAAGTATTGATTTTATTACAGGTTTGCCTAAAAACCAGAAACAGAATGACTCCATAATGGTGGTTGTGGACAAGTTAAGTAAGGCTGCTCATTTTATTCCTGTTAAAACCACATTTAAAGCTTCTAACATTGCAGATGTATTTATGAAGCAAATCTTTCGCTTGCACGGAATTCCAAAGGTAATTATTTCTGACCTGGACTCTAAATTCACTGGAAATTTTTGGACAACACTATTTAAAGGTTTAAATACTAAACTAAATTTCAGCACTTCTTTCCACCCACAAACTGATGGTCAAACAGAAAAGGTAAACCAGATTTTAGAAGACATGCTAAGAATGTATGTCAAAGATCAGCCATCTAAGTGGGAAGATTATCTACATTTAGTAGAATTTGCGTACAATAATCATTATCAAGTATCTGCTAAGTTAAGTCCATTTGAGATTTTGTATGGAAAAAAATGTTGTACTCTTATTTCTTGGGATAACCCTGTAGATAGATTAATGTTAGGACCAGATTTATTGAAAGAAATGGAGCTAACCGTGAAACAGGTTCAAGGTAACTTAAAAGTTGCTCAAGATCGGCAGAAACGTTATGCAGATTTGAAACGCACTGAAAGAGAATTTCAGATTGGAGACCATGTTTTTATAAAGGTAAAACCCAAGAAAAGTTCTTTGAAGCTTGGGATTTGTGCTAAAATAGCACCAAGGTACTGTGGGCCATTCGAAATCCTATCAAGGATTGGAGTTGTTGCATATCAATTGGCCTTGCCATCTAATTTAAAAATACACAATGTTTTTCACATTTCTATTTTAAAGAAGTATGTGCATGATGCTACTCATTTGTTGAATTTGAATGACATACAGGTGGAGCCCGAAGGAGATTTTCAGGTGGAACCGGACTGTATTCTCGATCGGAGGGAAATTATGCTTCGGAATCATACCATAGGGTAGGTAAAGGTGCAATGAAACCACCTTTATCCCTCATGAAGCTACCTGATAACTGGAAAGAAAAATGCGGCCAGCATACCCAGTTCTGTTTCAAGAAGGTTCGGATGATGAATAAGCAACATCAAGGACGATGTTGAGCTTAAGTGGGGGTGTTTGTAACATACCATTTTTGCTGAAAAATCATTTTATGCTCAAAACATTATGTTAACTTTTATTCTAAAGTTTTATATTGGACAAGTGTCCAAAGATGACTGTAATTGCATAATATTTTATTATTTAATAAATTAAATAGGAGACAAACACCTAAGGGGGTTGTTGAAAGAGAGTTTACTGACTCACTAGGTGGAATGGAATCTGGGGTAGAAGGAAATGGACAAGTGGTAGCATCATGATGCAACTAACTAGCTATTGGTATGGGACAACTCCCTTGAAATGTGTTCATAGTACCCTGGAAGGTGGGACTAGAGCTTGAGGCTCATTTATTCAAAACTGACCACTAAAGACCTAGGCAGTCTATATAAGAGCCATTGAATTATGAACTGAGGTTCATCACTTTTCCTGACGAGGAAATTTACCTTGGGGTTTTGCTGTGCTTGCACCCAAGAGATTCGATGAGGAGATATGTTGAGTTTTTTATCATGGTGTAAGTCTGCCTATTTACTGCTGAGTGCAGAAGTTATATTGTTGAGTGCAGAAGGCGTATTTGAGTGCAGAAGTTATATTGCTGAGTGCGGAAGTTATATTGCTAAGTGCAAAAGGCATATTTGAGTGCAGAAGTTAAATTACTGAGTGCCTTGCTTCTACACAGATTCCATCTACTTAGTGGTTCAATAAGCAAGCTCGGGGGTCCAAAGGAAGCAAGTAGTTTTGGCTGCTTCTTCTGGAAAAGGTTGGGAGGAACAAGCCTCCTTGGGTGTTTGTTGGCCCTATCTTCATTTACAGGTTCTACTTGTCTTTTCTAATTCTAAGTAGTTTAAATTTCTATCTGCAATTATTAGTTTACTGTTGTTAAGGGTATTATCAAACAAATATAAATATTTCAGTTTCTGATCTAATTTAGGATTCTGCATAGAAATGATTATGCAAGATGAAATGAATAAAATATTTCTCTGTATTTTTCTCCGTGCTAATGGATCTGCATCGTACTCTAGTACACAGAAGAAATTAAGATAGATAATTTGATAGGCAGATTGCCAGATGAATGAGAGGACTAATATTGTTGTAATTTCTTAGCTTTTCCTAACATTAATATTATGTATATAATTCAATGTTTTTCCCTTATCATTCCTTTATCAGTTAAATGTTTCAGGTTCACTGTATTTCTTTCACTGGTCTATATTGAAAATAACAGCTGCAAAATCATTTATTTCCTAAGTACACAGTACTATTTTTCCTTACTGTTAACAAGTATTTTTAACATGACAACAAACAGTCTTCATATCTAAGTATAAAATTTATCTTTCTGTTATACAATAGTTAGGAAATCATAACAGTTGACAAGTTAATAGCATCATCAAGCATTATATTACTTTTTCTTTTCAAATAATGCATAATTGTTTAAGTACTAATCTATATACATAGTTTTCATATATGTTAAACTATTTATTCATTTAAAACAAAGAATCATTATATTATATGCAAACAGTGTATCATTTACAAACCTAAGATTTATGACAAGTTCGTACCCTTCACTTATCAAATCCTAGATTTATTATCTTTAATAGATTAGTTAAGTTTTCATTTAGAATAAAGGGTTGATCACGATTTATTCCATAACTAAAAGTAGAACATCACATTATGGCTCACGGCCTTCACAAAAATCAACAAAAAAGAATAACAAAGAGAAGCCCACGACTCCATATACTTAGACACAAAAACGATTATCATTTACATTCTTAAAGACTGGAATCAAGGCAGTATCATGAGTCTACATTATCACTTTCAATTGAAAAACTATGACACAGTAAACCCTACGATTAGCCGCTGTAGATATCGACCCTATGAAACTAAACATTTAAATGCCATAACAGTTGAACAATCCCGAGAACCCACTTAAGGGTTTAAACATTTTAATACAGATCCAAACCCTAAGCTATCGAGCTTTACTTAAGATACATAGTGGAAAAACGTTAAAAGCATCAAATGCATACAAACCAGAGCCCAACTCTTGACACAAAAGCAAACACGAATAAGTGGGTAAACAAGTTATCGTATTATCATTTACACAATAGATTGCAAACATTAAGCTTCACCTCTTACACATAAAATAGCTTACAGTATTATCATTTACGAACACAGGGTGAATGAAACATAAATCCTTCTTTTACCAAGAATAGTAGCAGGGTGAATCCCTTCCTAGTATTTTCTTATGGATTTTACAATAGAAAAACAAGCACTACTGAAAACAACGACAAATGGGTCGAGGGTTTCATCCTCCCCAACTGTCAAAACAAGCTCACAAGTATTTCGACGAAGGTCACCCTCAGAGCCACAACAAACACAGAGTCTTGGCAAAGAACACAGTGAAGACCCAATAGTCATCTAACCGGAGTAACGAGTAACCACCAAAGCTTACCTGTCTTTTAGCATTTTCCAGCTTCCAAACACTTAAACTGAGAATCCATCGACAAAGGTACCTGCCATTCAAAACACAGTAGAGGTCAAAACAAGTTTTACAAAGATCTTTGCATGCGAAATAACAGTAACTGAACTCTCAAAATTTGAATGGAAGATACAAGGTTTCGAATCGAGATCTCTTACCTTTAAAAATTTCACCGAATTCGAACGCTAAGATTGTGCATATTGGAACCATTCTCCACCATCAAATCCAAAGAAGTATGAAAAACAACTTTGGAAAACCATCACTGGACAGGCATGGAAAGCCGAGTGTTGAATTCAACTACCACCAAGAATTTAACACACACCTTGGAACTAAGATTACACACTACTACTGTAAAACACCTCACTATCTCGGCTCTTAAACTACTAACAGGTCATGGTTTCGAACCGTGGGCACTCCACAAAATACAGTTATCAAAACCCTGAAGGCTCTCGGCCTGTCGACCTCTCCTCAGAGCCACAATGCCGAATGCCAAGGAAAACAATAACTCCGCGAGTATAGTGGAGTTAGGGTTAGGACCCAAAGCCCAAAATCCTTGTTGGATCAACTGTGGAGATCACAAGAGGATTGTCATGTAAAACCAAGCATCAACCACATTAATGCCACCATCATTACCATAGTCACCAAGGAGGACAGCTAGATCAATCTCGAACCAGATCACTTACAGCTCGTCACAACATTTGAACCACCACCACTCAATCATGTGCCTAGTGCCACGAAGATGTCCACGAAGATATTCCACTGTCTTGGCAGTTGGAAGTATTAAATGTCAAAGAAGCCCAAGTGCCTGCCAGCACGATACATTAATAGTGTTGGTATCACATATTTCTTACAATACATCATGTCATTTGTAAAAATGTAACATTTGACTTGGTATTAACACCTTGTGGTAAGTCAAGGTGATGTCGAATGCATAGTTAGGAATTCACAATGTTTTATAGGGGCACATAGATGCGCACACACATCACCATATAGTTAGTGTTCATAGGACCTTATATAGGGTTTTGCATATGCATATTTCATATAGTATAAAAATCAAATAAGAAATTGCATATAGTTCATAGGTTTATATTTGACTATGAATTGTCATAATTTATAAGTTAACAAACAACTATGATATGATTTTTCAATAATTCCTAGAATAGCATTTAATCAATTCATGCATATAATTCCTAGGCTCTAGAATATATTAAAAGAATGGCATATTGATTATTGCATCACAATATAGATATGGGTTAATTCTCATACGTTGCATCAAATAGCAACTCACGATAACATTATACATAGAGTTAAACTTGGTTTATGAATAATACAACTGTTATACTTCTGTTTGGCAAAACTAGGATAACTGAAGATCTCACCGATAGCACTTACGACATTATGCCTCTTAAATAATTAAGACTTGGGAGACACGGAAAACTATTAGAACTCTTTGGTCACATGGCGTAAACACAATACCTGTAAATCTGCGAAAAGGATGATTCAAATGCTTTAGCACGAATGCTAAGTAAGCCTCAGGGCATCCGTAGGATCCCTTCATCATCAACCAAAAGAAACAATAGTTAACACATATAAACTTATATCTTTAGGACATAAACAAAAGATTTGGAACGTATAGTTAAGTAAGTTTAACATCAAAGTGAAATTATTAATTATCTAGTCGCAACATTTCACTTACGACTAACAACAGCATTTAGTACAGCAAGCCAACGTTTAGACATTTATGATATTTCCGCACAGTTAGATTTAGTATTAAAAGCTATATCTAAAAATTTTAAATTTTTGTAAATTTCAGGATGTTACACTCCTACTTGGAAGGTTTGCTCCACTCTATGCTTGTCTGCAAGCACCTTTTGCCTATTTTGTGCTACCTGCAAGTTGTCTTTGAGGTTTTTGAGTATGTGTTGACTCTCTCGGAGCCAATCCTTTGCCTTCTATGTCTTACAATCACCAAATATCAGTTCATAAAAAGTGAGTGCATCATATCCATACAGGGCCTTGAATGGTGACATTCCAATTGAGAGATGAAAAGTAGTATTGTAACAAAATTCTCCTAGATGGATCCAAGTAGTCCATGACTTTTTCTAACCAGTAACATAGTTTCTTAAGTATCATTCCAGCCATTGGTTTACTCTTTCTGTTTAGCCATCATTCTGTGGGTGGTATCTTGTACTCAGGTCCAAACTTGTCCCCACTAGCTTGAACAATTCTTTCCAAAAATTGCTAGTGAACTTGTTATCTCTATCACTGATGATAGACTTGGGTATTCCATGAAGTTTGAAGACTTCTTTGATGAAACGTTCAGCCACTTGTTTGGCTTCAATATTAGTTGTGATAACAAATAAATGTGCATATTTATTCAATCTATCAACCACAACAAAATTATTGTCTTTACCTTGTCTTTTGGGAAGCTCCGTGATGAATTCCATCGATACACTTTCCCATTTTTTCTTAAGGATAGGAAGTGGTTGTAAGAGTCCATCCGGATGAGTATGTTCTTCTTTGTTTCTTTGACATGCGAAACATGATTTAACATACTCCATCACTTCCTTCTTCAATCCCTTCCAAGAGAACCTTTCCTTGCAATGAATATAAATGACATTAAATATAAGATAAATAACAATGTAGATAATCACACAAATAAATAGTTAATTAATAATTAGTTAGCAATAAATATTAAATATCATAGGTATAAGGACACAACCTTTCGTTATGTAAGCCCAGTTGTATTTAAGCAGGCCAAACCTATAATTCATATCATCCATTTATCAATCATTTTTATCATGTATACATCTATATTCAACTATGTGAAGTCGGATTCGCTTCTCAAAGTGAGCTTTGTCCAGATCACTTAACTCAAATCGAGCATCAACACAAATAAATAATAAAATACAATGATTGCAAATACAGCTTTGAGGACAAAGCTCCCTTTAAAGGGGGTGGCAATGCAATGAATATAAATGACATTAAATATATGATAAATAACAATGTAGATAATCACACAAATAAATAGTTAATTAATAATTAGTTAGCAATAGATATTAAATATCATAGGTATAAGGACACAACCTTTTGTTATGTAAGCCCAGTTGTATTTAAGCGGGCCAAACCTGTAATTCATATCATCCATTTATCAATCATTTTTATCATATATACATTTATATTCAACTATGTGAAGTCGGATTCGCTTCTCAACGGGACAACTGGATTCAGTTGTAGCATTCCTTCACTTTCTTATATGTATTCACAAACCCCGGTTGTCCTGCTGTTAGCACAGTTCTGTCGACAGGGGTTCACTTCGCAATGCCGTCAACAAAGATTGACTTGACACCCTTAAGCATCGGCCCAGAAAAGGTTTTACCCTTTCCAGCAACACCCGCAGAGCGAGTGAGGTCTCACGCGAGATGTCTAAGGGGGGCTACAAGAACCAAGTTTCCGCAGTTGGGAGAAGACATGCGTTGTTCCACTCTCAATCGACACAAGCTAGAGATTTGCATTCGCATTAAAACATCATACTATCTCCCTAATAATCCTTAATTGCATTATAATCTAATACTTAACGAATTAAACAAATCAACAAAGCATGCTTGAGGAATCTAAGATACATAACATATCTGCGAAAATATCTAATGTGATCTCAAGAAAACATCATACTGCGATGAACAGAAGATAGATATGCATATTACTCATAATACAGAACCAAACCCAGATAAATGCTCCATAGGTCGATCCAAAAGATAGAAACACGACAGATGCGAAGATATCATCTCATATTTCACAACTCAAGAAAATGCCCTTAGGCTTACAATCGCAGAAAAGGTTCTTCTCTTATGATCCTCCTATTGATTCTATTCTAAAGATTACAATATTATTTCTATTTATAGGCGCACTTGGCCGTTAAAAATGGTCCTAATGACCCATCGCTAAATAACTTAACTAATTACTTTCGCATATCTCGACTTTGCGACCGATCCTTTGTTCTTGTCTTTGACCCTTTCACCGCTTGGGGTTCCGCACTTATGTGCTCCGACCCCGTGCCAACAGGCCCCCAACACAAAATTGTGACTCTCCCTTGATCCACTTTAGTTGGAAACTCTTGGTGCATCCACTTGCTTCTTGAACTCATCGTAAGCTGTTATGATTTTATTGACAACTTCCTTTGTTGATGCCTTCAGAGTCGCACAATCTGTTACTTCCTGGTATGTTGGATGCTCACCATTCATCTGCTACGCTTTCTGCAAGTCTTCTTTGATCTTATGCATTCCATCCATTGCTTTAACTGCCAACTGATCAGATTTCGTATGCAATTCATCTAATTGCATGGTTCTTCTTTGTTGTCTTGTGCGGGATTTTCTTACCCAATGTTGTAGCTCCTTCAGCTCGGTTGATTTTTAAATCCTCGCAAGTAGGGGAATTGCCTTAATTGATCCCCTTAATGCCTCCAGTTTCACTTTTGCTTCTCTAAGCTACACGTTAAACTGTTGTAACTACTCCTCATGTATCAAACTTCCCCAAAATTGTGTGACATCTTCCACTATTGTTTGCACCAATTTTTCCAGTGTTGTGACATCTGTCGTAGCTTCTTCAATTGTGTTCTTTCCTTCTTCAATTTGGTTTGGCGGTGTGTCGGGCACTGTACTAGCTTGCAAATATTCATTTTATTTTCATAGGTCTGCAATGACCGCACCTAACCTGATTGCTTTTTCCTCTACTTCTATGTCCTTTTCAATGTCTGGTGCTTCTTCGCATGTGATGGAGATGGAATGCTCCAATATCCTTTTGTCTTCAATGGCCTCCATTGGATCCTTCATGCTTATTTATTTTTCCTCTTGGAGGTGTTGAATCTCCGCCTCGATGCTCCGCACTTATCGTTTATACTCAACCATTCGATCATGCACTGTTGTTTCTCGTTCGAGAATTTATTCACTTGCTGCGTGATGTGTTCTATGCAACATTACCATTGGTAGGATGTTTAAATCTTCAGTTATTAGGTCATGATGTCGTAGTGTGGCATCCAATTGCTCATCACCGGTAGTGATAGCATTGGGTAATATCTAGACTATGTTCAGCCTCGCATCGATTTCCACCTCAACTATATGTATTAAAGTACTTGGTCGCACTTCACTGTGTGGAATCTTTGTCTCGGTCACTGCATTCGTTAACATTTGTAATAGTTGCGATACTTAATGGAAAAACTCAGTCGCATGCTGAGTGAATTTCCCCCAGTTGTCTTACACTATTGTTGTTATTTTCTCCATGATTTCTTTAATTTGCTCATTGGGAAGGCCAACGTTAGTGCTCCCTTCGCCCCGCTCCATCATGTGCTTCGTTCTTGTCTCTTATTGTTCTACTTCTAATTCTGAATCTGTGGGGGTTTCCGATGAGGCCCCATCGTGAATTAATGTATGTGACCATTCTTCCATAGGGTCTTGTTGATGCCTCGAAGATCGCAGCATCAAGCAGAAAGGGATTCTCCCTGGTAGACTATCCCAATTAGATTGTCCACCGTTTGGTATGGGGAATCTGTCTGGTTAGCGATTCCTGCAACCGTCAGATTTGCTTTCTTTTACACCAGTTATGGCCCGATCCACTGTTCTTTTTTATTTTATTTTATTGTTAAAATGATATGCAAGTGCCTAAGCTACTTTAATCTAAATGCAAAGCTTAAAACAAATCTGTATCTAAGACTGAAATAAATCTAATCTATCCTTGCAAGGAGAAAAAGCTGTAAATATGAGTAATGTGCTGAAAGAAGCATCTAAAGATCAACAGATAGCCATTAAACCATGAAGATACAACTACATCAAAAGGCAAAAGATATTAAAAGATAGCTTCCAATTTACATATAACGCATTCCATTACTCATGTAGGATAAAAATCATTTGCACAGGAAACAATAAGATCATTCAATACATAGAAATAATTCAAGACAGCAAAGAAAGATCTCACTATAGAATATGAAAGTCACAAGAATAATCCAGTATGCATCCAACATCCATTTCCATGCAAAAGACGTCCTCTCCAGGCTCTTATTACGAAAAATTCATTTTCTTGGAGCAAGTGCAAGATAGCTCGTACAAGTTAAGAAAATCATTTTCCCTGCCAAAAGTCCCTTACACTATTCCCTAAGCCTCTATTTATATCTTTACAAAATGCCTCCTGGGCTGCCACCTGGCCTTTTACACTTGTCCTTTAAAGACTTTTCCCAAAAATAAACAATTTGTGGCCCTTTTCTCATAACAGAAATTCTTTCTCAAAAATAGAAAAGGACAGTTGTCCTAGTGACTCAACGCTCCACCCATAGGGACAAAAACAGAAGGCCAAAACAAAACAACGCATTATGTCTAGCACGTTTATTCTTGGGGTGGTGCTTCTGCTGGGGATGATGTGCCTGCGTTGGCTACTACTGCTGCTGCTGCCTTCTTCTCTTCTTCAGCAATATAACTGAACCATATACCAGCGTCTCTTACAACCACATTTGTAGGTGAGGGGAGCAGGATCTTCTGTGAAGTCACATGCTTACCAAGCTCTGATTCAATACCTTGAACTTCTACTATTGTTTCCTGGTGAATCTCCTTAAGCAAATGATTGTATACTGATGACAGTCCAATATAGTGATGAAGATCATCGGTGGCCAGCACATCAATCTTTTTTACATATTCTATTTGAATGCCCAGCTCTTCCTTCAAATCTGACAAATGCTGCTCTTTGCTTGGAAAATCATCCAAGGTCTGAGGAAACATAAGCTTGCATTTTTCATGCACTTCATGGATCTTTTGATACAGGTCGTTACCTTTCTCAATTGTTCCCTGGATCTTAGCCATCAGCTTGAGGCCACAATTCCTGCAAAACTCCATAAGGGCTACATCTTCCTTAAAATCATCTACAGATTTGAATGGGGGATGCTTAGGGAAATCAACCTTCCCTTCTCTCCATTCCATCTGGCTCAAGATGTTTGCTTTAACCCGAATGTATTTGCCTTTAATCCTAATGGCTTCTACATTGACTTCTTTCAACCTAACCATCATGGTCTTGAGCCTGCACACCTCCTCAGTTATCAATTCTTGTGTGGCATGTATTTGACTTAAGACGTCACAAGACTGTTCATGAAAGGGAGACATATCTATCGCTCTACTTTCTGCTTGCTCCAACTTCTGAACCATTGCCTGCCTATCTACTTCTAGGTGAAAGACTCTAGCTTCATAATCATTCTTTTCCGCTTCTAAAACCATCATCTGGATTTCCAGGTGCTCCTTTTCTTCTTCCAAATGTCAATACTTATCTGACAACTCCTTATGATCAACAGACAGTCGATTATATTTCTTTACTACCAGATCCCTATAAGCCTGCTCATTGGCCACAGTATGCTGCAGCATGCGAGCTCTCCTCTTCGTTGACTCAAACTCTTTGACCATGTCAATCACATTATCTTCTGTTGCTTTTACTGCTGACACAGTGGTGGATGCCATGGCTATGGGAGCCTTGTTTGTATTCTGCATGACTGTGGTTTCTCGCTGAGTGACAATGTCTACTTGAAAAAGTCTCTTTATTCTCTGCTCCGACTTCAGGACCACAGCCTTCCTCTTCTTATAGTACACAAATTTATCCCATCGGGACACAGTATGATCTTCGGATGGGGTGTAAGGGATGATCGGGAGATCTCTTACATGGACTTCTGTCTCTGTGGGTGGTGTCTGCACTATTTGAGATGGGTCTATTTCCATATCTTGGGTGCCAGAGCCACCCACCTGGGCATCTTCGTTGGTCTTAAGCTCTTCTTCCGCCTTTTGTTCCTCTTCAGCTTTACACCTTCTTTCTTCTTCTTCAGCCCGCTGCTGATTTTCAATTGCCTCCCTCTGCTCTCGTTCCTCTGCTTCCTTCTATTGTCTTGCTTTCTCAGCTTCTCTCTGCAATCTTGCTTCTTCAGCTTCCTGTTGCATTCTTGCTTCTTCTTTGAATCTTTGTTCTTCACAGGCCAGGACCTCAGCTACCTCCCTTTCTTTCTGCAGACTGGCTTCTCGGGCTGTGGCAGAGCTAGAGCTAGCTCCACTGCCGTGATAACAAATCTACAACTCAGTCATGTTACTGATTCCCCTGAACACTTCTTCTTTGGCATCATAGTAATGGGCATACTCAAAATGAGCATAAAACTCTTTGCAATGCTCCACAACCTTGCTCAGCCTGTTATTTCTATGGAAGATTGCCTCACTGAAGTGAAAAGTTTTCAACTCCTGGATGAACTCTTCAGCTGCTGCAACCCCTGAGAATTTATAGGCTCCTATACATAAAGGCAAAGGAGGGAAGGAAGCCTTGTGTTACTTATTAAGAACTCCCCCTATTCCATCAAGGAAACTTGCCTGACTGCTTCTTTCAGGACTACATAATCAGTGGCATATTTCGGTAGGATGTATGGTGGCTTAATGCCTCCGAACATCCTGATATAGGTACCCTCTTCTGAGAAGTAGAAATCTCCATAACCTTCCATGACCTCCATGGCATTCTCTGAAAGGCAATTGGGCTCTTCATTGAACATCTGCTCATACAAAGGCATAATGAACTCTTCACAGATGAGATTATAGTGTGCTCTGTAATTTTGAGCCCATAGTAGTTTATAAGCAATGTATACCGGGGTGTTGGCCTGATCCCATGAGCAACCTAACCTAGGGAAAGGGAGCTTTTCCAAGATACAATAAATGAGGTATGAAGCCATGTAAAACTCTGACTTTTTCAAGGCCAAACCTTCCTTAGCTGCGGCCACAGTGGATGCTAAACTATCTGAGAGGATAGTAGCCCAATCAAACACAGTCCCCTTAAATGCTATGGCATGGATTATGGGGGCCCATTGTATCCTATATACGGTCCCATTGGGCATGCCGAAAATTCTGCTTAGCATAAGGGAAATCAACTTGAAAGGATACCTTAGGCTCTGAACGTCATACTCATCATTGTCCCTTTTCCTTAGCTGTTTTCCCATGATTAACAACCTATTAGCTATTTCAAAATTATTCATCTGTCCCAACCATTCATCGTTCAATGCCTGCTGGGGACATGAGAATTTGTAGGCTGCTGCAATATAAGCTGGATGGAATGAAGCAAATGGCTCTCCCTTGCTGTCATGCAACACTCTTGTTTGTGGGTTGGCATGTTCCAATATCCACACGATCACTTCAGAGCACGGGAACAATTCAGGGCGAGTAGAAGCCCTGGCTATGCCAGAAGTTTTGATGTTGAGGTAGATTTGCTCCTCTTCTAATAACACGTCTGGGATATCTTGGTCCCTGATCATCCGGTAAACATCTCCCCACCGGACCTCGGGAGGAACGCCGGTGGTACACTTAGTGTCTTGAAAAAGAGTTTCAGTCCTTGGTTGCATTGGCTCTGGATCCATCATTTTAGCTTTCATTCTACCACCTATTGGCATCGTGGCTTATCCCTGTCAACAACCATATGTGAATGAATATAAAATTGTAACACATTATGAGAGTGTAACATAGTGCAAGACAGTTTTAGCATGCTGATGATAAATATAAATGAATTATAAAGTCGCATGCTGGGGAAGCAAACCAAACATAGATTATCCAAGGAAACAAATATGGTCATTAAACTTGATTGTTATAGGGAGGCAAAGGAACATTTTGAGGTGCTTCTGAAAAAGGTGACGCATAAAACTTATTCCCCTCCTCACTCTTGAAGATAAGCTTCCCTAAATTATAAGCGCTTCTAATGGCTAAAGCGTGAATGGTGGGCTAGCTTGGTTTGGGAAAACATATGAGGAAACCGAAAACATATAACGAAACCGTTTTCAACAATCGGTATCTGAGCCAAACAAGCGAGCGGTTGAGTATCCCAACCAACTACTACTGATGTTGCTTCTTGTTCGATAGTATTTGAGAAGCGGCATGTAGTTGGCATAGAAACTTAGATTTGAGTATATCTGGGTAGGAGCACGACAGAAATGCGGCCGGTGGAACTAACCAAGTTTGAACGACTCAGAGACAAATGGCCAACTAGGAATGACTGGCATGGTTATGACTCCTAGCTGTCAGCAATGAGAATTTTATGGGGCTACAACGGCTGCAAAGATTTACAAATAGTCTTCTACAAATGCCCACAAGCCATGTAATAAGACAAAGAACGGCCGAGAAATCCTCGACGTATAGATAAGACAAGATTAATGGTTTAAGCACCTACATAGCGGTGAAATAACGGTGAAAACGAGGTCAGTTCGGCGATAAGTGAGCTGAGTTGGAGCAAAACGATTAGAGTAGCTTCGAACGGCATTCTCCGAATCCAAAACTATCAACGGGGACAATAAAACCCCACCGCCCTTATATAAAACTTAATACGTGCGAGCATTTAATTGGGTAGGTGGCGACATTAAAACGGGGTTGATTATTCGTACAACGTGATCTTTTCAAACCTTCGGCATTTATGCGTAACCATCGATACTGGAACGAAAAGGAGAGTCTCGTTCGCCGTTGCGGGTGGACTTCGTGAGTTTCTTCCGAAGCGCTGGTGGACTTTATGGGTTTGGGCACGGCAGACTTTGCGGGAAAGATTAGAAAGACGCTCCGCTTTTGTGGAAAGGTTTGACGAGTTCTTCCGAAGCTGGCGAGCTAAAAGTTTGCGGTGTAAACTCATGAGTTTCTCTCGACGTTTCTGGAAGACTCGACGAGTTCTTCCGCAAATTGACAAATGAATATGCAAACTCTTTTCTGAAATGTGAATGGTCGAGTAACTTGGGGAAAAAACAACTTGATGCGGCAACACTTGACGAACGTTTCCGCAATTTCGGGAGAGAATCTCGAGTTCCTCCGCCATTTCGGGAGAGAATGCTGAATTCATCCACAGTTTCGGGAGAGAATTTTGAGTTCTTCCAAAGTTTCAGAAACGCTAAGTGTTTTCGCAGTTTTGGTAAAAAACCTTAAGACTTTCCGCAGTTGCGGGTGAACATCCTAAGTTCTTCAGCCGTTTCGGGAGAGAAATTTGAGTTCTTTCGTAGTTTCGGGAAAGAATTGTGAGTTTTGACTTAGAAGAAAAACTTCATTTTTAAAACAGATTCCCCAGTTGAAACAAAACTAAGTTCAAAAAGTTTTCCAAAGGCTTAATTCTTTTAACCAGACTTTCTTAGGAAAATAAGAAGGAGGGGCCCCAACACCTACAAAATTTTGGGGAGGGATGTTGCTGCAACAACAAATGGCGAATCGTTGGCGAACACAGATCTCTGAAAAAATCCTTCTCGTTAATTAGAAACTTTCTTAAAAGCTATTCATCCTATATGCAATATTCAGCTGAGCACTCGAATCTCGGCAAAGGAAGTAGTCACTTTATTTGTCGGCCATTGGGAAAAGGGGAGCTTTGATGAAGACATCTTTAATACTTTCAAAGGGCCAACATATGGGGTTCATTTTAGAATATTCATCTTTCAGATGGCCACTGCTATTGGACTCCACAAGATTTGCAACAACTTCTTATAGACATTATTGCTCTTGTTCCTCATTCCCATGCCGCCTGCATCCTTTTGGAAGTTCATTCATTTGACAGCGTTGCTGTTTGAGCCTTCCAGAAATATTTTCTTTAAATATGATCTTTGATTTTGGCTCCTCAATCCATAATGTCCTTTTGTGTGAGTGAGAGATTTTATTGATTGATCAAGCTTCACGGACGAAGAGGAGCCTAGCTTGAGCTGAGTCTTTTGGACAGCTTTCTTGACTTATACGCTTTGCTTTTGTCTCAGCCATTCTTTAATTGAGGCGAGAATCTCTGGAAAACAGACCCTTGATTATAAGCCATTTTGGCTATTAGATTTGTAGCATGGAGTCATTTCAATACCCTATGCCTTCGAGATGTGCTACTCTCCATGGGTCCAACTTCAGTGACCTTCTTGAGATGCTTTTAAGTGTGAGAGTGGATGGAGCCCGAGGATAGTAATAAAGATACTCATAGATCTCTGCTATTTAAACAAGGGTTAGTTTGACCAACAGGAAATGATTTCTTCATTCTAGAGAACGATCAGCAAAGCCAAGAATGCAAGGATAAACTTTCATTTTGAGGGTATTTTCCGCTTCCCGAGTCATGAGATTTCTTTGACAGATCTAACTTTATGAAAGGCCCGACTGTAGGCACTTTAGAAAACAAACTGTACAAAAGTTCAAATGCCGAGAAAAGGGGACAAAATAGCTGAAACAAATAAAACAAGGGACTAAGTAACATGAAAGAAAAGCTTTATTTATGTACAGAAAATCTCATTGAGACTACGCAAAGTATTGTTTCAAGGTGAGGCCGTTGAGAGGAAGGGTTACTTCCTCTTCCTAGAGGTCTGTCAGCTTGTAAGTGGATGGGCCGACCTTTGCAGAAATTTGGTAAGGGCCTATCCATAAATGTTGGAATTTCGTGTGCATCCCCTTGCCTTCATCATTATGGTTCCATTTCAGGACTAAATCCCCAACTTCAAAACTTCTTTTACCAGACTTCCTCTTATCGAACCATCTTTTGACTATGTCTTGGTGCTGATGGAATCGGTCTTTAGCTTTTTTTCGAGCTTCTTCAAGTTGAAGCAAGGTATTGATCCTGGATTGCAAGACTTGGCTACCAAACCCTTGAGAGGCTTGGGACAACTGTAAGGATGGAAGCAAGATGTTGGGAGAGAGGATGGCTTCCTTTCCATAGACGAGAGTGTAAGGGGAAACCCCTAATGTGTTCTTTGGAGTCACCCTATCTGCCCATAAAGCATTTGGGAGAGCTATATGCTAGCTTCACTAATTTTCTATCACAGTCTTTTTTAGAATTCGAATGAGGTTTTTGTTTGAAGACTTAGCTAATCCATTTCCTTGAGGATAATAATTGGCTAAGTAATGCAATTTAATTCCCCATTCATAAACAAATTCATTTATCTTAAAAAATGAGAAATAAGGAGCATTATCAAAATCAAGGGAAATTGGAACCCCAAACCTGGTTATGATGTTTTCCTTTAAGAAGTTGATGACTGCATCTTCATTGATCTTGCGCAATGGGATTGCCTCCGTCCATCTAGTGAAGTAGTCCGTGGTCGTTAGGATGTATCGATGTTGTAAAGAAGAATTTGGGTTTATCTCTCCAATAACATATATGCCCCATTGTTCAAAAGGCTCAGAGATAATAACCGGCTTCAAGGGTCCTGCTGCCTTAGGTAATTTCCCAGCACTTCCTTGGCATATATCACAGTTTTGTGCATACACATGGGCATCTCGGAATAGAGTGGGCCAATAATATCCAGCTCTAAGTATTTTGTGAGCTGTTGTCTCCCCTGAATAATGTCCACCAGCGGGACCATCGTGTAATTCTTTGACAACTTTACTTGCATCTTCCCTTTCTAGACATCTAAGAAAAATTCCATCATAATTTTTTTCTGAAAAGTATCCCATCAATGATTTGATAAGCTGTTGATTTCAAACGGAGTGCCCTTCTTTGCTTAGAGCTCCAATGTTTTGGTAGATACCCTTGCTGCAAATAATGCACTAGATCCCTATACCATGATTGAGGAGCTGTAAAGATAGGACATACTTCAACTGAATTCAGATCAGCTTCATTTTTCCAATGCTGCTCTTCATCAGTCGGATTTTCTGTAAGCAATTTGCACAGGCCTTGTCCTTTGATGATAGTGGCTGGCTTAAATTCTAAGTCATATTCTTGAAGAGCTGTGACCCAGTTTCCCCTCCTTTCTCATAATTCCTTTTCAACAAAGAGGGATCTAACAGCTGGGTGGGGAACTATAACCTTAGTTCTGTTCTTAAGAGTATATGGTCTGAACTGTTTGACTACTTTGAAGACAGCATACGCATGCTTGTCGACAACGGGATAATTTAGTTCAGCACCTTGCAGACCAGTGCTCATAAACGAGATTGGGTACTCGTCCCCTAGTTCCACCTTTTGCGTAAGCACCGCTGTGAGTGAGTCATCTGAAGCAAAGGTATACAAGATAAAGTCTTTGTCAAAATTTGGGCTTCTTAAGGAAGGAGCCTTAGCTATGGCTGCCTTAATGTCTCTGAATGCATCCTTTTCTAAGTCTGTCCACTTGAACTGTATGCTTTGCTTGACCATTTGCTGCAGAGACTTAACAATTTGTGCGAAATCTGGAACAAACCTTCGGACAAAATTGATGGTGCCCATAAACGACTGCATGGATTTCTTGTTATGAGGCATTGGAATTTTATTGATAGCTTGTACTCTTTCTTGATCTATTGATACTCCTCTTTTGGAAATGGTATGGCCCAACAGTTTACCTTCGGGAACAGCGAACACGCTCTTCTTGGGATTTAAAGAAAAACCATATTTTCGGCAACAATCAAAAATGTGCTTCAAATGAACAACATGGTATCCTCTCTTTTTTGAAAAAACGGTCACATCATCTAGATAGACAACTACACAATGGCTACCCAATTCTCGGAAGGCGATGTCCATTGCTCGCTGGAACGTAGCTCCTGCATTTATTAGGCCAAATGGCATTCTTCGGTATGCGAACATTCCCCACTTAGTGTGGAAAGTAGTCTTAAGACGGTCTTCTTCAACCACCAATACTTGATTGTAACCAGAGAAACCATCAAGAAGGGAGAATAGTTCCGATCCTGACACCATCTGGAGAATTTGTTCCATTGAAGGGACGGGATAATTGTCTTTATCTGAAGCTCTGTTCAAATTTCTGAAGTCAACACATAGTCTTATCTCTCCTGACTTCTTTCTCACAGGAACTAAGTTAGCAACCCACTCAGAATGCCGGACCTTAAAGATTATTTTAGCATCCAGTAGCTTCTTCAATTCCTTTTGAATCAGAGGTTCCAGAGTAGGATGCATCCTTCTTAATTGCTGCTAAAATGGCTTGACACCCACTTTCATTGGTATGAAATGTTGAATAATGCGGACATCATATGTTTTCAGATCTTCATAAGTCCATGCAAAAACATCCTTATATTGTCGAAATAGTTTGATGAACCTATATCTTTCTCTCGGTGATCAACATTTGCCAAGGTTGACAAACTTTGGTTTAGCCTCGGTGCCCAAATTAACTAACTCATGCTACATTGATGAACTGTTGGTCTTGGTATTTGCTGGCCTTTTGAACTTACTCTGAAGATCAAACAGCATTTCAAGTGACCTTACCCCTTTAGGGATGAAATTTCCTTTAGCTGTATCCTTCTTTTGTAAATCAGAATCGTGTTCTTCTTCATCTATCACAGCTCCTTGGAAAATGTCTTCGTTCGTTAGAAAACTGATAATCTGTTCGTCATCATCGAAGACTCTGAAGTTCATGATATTGTCAAGGACAGAAGGCCTGAAAATTAATTCAATTGAGCACTTGTTATTAGTTGGCACCAATCTGGAAGCGGATGTTGCTAACAAATCAGTTACAGAATTTTGCAATCTAGGAATAGACTTTATATTGAAAGCATCAAAATGCATAATTAAATCCCATACCTCAGCCTAATAACCTTTCAAATGAGGTGAGAGACAGTGAATGGTATCTCTTACCTGTCTCACAACTATTTCTGAGTCACCAAAAACCTTCAGGTATTTAACATTTAAACCGATGGCCTTCTTTAATCCATGTACCAAAGCTTCATATTCAGCAATGTTGTTAGTACAATCAAATTCTAACCTACAGGACAAAAAATACTTATTTCTTTTCAGATCCATCAGAACACAACCGGCTCTGGATCCTTCCAAAGTTTTAGAACCATCAAAGTACAATGTCTAAAAAAAATCATTTGATCTAGCTAAGTTAGTATCTTTATGATCGAAGTTAGTGACTAAACTAACTATATTACAGTCAATATCATCAGTCCGAGAAAAATGAAGGAGATCAGACTATTTATCTGATTCATGGCTAACAGTTTCAGACTTATAATTACCTGGATCAATTTCTAAGAAATAATTTCCCAAGACTGAGGATGAAAAGGCTACAACTTCATTCTTTCCTTCTAGTTGAGTTACATTTTGTTTCATGCGCAGTTCTCTCAGAACCTTGATCTGATTCTGTCTATTTTGATATGGCAACCACAGATGGGACCAATCAGTTGCAAAGTAACCGTAAAACTTTGTGGACCAATCCCTACTTAGGATCAAACCATAGGCTTCGGGAATGTCAACTACCCTTATATCAATGAACTGACAAACTCTAGAATCTGTTGACAACCTAATGAGGACGTCTTTCATTTCCCCGATAACCTTGACAGCAGTCCTATCTAACTGAATAATCTGGGCGGGAGGTGGAATTGGTTGCCCATTAATTTTTTTACAAATAGACAGTGGCATCACATTCGAAGATGGTCTGGAATCTACCAGGTAGTTGTGAACATTGTGATTGAAAATTTCAAAAGTTAAAAGGAAAGGCAATGTCCGCGATTTGGATTTCCCACCAATACTGGCCTCATTAATTTCAGGGTCTTCTTGAGTGTCTGTCAGCGGAGTACTGGGCTGGGATTGAAAAGCCTGCAACAATTTGTCTCGTTGCTGGGGCAAGCTACACATATCAAATATTGAAACATTTGCCTTCGCTTTCTTAATATCTTCAATAATGTCATATCCCAAATCACATTCTTTTGCAATTCTAGTTTGATGATCTGTCTTATTCAAATTGACCTTTGGTTGTTGAACTGTTGCTTCAATGTTTGGTTGCTTGGCCACTGTTGGGTTAGCTTTGGGTTGTGGCGAAATGACTGTTATATGTCTTCTAGGTAATTCTTTTGAAGCTTTCGGTTTGGGAATAGTTGAGCTTGGAACCGGATCTACAATGGGGCCTTTACTACGAGTGTTAATGTTCACAGCAGAGACTGAGCTTTCCATGGGATCATCTTCTACTGATTCAGTTAAAGGTACCCAATCCCATAGCACCATGGTGGTGTCTGGAGATGATTCCTCTATCTCAGGGCTTGGTTCTTCTGGAGGATCGTCTTGATCTGGAATCTGTGAATCCAGCATTTGGTTCATGACTAAACTCATAGAGTTAATCCATTGTGGGCAGCTTTTTTTCAAGTGTGGCTCTTGATGAAAGGTGCAGAAATGTTCCATCCCTACTTCATTTAGATTTAAAACAGGGGAAGTGTTCATAGGTGGATGAGGTTGGTCTTTGTCTTCTCTTTTCTTATAGAATGGTTTGAATGGCTTCCTAGATGTACTAGTTGCTTTATCTTTCTCGAGATCTACAATTTTATTGGACAATTTCTGCATCATCTTAACTACGTTCTCCATGTCTGCTGATGGCTCTTATTTATTCCTGGTGAGCAATAAGGTTTTTTTACTAGCTGTTGGTTTTGTCTCTGCATCTAAGGCATGTTTAGCAATGTTGTCTGCTTCTTCTTCCACCTTTCTAGCTTCTTCAAAATTTTCTATCAGGGTGGTTTTCTTAGATATTTTAACGAACATTGCTATAGGCCCTTCAAGAGCTGTTGTATAATATTCAACTAGAGATTCTTTTGTTGGTTTAGTTACTTCGCTAAAATTATTTAGGAGCGTAGTGAACCTTTGGTTGAAGTCTTGAACCTTCTCTTTCTTTTCCATTCTCATGGATAATAACTCTTTCATGAGTGTAGCTACAGTCTTTTGATTTCCATACTTTTTTAAGAAACATTTTTCAAATTCATCCCAATTGGAAATTGAGCTAGCTTGTAAACTAAAATACCAGGAAGAAACTTTTAGTTCAAATGTGTACGGAAAAAGCCTACAGACTAAATCTTCATGTTGTACATTTAAAAGATTTAAAGCTAAGTAAAAAATCTTGAGATGATCTTTAGCCGAAATGGCTTTTCTTTGGTCAAATTTAGGCAAGACTTTCTCTGGATTTTTAGGCAGATTGTAGAATGGCCTAGCTAAATTTAATGCTCCCCTTGCTCTCCAAGAAGGTACAGCCATGTTTCTATCTGGAGAATGAGGTGGAGAATTACGTGGTGAATTAAGTGGAGTGTTCTTTGGAGTAACAAGTTCCCCAAGATTTTCTAGATCTGAAAGATTTTCTGGGTTTTCAAGATCGACTTCATTCAGGGGTTCTGCAATTTCTTCCAAAGTTAAATTCACAAGTTCTTCAAAATTTTGCACAAGAATCGAATCACGGGTGTACTGTCGTTCTTTTCTAGGAGTACTTTTCCTAGGGAGGAAATTTACTGCGTTTAAACCACCTAGTTGTCTAACATAAGATCGTGTATGTCTCCTTAAATATTCTATTTCTGCAAAAGGCAGAGCATACAACACTTCTTGAGGTTCAAAATGAGAGATGGGGTTTTCTTAATTTGCTACTTCAAGATTTGGGCTGTCTGAAATTCTTGTTTTGAGCGGGTTTTCAGTAACATTTTTTACAGTGGGAGATTTTCCTTTATCAGCCATGCACTTTAGGCCCTCCTTGTAGCGCCAAAAACTGTTGATGCCCCGAAGATCGTAGCATCAAGTAGAAAGGGATTCTCCCCGGTAGACTATCCCAATTAGATTGTCCACTGTTTGGTATGGAGAATCTGTCTGGTTAGCGGTTCCGGCAACTGTTAGATTTGCTTTCTTTTACACTAGTTATGGCCCGATCCACTGTTTTTTTTTTTTTTATTGTTAAAATGATATGCAAGTGCCTAAGCTACTTTAATCTAAATGTAAAGCTAGTTAAAACAAATCTGTATCTAAGACTGAAATAAATCTAATCTATCCTTGCAAGGAGCAAAAGTTGTAAATATAAGTAATGTGCTGAAAGAAGCATCTAAAGATCAACAGATAGCCACTAAACCATGAATATACAACTACAACAAAAAGCAAAAGATATTAAAAGATAGCTTCCAATTTACATATAACGCATTCCATTACTCATTTAAGAGAAAAATCATTTGCACAGGAAATAGTAAGATCATTCAATACATAGAAATAATTCAAGACAGCAAAGAAAGATCTCACTATAGAATATGAAAGTCACAAGAATAATCCAGTATGCATCCAACATCCATTTCCATGCAAAAGACGTCCTCTCCAAGCTCTTATTAGGAAAAATTCATTTTCTTGGAGCAAGTGCAAGATAGCTCGTACAAGTTAAGAAAATCCTTTTCCCTGCCAAAAGTCCCTTACACTATTCCCTAAGCCTCTATTTATATCTTTACAAAATGCCTCCTGGGATGCCACCTAGCCTTTTACACTTATCCTTTAAAGACTTTTCCCAGAAATAAACAATTCGTGGCCCTTTTCTCATAAAAGAAATTCTTTCTCAAAAATAGAAAAGGACAACTATCCTAATGACTCAACGTTCTAACCATAGGGACAAAAACAGAAGGCCAAAACAAAACAACGCATTATGTCTAGCGCATTTATTCTTGGGGTGGTGCTTCTACTGGGGATGATGTGCCTACATTGGCTGCTGCTGCCTTCTTCTCTTCTTCAGCAATATAACTAAACCATATACCAGCGTCTCTTACAACCACATTTGCGGGTGAGGGGAGCAGGATCTTCTGTGAAGTCACATGCTTACCAAGCTCTGATTCAATACCCTGAAATTCTACTATTGTTGCTTGGTGAATCTCCTTAAGCAAATGATTGTATACTGATGACAGTCCACTATAGTGATGAAGATCATCGGTGGCCAGCACATCAATCTTTTTTACATATTCTATTTGAATGCCCAGCTCTTCCTTCAAATCTGACAAACGTTGCTATTTGCTTGGAAAATCATCCAGGGTCTGAGGAAACATAAGCTTGCATTTTTCATGCACTTCATGGATCTTTTGATACAGGCCGTTACCTTTCTCAATTGTTCCCTGGATCTTAGCCATCAGCTTGAGGCCACAATTCCTGCAAAACTCCATAAGGGCTACATCTTCCTTAAAATCATCTACAAATTTGAATGGGAGATGCTTAGGGAAATCAACCTTCCCTTCTCTCCATTCCATCTGGCTCAGGATGTTTGCCTTAACCCGAGTATATTTTCCTTTAAGCCTAATGGCTTCTGCATTGACTTCTTTCAACCTAACCATCATGGTCTTGAGCCTGCACACCTCCTCAGTTATCAATTCTTGTGTGGCATGTATTTGACTTAAGATGTCACAAGACTATTCATGAAAGGGAGACATATCTATCGCTCTTCTTTCTGCTTGCTCCAACTGCTGAACCATTACCTACCTGTCTACTTCTAGCTGAAAGACTCTAGCTTCAGAATCATTCTTTTCTGCTTCTAGAACCATCATCTGGATTGCCAGGTGCTCCTTTTCTTCTTCCAAATGTCGATACTTATCTGACAACTCCTTATGATCAGCAGACAGTCGATTATATTTCTTTACTACCAGATCCCTATAAGCCTGCTCATTGGCCACAGTATGCTGCAGCATGCGAGCTCTCCTCTTTGTTGACTCAAACTCTTTGACCATGTCAATCACATTATCTTCTGTTGCTTTTGTTGCTGACACAGCGGCGGATGCCATGGCTGTGGGAGCCTTGTTTGTATTCTGCATGACTGTGGTTTCTCGCTGAGTGACAATGTCTGCCTGAAAAAGTCTCTTTATTCTCTCCTCCGACTTCATGACCACAGCCTTCCTCTTCTTGTAGTACACAAATTTATCCCATCGGGACACAGTATGATCTTCGGATGGGGTGTAAGGGTTGATTGAGAGATCTCTTACATGGACTTCTGTCTCCATGGGTGGTGTCTGCACTACCTGAGATGGGTCTATTTCCATATCTTGGGTGCTGGAGCCACCCGCCTGGGCATCTTCGTTGGTCTTAAGCTCTTCTTCCGCCTTTTGTTCCTCTTTAGCTTTACGCCTTCTTTCTTCTTCTTCAGCCCACTGTTGATTTTCAATTGCCTCCCTCTACTCTCATTCCTATGCTTCCTTCTGTTGTCTTGCTTTCTCAGCTTCTCTCTGCAATCTTGCTTCATCAGCTTCCTGTTGCAGTCTTGCTTCTTCTTTCAATATTTGTTCTTCACGGGCCAGGGCCTCAGCTGCCTCCCTTTCTTTCTGTAGACTGGCTTCTCAGGCTGTGGCAGAGCTAGAGCTAGCTCCACTACCGTGACGACAAAGCTACAACTCAGTCATGTTACTGATTCCCCTGAACACTTCTTATTCGGCATCATAGTAATGGGCATACTCAAAATGAGCATAAAACTCTTTGCAATGCTCTGCAACCTTGCTCAGCCTGTCATTTCTATGGAATATTGCCTCACCGAAGTGAAAAGTTTTCAACTCCTGGATGAACTCTTCGGCTGCTGCAACCCCTGAGAATTTATAGGCTCCTATACAGAAAGGCAAAGATGGGAAGGAAGCCTTGTGTTGCTTATTAAGAACTCCCCCTATTCCATCAAGAAAAACTTGCCTGACTGCTTCTTTCAGGACTACATAATTAGTGGCGTATTTCGGTAGGATGTATGGTGGCTTAGTGCCTCCGAACATCCTGATATAGGTACCCTCTTCTGAGAAGTATAAATCTCCATAACCTTCCATGACCTCCATGGCGTTCTCTGAAAGGCAATTGGGCTCTTCATTGAACATCTGCTCATATAGAGGCATAATGAACTCTTCACAGATGAGCTTATACTGTGCTCTGTAATTTTGAGCCCATAGTAGTTTATAAGCAGTGTATACCGGGGTGTTGGCCTGATCCCATGAGCAACCTAACCTGGGGAAAGGGAGCTTTGCCAAGATACAATCAATGAGGTATGAAGGCATGTAAAACTCTGACTTTTTCAGGGACAAACCTTCCTTAGCTGCGGCCACAGTGGATGCTAAACTATCTGAGAGGATAGTAGCCCAATCAGACATAGTCCCCTTAAATGCTATGGCATGGATTATGGGGGCCCATTGTATCCTATATACGGTCCCATCGGGCATGCCGAAAATTCTGCTTAGCATAAGGGAAATCAACCTGAAAGGAGGCCTTAGGCTCTGAAAGTCATACTCATCATTGTCCCTTTTCCTCAGCTGTTTTCCCATGATTAACAGCCTCTTAGCTATTTCAAAATTATTCATCTATCCCAACCATTCATCGTTCAATGCCCATTGGGGACGTGAGAATTTGTAGGCTGCTGCAATATAAGCCGGATGGAATGAAGCAAATGGCTCTCCCTTGCTGTCATGCAACACTCTTGTTTGTGGGTTGGCATGTTCCAATATCCACTCGATCACTTCAGAGCACGGGAACAATTCAGGGCGAGTAGAAGCCCTGGCTATGCCAGAAGTTTTGATGTTGAGGTAGATTTGCTCCTCTTCTAATAACACGTCTGGGATATCTTTGTCCCTGATCATCCGGTAAACATCTCCCCACTGGACCTCGGGAGGAACGCCGGTGGTACACTTAGTGTCTTGAAAAAGAGTTTCAGTCCTTGGTTGCACTGGCTCTGGCTCCATCATTTTAGCTTTCTTTATACCACCTTTTGGCATTGTGGCTTATCCCTGTCAGCAACCATATGTGAATGAATATAAAATTGTAACACATTATGAGAGTGTAACATAGAGCAAGACAGTTTTAGCATGCTGATGATAAATATAAACGAATTATAAAGCCGCATGCTGGGGAAGGAAACCAGACATAGATTATCCAAGGAAACAAATATGGTCATTAAACTTGATTGTTATAGGGAGGCAAAGGAACATTTTGACGTGCTTCCGAAAAAGGTGACGCATAAAACTTATTTCCCTCCTCACTCTTGAAGATAAGCTTCCCTAAATTATAGGTGCTTCTAATGGCTAAAGCGTGAATGGTGGGCTAGCTTGGTTTGGGAAAACATATGAGGAAACCGAAAACATATAACGAAACCATTTTCAACAATTGGTATCTGAGCCAAACAAGCGAGTGGTTGAGTATCCCAACCAGTTACTACTGATGATGCTTCTTGTTCGATAGTATTTGAGAAGCGGCATGTAGCCGACATAGAAACTTGGATTTGAGTATATATGGGTAGGAGCACGACAGAAATGCGGTCGGTGGAACTAACCAAGTTCGAACGACTCAGAGACAAACGGCCAACTGGGAATGACTCGCATGGTTATGACTCCTAGCTGTCAGCAATGAGAATTTTATGGGGCTACAACGGCTGCAAAGCTTTACGAATAGTCTTCTACAAATGCCCACAAGCCATGTAATAAGACAAAGAACGGCCGAGAAAGCCTCGACGTATAGAGAAGACAAGATTAATGGTTTAAGCACCTACCTGGCGATGAAATAACGGTGGAAACGGGGTCGTTTCGGCGATAAGTGAGCTGAGCTGGAGCGAAATGATTCGAGCAGCTTCGAACGGCGTTTTTCAAATCCAAAACTATCAACGGGGACAATAAAACCCCACCGCCCTTATATAAAACTTAATACGTGTGAGCATTTAATTGGGTAGGTGGCGACATTAAAATGGGGTTGATTATTCGTACGACGCGGTCTTTTCAAACCTTCGGCATTTATGCGTAACCGTCGATACCAGAACGAAAAGGCGAGTCTCGGTCGCCGTTGCGGGCGGACTTCGTGAGTTTCTTCCGAAGCACAAGTGGACTTTATGGGTTTGGGCCCGGTAGAATTTGCGGGAAAGGTTTGACGAGTTCTTCCGAAGCTGGCGAGCTAAAAGTTTGCGGTGTAAACTCATGAGTTTCTCCCGATGTTTCGGGAAGACTCGACAAGTTCTTCCGCAAATTGACAAATGAATATGCAAAGTCTTTTCCGAAATGTGAATGGTCGAGTAACTTGGGGAAAAAACAACTTGCTGCAGCAACACTTGACGAACGTTTCCGCAATTTCGGGAGAGAATCTCGAGTTCCTTCGTCGTTTCGGGAGAGAATGCTGAGTTCATCCGTAGTTTCGGGAGAGAATTTTGATTTCTTCCGATGTTTTAGAAACGCTAAGTGTTTTCGCAGTTTCGGGAAAAAACCTTAAGACTTTCCGCAGTTGCGGGTGAACATCCTAAGTTCTTCCGCCATTTCGGGAGAGAAATTTGAGTTCTTTCGCAGTTTTGAAACAAAACTAAGTTCAAAAAGTTTTCCAAAGGAGGCTTAATTCTTTTAACCAGACTTTCTTAGGAAAATAAGAAGGAGGGGCCCCAATATCTACAAAATTTTGGGGAGGGATGTTGCTGCAACAATAGGTCTCCTTCTCTTGCATCCTCTTGTCCACTTTCTGAGTCCTTATCTTCAACTGGTGGATTTGGTCCAGTTGTCGAATTCCCATTCTCCAGATCTAACATTTGATCCTCCGATGCTGGAATTTTCCATTCCTCTGGCCATCCTTCAATGATGGCATCTAGTTCCGCCTAGTTGAGTTTGTATTGTGGCGGAAACCACTTCCTCTGTGGATATGCCCATGCCTGAATGTATATTGTTTGAGACTCTACTGATAGCCTTGCAATCCATTGATACTTCTTTGATGCATGTTCGATTATCTGTGGTACGGCCTGTGCATCTATTCACATCATATCTAGGAAAATATAGAATTGAATATTTTTATTTTCTTGGCGTTCTTTGTCATTTATCACCCACAAGTTCTGGTATTGTGCTCCTTGGCGAATCTTGGCATATTTTGTTTCCATTCCTTGGTAGTGCAATGGTTCCCTCCATCCTGATAGTGTGACCAACATCAAGATCCATGAATACGTAAATGGATTCCCTTTTTCCTACGCTACGATGACATCCTCCATCAATTCATTTAGCAAGAAGAGCGACTAGTTCATTTGCACTCCTGATACGCATTGTTCTGTATATGCAATGATCCCAGACGTGCATTGTTTTGGTTTTTTCTTCCACACTAACTTGATTTCCAATATCTTCGTGGAAACCTTAACGGTTCAGTCGTTAATAGTGTCAATTAGGTATCCTCTTTGTTATGGATAAAAACTTCCTATGGCTTGGGCTAGAACACAACAGGCAGATCAACTCAATAAAATGAAATCATTTCCCAACATATGCTATATAAATGTAAATGCATATAAGCAACATAAAGGACCTACCTCAATCCGGACGTTCGATGAAGAATTCCGTTGAGCTTTCAAATCAGGACACTTGAACCTGCAACTTAGTCTCAATAATAAACGCAAACAAGTGCATATGATATGTAAAAGATGTTAGTATATACAATAGCATAATCCATGATATATATAAGCGAATGTACCCAATGATAATAAATGATCATTCACAATATAAATGGACGAGAAAATGAGTATTTCTATTAATATGAACAAGAAGTACAAGATACAACCTTGGTGAGCTCCTAAAATGGATGCCTAATGAGGGCAGCTAGACTAGGAGCCTACTTTTATTATCAACCTGGGGGATGTACAAACTTCAGAGGTGCAGGCACTATATGTGCTCCTATAGGATGGTCTTTGTCGTGGTTGGGTGTTGGTATCAGTGTTTAAAGTTTTGCCTAAAAGAATCAAATGAGTTGGGAAAGGATTTCCTAATCTATGAATGAAAAATACCTATGCTAAGAAGTTCAAATACTAAAAACAATAAATCTATATTAGGGAATTTAAATGCTGAAAATAGTAAATATATTCCTAAGAATTGACTTGCTGAAAATAGCGAATTTATACTATGAAATTAAATGCTGAAAATGTAGCAGATCTATTCTAAAATAAATGAAAGCTGGATCTTTAATCTAAGAAGAAATTACTGTAAATCAAATGCATAAAACTAGAAGTCTGGTCTAACTTATTCAATTGCCAAAACCAAGTTCAAAATGCCATTATCTAATGCTATGAAATAATCAGAACTTTAAGAAGTGAATATCATTAGTTAACCACAATATTGTAAGTAAGCAATCTTTATGAACAACCATCAAAATGGGAGACTGCATAAGCTTTAAGATCTGGATCATTATTTCAAAATCAATGCGAGTACATACGGAAATAGATGTTTAAAATATGCCTTGGAAGAATGTTGATACAAGACTACTGAAACAGTGTTACCGAACTACAGAATGCATTATAAACTACTACGGAATCAGATTAGTCGCTTCACTACATAAATCAAATCGTACTATTTAACGCCATTCAAATGCTTTCATATGCAATATAGATTTCAGTCAATGTAAAGGACATACTGAAAAATACTTGAACAGTAAGATCTCCTGACTTACGTGTTGGAGGGGCCCTCTCCAACCCGTACTTAGGAGTGGAGAAAAATTATAGACGCCGAATTGAAAGCAACATCAAGTCTTTTATTCAAAATAGAAACTTCATAGTTTAACAAAAGTTTGTAACTCAAAGTATCTCGACAGTATAAAAACGTAAAACCATGGTTCTCAAAAATGGCAACAGTATCCTCTCACTAGCCGAGAGGACCGTATATATATGCCTCTAATGCTTAACCTAACTTATATGTCTAATTGCCGATTTTGTTTGAATAGGTGAACTCTCTAGAAATCAGGAAAAAGGCGTTGAGCTTTGGTGGTGATCTTTCAGTCCTCTGCTTGATCTGCGTGTTTGTCCTTTAGTGTACCTGGACCTACTCAATCATACTCGATTTTCATATAATTAGTTTATTGAACACACATTCAAACATACAAGAATAATCTCTAAAACAACTTCATTAAATAATCAAGGTAAATCATTTCTCCCACAAAACAAGTGTATTTCTTCTCCCTTTCTTGTGCTTTTACTGTGGGGAAAAAGGTTATCATATACTTGTATCTTGGACTCATCATTCTCCCCCATACTTGAAGGATTCACCCATCCTTGGGTGGCAGATTCAGCTCGTCGACGACTTCCCTGATGTCCCATGCTACTACCTTGGGGGTCCCTACCTACTTGTGGCGACCCATGGTCTGATCCTCCTTGACCCATGCTCCCCTCTCTTCTTCTTCATTAATCTGTTCCTTAATAACCAGGGGAAGGAAGAATGGGGGATTCATCCTCATTCCAATCCATCTGAGTTGATTTCTTATCAGGGATTCCCTGTAGAGTTTGGCTTCGAAAAGAGCATCTTCAAGTCTGAGAGGGGAGTGGAGCTCTCTTCTTTTTAGATCATTTGCTATTCTGCGCCATCTTTCATGAATAGACTCATGAACCTCTTTGTGTGTGCTTTGGAGTGTAACATCAAAGTGAGCCACAGCCTCCTGTTGCTTTTCCCTGGGTGAGGATCATATGGTTGTAAATTATTCTTTCAGGGTGAGTCACCTCTGCCCTGACCATTAATGGAGTTTTCCATTTTGCTGCAACGTAAATGTGGTAGTCCTGAGCTCGTTCAATTTCATGATTCATCCATGAACACAGTGCCCTCAACTGGAAATCGCCCATGTAAGGGTTTGGCGACTAGTTGGACGAGCTAGGAACTACAAAATTGTGCAAGAAAAATTCACTTAGTTGCTCCTTCTCCAACTCTGTGGAGTTTAGAGATGCATCCATAAATTCTTTGGGGGAGTTTATCTCTATCGGGAGTCCTTGTTTTAACCTTTGGAGCTGGAATTTGCCCCACTTCTCCTGTAGATAGACTGCATAAATTGCTGATGGTGGCCTGAGGTCCAGTAGTTTATCATATATTTTAGTGGTAGTAGCCAAAACGTCCCTCAATTGAACAATCTCTTGGTCCTTTTTGGCTAACTCCTCTTATGCCTCAACCAATTTCTCTTTAAGTGCTGAATTTTTCTGCTCAACCATTTTTAGCTCCCCTACATGATGCATTTTCAGAATTTGTGTCTTTTCAGATGAAAACGGGGGTGATGTGGGATGGCTTCCTGATTCAATTCTCAATGTTACCATCTCCTTTCTGAGCTTTTCTAGTTCTACCCATGCCTCAACAAGTTGGTTGATGACCCCAGGGTTTTCATTGTGCTCAGGAGGGTTCCCCTGGAAGTTGTCTTGCTCTTCTTGTGCATTATGTTCTTCTTCTGCATCATGTTCTTCTTGTTCATCCCGCTCTTCTTCTGCATCTTGTTCTTCTTGTTCATCCTGCTCCTCTTCTGTGTCCTTCTCTTCTTGTCCATCCATCTCTTCTGGTGTAGTGGGATCTTCCTGATCTACCCAAAGATCATCGTCCTCATTGGACACATTTTGAACTAGGGGACTGGGTTCCCTTTTCTCTTCCTTCATAATTCAGATTCTAGATGCTTGTGTGAATCTTTTACTTCGTCTCTTCGGCCCTTGATTACTAGTAGAAATCCCTGGATTCATTTTGGGGGAGTCATCTCGTGAATGCTTTATCTTCACTAGGGTATCAGCCACACTTTCCAAGTCGATTTTCCTCTTCGTCCCTGATGTAGAGGCGGTCTTTCTCTTTGATCCAGGTGGCAGGGGTACACCAACTGTGGGCGTACCCTTCATTATTTGAACATCCTCAGCAGATACCAACACGAATTCTTCCCAAGAAAGCTCTAGGATCTGTGCTTTTAATTCCTCACAAACGATTAGTTTGATCAACCCATGATGGGCTAAAGCATCCTCCTTTCCTTTAATCACTTTCTTGCTCATTTCTAATAGAGATAGGAGTAGGTAGTATGGAATACTAATGTTGTTGTTTGGTGGAAGATGGGCCATGTGCCTCAACAGCTCTAGAATTCAAAAATGAAAAATGGGGACATAACTGAACCTACTAGTGCATGCAATGTATTTCTGGACGATTGCAGCCATTTCTTCCCATGGTGCCGGCATGGAGAGTCTTTTGAATCCATTTTTATCTTCATCGTAGACCTCTCCTCGCTCGAAAAATGCTACCTTTGCTTCATGGTCTGCCTCCTGGTCATCCCTGCCCCAATGCAGGCCCATTGGTAGACCAGTGAATTTAGCAATCACTTCATCATCCAACCTTATATGTAACCCCTTCACTCAGGTGACGAACTGTTCATCCTTGATATGTTTTAAATTTCTTGCAAACTCCAGAGCCACCCCTGCATTGTATCCACTCAATCCTAAGATGAAAGGCATCCATCCCGTGTTTCTAATGATTGCTAGGATTCGCGGGTTCTGATAAATAGCACTATGGTCCTCTGGTTCGCTTTTCTTGAAACCTTTTGTCATCCTGAAATCCTTTACTATAACAATAAACCAGCACTTGGAGTGTGGTTATCTTTCCTCAAATGGTTGAGTTTGATTACCGGTTCGAGGGCTGGATTGCTGTCTATGTGACCACACTATCTTCCAGTTTCTTGCTGCTGAAGAGCTCTGAGAGGTTTCGTGTATGCAAATTGGCTTTTTGGAAGATTATGCAGCCTTACTTAACTGTTTTTCTGCACTTATCCTCATTAACGCTTGTTGTACTTGCTGCTTGATCGAGCCCTGCTTCTCGTTTCATGATTGTATCTTGCCCCATTTGCTCTGATTATTTGGAGGTATGGCGGCTAGATGCGGGTTTATCATTTGCTGACATGACAAAGGTAGTAATCATGATTTATTGAGGCTTATATGACTTAGGTAGCAATCATGATTTATTGAGGTCAATCTGAACTGAACCATGCCGCCGAATGAAGATGTAAGTTGTCCTCAACTTCAGAAAACAAATGTTTTACGGGATAATGATTTGGCCTTAAAAATAAAACAAATATTTTTAGAGATTACCTCGTTATGTTTTAGCATACCTGAGTTCATGATCTGGCCCGATTTTTATGCGTGGCAGATTCTATAGTAGATTTGGCAATGTCTGTAGTAAATTTTGGCATGTCAGTAGTTATGTGTGCTTGCTGGTTTTTCCTTGCGTTCGTTTGAATTTGTTGTATTGGCTACTTTTGAACTTTGTGCCATTTTCTGATTCAACTTTGTGATGATGCTTTTGCATTGGGTTTCAGATTCTCATTGTATTGTTGTAATCTATGTTGGCTCTCTTGAATAGATGGCAGGCTTGCGTGAAGAAATTGCAGATGTGAATAAATAGCTTGTTGCTGGAAATGAATTTTGTAGTAGTTGATACCTTTGTTGTCTTCTTTGGTATACGTGGCTGGCTCGCTTGTATTCAGATGACAGGCTCACTTGAATAATAGCATATTTTGATTAATAGCAGGCTCGCTTGATTGAATTCTGTAGTGTGATATCTTTGCTGCTGACTTGAATATATTACTGGCTCGCTTGATTGAATTCTGTAGTGTGATATCTTTGTTGTTTCTTGAATATATGACTGGCTCGTTTGATTATTGATTGTCTGTAGTTTGCATGCTCTTTCTTCAGGGGGATGTATGATGCCCTGCAATTTTACCTTATCATTTTTGTAGTTTGTTATTTGGCATTTTGCCCATCCCCCTTTTCATGTTTTTTTCTTATTTTTTCTTGTTTTTTTTTTCATTCCTTTCTTCCATTTTGCTTCCCCCCCCCTTTTTTTAGCAAATATTTTCTCTTCTTTTTTCTCTTTTTTATTATCTTCTCTTTTTTCTCTTTTTTCTTTATATATATATATATATATTATCAACTAAATTTCAATTAATTTTCGATGCTCTCTATCAGCATTAGTTGTTGCTGGTAGAGTATCTGTGTAAACTCCTCCTTGGATTGTGGTTTTTTGTAAAATTTGAGCTGATGTCCATTTACTATCATAGGAAACTGTTCTTCATCAATTGTAATGATCCTGACAGGTCCATTTTCATAGATCTTTTGAATTATGTAAGGTCCCAGCCATCTGGTTGTTAGCTTTCCCTGGAATGTGTGAAACCTAGAGTCATAGAGTAGTGCCCAGTCACCTTCCTAGAACTTTTTATCCTTTAGGTGTTTGTCATGCCACTTCTTTCTTTGTTGTTGGATGATTTCAGTATGGGCAAGTGATTGTTGTCGTTGCTCATCCAGTTGATTCAATTGTAGCATGCGTTCTTGTTGTATATCTGTTAGTTCCATATTTAACTCAGCTACAATTCTTAATGTATTTATTTCAAATTCAATTGGCAGCATGACTTTCTTTCCATATACTAGTTCATAAGGTGTGAATCTTGTTGTTGTCTTCCATGTGGTATTATAGGCCCAAACTGCCTCACTCAATCTGTCAGCCCAATCTCTTTTGTGGAGTTGTACAGTCTTTGTCAAAATTCTTTCTAATTCTTTGTTGGTTACCTCAGCTTGACCATTTGCTTGAGGGTGATAGGAGGAGGACTGTCTGTGCTTGACATTGTTTCGTTTAAGCAAGTCTTCTATTAAATTTGATGTAAATTGTGGGCCTTGATCAGAAACTAGTTCTCTTGGTACTCCAAACCTGTGAAATATCTGCTCAGTGAAGAATTTTGCCACGTTGGTTTCATTTGTTGCAGCAAGTGCCGCTACCTCAGTCCACTTTGTGAGGTAGTCAGTGCATACTAGGATGTAGCTCTTCTGATTTGACTGTGGATTGATTGGACCAACGAAATCAAATCCCCATTTTTCGAATGCCTCCAAGGAGATCTATGGATGGAGTGGCATTTCTTCTTTTTGTGTTGGTTTCCCCATCCTTTGGCAGTCATCACAGTGTGAAACATATTCATAAGCATCTTTGTGGAGTGTTGGCCAATAGTACCCTGTTTGCAAAATTTTATAGGATGTCCTCTTTGCAGCATAGTGTCCTCCACATGGTTCATTGTGAGTGGCATGCATTATGTCATGCACTTCATCTTCTCTAATGCACCTTCTAAGTATTTGATCTGGTTCTTGTTTGAAGAGCATGCCCTCTATCCATGTGTATGTGGCACTTTTCCTTATTACTTTAGTATTTTCTTTGTAATTGTAATGTTCTGGAAACTTCCCAGACACTATATAGTTTGCTATATCAGCAAACCATGGGATTCTTGTGGATATGGAAAAAAGGTGCTCATCTGGAAAACTGTCATTGATTACCTCACTGTCTTGTCCATGTATGAGCCTAGATAGAAATTCAACCACCACATTGTGTTTACCTAGCTTGTCTAAAATCGTGATGCCAAACTCTTGGAGTAGTAGCAACCATCTAATGACTCAAGCAATTGTGTTGGGTTTGTTCGTTAGATACCTTATGGCTGAATGGTTTGTATTAACAAAAACTTGGTAGCTAGTGATATAGTGCCTAAATTTATTAATGGCATGTATGACAACCAAAAATTCCTTCTCGGTGACAGTATAATTTAATTCCTCCCCTGCCAAATTTTTACTGATATAATATATTGCATAGGGCTTCTTCTCTTTTTCTTGTCCAAGGACAGACCCGATTTCCTTATCTGATGCATCTGAGTGGATGTGGAATGGAAGTGCCCAGTCTGGTCCTTGGAGTACTGGAGTTGTAATTGTTTTCTCCTTAAGGTTATCAAATATTGTCATGCTATGGTTTGTCCATATGAACTCAGTGTCTTTTGTGAGAAGTGCAAACATTGGGGCAGCAATGCTGCTATAATTTTCAATAAATCTCCTATAGTACCCTGTTTGTCCAAGGAAAATTCTCACATCCCTTTGTTTAACAGGTGGTGGCAGCGTTTTGATTACTGAAACTTTTGCTTGATCAACCTCTATCCCCCTCTGTGATATATGATGCCCTAGAACGATTCCTTCTTCCATTAACATTCTGTATTTGTCATTGCTCAGACATAGGCTCATCTCAATACATTTTTTTAATACCAATTCAAGATGGTTCAATGCTTGATCAAAGTTTTGTCCATAGGGTGTGAATTCATCCATGAAGACTTCCATTTGATCATTTATGAAATCAGAGAATATACTTAGTATGGCCCTTGGAATGTTGCCGGAGCATTACATAACCCAAAGGGTAGTACTCTGTATGCATAAGTACCCCAGGGGCATGTAAACGTTGTCTTATCTTGATCAGTTGGGTGTATTAAAATTTGGTTGTACCCACTGAAGCCATCTAAAAATGAAAAATACTTGTTCCCAGCTAATGTGTCCAACACCTGATCTATAAATGGCAGTGGAAAGTGATCTTTCTTTGTTGCTTTATTTAGCTCTCTATAGTCCACACAAATTCTCCATTTGCCTCCTTTCTTAGGGACTATAACCAGTGGTGAGACCCATTCGCTGTCAGAGATGGGATATATGAACCCAACATCTAATAACTTATGTAGTTCTACTTTAACAATGTCATTTAATGTTGGGTTCAGTCTCCTTTGCGGTTGCCTGATAGGAATAGACCCTTCTTTGATGTAAATGTAATGTTTGCAGAGATCGGGATGTATACCTTTCATGTCTGCATATGTCCATGCAAAAGCTTTATTTTGTTGTGATAGGACTTTCATTAACTGTGCTTCTTGCTCTGGCTTGAGTTTGGAATTAATGTTGACTATCTTTCCAGGCATAATTTCCACTGTCTTTGCTTTTTTTTATTGTTCTTCTAGAGATAGCACTTCTACCCACATTTTATTTGAGTTTCGGTTTGAACTTTCGCCTTCTTGTTGCTGCTCTGTGTCAAAAAATCTTTCAAGACCATCATTGTTAGAATATTCATTTTGAATGAACCTATCTATATGACCATCTTCATCTATTGTTTTTAATGATAGTGCAGCGTCAATCGTTAGGACAGGTTGTAGGTTTTGATTTGGTGTGTCGGTATAATCATCAGTCCAATTTTGATATTCGAAGTCTAAAGATTTCCTTGTTGGTGGGTAAATCGTAATTTTCTTCCTGGCATGTCCACTGGTGATAGTCATGTTTCCTGATCTGCAACCTATGTAAGCATCTGCAGTTTCCAACCATGGTCTTCCTAGTATGATTGGATAACCACTAAGTTTACTTTTGACTTCAATGACTATGAAATCAGCTGGGTATTCCCAGGATTCAATATTGATCATAATGTCTTCGAGCATCCCTTCGGGTTTTACAGTGGATGTGTCAGCTAGCTGGAGTATTGTAGTTGTTGGTCTGACCATTAATTAGAGTCCTAGGTATATCATGGTTTCCTTATTCATTACGTTGATAGCAACTCCTAAATCGATTAAGCTTCTATTTATTTGTTTGTTATTGATGGTGACGTTCACTACAGGACTACCTGGATCAAGATATTTAGGGTTAATAATAATACCAAGCATTAAATCAGCCAATTGTCCCACTACATTTATGGTTGGCGGGTCATGCTTCCTTCTCCCAGGTTTCTTCAGACAAGTTTCTCTAATAAATTTGTTACAGATGGGCACATCCCTTATGGCTTGCAAAATCAGAATTTGGATGTTTAAGTGCTTCAATTCATTTAAGATTGCATTTTCTTCTTACTCCTTCGTACTTCGTATAAGTTTCTCTGGAAATGGAGGATTCCTGTTTCGTGGGAGTGGTTGAGTTTCTTCCTCTTGAGAATTTGGTTCATCCGGATGATGAACATAGGGTTGTGTTGTTTGTTCTTGAGCTTCGGGTTCTTGGATATTCTGTGTGGATGTATTTTGCAATGTTTTCCTAGACCTGAGGTTTATTTCGTTTATTTCCATGGTGTCTACGACATAGACAGGGAATTGTGTGATTTCAGCGTTATATGTCTGTTGCTGTTGTGGAGGTTTGTTATTATTAGGGTTTGGGATGGGTTGGGATGGAATTGGTGGGGGTCTGGGGGGTGGTTGAGTCTATGGGGGCGGCATAATAAGTGGCTGTTGTAATGGGGCTCTCCAATTTGATGGATGGGGGTATTGATTTACATAATTCGTGGTTGATGGAGGAAAAGGTGGGGGGTATGGAGGGTAAGATGGTGGGTAATAAGATTGTTGATAGGGTGGTTGATAAGTTTGTTGATTTTGCTGATAATTCTACTGATTTTGCTGCCATTGGTTTGGATTTGGCTATGCTTGCCATGGAGTTGGTGCAGAGTTCCAATTTTGCTGGCCCTGATTATAGTAGGGTTGATTGCTAGGTTGATATGGTCTGACGAAATTACTCCTTCTTTGATTTATAAAACAGAGTTGTTCTATTGCTCCTTCAGTTGCAGGATCTTGAATAGCAGCCTTACATGAGGGTAAGAGGGGACATTTATCGGTGGAGTGACCACATATTTCTATGGTGTTTAATGTGCACTGCCCCTTCTCATGTTTCTTTCTACAATGAGGACAGAATACTGCCAATGCTTGGTTAATTTCATCATGCTTCTTCTTTATTTGGAGTGCATCAAGTTGCATGGCCAATGATTGTAGGATGTCAGTTTTCATGTCATCAAGGAGGTTCCCTAGATCAAATTTTGTAAGGTTTGGTCCTGCAGATGATGATGATGATCCTATGGATAGATGTGTATCTCTTGTCCCATTTTTGCAGTTCCTAGACCTAGAATGGTTTTTGAAGATCTATAGTATCTGGTCATAATTTTTCTGGAATATGTCTCCATCTCCCAAGAGGTTTAAGATCTCAAAATTCTCTTATTTGATCCCTCTAAGAAGGACAAGCTTTAGTGATTCGGGTTCTAGGGTGCAATGGTTAGCTCATTTGTAGCTGAGTTGAAAATGTTGGGCATAGTCTTCTAAGGATTCACAGTCTCCCTGCTGCATCCTAAATATTTCATCCCTTGTATCCTTCGCTTTGCAGTAGTCCCTATATTTTTCTACGAATGCTTGTTTCATTTGGTCCCAACTGAAAATACTATTTCCTTCTAAACTCATGAACCACCTAAGTGATAAATCTTTCAGTGTGCAGCCAAAATGTGGTGAGCTCTCAGAATGGATGCCTAATGAGGGCAGCTAGACGAGGAGCCTACTTTTATTATCAATCTGGGGGACGTACAAACTTAAGAGGCGCAGGCACTATATGTGCTCTTATAGGATGGTCTTTGTCGTGGTTGGGTGTTGGTATCAGTGTTTAAGGTTTTGTCTAAAAGAAATCAAATGAGCTGGGAAAGGATTGCCTAATCTATGAATGAAAAATACCTATGCTAAGAAGTTCAAATACTAAAAACAGTAAATCTATATTAGGGAATTTAAATGCTGAAAATAGTAAATATATTCCTAAGAATTGACTTGCTGAAAATAGTGAATTTATACTATGAAATTGAATGCTGAAAACGTAGCAGATCTATTCTAAAATAAATGAAAGTTGGATCTTTAATCTAAGAAGCAATTACTATAAATCAAATGCATAAAACTAGAAGTATGGTCTAACTTACTCAATTGCCAAAACCAAGTTCAAAATGCCATTACCTAATGCTATGAAATAATCTAAACTTTAAGAAGTGAATATCATTAGTTAACCACAGTATTGCAAGTAAGCAATCTTTATGAGCAACCATCAAAACGGGAGAGTGCATAAGCTTTAAGATCTGGATCATTATTTCAAAATCAATGCGAGTACATACGGAAATAGATGTTTAAAATATGCCTTGGAAGAATGTTGATACAGGACTACTGAAACAATGTTACTGAACTACAGAATGCATTATAAACTACTACGGAATCAAATTGGTCACTTTACTACAGAAATCAAATCGTACTATTTAACGCCATTCAAATGCTTTCATATGCAATATAGATTTCAGTCAATGTAAAGCACATAATGAAAAATACCTAAACAGTAAGATCTCCTGACTTACGTGTTGGAGGGGCCCTCTCCAACCCGTACTCAGGAGTGGAGAAAACTTATAAACGCCGAATCGAAAGCAACATCAAGTCTTTTATTCAAAATAGCAACTTCATAGTTTAACAAAAGTCAGTAACTCAAAGTATCTCGATAGTATAAAAACGTAAAACAATGGTTATCAAAAATGGCAACAGTATCCTCTCGCTAGCCGAAAGGCCCGTATATATATGCCTCTAATGATTAACCTAACTTATATGTCTAATTGTCGATTATGTTTGAACACGTGTTCTCTCTAGAAATCAGGAAAAAGGCAGTGAGCTTTGGTGGTGATCTTTCAATCCTCTACTTGATCTGCGTGTTTGTCCCTTAGTGTATCTGGACCTACTCAATCATACTCGATTTTCATATAATTAGTTTATTGAACACGCATTCAAACATACAAGAATAATATTTAAAACAACTTCATTAAATAATCAAGTTAAATCATTTCTCCCACAAAACAAGTGTATTTCTTCACCCTTTCTTGTGCTTTTGCTGTGGGGAAAAAGGCTATCAGATACCTATATCTTGGACTCATCAAACCTCCAGTCAGAAACTCATCTGAACCAAGAACTAGGTCCCTCCACTTGTTCCCCCACCACTTCAATCACCCATACAATGAAAAACTCACAAGCAAAAGAATGAATCCTTCACAAGATATGAAAGAGTTTGGGAGGTGAACATAAATGGTTCACAACAACTAGGATCAATGGATGTAGACTCAAGCAAGTGTTAGGATATTCCTATACTCCATCCTAGTCCTACCAGTATTTTGATCATTTACATTTTCAGTCATGCATGCACTTTTAGGGTTTGCATGCATTCTAGGGTTTGCATGCATCCCAGTCATCAGTCCAGCACCTAGCCCTTAGTTAGCCAGCCCCCAGGAGCTTCTCACTATTCAGTTTTAGCCCTCCATTTGCTTAATGCGCCCTTCTTCCTTGATTTTAGGAAGCAACTCGCCCTTCTTCACCTACCAATCCAGTTGTCTTCAGTTTACACTCAGTTACACTCAATTACACTTAGTTACACTGAGTTACACTCAGTTACAGCTACCAGAGTTAGTTTGACTGATGGTTGACAGTTACTTGAGCATTGAGGACTCCACTGATGATGATGAAGACTTCCATTTGTGCTTTGATGATCATGAGGACACCTAGTTGTGCTCCGATGACACTCTATTGATCTTATGATCACTGTGAGAGGCTAATTCCAATTTCCACCTTAGGCATTCGAATCCTCTCTACCATTGTACTATTTATTTGTCCATACTGTGATTAATTAATTAGTGTGTGTGAAGTATTATTGCTTCTATCCGATTCTACTATACCATATTATTTTGTTGCTCATTATACTGTATTGTTCACTCTTCTTCTATTTTCCTACTTAATCATAATTACTCTTGTGAGGTATACATCATCTCTTAGATCTACTGTGAGGATTTTCACATGGTATCAGAGCATGTTGAGAGTATTGTTTATTTCTATTCTTGAGATTTTTTTGCAGGTTATTACCAAGATTTCGAGTGCAGCAGTTTCTGCATCTTTGCAGTAGTATTCTCTATTTTTTTTGCAGGTCTTCTACAACTTCAATGTATCCAAAATTAGAAGAAATCACTCCTCTTTCTCTATTCAACTATGATGAATGGAAACCAAAAATAATAGCATATTTGAAGAGCCATGATCTCTTTGATTGTTATTTTGAAAGAGAGTTCGAATCCTCTAAAGAGAAGATTGATTGGTTGAATAAAGGTGACATGCACATTGGAAGAATGAAGCTTACTATGCCGGATTACATATTGTTCCCAATCATTATTTATATTGAAACTCCACAAGAGCTATGGGCTCACCTGGATGAAGAATTTGGCAGAAAGAATGAAGGACTTGGTCCTAACCCATTCGAAAGCAAGCAAAGTGATGCATTCGCTCCTCTTGATGGTCTCTCAGATCATGAACCAGTATCATCTCATATTGAAGTTGTTGACAAAGAACTTGCAGATTCTCCACTCATGCTCAAACCTTCTTCTCTTTCTGTGCCAGCTCACACTCTAGATATTGCAGAAGGTCCTAAATCCTCTCTTGCACCAGAGTCTGTTGGTTTGCATCATGATCACATGATTATTTCAGAGGTCAAAACAACTATTGAAGGTAATGCATTCGCTCCTCTCCAGCTATCTCCTCTTTTATACTACTATATGATCATAATTCCATGCTTTCAGAAGGTCATTGAAGAATATGGCCATTGCCATTCGCTTGGGAATATTTTTCATGCATCTACTGGTTTTAATCTCACCTCTCATGGTTCAAAGGAGATCTCAAGAAACCATGATTCAAGTCTTGTATCTAATTTGGGTTCTAAGCAATTTCTGCTTGGGAAAATTTCTCATGCATATGATAGTTTTGATCGCACCCCTGCTGATTCAAAGGAGATCTCAAGAAACTGTTTTTTAAGTCTTAAATCTGATTTTGATTTCAAGCAAACATGTAATAGTTCTTTTCGGCATAATCTCACCCATGGTGGTTCGAAGGAGAAGACAAAAGACTATATGCACATTCAAAAATTTGATCCTACCTCAGCTGATTCAAATCACAGGTTCAAGGATCATTCTCATACTGTTGGATTTGTTCTCATCACATTCGAACTGAAGAGCAAGTATGAACGCATGCTTTTTGAGCATGATCCACTTCTTCCCAAGAAGAATATACCTCCAGACATATGACCAAGCATCACACCTACTTGAGTTTGGAGCATTTATTTTTGTGTGTGCCTTACAGTCTATTTTTGAGGAGGAGGTATGTTTCCCATGAAATTTTCCCACTTTCTTGGTTTATTGACTGTTATTATTCATTGTATTGGGTGACCTTTGGTCTTAGTTACCAGGGCCCAGGATGGATTAAGGGGGGCTGTTAGGATATTCCTATACTCCATCCTAGTCCCACCAGTATTTTGATCATTTACATTTTCAGTCATGCATGCACTTTTAGGGTTTGCATGCATTCTAGGGTTTGCATGCATCCCAGTCATCAGTCCAACACCTAGCCCTTAGTTAGCCAGCCCCCAGGAGCTTCTCACTATTCATTTTTAGCCCTCCAGTTTCTTAATGCGCCCTTCTTCCTTGATTTTAGGAAGCAACTTGCCCTTCTTCACCTACCAGTCTAGTTGTCTTCAGTTTACACTCAGTTATAGCTAGCAGAGTTAGTTTGACTGATGGTTGACAGTTACTTGAGCATTGATGACTCCACTGATGATGATGAAGACTTCCAGTTGTGCTTTGATGATCATGAGGACACCTAGTTGTGCTCCGATGACACTCTATTGATCTTATGATCACTCTGAGAGGCTAATTCCAATTTCCTCCTTAGGCATTCGAATCCTCTCTACCATTGTACTATTTATTTGTCCATACTATGATTAATTAATTAGTGTGTGTGAAGTATTATTGCTTCTATCCGAGTTCTACTGTACCATATTATTCAGTTGCTCATTATACTGTATTGTTCACTCTTCTTCTATTTTCCTGCTTAATCATAATTACTCTTGTGAGGTATACATCATCTCTTAGATCTGCTGTGAGGATTTTCACAGCAAGGAAACATTTCGATAGAGTTACAATGCTCTTCTCTTTCTCCCCCTTTCATGCACCACAATAGCTCAATATATAACCCTCCAAAGGAAATTGAAAGGTTGAATGGATTCGTTTCAAGATACATGGAGGGCCAAAGGTCACAATGGCCGCTTTTTTGGAGTGAAAACAGAGATTTTACTATCATTTACCAAAAATTCGATGTACGTTGGTTGTAGTGATGCACCCAGTGTATACACAAGTTGTACAACAGTAGCTCGCGTACGGGAGGAAAAATAAGGGAAAAGGGGTTCAAGGAGAACCACATATATGGTTTTGAGTCTATAGATAGGTAAGGGAGGCCAATGAGTATAAATGCTCACAAGGTGGCAAAATACGGTGTAACAGATGCCCCCTAATGTGTGAGTTCAGAGAAAGTACTACAATGGTCGAAATACAGTATGAATCTCAGAAGTGGAGTGATGGAGACACAAATGGAAGGAGTATCCCACTCGTCATATTACAATAATATCTCTGTGTACATATCGGTACAATACATAGAAATATGATACAATGGTTATGAATAGACAGTACATAGGGAATACATGTCATGAATGGTCATAGCCATGATCTATATACAATAAGATATGGTCTCCTGTTGAAGAGGAAACATCTGATGCAAACTGATGGTACAAACTGCTAACGTATGAGAACAATATCTCAAAGGTACAATCACGATCACAAGTAGCATATACTGAATGCCACTAAAGTCTAGGGTCTTCTACACAAACCATCTACGGTGCATGTCCCATCAAGTGAATAAGGGTACCGATGTCGAACCTGATGTGACATCGTCTGATTACCGGTCATTGATGTATACCGTTAACAGACGTAAGATAACCCACCAATAATGAAAATGGGTACCAAGGCACTGAGTACATTCACCAAGTGCTAATAAAGGTGTTGAGTTCGAACACTTGACGAATCCATCAATTAGGGGACATTAATGAATTCCCAACTGTCGAAGGCGAGAGAACCTACCACTAATGACTGCAAGTCTCAAGGTACTCAAAGGACTCTAAATATCGATTCCAGAATAAGTGAGTTGGAGTCGATGGAATGAAATTCACTCGAAGGAAGGCATTAATGGATCCCCCATCAACGAGCATGGGGTAGAAGCTAAGCTGAAATATTTGGAAGAACTCAAACGAGCAGGCTGAACACCATATGTGATCGAACTGGACTCATAAGGGATGACCTACATGCAATAGTCGAGAGATATGAGGAGTGGTTGACTTTGGTTTCAAGACTTCCTTTGAACAAGAGCATGAGCAGATGGACAAACTCGGGCAGCATACACTCAAGCACTAGATACTGATAATAGTTTGTGACACATGAGACATCAACAAAGGATCCATAATGAGTAGAAGCTTAACCAGTCAATGGAGTAAGGTCTGAGAAATGAGTACATCTTCCTAAGGTCATACTAATATCCCAACTCATGATACATGGAGTGGAGATGAATGCTCTATTCAAAGGTTAATAGAAGGCAGTAAAATTTTCCCGACCAATAGAAGGTAGTAAAAAAATTTCGTCCGGTTTTTTAAATTATATGTTTTTTTTGTCTTTTTCATATTCTAAAGCTTGAAAAAGAATAAAATTGCTTATTATACAACAGTGAGGGAACAAGTGTCATGGTAAAGCAAACTAGTTCTGGGTAATGAAACATACCTATGCTCGATGCAAGGAAGCATGTGCAAGACGTGGACACTCGGGGGGGGTGTTCCCTCCAGGTAAGGGTCATCAAGTTGCAAAGGATAAATTAAAGCTCTGCTTGGCTCAAAAGGAAAAGTACTCAGGAAAACGTCTAACAACTGAGAAATCAGGAGCCGACACAAGGCTCAAAGGCAAGCAAGATAATGCAATGCATTCACAACTCGACATAAACAGGGAGTCCTTATGGGAGATGGACAGAATAAAGATAAAGTAGAGTATGAGTCTTCATCACAATGTCATGGCGGGACTACAAAGGACTCTCGATCCTAAGGAGGAACAACTGCATGGGTGTCGTAAGACATAAAAAAGGATCTAACTAGGGAACCATGGTCGAACAGGCCCTACTGCCAAATAACGACACTTCTAAAGCAGCATGAAGGTTCCATGTTGGTTAAAAAGAGGGGTTGCACCTAAGTTTTATGAATATGGTCATAAGGTCAATGCAATAATGCAGGCGTAATGACATCCTAACCCATATGACAGGTGTAGAAAGTACCTGTTGAAGGCACAAAAAGGTTTGAAATCCACTCCCGACGCAATAAACTGCTCAAAACGATACCTCATAGCAATATATTAGTCAAAAAGGATCCAAAAACGGTAAAAAATATACAAAAGTGGGTAAGAAAAATTAACAAATAATAAAAAAAACCATTTTTACCATACCATTTTCATTTTTACCCAACATAGTGCATTTTGGTAGTTTTTTCCCTCAATCTTCAAGCAACGATTCCGGGATCTAGGAGCAACAAAATTGCGATTCGTCTGGACCAAGTAAGAGCTCTCATCCTTCCCTTCAAGTCTAGGTTTTTCAATTTGGTTTTTAATAGTGGATTTTTAATGTTTTTAATTTTTTTATACCCAATATGTGTTGTACGCAAGCTACGATTTCGCGGGTCGCGTATAGGGCTGGGTGTACGCAATCAAACAAAACGTTGCCGCATATACGTTCTATGAGATATCCTGCGTATAGCGCCGTGGGCAATGTTTTTTATGAGTTTTCACATCAAAAAACCTTTGATTTTGTCCACAGGATGGTGCTAGAATGGAGGGAGAGGGAACATGATGTCATTGATCATCAAGTTGGAGGTGATTTGGTCACGCAACAAGCATTACAAGCTTGTGGTTTATACAAATTTTGGAGTATCGGGGGTTTAAGGGCCCAAAACTGATTACTCACTGCATTGGTGGATTACTGGGACCTAGAAGCTAAGCAATTCAACTTGGATGGGAAACCGCTTCCGTTGGAGGTGGAAGACATATATTTTATTAACGTCATGTCCCACCGAGGAGAGGTGGCAAGCCTCATATCTCGTAGAGTGGGGTGAGGAGTCACGATTAGTGACTATATTGACAGATACTGTGTTGTGGGCACCTAGAAAGTGGGTAGCCAAATCCACACAGAGGCTATAATGAGCCTGAGCATGAAGATCACCATCCTCACTCTTGGGAGGATAGCAGGGTCTACATCGCTTCATCAGGCCTTGAGAACATTGATATTCTATGCGGCCAAGTGCACGAGGCCTATGGTGTATGATTGGTGCACTACACTGCTGGGCACAATGAAACACCAGCTGACAGAGTGCAAGCTGGGGCGGACCAAAAACTTTGTTTTGGGAGCATTTTGTGCAATTTCTTCTTTGAGAGGGTTCCAGGAATTATCCTGAGGGTGGAAGTCCCTCCTCATAGTCTACGAGATCCTGCTCAGACTCGATGGGTAGAGATACTGACGCGACAAGGGGGTGGCCGACTGGCCTCTCCATATACTGATGAGTTCTTCCACTGGTGGCAGCAATAGGTGACCTCCATAGATGACTATCCCTATGAGGGGATTGACTTCAGATAATATCATGAAATGCCACTTCCACCAGGGGCCCCGTTCGGAGATATTGGTAAGACATTCTTTTTAAGTTTTGAATATTTAATTTTTTTGTATTTTTGTTTTAAGTGAAAGGAAAAATCTTTTTGGTGTGATATCATGTATTGATGTTTGACTGTTTACTCGTAGAATTGGGTCCGTGAAGACCACAAGGCTTCCCACGACATCAAAACATAGGCAGGGGTGGGGAGATAGTAGGTGCAATGGTAGAGCTCACTTTAGAGACTGTACGGGTCAACCTGACTCGGATGACTACCAGGGTACCAGTGATCGAGGTGGAGCGCCTACCTGAGGCGATGTAGAGACATGTGGTGGGGGTACCAAGTACATGGGTGCAGTTGCTCCGGTGTATAGCCAATTCCGTGCACTACTATGTGCAGACTCATCCCTTTGAGGATGCTAGAGTTCCCCGTAGGGATTAGATTCCATGGGGTCCCATTTTTTGTATCGGATATGTATATTTGAGAGCTAGGAGGTCTAGTTTTGTACTATGACACCACTTTTTGATAATGAAAAGACTATGATTTTTCGGTTCTACTATATTATGTGTGCAAATGTATGAATATGATTCATTTCTTCTTTTAATGATGTGACAAATGCCAATCTAGGACATAATTAGTGTATGCATCAGCAGTATGATTAAAACATCTTGGAACATGAATACAAGTAATAAAATCAAAATGGTGTTCCAAAAGTCTTACCCTTAAGAATCTCCTTAGTAGTGTAGGATCCCTAACACAATACCGGTCGTTCAACTGATACACAATCAGCTTCGAATCCAGGCGAACCTCTAAAGATTGGATACCATGTGAAATGGCATCGCGAAGCAGCTCAATAACGGCACTATACTCAGTCACATTGTTCGATGTAGGACCGAGACAAACACTCCTGAAGACACAATCTGGTTTTCGGGCGAGTAAATAAACCACGCAACATAATTTAGTCTCTGCGTATGACGGCTCCCCATCTGCGAATCCTAAGAACACTAGATATTCTGCTGCCATCTGTCAACCAAAAGGAAGAGAATCAGTAGACTCAAAAAATTAAAGGAAAGTTAAACTGTGTACAGAAACTATACAATAGTATACAAAAGTATCAGTTCGAGCTAGAAGCTCAAGCATAATACCACTTGAGATAGAGCCATTTCTAGGCTCCTTCAGGGCGTTCCCCTCATAATATTCCAACTCATAAGATCCTTTATCAAGGACCTGCCTCACAATGTAAGGACTGTGCCACATCGGGTTAAACTTGCTTGCCCCCAGGGGTTCCTTAGCTTGGTCATAAAGGAGAACTAAGTCACCTTCGGCATACTCCCGGGGATGGATAGTCCTATCATACTGAGCCTTGGCACGACGTTTGTTGGCATCTATTGGTACGGCGGCATCCCGACGTTGCTCGTCAAGCTACTCGAGGTAGACTAAGTGTTGCTCTACTTCTGAAGTGTCAGGCAGGAGTTCTATGGCTAGCTTCAAAGAAGGGATTTAGCATTCAACCAATAATATGGATTCCACACCATGAACTAACTGAAAAGGTGAGAAACTGGTGGAAGTCTTTACTGTGGTTCGATAATCCCACAGAGAAGGATACAACATGATATGCCAATTATCCTTGCTTTGTTGGATGGTCCTTTGGAGAATGGCATTAACGGACTTATTGGCAGCCTAGACCTAGCCATTTGCTTGGGGATAATACGAAGATGAGTGATCTATTCTAAACCCAAGTTTAAGTGATAATTCAACCATCATCTTATTTTGAAAGTGACTACCATGGTCAGTGACAATCTCTTTCTGGATACCGAACCGAGCTATGATCTGGTTGAATACGAAGTGGGCTATTGTTTCACCATTGACTTTAACGGTCGGCATGGCCTTAGCCCATTTGGTAAAGTAACCAACGGCCATTATGATATGACGATGCCCCCCCACCGAATCTGGGTTGCAATCCATGAAATCAACCCCCCATTTGGTGAAGGGACTGACAATGATGATCAGATAAAGGGGAGCAGGATGCGAGTGTACATTCCGAGAAAACACCTGACAAGGGTGGCATCTCTTTACAATGTTAACACAATCTTTAAAGATCGTAGGCCAAAAATAACCTGCTCACAAGATACATTGGGTTGTAGCAAGCCCAAATAAGTGACCACCACATGCCCCACTATAGCAGTCATTAAGTACTAAATCTGCTTCTTCATGAGTTAAGCAATGGTGTAGGAGAGAGTCTTTCCCTTGGTGATACAAAGTCTCACCAACAATGACATAATCTTTGGCATGGTGTCTCACAGGCCGTAGCTCATCTCGTGAAAAATGCAAAGGGAACTTCAGATTCCGGAGATATATAATGATGTCTCCATACCCAGGGTCTGATGACGAGATAAGGAATAAATGATCATCAACGAATGAGTCTTCATGGACCACTTCCTCATCAAGTCTAGGAAAATATGACATCAGCTCCACGAAAACCAAGGACTTCACCGACTTCGCCGAGGCAAAATCGAGATCGAATTCCTGAAGGATGACAATCCATTTATTATACTTCCCCCCAATCATAGGTCGTGAGAGCACGAAATGAAATGGATTGACATGTGTTATAACTGTGGTTTTCCTAAGCAAGATGTAGTGTCGTAATCTATGGACTGCATGAACAGTCGCAAGGGCCAGTTTCTCCACGTGAGAATACCTTAGTTCAACGTCTACTAGGTTTCGACTAAGATAATAGACAATATTCTCTTGGAGCCTATTGTCCACCTGAACCAAGACCATACCAATCGTCTCTTGAGACGTGGCCACATAAAGAAAAAAGTCTCTTGCATAGTCGGGTGGACTAATAAGAGGATCTGATACCAAGGTTTTCTTAAGAGCGTCGAAAGAATGTTGGGCTCGCTCATCCCAAATAAAAGGGGTGTCTTTCTTCAATAATCACGCGAAACCCTTAGTAAGACTGGCATAGTTCACAATGAAACGACGTAAGAAAGTATCCCTCCCTTGGAAGCTCTGAAGTTGAACCAAATTACGCTGGAGGCAACCGAAGTATTGCCTCAACCTTCAATGGATCGAATCTAATACCTTCCTTCGAGACTATAAACCCCAGAAGGTGACCAATTTTCACGCAAAAGATGCACTTGTTCAGATTCAAAAGAATATTATAACGACAGCATCTCTCGAAAACAAGATGGAGGTGACTTGGGTGATCCATTCTACTACAAGAGTGAGCACTAAGATCGTCCAAGAAAACTTCCATTATACGCTTAAGATCGTGAAAAGCATAGGTCATGGCCCACTGAAATGTAGCTCCGGCGTTTTTAAGGCCGAAGGGAATTTTCCAGTATGCGAAGGTTCCCCGAGGACATATAAATGAAGTTTTATGTTGATCTTCGGGTTTAATTTGGATTTGATTATAGCCCGAAAAACCGTCCATAAACAAAAAATACTTCACTTCCTGCACACTCATCCAAGATTTGGTCTATGAATGGGGTGTGGAAGTTATCTTTAGGACACGCTCTATTCAGATCATGAAATTCGATGCAGAAACAGATGGTTCCCAGCTTCTTATCCACGGGAATGTGGTTGGATACCCATTCGGTAAGAGGAACCGGGTAGATGAAACCAGCCTTAAGCAGTTTCTCTACCTCTTCCTTAATGGTGGCTGCCTTCCAAGGATTAACAACACAAAGACGTTGTCGAACATGCTTAACATTGGGGTAAGTCTTAATTTTGTGTTCGACAATACTAGGGTCAATACTTGGCATCTCCTCATATGACCAGGAAAACACATCCTGAAACTCTTTGAATAAATCAGTGTAAATACAAATTTCCTCAGGGGAACAATCAACACCGACGTATACATTTTCGATTTTTCTGGGAGTACGATAAATGTTGATCAGGATGGTAGGAGAAATATTAGCCATATTTCCCTCCACATAAATGCCAGGTGACTCCAAAGGAGCCACAGGGTGACCAACTTTCTCAGCTAGAGTCGATCGAAACTCATCTTGCTCAATAAGATCAAGGTTGGGAAGGAAATAAGATCTATGATGGAGGTCCTCCCAAGGATTGTCATTTTCGTTCATGGCCTCGATAATGGCTTCATCCGAAGGTAAAGTATCATCAAGGAAGTCATGTGAACAAGACGAGTCCACTACCTATGCGAGCAGCGTAACGGGATCTCCTTCCTCTGTCCTTGAAGAAGAGAGATCAGTCTCTACAGTGACTTGTTGAATGTCACGATAAACAAGATCAGCTGCAGACAAGGGAATGGTCATTTCGATGTGCGAAGAGTATCCTGATAAGGAACTCGTGGAAGATAGAGTCCATGTATCGCAAGTATGATGGCCGGAATGGTACAGGACACAGCGATGAAGGAGCATCATCGGATATGGTTCCTATAAAGGAGATTGGTGCGGAAAAATCGAAAGATCCCATTAAGGATAAATATAAGCCTAAACCAACATTCCCAGTTTCCAGCTGAGAATTTTCGATTTGAGGGATCACAGATCCCTGCGATGCTACGGGAATGGAACTAGCAAAGGATAGTTGATCGAACGTCACAATCTTACCTTCATGAGGAAAACAGGTGACTCTAAAAACAGACAAGATCGCTCTCATAGCGTAGATCCAATTCCAACCCAGTAAAAGGTTATAGTCAAGGGGAGTATCGACCACCTCGACCTCTATAGGCACGAAATTACCACCCAAGTGAACCTCGAGGGAAGGGAGAATACCATGCGGCCTGAAAGAATGACCATCGAATGCAGTGAGCATGGTCATAGACTTCGACAACGAAGGAGAGCCGAGAGCCTTCCAACAAGCTAAAGACATCACTGAAGTGGAAGCATCTTCGTCAACCACGGTACACTTAACGATCATCTCTAAACACCTCACATGAACTTGGAAAGCCACATGATAGGGTAATCGAGGCTGAACATCAGTAGTGTCAAACTTGATGACATTTGGGCTACAAGGATCCTAGACTCCCGAAGCAAATAGAAGGGCGTTCCTTTGTGAAGGACAAGCCTGAAGAACCTCGAGAGCTAACATAGCACACAGGGTTTGGCCCAGATATTCCACAATCGAGTAGTTCTGGGTGGCTCGGGCATTAGGATTATGTGCTTAGCACTTGAGGACACCTTTCAGTACCCGCAGCATAAGGTTGGGCTTCTTGATATGCAATGGAGTCTCAGGTGGAGGAGGCTCATTACCCAAAGAAGGTTGTGGAGCTCCATAATCATGCGAGGGAGTAACAACACAAACCTCGGATTTGACCATGTTCACGCATCAGAAACCGCCATCATGGGTAGAAGAAGTCGAAGTTTCAATAGTCCCATGACTGGCGACGGAAGCAACAGAAGCCATATTTTGATGATGAGGAAGGGGATTTGTCAGCACAGCTAGGCTCTGTGCGATGTGATTTGATGCTTCCTCCATACAAGGACACAAATGTGTAAGGTGATCCTCCGAGCAAAGTTTAAAAGGAAACTTCACCTTACGTGTGGGCTTGCGATCACCGCCAGCATTTCTGCCATCCCGAGGATGGTTAGCGTTCTCTTTCTTATTTTTGTTGTTCCCACCCATACGGTTGTTCTTCCCCTTCTTTTTCCCACCGGGTTGCTGGTTACTGGATGGGTTCTCCGATTGTATATAATGTACATCGGACGACTGGGTGGAAATGGACGAGACGGAAGCCTGTCCAGGGGTAGACTGGTTAATAGACAAGTTTTACATCTGATTCATAACCATATCTACGGAATGATCACTTACGGGACCAACAATTTCATCAGCACGCGGTCCAGGAGCGGGCTTGGGATCATGTATTGATTGCGGTGCATCAGGTATAATGTCATACAAAATCCCAAACTGGGCATAGACTACGTCTAACTACTGGGCTTTAAAGATGGCTTGTTCCTCAGTCATAATTCCGGACAACAAAACGTCCTTCCAAATATAAGGGAGAAAAGACTTGAGGAACCATTCCAGGAGAAACTTTGGAGGAATGTTGGCTTTTACTGACCTCTTCCGTCGACACCATTCTTGAATGTGATCAGAGATATGCGTAGCTTTATCCTGGAAGAAGGTGGACAAGATTTTGGTTCCAGTGTCGTAACGAACCGACAACTGAAAGTGATCTAGAAAAACCGAAGCCAAATCGTTGAATCTCTTATAGGTGCCCCCACGAAACTCAACATACCATTTCACGGCATCCCCTGTAAGGGTGCCTTGAAATAGCCTCAAACGAATGGAATTGGGTTTTAGGAATTCGAGGAGCACCATAGATGGAATGTGGTGATGTGATCACTTGGATCTTCACCCTTCTTCCCTTTGAATTTTGGAACATCTGAAGGGATCTTGGTGGGGAATGGGGGCCATGTATAGTCATGACACACCGGATCATTCGTGAGCTTAGAAATATCAGGCAAGTTTAACCTAGCTAGCAACCGAACCCGAGGCTGCGAAGCTTGAGTACAAGCTCCCAAAAGAGACTGACTTTGCAGAACCGAGGATGAGACCGTGTACATAGAGGTTGACACCTAAGGTGTCGACGAACTCTGATAGAAACCATGACCCTAACTAGAAGGATAATATGCTCCTCCAACCTAAACCATATGAGGATACACAGGCACGTGCATAGAATGGTTTCCATGGGAGGACGGTATAAGGGCTGAAACCGGCTGAATAATTATAAAAGTTACCTCCATAAGAATGGGGTATCGCATAACCACTTGACGCGGAAGAACCAACCGAGTAAGGACCATAAGAAAACAGTATGTTCCCACTCCAGGGAACCGAAGAACTAGGAGGAGGATTCGGAATCATATAAGCGTTCATGGGAATAGGCACATGCACAGAGGCATACGGGTTAATGGATGGGATATAATTCATAGATCTAATGCCTACTGTGAAACCTCCACTAGAGAAAGGATTCACACTAACACTAGGGGATTACTAAGGAGGAGGCCATCCTCCAACATTCAAAGAAGAAGGAGGGATGTGACCACTCCCAAACTGATAGGTGGTAAAAGGGGGCACAATTCCCCCAATCCCAATGCTAGAGCTAGCATGACTACCAGACATGGAGGAAGTAATATTCGACATAAAACCAGGCATACCCAATGTAAAAGGGTCTGAGGTCGTGGAGATGGATTTAGAACCAAAACCTGACACACCCGTAGATGAACCATACGGATGACCTGATGACCATGTATCATCAAACAGGTTCCTACTAGTGGGATGGGATGTCCCAAACCCATGAGGAGTGATGTGTGAGGAACCTCCCTCCCATTCAGTCCTCGAAGAGTATACGTGAGGAGGGCAAGTTCTCTTCGTGCCAACAGACGGAGTCATGGGGACTCCCAACATGCCAGATGCAGAACTCATAGTGGGATCTCTCTGAAACTCATAAGATATGAATAAAGGACCAGCGATAGTCCTCCAACATCTCTTGCGAAGAGACTGTGACGGATCGCTAACTGGTAAACCAGCCAACCAACGAGATCGGCGGGGAGCTGGATCTCGATCCACGATGACTTCAAAGAGTCAACAAATAAGCGTTTCCTAATGGCCTACTAAATCATCACAGGGCACACACCTAAAAGAAACTACAACCAAAATGCACACAACAGGGGACTGGCTCAAGGGAACTCCCGACACTACAGCTGGTATGCCTGGCCTAGCATAGGCCTGAGACTCCCAAACTATAACCGAAGGTAACAGAATTGGCTATAAGGGTTGTCATACTTCAATGTGTAACCACAACTGTGCTGTCCAACCCCTATCTAACTCAGGACACTCACAAAATAACCGTTGCAAATGCCCTATATGATACCTAGGTAAAGCAACTATGGTCACCACGTATAACCAATGCTCAGGCGAATAGTCGCAGGTGGGATCCGTCGTATGGGAAGGGTAGATAAGCCCAAAACTCAAAAGGGTCAAATCCCCCAAGAGTCCCCATATACAAACAAATCCTGGATATAGCTCCCACGTTCAGCAAGTATTGGAGGGCTATCTCCACAACCTACCTCCCGTGACCTCGTGCTTAAATCTAGCGTGATTAGAGCATCCTAAGAACACCAATGTATACCATGGGTTTCACCACTCCCTGGTCAAACACATAATGTTTGTTTGATAGTCTTGGATTGTTTACTCTCAAAGGTTCTATTCCAAGACTCTACAACCTATACTTGTTGGTGCACCCTAGAAAAGAAAAATCGTTCCAATCAATTTTAATTAAGCGTTAATTTTATTGGTTGTTATTACTCAAAGGAATATGGTCGTGAAACTAGTGATATGAAATTTCTCAATAATATGCACACCCCCAAACACTAGACTCATCTACAAATAAAAATATGTATGCCACTAAATGACAGTCAAACCGAAGTTTCTTTTCAGAAATAAAATGCAATCTCTCTATAATATTTTATGATAAATCAAACCCTAATGAAGTCACAAGAACTCCAATGCAAAATGCAAGTACAAAAAAGAAAAAAAATTGTATTTTCAAAATAAATGAAAATTCAACTAGAATCAATACTTTTTAGAAGAAGAAAAAAATGCATAGAATGCAGTGCAGATAACCCAGCAAACCCCAAAAATCAAGACTCAACTAAGCCAATAAGCTATAAAAAAGAAAAATGGTTAAAAACCCAAATTCTCAAAAAACAAAGAAAGAGGAGCTTCCAGTCACTAAAAGGGAAAAAGAGAGTCAGTACATAGGCCTAGCAAGACTTAGGAACACCCCGAACTCACCCAGCATCAACCAGACACCATAAAAAAGGTTAAATCGGACCTATATGCAACTGTTCAATGAACAATAGCAGACGTACATAGGCTAATTAACTAACAGTAGCATGTATACGCGGGTAAACCTCAACAAACTCGTGTACATGGCATGATAGGTGACCAAAAAATGAGTGAAAAAAGGCCAAGAAACTCAGGAGTTTTCTATAAGGACCTGACAACCTATCAACGACATAGAAACACGAAAGAACAGAGAACAAAAACAAGGAAAAATTTCCCAAAATACCCCAAATGGAGGCTTCTCCCCAGCGGAGTTGTCAATTCTGTTACAGAGAAAAACTTCCTATGGCTTGGGGTAGACCACAACAGACAGATGAACTCAATAAATGAACTCATTTCCCAACATATGTTATATAAATGTAAATGCAGATAAGCAACAAAAAGGACCTACCTCAATCCAGACGTTCAATGAAGAATTATGTTGAGCTTTCGAATCACGACACTTGAACCTGCAGCTTAGTCTCAACAATAAACGTAAACAAGTGCATATGATATGTAAAAGGTGTTAGCATATACAATAGCATAATCCATGATATATATAAGCGAATGTACCCAATGATAATAAATGATCATTCATAATATAAATGGACGGGAAAATGAGTATTTCTATTAATATTAACAAGAAGTACAAGATACAACCTCATGTCGGCAACTCATCTGAACCAAGAACTAGGTCCCTCCACGTGTGCCTCCACCACTTCAATCCCCCATACAATGGAAAACTCATGAACAAAAGAATGAATCCTTCACAAGATATGAAATAGTTTGGGAGGTGAACAAAAATGGTTCACAACAACTAGGATGAATGGATGTAGACTCAAGCAAGGAAAAGTTTCGATAGAGTTCCAATGCTCTTCTCTTTCTTCCCCTTCCATACACCACAATAGCTCAATATATAACCCTCCAAAGGAAAGTGAAAGGTCGAATCAATTCGTTTCAAGATACATGAAGGGCCAAAGGTCACAATGGCCACTTTTTTTGGAGTGAAAATAGAGATTTTACTTTCATTTACCATAAATTCGATGTACACTGGCTGTAGTGATGCACCCAACATATATGCGAGTTGTACTACAGTAGCTCACGTACAGGAGGAAAAATAGGGAAAAAGGGGTTCAAGGAGAGCCACAAATATGTTTTTGAGTCTATAGATAGGTAAGGGAGGCCAATGAGTATAAATGCTCACAAGGTGGAAAAATATGGTGTAACACTCTTGAGTTTTTCTCCACTCCATACTTCATTTTCAGCTTCACAACAAGATTTTTGTCGTTATCATTCCCCTGAAAGAATTGGGAAGGATCTACCCTAGCCTTGGGTAGTCCAATGATCTTTGAAATCAAGTCGACTGTGACCGATATTTTTTCATGCAGCCATAAATACCCGCCATGAAAACAAGCTAGTAACTGCTTTACAAACGCATTTACCTCCATTGATCTCCCAAAGTGCGGCATGTGGATGATTCCCAATAGTCTTGATTGATCCAATCCCAACACCCACTTTGTTGTTTCTCTCGTGATCGGGCCTCCTTCTCCATGCGCGACCTCGATGTAGGTGTCGTTTGTGCATTCTGGGTATGTCATGAGGTCATGATCATTGTACTGTAGCTTTTGCAGGTGCTCCACAATATTCCCGGTGCTATGAACTCCTTTTGGTATCGCTGAAATATTGATTGCATATTCTGCATTCTTTCCTAGCCGAATTGCTGGTGTCCCTTCCTTGTGTGATGGCACATACCCCGGTATGTCTACTATTGTTGGGCCAAGGTGCCCTCCTCGCGATGTCCTTTCCCTCTCAATAGTTCCTGATGTGCCTGATTCTCATATTGTAATACATGATGAATTGCGGGTCTCTCTTTGGTTTTCAGTCGGTATCTGTAGGCCGACTGGCACTTCTCTTCTTTTTGAACGACTGTCCTGATGCAATCTCTAGTTTCTCATGCATAATCGGCGTTGGTTTTGGTCATTCTTGGGTACTTGTGCTAGAAATGAAATGCGCCATCTGCTCCTTGTTCGGCTCTGTTCTGCAACTTCTTGGCTAACTTGCTTAATGCAAAGCGATTCGAATTGTCCCCTTGCCCTGCATTTATAGTTTCTATTTCCTACGTCCTATCCATCTTACTGATTTTGAACAATTATTACTGAATCCTGCGTCGATTTATCGAATCCTCTACATGCATTGGTCATCAAATGTACCATTACCCACTTGCGTCACTGTTCGCCGCAGCTTAACTGCTGCATTTATGATTGTATTTGACCCATTCGCGTCATTCTAGCCATCGACAAGCGCCAAACCTCGTCGCATATTCTTTACTCTGCTATTGTTTCATCGACAGACCCAATGTTGTTGACATATTTCCAACCTTTAGTCATCATCATCATTTTTTAATTTTTTCTCTCCGTGATCTCTATTTCAGTCACTATGCACCTGATTATGGCGATAGGGCTTCAGTCGACTTCCATTCACTAGATTTGTCAACAGTGTCCCATCTAGCTTTTGTAACTGCACCACACCTCCATTAGTAATAAAATATATGATATAGGGACCCAACCAATGCATCTGTAGCTTACCTAGGTGCTTCACAAACTTACTGTCATACAACAGGACCATATCTCCATGCTAGAAGTGCTTTGCCTTAACGTGGCGATCGTGCCAAGCCTTCTATCGATCCTTTTCTACTTGCTGATGGAATCCTACGATAAAATGGTCCTCATCAAGATGTACCAACTACACCAACCGTTCTTCAATTGCTCCGTCATCACTCATTCCTGTTGCTACTAGGATGCGCAGACTTGGGACAATATACTCTATTGGCATCACCGCTTCATGTCCATAAACTAACTTGAATGGATTATGTCCTGTCAATCATTTAAAAGTCGTTATGTAGGCCCACAGTAACGTTGGAATCTTCAAATCCCAGTCATCGCGGTTTGTGTTACACACCTTTGTGAGCGCATGCTCCAATACTTTGTTTAGTGCTTCCACTGCACCGTTCTCCTATGGGTGGTATGGGGTATTCCTTCAATGCTGAATTTGGAATTCTTCCGTCATGGCCCTGATAGTTTGGTTGACTAAGTGAGTGCCTTGGTTGCTCATCAGTATCTTTGGGCAACCAAACTTGGTGACCACATTATCAAAGAGAAATCTTGTTGTTGTTGCAATCGTGTAGTCCTTTACTGGTGCAACTTCATCCCATCGCGTCAAATAATCAGTCGCAGTGATTATATATTGCGACACTGTTCTTTTCCCTGGTGGGTTGATAGGTCCTACAAAGTCAACTGCCCATTTGTGGAAAGCTTGTAATGTTAGTTGAGGTACTAGTGAAATTTCATCCATTCATGATGGTTTCCCTATTCTTTGGCATACATCACAACTCTTTGCATAATTTGTAGCATCTCCATGCACCATCGGCCACCATAGTCTAGCTCTAAGTATCTTCCTAGCAGTGGCACGCCCTCCATAGTGTCCTCCTGCGATCCCATCCTAAGCTTCTGCTAATATCTGTTACGGAGAAAACTTCCTATGGCTTGGGGCAGACCACAACAGACAGCTGACTACCATAAAATGACTCAATTCCCAACGCAATGCTATATAAATGACAATGCTAAGATAATGGAGAAAAGACCAACCTTCAACCGGATGTTCGAAGTAGATCCCCGTTGAGATTTCAACCTCTATAGTACTTGAACCTGCAGATTAGTCTCAACAACAAGTACAAGCAAGTGCATATAATATGTGAAAGACATTAGCATAATCAATAGCATGATCCATGATACTATAAGCAAATATAACCCAATGTAATTTAACAATATTCACAATATCAATTGGACGAGAAAATGAGTATTTCCATTAATGAATAACAAGAAGTACAATATACGACATCTTGCCGGCAACCAATCTAAACCAAGAACTGGGTCTCTCCACTTGTGCTTCCACCACTTCAATCCTCCATGTAATGGAAAACTCAAACTATGAAAGGAGTTTGAAAGGTGAATATAAGGAATTCACAACAACAAGAATCAATGAGTGTAGACTCAAGTCACGGCAAAAATCCACTAGAGTTATCTTGCTCTCTCTTTCTCCTCCCTTCCATATGCCATAAGATCTCAATATATAGCATTCCAAAGGTAAGTGAAAGGACACATCGAGGCGTTTTAGGGCATATGGAGGGCCAAAGGTCACCCTAAGACCACTTTTTGGGAGTAAAAAGTAATTTTCTAATTATTTTTACCATTTTACTTAGTACCCATGGGCTATAGTGGAACAGCCTGCGTGTACGCTGGATATAATGGGACAACAAGCGTACAAGAATAAAAATAGGGAAAATTGTGTTTTTTGGAGGACATAAAGTGAATCTGAGTCATTGAAATGGATCCTGCAAGCCAAAGAATGCTGATGCTCACAAGGTGAAAAATTACGCTGTAACAGATGCCCCCTAATGTATGAGGTCAGAGAAAGGTGCTACGATGGCTGAAATACATTATAAATCTCAGAAGTGGAGTGATGGAAACACAACTGGAAGGAACAACTCACTCGTCATAATACAATAATATCTCTGAATACATGTCGATATAGTACAACAATCTGATACAATGGCCATGAATAAGTAGTACATAATGAATATATGGCATAGGTGATCATAGCCATAACCATCTACAGTAAGAGACGGTCTCCTGCTGAAAGGAAACAACTGGTGCAAAATGGAGGTACAAACTACTGATGTCTAAGAGGTGATATCTCAGATGTAAAGTCGCGATCATAAGTAGCATACTAAATTCCACTAACGTATGGGGTCTTCTACATAAATCATCTACGGTGCAAGTCCCATCAAGTGAATAAAGGTGTTGAGGTCAAACCTGATGTGACATCATCTGATTACTGGTCAATGATGCATACCATAACAGACGCGAGATAACCCACCAATAATGAAAATGGGAATCAAGGCACAGAGTACAATCATCAAAGTGCAAATAAATGTGTTGAAGTCAAACACTAAGATGAATCCATCGATCAGGGGACATTGATGTATTCCCAAAACTGTCGATGGTGAGAGAACATACCACTAATGACTGCAAGCCTCGAGGTACTCAACCGACTCTAAGTCTCAATTCCGGAATAACTAAGTTGAAGTCGACGGAACGAAACTCGCTAGAAGGAAGGCATTAAGGCATCCCCCATCAACCAACAAGAGGTAACAACTACGCTGAAAGATTTGGAAGAACTTAGATGAAACGGACTAACTCAATAAGGATGGCCGACATGCAATAGTCAAGAGATCTGAGGAGTGGCCGAATCTGGTTTCAGGACTTCCTTTGAACAAGAACATGAGCAGATGGATAGACTCAGGCAGCATAGACTCGACATAATACTGTTTGATGTAGGAGGCATCAACAAAGGGCTCCATAATGACTGGAAGCTTAACCAGTCGGTGGAGTAAACTGAGAAACGAGTACAACTCCTAAGGTCCTACTATAGTCCCGACTCATAATGGATGGAGTGGAATAAATGCTATGTTCAAAGGCGACACAACAGCTTCCAACTAGAAGTAGTAACCATAATCCCGTCCGGATGTCTTTTTCATATTTGAGAAAGCTTGAAAAAGAATAAAATTGCTTATAGTACAACAAGTGAGGGAACGAGTGTCAAGTAGCGAGCAAACTAGTTCCAAGCAGTGGAACATACCTATGATCAATGCAAGGACTCATGTGCAGGATGTGGACACTCGGGGGAATGTTCCCTCGGGGTAAAGGGTCAGCAAGATGCGAAAGATAAATTAAGGCCTGCTTGGCTCAGAAGGTAAAGTGCTCTGGCACATGGCTAACAAGTGAGTAAATGGGAGCCAACACAAGGCTCAAGCGGCAAGCAGGATAATGCAACGCAATCACAACTCGACATAAAAGGGGAGTCCTTTTTCGTAAAGTTAGTCTCCTCACACAAAAAAGTATAAAACAATGAGAGAAGAACTCTTCTAATCACGTATGACTAGAGTATACCTTTTTTGTAATTAATCCACAAAGGTCCGTAAAAGGGGTAAACTTATACCTAAGTGGATGTCACTTAAAATCCTTTAACGAGTCTAAAATGAAAATTATACTCAGCAATCTTGTTTGATTTGAAAAAGTCTAACAAGGGCTTAAAAAAGACTTTATAAAAATATTTTCCGTAAAGGTTTAACGAGCCCGAAAAAGTAAACTCATGACCTCCTTACTTTTTTTAACGAGCTCAAAGGAGAGATGGAAGAATGCTCGTAACCTCCTTACTGTTTTTAATGAGCTCGAAGTAAAGGTGGAAGAATGCTCTTAATGGGAGCAGACGAGTGTCAGGGACATGCGAGACTAGTTCCAAGCACATGGAACAAAGCTATGCATAATGCAAGGAACATGAGAAAGACAAGGACACTCAGAAGGTGTCTGCGAATTCGGATGGAAAAAGGTTCAAATGCATCATAACAATGGGGAGGCCTAAACCTATATGCAATGTTCTGAATAAGCCTGCTATGACCGGAGAAAATGTCGAAAAGGACCAGTAAACAAGTATAAGTCCAGCTAAGAATCATGTCTCAAAGAAACATAAGTACCAAGATCATCTCTAAAACGCACGTAAAGAAAAATCTGATACAAGTCATTGCGGTAGAAACATTTTCAACTTCACTATTGTTAACCTCAGACAACATGCAGGTAGAGCTAACCATTGAAGGTTCCATAGTACCAATACCTAAGGGATCAAAATGAAGAGAAAAGCTGAAGGATGTGAAAGAATCTGCAAGAGCAAATTCATCATCACAGGAGTTGGAAATTCTAGAAATAGAATCTAACTCTTCAAGAGCGTTGATTTACGGATCTATAGGAGAGCTCAAAGACTCATCAGACTCAAATGTCAAACCAGGGCTGGACGAGACTGTGACTGGATCCAAATCCAAATGGTTGGCAGATTGTATTATAGGCTCATCTTGTTCAATAAGACCGAGGGTGGGAAAGGAATGAGATCTATGATAGGAATCCCCCCAAGACTCATCATTACCATGCATGGACGCGATAAAATCTTCATCTGAAGGTAGAGTATCATCAAGGCATCTATGTCAACAAGATGGGTCGACTGCCTGTGTGGGAAGCATAACGGGAACTTCCTCTCATGTCCATGAAGAAGAGAGATATGAATCTGCAATGGCTTGTTGAACATGATGAGCAAGCTTGACTGCAGACAAGGGCATATCCATCCCAATGTGCGAAACGTCTCCAGACGGGGAACTCATGGAAGGTAGATTCCATGGATCACTGAAATACGATGTCCGAAAAGGTATATGATTTAGCGAGGAAGGAGCATCAATGGATATGGAGATGGTTCCTACAAAGGAGATTGGTGCAGGGAAGTTGAAAGATCCCATCAAAGAAGGGTACAACCCTATACCAATGTTCCTAGTTGCTGGCTGAGAATCTTTGATCTAGGGAACAACAGTTCCTGGTGATGCTGCCGAATTGGAACTAGGGAAGTCTAGCTGATCGACCGTCACAATTCTTCCTACGTGTGGAAAGCAAATAATCCTAAACACAGACGATACGATCACTTTCATAGTGTAGATCCAAATCCTACCTAGAAGAAGGTTATAGTCGATGGGTGCATCAACCACCTCGACTTCAATGGGCACAGATTTCCCTCCCAAGTGGACCTCAAGGGAAGGGAGAATACCATGCGGCCTAAACGACCGACCATCAAATGCAGTAAGCATGGTCATAGACTTTGAAAAGGGAGGAGAGCCAAGAGCCTTCCAACAATCCAACGACATTACTGAAGTGGAAGCACCTTTGTCAACCACCGTACGTTTAACAAAATTATCCAAGCACCTTACATGGATTTGAAAAGCCACATGGTAAGGTAAGCGAGGATGGACATCAGAAGTGTCGAATTTAATGATGCTAGGGCTACTCTCATCCTGAACTCCCAAAGCAGATAAAAGGGCATGTCGCTGTGAAGGGCATGCCTGTAAAACCTTAAGAGCCGACATGGCACATGGAGTTTTTCCCAAATCTTCCACAATATAGTAGTTTTGGGCGGCTCAAGCATTGGGATTATGCATAGAGTGCTTGAAAACACCTTTCGGTATCCGCGGCATAGTAGTGGGCTTCTCGATATGCAGAGAAGAGTCAGGAGGAGGAGGAGACTCACTCCCCATATTCGGTTGTGGTGCACCATAATCGCGTTGATGAGTAGCAACACTAACCTCAGATTTAACCATATTTACGCATCAGTAGCCACCAGCATGAGTAGAAGATGTGGTAGTCTCATTAGTCCCATAGCCAGTGACGGGAGCATTCGAAGCCATAGTTTGATGATGCGGAAGGGGATCTTTCAACATAGTTGGGCTCTGTGTAAGATGCTTCTATGCTTCTTCGATTCAAGGACACAAGTGAGTAAGATGATCCTCCCCACAAATTTTGCAAGGGAATTTCACCTTACTTCTAGGATTACGGTCCCCACCAACATTTCCATTATTCTTATTATTCCCACCCTTACAATTGTTTCTCCCCTTCTTTTTACCACCAGGATGTTGGTTACCCGATGGGTTCACCGATTGCATAGCATGTACATCAGACGATGGGGTGGAAGTGGACAAGGTGTGAACCTGTCTGGGAGTAGATTGGTTAAGAGACAAATTTTGCATTTGATTGGTAACCAAATCTACAGGTCGAGTACTTGCGGATCCAACAATGCCATCGGCATGTGGTCCAGGAATTGGCTTGGGCTCATGTCGTGATCACGGTGCATCAGGAATAATGTCATACAGGATGCCAGATTGAGCATAGAGTAAATCTAGTTGCTGAAATTTTAGTATAGCTTGTTCCTCAGTCGTAATGTCGGACATCGAAACATCGTTAGAAATGTATGGAAGCAAAGACTTGAGAAGCCATTCCAACAGAAACTTTGGAGGAATGTTGGCTTTCACTAACCTCTTCCGTCGATGCCACTCTTGAACATGGTCAGATATGTGTGTGGCCTTATTCAGGCAGAAGGTAGACAAGAGTTCAGTGCCAATATCGTAGCGAACTGGAAGCTGGAAATGATCCAGGAAAACCAAGGCTATCTCATTGAAACCCCTGTACGTGCCCCCAGGCAACTCGACATACCACTTCGCGGCAGCCCTTGTGAGGGTGCATTGAAATAGTCTCAAACGAACGAAATCATGATTTAACGAGTTTGATGAGAACCAAAGGTGAAAAGTCGTAACATGATCACCCAGATCCTCACCACCCTTCCCCTCAAACTTGGGAATGTCTGAAGGGAGCTTGGTAGTGATTGGAGGCCAAGTAGGATCATGACACACTGGATCATTCGTTAGCTTTGAAAGATCTGAAAGATTCAATCGAGCAAGGAAAGGAAGTTGCAGCTATAAAGCTTGATTATAAGCTCCCATAAAAGGTTGATTATACGAACTTGAAGGATAAGATGGACCATAACCATGACCCTAACCATAAGGCTAATAACCTCCTCCAACCTGACCCGTGTGAGGGTAAGCAGGTATATGTGTGTTATGAGCACCGTAATGAGGTGGGTTGTAATGAGGGTCAGCACTGATTGTATTATAGTAAGGGTTACCACCATAATTATGGGGCATATAAGTATTACTCGTAGTGGGAACCGTATTGTAATGACCATAATTGTAAGGTATGTTCCCACCCCCTGCGTAAGCATTAATAGTAGCGGGAGCAGTCGTGTTGTGACCATAAGTATAAGGTATATTCCCACCCCCTACATTAGCATTACTAGTAGCAGGAGCAGTCGTGTTGTGACCATAAGTATACGGTATGTTTCCACTCCCGGTATTAGGAGGATTGTTAACATTAGCGAACGTGGTCCTGGGTTGATGTGTAGAGGCATGTGTATTGTACTATGGAATGTGAGTCGTATTGCGAACAATGTTCCCTCCAGGAGGCGTAGTCCTAGGAGGCGGCCTTCCTCCAAAATTTGGAATGTTTGAAGGGATACAGCCAGTCCCCATATTATGTGTGTGAGTAGAAAATGTGGTGCCCCCAGTGAGGGGATTGCCCCCAGTGGGTGTAGTGTTGCGAACACCATGACTAGTGTTAGCATGACTACCAGACACAGTGGATGGATCAACTGTGCTATAATTAGGCATACCATAAGAGAACGGGGTAGCGTTCGTAGTGGTTGTAGGGCCTGTGTTAACATGCAAAGTTGGCATCCCATATAGAAAATTATGTGGATTCGAAGGATCGAAAGGGTCATCCTCGGGTGGAGTAAATCCAAACAGAAGAGGTTGAGTCTCTGGAATGAGTGGATCGCCCCCCCATGCCTCTCTAGGAGTAGGAGGAGTAGAGGCATCTTCGACTCTACCCGACGGAGTCGTAGGGATTTCTCCCATGCCAAAATGACCAGTGATAATGTCAGTGTGAAGCGCTTCAAAAGAATCAGAGAGGGCCTTCCGGAGTCCCCTCTGAACACGACGTGTAAATTCGTCGGCCGCTAAACTAGCCAACCGATGAGACCGGCGAAGAGTAGGATCTCGCACCACGATACCTCTGAAAGGTCAATAAATCAAAGCATCCCCTTACAGCCAAACTAATGATCAAAGAGCACAGACCTAAAGAAACTACAGCCAAATGCACACAAACAGGACTGGCTCAAGGGACCTCCCGACGCTACAGCCTGTATGTCTCGCCTAGGAGAGGCTTGAGACTCCCAAACTATAACCAAAGGTAACAGAATCAGTTATAAGGGTTCTGAGACTTCACTGCGTGCACAGGGTCAAATCTCTATACAACAGGAAACTATGATGTCCAACCCCTATCTGACTCAGGACAACCGCAGTATAACCACTATGAATGCCCTATGCGATACCTAGGTAAGGCAACTAAGGTGACCACAATATAACCAATGCTCAAGCGAACATTTTCAAGTGGGATCCGTCATATGGGCAGGGTAGCTAAGCCCGAAACTCAAGAGGTACATATACCTCAAGAGCCCCCGTACACGAACAAATCCTGGAAATATCTCCCACGTTCAGTCAATATTGGAGGGCTATCTCCACAACCAACCTCCTGTGACCTCGTGCTTAACTCTGGTCTGAGTAGAGCTTCCTGAGAACATTGATGTATACTATGGAATTCACCACTCCCTGGTCAGACTCTTAATGTTTCGTCTAGTAGTCTTGGATTGTTAACTCACAATGATCTATTCCAAGACTCTAAACATATTATAGTTGGTGTACCTTATAAAAGAAAAATCGTTCTAATCAATTTTAAGATTAAGCATTGATTTCAAATGGTTGTAATTACTCAAAGGATATGGTCGTGAAACTAATGATGTATAAGACTCAATAGTATGCACAATCGAAAAATTCTAGACTCATATATCCAATAAAAACAATGCCACTAAAATGATAATCAATCCAACGGTTCGAAATAAAAGGAAATTCTTTTAAAATTTCAATGCATAAGCAGATCCTAGATGAAAGCACAAAAACTTAGATGAAAAATACAGTATGGAAAGCAAATATTTTTGTATTTTCTCTTATAATGGAAAGGAAAATGCAAAACTATGTTTTTTGTATTTTTTCAATATAATGAAATGAAAAAATGCAAGCGAAATCTACTTATTCGGTTAAATAAATGCAGAGCAAATCACTAAGACAACCCAGCAAATCCCAAACAATGAGACTCAGCCAATGTAATGAGATAGAAAATTAGAAAATGGTGATAAACCAACAAGGCTCAAAACAAAGAGAAAAAATGAGTTTTTGGTCACAAACGGGGCATGGAACAGTTAGGAATCAGGCCAATTAAGACTCGGGAACACTCAAAACCAACCCAACAACAATCCAAGACCATAAATCAATCAATCCCGGAGTTGTACACTATTGTACAAAGGAAGACTGCGGGTAGACGCGAGCTACAGTGTAGACAGAGGCGGGTAGACACAGGCAAAACTAAGTTGACCCGCGTACAGGGAAAGGCAAATGAGCAAACAAGAAGTCTAATAACCCAGAAAAAGCTTGTTTTCTATAGTAGATTCCAACGGCCAATCAATGACACAGAAGCTCGACACACAGCAACTCTAAATAAGGACAAATGCCTAAAAATCCCCAAAAATGTATGTTCTCTCCAGCGGAATCGCCATTTTTGTTACAGAGAAAACTTCATATGGCTTGGGGCAGACAACTGACTACCATAAAATGACTCAATTCCCAACGCAATGCTATATAAATGGCAATGCTAAGATAATGGAGAAAAGACCAAACTTCAACCGGATGTTCGAAGTAAATCCCTATTGAGCTTTCAACCTCTACACTTGAACCTGTAGATTAGTCTCAACAACAAGTACAAGCAAGTGCATATAATATGTGAAAGACATTAACATAATCAATAGCATGATCCATGATACTATAAGCAAATATAACCCAATGTAATTTAACAGTATTCACAATATCAATTGGACGAGAAAATGAGTATTTCCATTAATGAATAACAAGAAGTAAAATATACGACCTCTTGCCGGCAACCAATCTAAACCAAGAACTGGGTCTCTCCACTTGTGCCTCCAACACTTCAATCCTCCATGTAATGGAAAACTCAAACTATGAAAGGAGTTTGGAAGGTGAATATAAGGAATTCACAACAACAAGGATCAATGAGTGTAGACTCAAGTCACAGCAAAAATCCACTAGAGTTATCTTGCTCTCCTTCTCCTCCCTTCCATATGCCATAAGAGCTCAATATATAGCCTTCCAAAGGTAAGTGAAAGGACACATCGAGGCGTTTCGGGGCATATGGAGGGCCAAAGGTCACCCTAAGACCACTTTTTGGGAGCAAAAAGTAATTTTCTAATTATTTTTACCATTTTACTTAGTACCCGCGGGCTATAGTGGAATAGCCTGCATGTACACTGGCTATAATGGAACAACAAGCGTACATGAAGAAAAATAGGGAAAAATTGTGTTTTCTGGAGGACATAAAGTGAATCCGAGTCAATGAAATGGATCCTGTAGGCCAAAGAATGCTGATGCTCACAAGGTGGAAAATTACGTTGTAACAATATCCTTTCATATTCATGCGGAAGGACGTATCGACGAATGATTTCATCTGGCCCCATTTTGTAGAGTTGACCTACGATTAGCTGAAATTCGACAACCCTTTTGCTAAATCAGGGAGTTGGTACTTCCTTCATGTCGGTGCCTGTAAAACCAAGGGGTTGGTGCCTCCTTCCAGTTTGTGTTAGAGAAATTAGGAAGTTGGTGCTTCCTTGAATGTAATATTTATATCATAAGAGAGCATTCTGTGGTTTTTCTCCCTTTTGGGTTTCCATGTAAAAATTATGTGTGTTCTGTGTTTTTGTGCATATGTGGATGAATGTTTTATTTATGGTGGATGCATAATTAAAATTCAGATTAATTTTTTAAGAACTTAAAACTATTCATAAATGCACTAATATTGATTCACCCCCCGTCTCAGTATTAAATAGATTCCAACAGAGATTTGAACAGTGAAAGTGTACATGTTCACACCATTATATGGGATATCAATGTCTAATATAAAAGTTTTTTCAGTTCCTTACCATTTTTCTTCTATAGGTATCCAAACATGGACCTTCAGAATAGTTGTAGCTACATAAAAAGAGAGTAAAATTGGGTAGAAACTATGTTTTCATAGAGATATAACTCTTATGGTGAAAGCAGTATTGAACATGGGTACGGTAATTGGAGAGAGCAGCAGTAGGAGAACAAAAACAATGAACCTGAATATGAATCAGTATTTTCTAAATTTCCAAAAATCTAATAGAAAAGGATCCTACAGCTTACTTTGACAAAAGTTGCCAAAAAGGGGAATTTTCCATAATTTGTTTTTATGCATAAAATTTGTTGTGAAATTTTGGAAGGAATTTGTCTAACATTTTTTTATCATTTGAACACATTGTAGACATTTGTGTAGCATGTTGCTATAGATTACAGTTTTATAGCTCAGTGCCACACAAACACAATTGTACAGTAAAGATAGAAGGGATAGAAATTTCAGGCAGTTTGAGAGAAAAATCCGAAGGGCAGAATATCAGTATAGGAAATGAAGAAACTAAATCTAATGAACACAGAGTCAACTTAGAATCGGTGGATCTAGTGGAAACAATGAAAATTTTGAGGATGGAAGTACAGAGATGTAAATTTGATAATGAGAGAATGTTGAGGGCTCGGGAGCAACATAATTAGTTAAATAGTCAACTTATGCGGAGTTTGAACTTGTTACAGAGGCAACTATAATTTGGATCGGTTTCATGCTCTGAGAAGGAATATAGGGTCAGTTCAAAGAAGAGATCTCATGAAAAATATAGACACTCTAAGAGTGGTACTATAGGTCATGAACATCATCATTCACCACCTCATACAAATATGAGATCTTATACCACAAAGGATTTTAGCAGCAACCCATAAATGTCTCCAAGGAGGCATCATAAAAGAAGACATCTGGAAGAAGTGTTGCAAGGATAACTTAGAAATATTAAACCACCTACTTTTGATGGCGAGAACAAGAAAGGTGAAGATGTTGAGGCCTAGTTGTTAGGGATGATGGAATACCTGCGCTTGCATAATTACTCTTCAAATATGGAGGCTAGAATTTCCATTTATAACCTACATGGGAAGGCGTCCATATGGTGGGATCAACTAATGGAAGTGAAGCATATCACTGAGAAGAAAATTTCATGGAAACACTTCAAAAAGTATTTCCAACAGAAATACTTATCTGAACATTATTGTAAGAAGAAAATGGAGGAGTTCTTTGAGCTCAAGTCGGGAACTTTGAGTATGGAGGATTATGAAAGGAAATTATTAGAGTTGTTGAGTTATGTGGGGTTTATTGAGTAAAAAGTAAAAATTCAGAGGTTTCTAAGTAGACTTCCTACGTTTTACAAAGACAGAATCCAATATGATGAACCAAAATCCCTTGAAGAGTCCATTCGAAAGGCTAAGCATATGTATGATTAGAATAGAGGTAGAAAATCTATACAGAAATATTGGAGGGATTAACAAAGAGATAATAAGGATCAAAGGAAGAAAGGATTCCAACCTACCTTCTTAAGAAATCAACAAAGTTCATTTCAGCAGAGCAATCCCAACCCAAAAGGACCACAAAATGTAGAGTCCCAATGAAAGAGGACAAATACCCCATTTAAATGTTGGGGATGTGAAGGGAAACATAAATTTAGAAATTTTCTTATAGATAAGACCAAATTAAAACTATACATAACATATAGGAAGCAAGCACAGTGGAGGATGTGGCTAGAGATATTCCCAGAATCTATGCAGCTCTAGATAACAAGCAAGCAGAACACCAGTCCAATATGATTGAGACTGAAGGTAAGATTAAGAACCAGCCCATTTCCATTTTAATTTAGTCAGGGGCAATTCATAGTTATATTGATCCCAATTTGGATGAAATATTTAAGTTAAAGAAAATCAAATATGATAAATCATGGATGGTACAATTGGCTATTGAAACTAAAAGAAGAATTGGTGAGATAGTAAAAATTTGTTCCTTAGATATGAATGGAATCCATATAACTGTATATTTGAACATAATACCTCTTGGTTCTTACAATGCACTTATTGGAATGGACTGGTTGGATGCACACTATGTCATGTTAGATTTCCATAACAAGACTCTCACTTGTCTTAATGAAAAAGGAAAACATAAGATAGTGAAAGGCATTATGAGGCCTATTTCCATAAGGCGGGTTTCAACTGTACAACTATAAAGATGTTTCAAAAAAGGGTGTCAGATGTATGCAGCTCATGTGGAGGAACCAGAAAAGGATAAAGGTCCTAACTTGGAATATTTTCCAGTATTACAAGAATATGCAGATGTGTTTGAAGAAATACCAAGATTACCACCAAAAAGAGGCATTTATTTCTCTATTAACTTGGTTCCTGGAGTTGCCCCATTTTCCAAAATACCATATAGAATGAGTACGTATGAATTGAAAGAATTACAAATGCAGCTTGAAGATTTGTTGAAGAAAGTATACATATGTCCAAGTGTGTCTCCTTGGGGAGCACTAGTACTCTTTGTAAAAAAGAAAGATGAGACCTTGAGATTGTGTGTTGACTTCAGGCAATTAATAAGGTTATAATGAAAAACAAATATCCTCTACCCAAAATTGATGACATATTTGACTGGCTAAAAGGAGCAAGGATTTACTCCAAGATAGATTTGAGATCAGGATATCATCAAGTGAGAATAAAGGATGAAGATATCAGCAAAACAGAATTGTTGTGAGGAAAATGCACCTATAGTTCAGGGGAGAAACTACCAACTTATGGTGATAAAGATAGACTTACAAGCATTCTGCAAGTATAACAAATAAGTGAAGAGATTAGGGTTTAGAGATGTAGGCACCTTATTCAGAAGGTTGATCCTAGCTTTTCCTCCCTCACTCTTCAATGCTTATCCAGTGTCACAATGCCCAGACCTGCAAAACAACTTGATACCTTTCTCAAATACATTTGACTACATATATAAGACTAATATTCATAACAGAACAAAACATCATATTATAAACAAACTGTAATCAAATCTGAGACACACATAACTAGGTCATATTTGGAAAGGAAAGAACATTTGATCTTTATTAATGAATGAAAACAAATACATAAAGTTATACCTTCCTTCAAGCTTGGCACTTCACGAAACCTAGATTCAAGGTCTCCTACTTCTATTCTCTAAGGATCCCAGCCTCTAACCAGCAGTGCTAGGGTTTATCAGAAACTAAGCACAAGAGAGGGGGATGAGGGTCTCCATTCCTCCAGCATAACAATATTGTAGACTTGGTCCCTTCACATGGCCCTTCTACCCTCCTTATATAGTCAATGAAGGAGAGGAAAAGAAGTTATAACCGAGTAGAAGGTTCCCCAACCAACTTAACTTCCCAAAATTTTGAGATTTTGACTTGTACATGAATGTACGCTACTATTTCACAGTGGAGTAGCGCCCAGGGAGCTACTATAGTGTTTTACAACTAGCGCTCATCACTTTTTAAATGTTGTATGCTACTCTATTGAAGAGGAGTAGCGCCCATCAGGGGTTGAGCGCTACTATTGTACACTGGAGTAGGGCACAGGCGCTAGTTTGTTAAGGTAGAGTAGCGCTCATGTGAAAAATGGCCAAAAACAGGCTTTTCTACTCATTTTCAGGAGATGGTTTGGTCTGGAAAAATGTTCCTAAGGGTTGTAATCATCAAATGGGTCAAGAATGAGGTAATTTCAACCATTTTTAGTGTCCCAAATGACCCCTCAATCCACAAGTGTCCTATTGTGTGACTAAACTTGATCTCAAGAAGTGTCGTCATGCGACCAAGGGAAGCAAGTGTCGTCACGGATGGAGAGGTGTCATTTCAAGCTATAACAAGAATTCAAGACCCAATATGGTCGTTATGAGTTTGTGGTACTTCCATTTGGATTATCAAATCCACTAAATACCTTTATGTGCGTAATGAATGGCATATTTAGAAAGTATTTGGACAAGTTTTTAATTGTGTTTTAGATGACATTCTTATTTACTCAAAATTAGTGGAAGAGAATGAGGAGCATTTGAGATTAGGTTTACAGGTATTAAGGGAGAATCAATTATATGCCAAGCTAAGTAAATTCGCATTCTATCAAAAACAAATCCAGTACTTGAGACACATCATATTTGAGGAAGGGGTAGCAGTGGATCCAAAGAATATTGAAGCTATCATGGGGTGGCATACACCAAGGAATGTAACAGACGACAGATAATTTATGGGACTATATGGATATTACATATGGCTCGTAAAAGGATTCTCAAAAGTAGCACATCCAATTACATATTTACAAAATAACGGAGTCAAATTTGAATGGAAAACCAAGTGTGAAGAAAGTTTCCAAGCTTTGAATAGATTAATTACCAGTGCACCAATTCTCAAATTGTTGATCCAAATGAATATTTTATGGTATGTACAGATGCTTGAAAAGAAGGAATTGATGGTGTACCCATGCAAAATGGGCATGTGGTTTATTATGAATCTAGAACGTTGAAGGATCATGAGAAAAATTATGCCACGCATGATTTACAGTTGGTTGATATAGTGCATGCCTTAAAAATGTGGAGACATTATCTAATGGGAAAAAAATCGAATTAAGAACATATCACAGTGAGCTGAAGTATATATTTGAGCAACATAATCTAAATGCAATACAAACAAGATGGTTGGAATTCCTATGTGAGTTTGAATTTGAAATCAAACATATTAAAGGAAAGGAGAATAAAGTTGCAGAGGAACCCATCCTAAGAGCACATACAATGCATGTTGCAACCATTAGCATGTGCCAACAAGTTTTAAAAAATCAAAATTTTGGAAGTTGCTATTTCATACCAACATTATATACAGGTGAAAGAAGGATTACAACAGGAGAATTTACAGCATAAATTCAAAGGATACATGTTGCAAAATGATGGGATTCTTATGAATAATAACAGAATTTACATTCCTAATTCTATGGAATTAAGGAAGATGGTAATGGATGAAATACATAAGGTTCCATATGCAGGACATCCTGGTTATCAAAATACTATTACAACAACAAGAAGCTAGTACTTCTGGCCAGGGATAAAAAATGATATAGTTGATTACATATCAAGATGTATGGAATGCCAAAAGGTGAAGGTAGAGAATGGAAATCCAGCAGGATTACTTCAACCATTTGCAATTCAAAAATGGAAATGGGATGTGGTGACAATAGACTTCATCACCAAATTACCCAAGATAGTAAAACAACATGATTCAATTATGGTGGTGGTAGATAAATTGATAAAGGTTGCACACTTCATCCCAATTAAATCGACTCATAAGGCAGAAAACATAGCAGGAATTTATATCAATGAGATTGCAAGATTACATGGAATACCCAGGGAAATTGTTTCAGACAGAGATCCAAAATTTATTTTAAATTTTTTGGAAGGGATTACTCAAATGATTTGGAACAAATCTGAATATGATTACAACATATCACCCGCAGACTGGTGGACAAACTGAAAGGGTAAATCAAGTTATTGAAGATATGCTCAGAATGTATGTGATGGATCAACCATCAAAATTGAAAGATTACTTGCATTTGGTTGAGTTTTCTTACAATAATGGATATCATGCATCTTTAAATATGAGTCCATTTGAAGCCTTATATGGAAGGAAATGTAATGCTCTAATCAGGTAGAATAACCCAATAGACAAAGTGGTTATCGGTCCATAATTGCTCAAAGAAATGGAAGAACAGGTGGTTAAGATCATAAAGAATTTGAAAATAACATAGGACAAATAGAAAATTTATGCAGACAAAGGAAGAATAACAAGAGAATTCAAAGTTGGTGATCATGTGTATCTAAAAGTTAGGCCAAAGGAAATTTAACTGAAGCTTTGGATATGTCCTAAGTTAGTGCCCAAATATTGTGGTTCATTTGAAATATTAACTAGGATAGGGCCTATTGCATATGAACTTGCATTGCATGCATGCATAAAAGTGCATAATGTGTTTCATGTATCTGTATTGAAAAAGTATGTACATGATCCTAACCACATTGTTAATTGGGCCTTGATTCAGGTGGAACAGAAAGTAGATATATCGGTGCTACCAGTATGTTTTCTAGTCAATAAATTCACGTTGCTCCAGAACAGGGCTATCGGGCAGGTAAAATTCCAGTGGACACATTATAGCCCTGAGTAAGAAACGTGGGAGCTTGAGGATACTATGAGAGAATCATACCCGCATCTATTTTGAAATTTTGTATATGTAAATAGTGTGACATGCATCGAGGATAGTGCATAAATTAAGGGGGGGGATGTAACACCTCATTTTTTACCCCAATGTGTATAAAAATGAAAATATTTATGAAAGGGATATAAGTTGGATATGCATGGTCTAGAGTGACCAAGATATGTAAATGTGTAATTTTCCACTTTTTAATATAAAAATCCATGGCTGCTATAAACTAAACGACAAAAGAAAAGAGATGGGGGACTATCCTTCCACAAAGGGGGAAAAGGTACCCAACCCATGCATGCCACCTATCCAACTCTTTTTGGGAAAGGGAAAAGTGTCCAACCTCATGCATGCCACCTATCCAACTCTTTTTGTGAAAGGGAAAAGTGTCCAACCTCATCAATGCCACTTGTCCACTTTGGTGCTACTTGTCTAGCCTCAAGCATGCATATAAATAGAGAGAGGTAGCCTTCATTCCATCATTCCTTCATGTCAGAAAGAAGTCCTTCTGGATACCAATCCTGAACTATCTACTGTATAATATTGTCCCCCAAGGTAGCATTCTGTACTATTATGTACCATTCTATACCATCATCACCCTGTTGTACATAATGAACTAGATAGAGAATAACATAACTCCATCGAGCCTGGAAAGGAATTAGGGGTGACAAACCCGAGGTACTATTAGCTCATAGAAAGGATCCCGAGGTAATATTAACTCAGAGAAGGGAGACCCATTCCTTGGTTGAGGGATAGTTGTAGCCAAAGAAACCAACACCTTCTCGTGGAGTGATAGTCCCAGCTCGGGGGTGACCTGCCAAAGTAAGATATGGCTTGACAGAGCCTATGGCTGGGTGGAACATCCTTGGTTTGCAGACATTCAGTTACATTTTCAGCTAAGTATTTATCTATGTGTGAAATGTGTTGTAAATAAAATTGAAATATACGTAAGGTGGTATTGTTGAATGTTTATTTAATTGCTTGGAATTATTGTTTTCAATGGAATTGAATTCGTAACAATTATGTTTGCATATCTTTCATACATGTTTAAATATCTGTGTTGTTCAAATATATTCATAAATTCACTATAAACCCCAATTGAACTAGTAGAAAAACTAATTGGAAGGACATGGGTGTTTTCTGGGTAAAATTATGGTTTTTTCACAGTTCAATTGGTATTCGGACGTCATTGGGTTCGTGACAAGTAAAGAAACACCATGGATCACTAATGTACCTATAGTAAAGAAACATGGATGCACTTATACCAAACTTGACCATCAGTGCACCTTAACCACCAATGAGCATTGGTGCACCCATACCAAAGAGGAGCATCGATGACAACAAAAAAATTGCCATTATGGAAACCTCATGAATGTGCAAATAAAGGGAGGTGATTTAATAAATAAATGGTTATTAACATGTAGTGATATAATAACTTTGATTTTGAATATTCCACGTATTAGTTCTTACCCTTGTTTATTAATGAATCTCTTATTTACAATTTAAAAATGAAATACTTGTCAAATATTTAACCAAAAAATATAATTTTGATTGTTTGAAATTAAAATTTATAGTTAAATGCATATGAAATATGTTATCAATAAACATAAAAATAATATCATGAAATTGTGCAATAATTAATATTGAAATTTTGAGCATTACAATTTATAGTTAAGGAGCACCAGCGCGGCTATAAGAAAGAAGCAGAGGTGCACCTTAACCAACAATGAGCATCAATGCACCCATACCAAAGAGGAGTACTGATGGAAAAAAACAATATGTCGTGTATAGAAACCTTGTGAACATACAAATAAAGGGGTGTGATTTAATAAATACATCAGTATTAAAATGAGGTGATATAAAACTTTGATTTGAATATTCCAAGTATTGGTTCTTACTCTTTATTAATGAATATCTTATTTACAATTTCAAAATGAAATACTTGTTGAATATTAAACAAAAATTATAATTTTGATTGTTTTAAATAAAAAATTATAGTTAAAAGCATATGAAATAAGACATTACCAATAAACATAAAAGTAATATTATGAAAATGTACAATAATTAATATTGAAATATAATGCATTACAATTTATGGTAATTGTGAAGAAACTACCCATACAAAGCCATGGTGAGTGTCAAACCACTCAATTTACTACTTAAAGAGTGGATCTCTTGTAATTACAAACCACTTAATTGTTACATGAAATATATTTGATGATAACTCTCCAACACCACTCATCCACTAGAGATAATATTCCTAACATGGAGAATCAATGCTCTCTGACCAAAGAAGAGCACTAGTGTACCCACACCTTTAAACACAACCACTAGTGCACGTATACCAAAAATGAGCACCGGTGCGCCTTCCCCAAAGATGAGCACCAACCCGGTGTGCCTTCCCCAAAGAGGGTCATCGACACTAGTGCACATCAACCAAAGAGTAACACCGATGCACCTTCACTAAAGAGAAGCACTAGTGCACTCACAAAGAATAGGAGCACCACAAACAAAAAATAGAATGTCCTGAACATAAAATAGTTTTCCGTGCGTACAAAAACATTGTTAACCTACAAATAAAAGGAGGTGAAAATCCCTTTGGATATGCATCCATGACACACAAAAATGTATCATTATCTTTTCTAAACTTTCCCCTCATTTGCTATCAATATATTTTGAAGAAAAATCGTAAAATAAATCCACCATTAACATGCAAAATAGAGGAAAAACCCTCAAACCAACAAAAACAAACAACAAACCAAATAAGAAATTAGGAGCAATAGTGAGAAATGCAAAAAAATAGAAATAAAATAGATAATTTGAAGAAATAAAACAACAAAGAGGGAAAAAATGGTTTATTGACTGCAATACTCTTCCTATTCCTATTCTCTCTTGTAGGTCCATGTGAAATGAAGAAATGAAACAAATCTTGTTTTTTCCCCTCTTCTTAAGACATTTTTCCCGCTTCTTTGAATAAGCCGGAAAAACCCATATATTTTGATGTAAAACCCTAAAATAAATTCACCATTAACATGCAAATAGAGACAAAACCCTCAAACCTACAAAAATATATATATAGCAAAACTAACTAAAAAATTAGGAACAATAGCAATAAATGGAATAAAATAGAAATAAAATCAATAAGAAATAAAATACTTAAGAGGGAAAAAATGGTTACTTGGCTATAATACTCTTTATCTTTCATCGTATGCATGACTATTTGTATTGCATTCTCATGTAGAGACACGTCATCTTCCTTTTCTCTCATGTGAGATGAAGAAATAAAACAAACCCTCACTTTTTTACTCTGTTTGAAAGTCACCTTTAGGTTTTTCCCATTTCTTTTAATAAATTAAAAAAAAGTGAATTAATGTTATGTGCTTCGACATATTATGAGCATTGGTGCTCCAAAACCTCAAAAAAGAGCATTGGTGCACCAAAACCTAAAAAAGAACATCGATGCGCATATATCTAAAAAATGAGCACTGGTGCACATATATCTCAAAAAGGAGCACTAGTGCACCCATACCAAAAGATGAGCACTAGTGCGCCCTTACCAAAAGATGAGCATCGGTGCACCAATACCAAAAATATGAGCACAGGTGCGCCCATACCAAAAGATGAAAACTGGTGAATCATTATCAAATAGGAGCACCAATTTTTTGGGGGGGGTATTGGATCTCCAATGTGCATTGGTATTGAAGCACCGCTGCACTTAGACCAATGTGGAGCACTGGTGGATCTTGGAAAAAGTGAAGCATCGATGTATTTTTTGACATATTGTTTCTTCAATGTACTTGTATCCATGGAGCACCAATGTGTTTGAAACTAAAATGCACCATGTGCCATAATGGTTTAGGTGCACCAACAAAAAAGATCCACTAAAATCTCTGCCTACTTGTCTCCACTAGTAACCTCCACTATAAACAGAGAAGTGAGAATTTTTTTGGAGAGATTCTGCAAAATCCTAGGCTAGCGGGTGTTTTCCTTGTAGCGTTTCTTGTAAATGGAGAATAAAATCCATCATGATATGGGTCACAACAACACATCCCATAATAGAATTAACACCAACCCGAATATTAGAACTAGTTCCAACCCTCCAAGCTAAAAATTTACCAATCACTGGGAAGGCCAAAGTGAAATATTTCAACTGATTTCATACCTTTAGAACATATGTATTTTTCCTTCGTATCCAATCAATTACAAAATATAGAGCTATATATTTGGAAATTAGAATTATTTTCCACGAACTATCCTTAGAAAACTCATAAAGATTTTGCAATAAGAATCTGATTATAAAGAAAAATGTTTTTTACCCCTGTCCACCAAAATATTTCAGAGTAGTAATGAGTTTCCAATTGACAAGGTGGGAGCCTTGATACTCACTCTTTCTCTTCCATAAATAGTTAAAACAATATTCCAAATCCTATTCCATGACACCTTTAAGAATGTGGATCATTAGGTGCCTTTACACAGGAATACTTTCCAATACTGACTTGATGAGGACCAGATTCCCTCCACGTGACATCAAACAGTTACACCAATAATTAACACTATTCTAAACTTTGGCAACAGGCCAAACCAATCGGCCTCATCACATCTATTAGGTTTAATTTTATATCCCAAAACTTGACTTCTTCTTCTTGATTATGGATGGAAAATGGAAACAAGTGCACCCAGGATTTACTTTACACAGAAATCTCACTAGGACAATAAGTTTCCTACTTACTAGAATTAACTTCTATACCTATCGCTTGACAGAAAAGCCCTATAATATCCTTATAATGTTGCCCTTATTAAATAGAGTAGAGATATAACAACAAAATATCATCGACAAACATGAGGTGCATCAACCACTCGTGATTGTTCAAAGTAATTCCATGAATTTGGATCCAAAGCCTTCCTTCATGGATTGCCCTATTTTCCCCTCCACCACCAAGAGAAAAGGGTATAGGAACAAAGGATAACCTTGGCTCAAGCCTTGCAAAGGTTTGAAAACTTAGAACCTGAACCATTAATCAAGAAAACAAAGGATGACGTGGTGACACAACTCATTATCCAATGAACAAGATCCAAACTAAAGCCCAAATACAATAATAAAAACCTCAAATATAACCAATATACATGGTTGTAAGCTTTAGATAAATCTAATTTGATGAAGCTACAGGGATACTATTAAATTTTAAGGAGTGCATACCTTCTTGCATCAATCTAATTGCCTTCTGGATGAGCTGCCTCTGGATAAAACAAAATTGTTCTATAGAGATCACCTGAAAGAGAAATGACTTTAGGCCATCGGCTTTAACTATTGAGATGTAAGCATTGTTGCACAATGAAATTGGCTAGAAATCCTCAAAGGATAACAACCAATCTACCTTAGGAATTAACGTTATAAATGTAGTATTGAGACAACTAGGCATCCTACCCAAGATCCTCACTTCTTCCACATCCTTTAGAATATCCTACCTGAAGATATCAAAAAAATGAAGGAAGAACTCCACCATCCAGTTGCCCAACCTTCAAATTTTATCCCAATGAAAAGCGCATAGAGTTTCCCAAAGCTCTTCCAGGGTGATTTAACGATATAGTTCATCATTTTCATTTTCTTCCACCAATTGAGGGAACAACACCACCATTTTTAGCACCTCTCTTACATTAGTGTGATATGGATCCTTGAAAACATTTGAGAAATGGTTCACCCCCATCTAAGCCAAATCATGAAAACCATAGGCAAGCTAACCTTCAACTTAACTCACAAATATTATTAGTAAACCTCCAACACTATGCATAGTTCTGAAAATATTTTGTATTTTGGTATCCCAATGCTAACTAGAGAGCATGACTCTTTAACCTCCACTCGCTCTCTAAATCTCTCAAAATAGTTTTCCTTCTCTATTTTGAATATATAAGATGATCATGTGCTCGTTCTTCAAAAATAGCATCTCAATGATCAATGAAAAACTAACCAATTTCATGCTCCATGTTGACAATTGATTCCTCCCATTTGTGATGCCTCTCACGGCCCCACTCTGCCACCTTCTCCTTAAGCATACAAAGTGAAGAATCAAATTGAATCCAACACGTTTATTGGATCCCTGCTCAATATACTTCCAATAATTTTTTATCATATGTTGCAGCTCCACCTCTTCATAATAGATGGATTTGTATTTGAAGGGTGCTCTTGGCTTAGGATAATTGATGCCTATTTCCAAAAATATAGTAAAGTGGTATGAAAAATGACAATTTCCCACCCAAGACTATAGCATGTTAAAATATATGCGAGTACAGATAGTATGTTAAAACTGCTCTATGGCGATATAATATGTTAACGTATTTCTTTGTTTATTTATAGATATCAAGCTGCTATGGCTAGGTCTACAGGTTAGGGTTCCAAGGTGAGAGGTTCGCATCGTTCTACCAATTATATGATGTTGACATGGACCAAAAATATATCCAAACATTTTCCACCCCCTCTGCATTGATATATTTGTTACTCCATGTCAACTAGAGTTGGCATGGCTCTATGTTGATCCAATCAAGCTCCTATCATTTATCTAGAAAGTACTAAGCCATTCTATCTTCTCGAGCTGCAACACCCCAAATTTCCTTCTGACTAACTGTAAGATTGAGGTCCCACCCAATGCTTAAATTATTGTCCTTTAAACACTAAAAAGCGAACAAACGATCCCGCTTTGCATTGTAATATCCTAAGGTTCTGCCTCTTTTATTTACTCCTTGAAATTGGACAAGTACATTTTTATTTGATTGTGAACATTAAACATCATGGACAAGTAAATGATGTGATTTTTTTTTAATTTTATTATTATCTCAACATGTTATTGGCAGTCACATTGAAAAGAGGAGCCAAGCTTGCTAGAGAGGGAAAGTAACTTGAAAAATAATATTGAAAATAAATAATTAAAGAATAATAAAGAAACGAGAAAATCCCAAAAATAACCCTAACTACCTATATAAAGTGTCTCTTTCTCTAATAAATTAAAGAAAAGATTTAAAAAAAAAGTGGAAAGAATAAAAAGAACTAAAGAACAAGAAATGAACGGAATTTTCCATGAAGGGATAACGTCCCAAAGATTGAAAGAAACCCTCCATCATCTAACTTTATTAAACAAAGTGTGTGAAGGAAATGCAGACATAGGTATGTTTTGGTGCAATAACCTAGTATATATAACAAGTTCAGTTGGATTCCATGTGACAATCTCTATGGCCATAGAGTGTATATTGACATTTAGTTCCTGGAATGGAAAATGGACAAGGATTCCTGGTTATAGAATCCAAAAGAGCTGGTAAAGAAGACTTGATTGTATTGTAATAGAGACTAAAGAACTCCTAGATGGTGTTCATTGTCGAACGACTAAAATATGTTATAGGTGAATGAACATGGTTAAGTCATATGTTTACATAAGATATAGATATTGTCTAATTGTCTACGGTAAAAACTATTAAATAAAGAGCATAAAATTATTCCCCCTAAGTTATTTCCTCTCTAGCTTGCTTGGATCGGCTTGGGGTCATCTACTAGAGTTGAAAGATTTATAACTCCTAGTGACCTAAGGTTGGGAGGAATGGGATTGTTCCTTAATATGTTTGAAAGCGAATGAACAGATAAGTATCATTCTTTGTTTATGATTGTTTATGATTATAAAGATACGTTGTGAATTATATTGCCAAAATTAGTTGTTTTATCTATTGCAGAGAAAATTATGTATGTTCAATAGATAGATGATTTATGTAATTAATTCTAGGAATTATGTATTTATTATTTATTAATTGCGTTGAGAGACACTTTCTACAACCCAAAGTGGATGAGATGTGTTATGTCGGCTTCAAAAACTAAATATATAAAAAACATGTCTTGAAAATTATTAAATCAAATGTAAGTTATCAATACGATGTTTTTCAAGCATACATAGAAAAATATTCCATATACACTTTCTGCATCTTGCTTCTATGTACTAGGTAGAATCCTAATGTCCAATTGAATAAATTATAGTACTAGTTGTTGGAAGTGTTCCCCAAATGACTTTTGCCTAAAGTCACTTAGAAGGGGGAAAAAGGTGACCCTCACATTAAATGCACTTAATGAGACTTTATAACATTAAAGTCACTTTTTGATCAATTTTAAGTGGGTGAGTGAAATTAATAACTTACGAGAAATAAATTGAGCATTTAATTTCAACCGTAGATCTAAATCTATCTCATCCATTGGATTTAGAAAAACCCAAGGGTTTGATCAAAAAGCTTGAGGGAGGCATTTGGAACTCACTTTTGCTGATTTTGAAGTGGGAGAGAAGAGAAAGAGATAGCTGGAGATTGCACGCATTTTGAGGCAGCCACTTGAAGACTTCACTTGGCACAAAATTCGAGGCACTTTGTTTCAGTTTGCAGAGAAGCACAAGTTTCGAGGAGATACTTTCAGCACTGTACAGCATGTGAGTGGGCACGAGTTTCAAGGTTGGACTGGGCACATATCCTGAGAAGGGAACAGTTTTCGAGGGTGTGACTGCTGGGCACAAATCTCGAGGCAGATTCACGAGTTTGCTATATAGCAGCAGTGGGCACACTTATCGAGGCAGCAGACACAGTTTCCAGAACTGTACGGTGGGCACAAAACCCGAGGCAGCATTACTCCTGCACAGTTTTTTAGAAAGGCACAAGTTTCGAGAAGCATTATTGCTGCACATATTTTGAGAAGGGCATAGATTTCGAGACTGTATTTCGGGCACTTTTCCCAAGGCAGTATTTATTGCTGCACAGAAATTGAGGAGGGTATAGGTTGTCTATTTTGTACTTTTTGGCACGATTATCGAGGTACTGTTTCAGCACAGAGATCCAAGCAGTGATTGCACAGATTTCAAGATAGCTCCAAGGGTGAAATTTATGGTTGAAATAAGTACTGTTTGACTATAAATTTCTAAACTGAATATTCTCTGAAGAAATAAAATCTCTCTCTCTCTAACTAGTTTTCCCCGTGGGGGTTTTTCCAGAGCACAGTTGCCGAAAATCCCGAGTCTGAAATTTTAATGGTGTGCATGTGATTAATTTTTCTGTCTATTACTATGAATTTTCAGCATGTTTAATTGTCTCAAAAATATTTCATAAGTAGTTTGCAGCCTATGCAAAACCGGCTGTAAATGAAAACCACTGAAATGTTGACATAAACCAACAAGCAGAAAACTCAGAAAATTTTACATGGTATCAGAGCGAAGGGGCAGAAAACAATGATATTTTGCAGACACAGAAATTTTCAGAACTCAGAAATTTTTAGTATTTTCTTATGTTAGTGAACAACACTTTGTTGGGTTGGCTAAAAGATGGCGACAGGACTTAGGTTGGAGGATAGGCTGAGTGGGACAGTGAACTTTGTGCCATGGAAGGCCAGAATTTTACTGATATTAAAGGAGAATGAACTATGGGAGGAGATGGTTAGGAATACTACAGCAAACCTGGTTCAGATTCCCAATGCTACAGATGCAGCAGCACTATCAGCCTTCAACAAGAAGGACTATAAGGCTAGGAGGATAATCCTTGATGTAGTTAAAGACTACATAATCCCTCACATTTCAGGCAAGACTAGGGCACACTTGATGTGAACAGCTTTGACCAGTTTGTATGAGTACCAATGAGAACCGGAAGATGGTTCTCAAGGAGAAACTCAAGAGTATAAAGATGAATGGAGGAGAGGGAGTCACAGCATACCTCACTAAAATATATGCAGTTCAAGATGAACTGGTAGTGGTTGGGGAGGTGGTATCTGCTAATGAGCTTGTACGTACAGCATTGAATGGGGCTTCAAATCCCTGGGGTGCATTTGTGCAGGCCATAGTGGGTATAGAGAACCTACCGTCTTGGGAGAGACTGTGGGATGACTTTGTGCAGGAGGAGACCAGGAGAGGTCTTGTACAGGGCAGTTCATCTCAGAGTGGGGTAGATGAGGAGAACGTGGCATTGACAGCAAAGGGGAAGAAGAAGAAGGGTCCCAAGAAGGGTGGGGCCAAGCAGCAGCAGTAGGGTGGGCAGAAGGACTTGAGTAAAATCAAGTGCTATGGTTGTCAGACCTTTGGGCACTATGCTTCACAGTGTCCAAACAAGAATAAGAAGAAGGGACAGCAGACAGCAGCCTCAGCAGAGGTTGATGACTTTGGAGACAAGTTTCAGAGGGAGTTTTCCCTATATGTTGGACAGATTGAGAGAGAGAGAGTCTCTTTAGCCACCAGCGCAGATATGGACATGGAGATTGAGCATTCATTATTGGCAGGCCATCAAACGAGTCCATCCACCACTAGTACTTGGTACATTGACATCGGAGCCTCGAGCCACATGACAGGTACTCGAGAGTTGTTCTCTGAGCTATCACAGACAGGTAGAGATGTGGAGGTTGTACTTGGAGACAATACCATTGTTAGAGCAGTTGGTCAGGGGACCATTACATTTCAGAGGGAGTCTATGAGTCCCATGATTCTGAAGAATGTGTTGTATGTCCCTGGGCTGAAGAAGAACCTTGTTTCAATTTCCACTATTGAGGACAAGGGTCTTGGGGTGTGTTTCTCATATGGGAGAGTGCAGGTTTTCCCCAAGACTACAGGTGTATCTACCCCCATGGACATTGGGGTTAGATGTGGAAAACTGTACAAGTTATTGTTTCAACCGCAGCACGCTCTAGCACACAGCAATAGCAGTGAGCTATGTGAGCTATGGCATCGGAGGATGGCCCACCTACATCACCCAACTCTGAGATTGTTGAGGAGCATGGTTACAGGTTTACCTGAGTTCAGCACTGAGCAGAGTGATGTGTGCAGGGGGTGTGCTTTGGGAAATTACACCAAGACTACTTTTCCAAGCAATGACACGAGAGCAGCAGGAGTGCTTGACTTGATCCATTCTGATATTTGCAGTCCTATGTCATCGGTCTCATTGACTGGTTTTGAGTACTGCATCTTCTTCATTGATGACTACTCCAGGAAGACCTGGATCTACTTTTGAGGAGCAAGAAGTCACACCTATTTTTGAGTGTCTCCCAAGGGTTCAAAGCCCTTATGGAGAAGCAGGCAGGGAGGAAGATTCGGATGTTGAGATCGGACAATGGGGGTGAGTATACCTCCAAAGAGTTCGATGCTTTTTGCAAACAAGAAGGTATACAGAGACAACTGACAATTCCCTACACTCCTGAGCAGAATGGAGTAGCAGAGAGGAAGAACAGGTCGATTGTCGGAGCAACGAGAGCGATGCTTCATGATCAGGGGTTACCGTTCTTTCTATGGGCAGAGGCATGCAGCACTGCAGTGTATCTGCAGAATAGGAGTCCTCACCGTGCTTTGGGGAGGAAGACTCCAGAGGAGATGTACACAGGCAAGAAGCTTGAGGTGAGCCACTTTCGTATATTTGGTTCTTTGACTTACTCTCACATCCCTTCTGAGAAGAGGACGAAGTTTGAGCCCACTGCTGAGAGAGGCATATTTGTGGGATATGACGAGACTTCGAAGGCCTATCGGCTTTACCTACCTGGCCAGAAGAGAGTTGTTGTTAGGCGGGAGGTGAAGTTTGATGAGGAGAGAGCCTTCAGGAAGTCGAGAGAGATGGAGCAGCGAGAGCCAACAGATCCCACACCTCAGTTGACACAGGCTTCTTCGATACAAGTTTCAGGTTCACAGGTTTCTGGAGTGACTGGACCATAGAGTACAGGCACAACTTCTACAGGTTCAGTGGTTCAGGTGACAGGTACTTCAGGGACAGGTTCAGGGACAGGTTCAGGTACAGGTTTAGGTTCACAGGTTACAGGTTCTTCAAGGACTAGTTCATCGATTACTGGTCCTCGAGGTGTTGGACCTTCTGCTTCTGGGAGTTCCTCAGATGAGGATAGACCAGTTTGGGAGGAGCCTTCAAGGAAGAGGAAGCCTAAGTGGCTTCAAGACACCTTGAAGGAAGTAGAGGCATTTGGTAGACCCCGAGAGGAGATCAGGACAGTAGTGATGCCAGACAGATTGGGGATGGCTCTTGTTGCGAGTCTTCGTGACTCTGAGCCTTCCACATTTGAGGAGGCTTCTCAGCATCAAGTATGGAGAGATGCCATGATGGAAGAGTACCATTCCATCATGAAGAATGATGCTTGGGAGATAGTGCCGAGACCTGAGGGGAAGTCAGTGGTGACTTCCAAGTGGCTTTACAAGATAAAGCATGTTGTAGATGGCAATGTGGAGAAGTACAAGGCTCGGTTTGTGGCTCGAGGGTTTTCACAGGTTGAGGGAGTTGACTATGATGAGACTTTTGCGCCAGTTGCTCGGTATTCTTCCATCAGGGCAGTGATATCTATAGCAGCAGAGATGGGTTGTAAGATCCACCAGATGGATGTGAAGACCGCATTTCTCAATGGTCTTCTGCAAGAGGAGGTGTACTTAGGGCAGCCACAGGGATTCGAGATTCATGGGAGAGATTCTCATGTGTGCAGGCTGAGGAAAGCCTTGTACGGACTGAAGCAAGCTCCTAGAGCTTGGTACTCCAGGATCGATGCATACTTGACTTCGATGGGCTTTCAGAAGAATGAGGTTGATCCCAACCTTTACTACATTGTGGTTGGTGGAGATCCTCTCATTCTTCTATTATATGTTGATGACTTGTTTATCACTGGAGATGAGCATCTCATTGCGCATTGCAAGAGAGACCTTGCAGCTGAGTATGAGATGACTGATATTGGGCTGATGCATTACTATTTGGGGATGGAGGTTTGGCAGGAGCCTAGACATATTTTCCTGGGACAGGGGAAGTATGTAGTTGATATTATGAAGAGATTTTGGATGGAGGACTGCAGGCCTATGTCTACACCGATGATCACCAACTGGAAGCAACTTCATGCTTCTGAGGGTAAGTTGGTGGATCCTACACTTTACTGTCAGCTCGTTGGATTGTTGATGTATCTGGTCAACACCAGTCTAGACTTGTGTTTTGCGGTGAACACTCTTAGCCAATTCATGGTGGAGCCTAGGAGTGTACATTGGACTGTCGCAAAACATGTACTGAGATACCTAGCAGGTAAAGTGGATTATGGTTTGGACTACAGGGGTTCGGGTGGAGTCAGCTTGGTTGGTTTCACAGATTCAGACTGGGCAGGTTGTGTGAGGGATCAGAAGAGCACTTCCGGTTGTTATTTCAGTTTGGGCTTGGCAGCAATGTCATGGTTCAGTCGGAAACAGAAGTCCGTTGCATTGAGTTCTGCCGAGGCTGAGTACATGGCAGCTAGTTAGGCTACTTGCAAGGCACTGTGGCTTCGCAAGTTATTGGTAGATTTATTTGATCAGCAGCTTAGACCTACGGTGATCTATTGTGACAATCATAGTTGCATTCATCTCTCTGAGAATCCGGTGTTCCATGACAGGTCAAAGCATATTGAGATCAGGTACCATTTCATTCGAGACTACGTCTAGAGAGGAGCAGTTGAGTTGCAGTATATTTCCACTGATGAGCAGGTAGCAGATATCCTGACGAAATCTTTGGGGAGGGGCAAGTTTGTCTTCTTCAGAGACAAGTTGGGAGTGGTGCAGAACACCTTCCTCGGTAAGAGGGAGTGTTAGTTTTTGTACCTAGGGAAGTGTTCCCCAAGTGACTTTTGCCTAAAGTCACTTAGAAGGGGGAAAAAGGTGACCCTCACATTAAATGCACTTAATGAGAGTTTATAACATTAAAGTCACTTTTTGATAAATTTAAGTGGGTGAATGAAATTGATAACTTATGAGAAATAAATTGAGCATTTAATTTCAACCGTAGATCTAAATCTATCTCATCCATTGGATTTAGCAAAAACCCTAGGGTTTAATCAAAAAGCTTGAGAGAGGCATTTGGAACTCACTTTTGCTAATTTTGAAGTGGGAGAGAAGAGAAGAGAGATAGCTGGAGATTGCATGCATTTCGAGGCAGCCACTTGAAGACTTCACTTGGCACGAAATTCGAGGCACTTGGTTTCATTTTGCAGAGAGGTACAAGTTTCGAGGAGATACTTTCAGCACTGTATAGCGTGTGAGTGGGCACAAGTTTCAAGGTTGGACTGGGCACATATCTCGAGAAGGGCACAGTTTTCGAGGGTGTGACTGCTGGGCACAAATCCCGAGGCAGATTCGCGGGTTTGTTGTACAGCAGCAGTGAGCACACTTATCAAGGCAACATGCACAGTTTCTAGAACTGTATGGTGGGCACAAAACCCGAGGCAGCATTACTGCTGCACACCTTTCAAGAAAGGCACAAGTTTCGAGAAGCATTATTGCTGCACATATTTCGAGAAGGGCACAGATTTCGAGACTGTATTTCGGGCACTTTTCCCAAGGTAGTATTTATTGCTGCACAGAAATCGCGGAGGGTACAGGTTGTCTGTTTTGTACTTTCTGGCACGATTATCGAGGTATTGTTTCAGCACAGAAATCCAAGCAGTGATTGCACAGATTTCGAGACAGCTCCAGGGGTGAAATTTATGGTTGAGATAAGTACTTGTTTGACTGTAAATTTCTGAACTGAATATTCTCTGAAGAAATAAAATATCTTTCTCTCTAACTGGTTTTCCCCGTAGGGGTTTTTCCAGGGCACAGTTGCCGAAAATCCTGAATCTGAAATTTTAATGGTGTGCATGTGATTTTAATTTTTCTGTCTGTTAGTATGAATTTTCAGCGTGTTTAATTGTCTCAAAAATATTTCATAAGTAGTTTGCAGCCTATGCAAAACCGGCTATAAATGAAAACCACTGAAATGTTGACATAAACCAACAAGCAGAAAACTCAGAAAATTTTACACTAGTTGATTGGTGTCAAATTGTCTTGGTTTTACTTGAAAAGGGATCACTAAATTGCGTTCTTGATGCTTAAAACAATTCTAGGAATCTGAGGCAACACTCAATATTCACTTCTGCGATACATGCTTATTATTAGTAAAATCCAAGAAGAAGAATTGGTTGGCATAAGCATGCATACTTACTGTATTCTTAAAAATATCTAGGAATATGAGGCAACGCTCGATCTTCACTTCCTCTGCAATACATGCTTATTATTAGTAAAATCCAAGGAGAAGAATGCAGGTTAAGTTTCATTACAATTCCTTTGAAACGAGAAATTATAGACGGAATGGTAATCTTACTTATCATTTAAAGCCATGCAGGTTAAGTTTCATTACAATTCCTTTGAAAACGAGAAATTATAGACGGAATGGTAATCTTACTTATCATTTAAAGCCTGCAACATCAACCATACACATGTTTGAGTTCCCTTCGAATACCTGCAGACTCTTTCATGCCCCATGAGATTGAAGTAATATGCAATTCACCGAAGGGAATGGGCATGTTTCATTTCGTCCTTGCATGTTGATCATATAGTTTCCTCGTTCTACTTTGCAGTCTGTGGGCTTGGTGATGAACATATTGCAGTTGGATAATTATTTTATGATGTGTAGAATTGAGGGTAAAAGGCATGAGTATGAACATCTCAAAATTGATTCAGCAATGGTCTTTCCGAAATAAATTTGAGAAAACAAAGTTTTGTCGAAATGAATTCATCGTTAAAATAAAGTTTCGTCGAAAGGAAAAACTAGAATCCTTTACTTTTTCTTACTACTCATTGTTTCATAGATTGAATTATAGTATGAAATTATGGAGTATAGAGAATTATACAGGTAACTATATTATTGTATTTATACCATACAATTAAAATAAAATAAAAACGACCGGGAAATGCCCTTGAGAGGGTTGGGAACTATTCGAAGTTAAATAAATATATTGAATAGAGAGGAAAGATAGTAGATAACCATGTCATATTGTTCTGTTTTTATAAAACTTAAGACTCTTTCATCGTATGGTTAAAAGAATTTCAAGAACATAGAAAGGAAATCTCTTCTCTTACATGAAAACATTAACATGTGCAGAAAGACCCTATCCAGGGACGACTCTGTTTAAAGATATGAATGATAATGGATTATCTTGGGATAATACCAATATATTTTATAATATCTATAGATATGGAAAGCTATACAATACATACTGAACAATTGTGTAAACGAATAACATTTTCATGCCCTTGCGAAGTCCAGCGTTAGTATCTATAAAAGATACATATGAATTTCAAGGATTTAATACAAACCTGAAATACAATGGCTCTGTATTATTATGAGCAACCAAAGGGATTGAACCTTCAATCCTAAATAATACATAATCTCCCCAAATCCTATTTTGAAAATAGGGTCGAACCCCCCCTAACCATATCAGAACACTCCGCTAATAAGAACGAGTATTTCATAACCAGTAACAGAATTATAGAACTTCTACTATTTACAGCATATACTATGTCTAAATTCGAGACCAAATCTTATACAGGAAGCCGAATTCTATTTAAATGGAAATATATATATATTGGGGGGGCCACGGAAGGCCGCAGAAATAATTGCTCTCTCGTGCCAAATAATCACATTATGTACAGTATTTACGCTAAATTATTAAGCTAGAGTGTGATGCAATGAAAGCAGAGCTACTAAAAACATACATATATGAAATACATCCATAGAAATGGCAGACAGACAGGGAATATAATGTTTACAGGTGTTGATCACACCAATTTCAAAACAAACAAACTAATATTAATGAAGGAAATGGATTCCTATAGTTCTTGCTTGCAATGTACTCTTCCGTGGTCTCAAGTCAGGGAAGGGAACATGATGCCAAAATTCTGGGCTTTCACATAATCTCAGCCCATTCATTAGAATCATATGAATAAAACATTTGTGTGCAAATGCAAAACAAATGAAACATGCACAGCGGAATAAAACTACATCATCCACACACACCTTTCATATGATTTTGGCATATTAAAAATAGCCATCAAATTATAACATTTCAGAAGTAAAACACATAGACAGTGAACACTTATTTTTCTGGTGAAATAGTCCCAAGCAACTAGTTATGTCGCTGCAATGTTCCACCCAACCGTAGGCCAGTTGTGTTCATCAATCTCTCAACACAACTGCCACCCCCAAGCTGGGCATGATTCCTACAAGGAATATGGGACATTCAAGCTCATTCACAACCAATTCATCAATTCAACTGAGCCAAGCCAGTCCACAACTGGGTTTATCAGGCTACACTTGAACTTTGGATGCTTGCACTCAAGCTCAACCCAAAGCAATGGACTTACCAACAGGATGGCCATGGATTTTTCCCAAATAGTTTCCAGCCAAAAACGAATTGTGGGATAAGGAAAAACGTTCACAGGGAGGAAAGTAATTTCTCCCCAACTATCTAAGCATTTAACAGCCAAAACGGTCTCTATGGAACCCCAATTCCATTCCCCTTCTTCCCCACTGGTATACAACACAAAAATGCCCTTCTCTCAGCTGAGAATGAAGGAAAACCATGGAGAAAAATGCCCAGGTGGCTCCAAACTCCTGAGGGAGAGAAAACTAGTTGATGGATAATGGCTTGGGGAGCAATTCATGGCTCTTTTCTTGCCCAAGAAGCAAAACGTGATTTTCCATGCAGGGTGGCTTGCCCGTACCTGAATTTGAACAGCCATACGTCTCATTCCCAAGGCATTAACTACCTCAACCAACTCTTGGGAGAAATCAGTGATTGGGTACAAAAGTCAATCATGGATAGTTGAGGGTTTGATGGGTTCTCTCATTGACACTTGGCTTGACTTGATTGACTTCAAGAGTTTGAATGTTTTCCCTCCCAATTCCTTGTAAAATCATGCCCCCATCTCTTCTTGCATTGCATAGCTAGTTATGGGTATTTTATTAAAATGTATATTTACATGATGTTTATTTACATGATGTTTGAAATTCCAATGTGCCTGGCTAGCACGTAAACCATATGCATCACTAAATCGATGGTGAGACCTTGGCCTTGAGTTCCTCACCGTGATTTTATAACAATATTACATCATTTACATTTTAATGCAATAGGGTCAAGGTGGGGACATTACATTGTTGCTCTGCAGACAGGCAGAGACTAATAAGGAATATTTCAACTCCAATAAATACTATTCCATTATACATTGCTACATTAGTGCAGTAAAAACAAAACAAACTTGGACTAGATATTGAGAACAAAAGTTGTTAAAAGACTCAGTGATTACATATATATATTTATGATGAGGAATCTCCTTCACACTCATAGGATGGGTCTATAGCATGGCCTACAGTCATGCTTAGTTTGAATGGAAGAACGATCTGCCCACCAGGAGAGGTACTCAAACCAGGATGCCCCAAAGTTCAGCCCTGTTACGGATGGCTCCCATTCTCAACCTCTGATCCATAGGATTTGAACTGGTGACCTATGAGGACTTAAACGACCACTTTTTACCAACCCACCTACAACTGTGCGGGAGATACACACTCACTCACTCGCAAAACTATTTATAGAAATTGTATAACCAGTTCATTAACCTGGAAGAACCCCGTAGGGACCATAGGATTTTATTCCCTGTCATAACTACTAATAAGTTACAATTAAATAACAGTCGATCGGTATCAATAAGCTCACGCCAAGAAGGTTGTGTAGGTCACAATTTTTAAAACCACTATAATTTGGGAAGAATAGTATTCGAAATCCTTGCTCAAGTTTAAGAGTAACAAACTCGTACCTGACGAATAGATAAACTAATTGACTTGTTGAAGGACACCACGAGCATGCACTTGTTCCAGGCATCACAAGTAAAACAATGACCAGAAATGCAGTTAGTAGAGGAATTAAAAAAAGGAGCAGACAATAGAATCCAAAGGGTCGAATAGAAAACCTGCCTTGATAGTAAGTCTTGTAATCTCCATTATCATGCGATCCTTTTTCCTCAAAATCAACTGAGAAAAAATGCCCTGCAATTCAGAGAATAAGTTTTGCAAATTATTGACAACCCGATCATGACAAGTTTTGCTGCAAGCACTTGTTAACTGAAACTAGATGGGAATAGGTGTACTACTCTCGAATAATTAGGGTTTGCTTAAGTAAAGAACTCAATCATGGTCCGAGTTCTGCAAATTTCACTTTCCAGAGATCGAACTAATGCCAGATAATACCTTAGAACCTAAGTTGCCAGGGTACCCGTACCGGGGGGTTGGGCACCAGTACCAGTACCGGGTACCTGTACCGCCGTACCGGGTACCGGAACTGGTACCTCTGGGAGTACTGGGTACTTCACCCAAGTACCGGGTGCTTGGTTACTGATTCGAGGGTACCGGTACTTCAAAAAGGCCCACGTACCACGGGTTTGGGTACTCCGCGGGTACTTCCGACTGCTAAAAATTCAACAAACTGTCTCACAGAATCTGTAATAATTTGGATTATCTAGCATATTCCACAAACATTCCCATGATTCAACTGTGCTATACTTCTACAGAAGCCACTCAACTTTGGAGATTGGAAATTGTATCTTTCAGCATGTAAAGCAGATCATGATCATTACAAAAGAAGATATAATCCAAACTGCTTATCAGCAGACAATGGGATTGCAAACTAATACAAAGACAGGGTATCTATAGATTTTGTGCTCACCTTAATTTTCTTTGTGGTAAAATGTTACTAAATTCAGAAATGTATCATAGATTTTATATACTGTATTTTTGCATGAAATATGATGATTTTGCTGCTTTGATGCAGCGGGACTTGTTTTTATATTTTTTAATCCCACTAAAGCTTGCTCAAAAAACTGAACATATGACCCAAGATCCCAATGTCACAGGGTGATAATAGAAGATCAAGTGACACTTTGTGACTTTACAGTGACATTATGTTGATTGCTCTGCCATGTGTTTTGAGTACCATCATGTTCTGTTTTAGCTTCTGTAAACAAAGGATGATCAGTTATCACGATTTTTTAATATTGGGTGTTAAATTGTTAATGGAAGTTGTGACAAAATTTAAATAAAATTTTAATATGATCACGATTTTTTAATATTGACAAAGGATGATCACGATTTTTTGGATGTAGACAATGGATTCATGGAGTCATGGACATATATCATGCTATTATGCTAATGATTCATATCAATATCAATATCATATATGTAATTTCAATTTGAATTAATGTGCAAGCAGCAATACCAATGTCAAATGTGTGTTACTTGTTGAAAACTTATTAATATAATTATTAATTATAATTTAAACTTGAAAATTATATATATATATATGTCTACAGTACCCCGACGTACCCAAGTACCCTCTTTCAAAAAGTGGCGTACCCGTCCCCGTACCCGTCCCAGTACCCGAGTACCCTGGCAACTTAGTCATTAAACAAGTCTAGTAATGGCGTCCCTGGATGAACTCTCAAACAACTACCTCTTGAGAATGCTTAATGGCTGAATTTCGACCCACCATAGCATAGAATGAGATGTTTCTTTCAAATTATTACCGAGGCATTTTCACGGGTCATTTTTAGTGAGGCATTTTTACAGGGCATTTTTGTTGAGGTAGTATCACGGGGTATTTTTCACTGCATTTTTATGGGACATTTTCACCCAACATTTTCACTAAATCATTTTTATGGGACATTATTATTGAGGATTTTTCACTAATGGGTTATCACTCAGCAGTTTCAAGAATACCTTTAAAACTCCAATAAAAAATCTTAAACTAACAAGGGGCGAAAGCTCTTTCTCCAAATCTTGGGTATAATATATTCCTTTGTTATTTCTTTATTCTAGAATGAACAAGTCACCGTGTTTATCAAAAACATCTCATAAGGGGAGACCTAGCAAGGTAACTATAGATAGTTTTTGTGAATATATAAAATATTTAGATAAATATAGGGAAGAAAGAGAATCTATGCTTCAAACAAAGTTAGAGGAAATGCTCGATAATAAGTTTACATCATTCGAAGACAATATTCAAAAACATATAGGCATTAAAATAATCAGGTTGGAGAATAAGTTGAAGAAATTGGAGATGAGATTACAACAAATAGAAAATCAAATCCAAGAAAAGAAACAATCAACCTAAGAAGGGGAGGCTGATAATTTAGAAAATCATAATAAGAAGAACAAGATTAAAGAGTTAGAAGAAAAACTAAATAGCAATTTGGCCATAAATTGTTTGGAGGATAAATTGGATATCAAACCCACCATGGAGGAAATGAACAAGCCTATAGAGTTAGGCCGCAAGCATAGAAAAGGAGCCTTGAACTTCATATTTTTCAGTTTGAAAGAAGAGAGAAGAGTACATACTAGGACTAGTCAAGGAAAAATTGCAAGAAAAAATACAAATTGAAACAATGTGCCTCATAAAAGCACATATGCTAGGAAAAATAATCAAGCACAAAGATAGGTTAATTCGTGTCAAGGTGAGATCCAATGAGCATAAATATGGAATACTTAGTAAAACCCCAAGTCTAAAAGGGATATGAATATTTATAAAAGAAGATCTCATTCCAAAAGATCAAGTTGAATGAAGAAAGGAAGTTCAAAAGGTAAAAGAAGCTAGAAAGGAGGGAAAATAAACAATAATTCAGAATAGAAAATCTATTGTTAGGGATAGAGACCAAAAGAATAATAATAAATAGCAACTTGGGACACTCTGGATCATCTCTTAGAACTCTCGTAGGTTTTCATGGAGCAAGGGTCCCATGTAAAGTTGGATCCCGATTGAAATTAATATTATATTACTCGTTGAAACTTGGGAGCATGAAGAATCTAAGGTCCCTAACATTAAAGGATTTGTCTTGTAGTCAGTATAGAATAAGAGATCCTACCGTAGAGGGATTAGATACATTTTTCCTCATAATAGGATTCACAAGAAAAATCCTTTCAATTAATACATGTGGATGGAGATTTTTGATATCAATGCTAAGAAAATTTATATAGCAATATGTTATTTTGCACCTATTTGTTCTACATTGTATAATAAGCACAATTTAGATAATAAAAAAATGTCCTTATAATGGCTTGGAACAAGATATTTACAGCATAAGAAATGAAGGAAATATTCTCTTGCTAGGATACTTTAATGTTAGAATAGCAACTAACCAAACTCTTATATTAAGCAATGATTCTAACCCCAACCCGCTATAGCTAGATGGGGACCTTGTTTTAGCTAGAAAATACAAAAGAAACTATGAAGACTTGGTTGAAAATTTATTTGGTATCAAGCTAATTAATTTAATCGATATTTGCAATTCTCAAGATCAAATAATTTGCAATGGTCTTATGAAAGGGCCGAAATCCAATCAAATGGCTTGTATCCATGGTTTAGGTAGTAGTGTCATAGATTATGTGATATCTAATATCCCCGTGTACAACCAAATGGTGAACTTTGACATCTTAAATGACCATGAGCCTGACTCTTACAAGACCTTTAACCCTAACTATAAACTTTGACAGGCACATAAGCCCCATAACAAAGAATTATAATAACGAAAACTGCTTAATCTTCGATAAAAATAGAACTAATATATTTTAAAGGGATTTAAATAAAGAATTAAATGTACTGAACTAAGGACAATATTAAATCTCTATCATAATTTTACCACAACCCGCTCTACTTCCATTAATAAGTTCTCTATTATGGTGTCATGTAAAAAGGAGAATAGAACAACCAACTCTTGGTATGATGAAGAGTGCAAGCATGCTAAAAAAGCCATTAGGGATGTTTCTAACAAGTCCTTAAAAACCGATAAGATATTTAGGTACCAGTCTCTAATTAAAAGGAAAAAATGGTGCTATATAAATAGAAAGCAATAGAATCTTTTGCACCTCTTTAAGGTAGATCCTAAGATATTTTGGAGGCAAATTCTAAGTCATAGAACTAATGAAAACAATCTAATTCCCTTGAGAGACTGGAATTCCTATCTTAAAAATATTTATGAATCCCCTGATGTCATGGACAGCATTCAAACCCTTTCTATAGAGGAAGGAGTTTTATTTTTAGAAGACATAGAGTTTGGAGTTAAGTGACTTGCAAAAGGAAAAGCTAAGGACACTTAAGGATACCAAGCAGAAAACTTAAAAATTGATGGGCCTTTCATCATCCCTCACATTCATAAGCTCTTCAATTCAACAGTCAAGCAGGGTTTCCCTAAACCCTAGACATAAAGCCTTATTACTCATATTTTTAAAAGTGGAGATACAAATTATAGGGCCATTATGCTTAGCCCTCTTTTAGCAAAATTACATGGAATTATTTTAGAAAAGAAGATCTTCATATGGATAGAAAGTCACAAAAAAAGAGCTCAAGGTCACTTGGGATTTTGGGATTTTGGGGCTATCATTCAACTATGGACCACCTTGTTACTCTTAGGACAATTGTTGAGGAGTGTCACAATAATAAAACTAATCTTCTATGTTTCTTTGTTGACTTTAGAAAAACATTTGACATAGTGCCTAGAACTAACCTCTAGAAGATATTAGAAGAACCAAAAGTCACTTTTGAGTTGGGAGTTGCCATGATAAGTTTGTACGAGATGGTTATTGCCAAGTTTAAGAACTATGAGCGCTGGTTAGAAGAAATTGTAATATATGATTCAAGCAAGGTTGTTCCCTACCCCCTACCCTTTTTGGTATTTACATCGACAAGCTAGAGGGTTGTTCGAACATGTAGGTTGTGTTGGCATGACTTTGGATAGTACAGTCATCATCTTTCTTCTCTATGTCAATGATATTGTTCTTATGTTGAGGAGTCCCTATGATCTCAACAAACAACTAAAACTTCTCAAGGATTTTTTCTCTAATATGATTATGAATGTTAACACTAACAAAACAAAGGTTATGATAATCAAATCCCAAAAGATCACATCTAATAATTTCATGTATGACAACAAGAACTTGGAGGAAGTGACCTCATATAAATATCTTGGAATTGATCTTTATTATAAGCATAAGTTGAACTATAGCATTGAGAAAAGGATTAATGGAAGGTGGAAATCTTTTTATGGACCTGAAAACAGTTGTAAATCAATAGACCTCTGGATTTGGGATGGGAAGAAACTCCTCTCTGAGACTCTCATCACTCTTGTTATTTGATATGGTTGTGAAGTTTGGGGTGAAAACATCTCTAGAGAATCATGGACAAGGATAGAGAAAATCCAAAACCATTTTATAACATATAATCTCAAATTTAAAGGCAATATACCCTAAAATATCCTCCTCATAAAAGCAATTCTCTCCCAGATTGAGAGAATGGCTATGATTAGGTACCTAATGTACAATAACAAGATACAAAACATGGGAGACAAGAGGCTTCCTAAGATTGCTTCTCACTCTAGTCAAAACCACTTACTACTTAATAGAGGTTGGCATAAATATGCCAAGTCGTATCTAAATAATTTGGGAGCCGAGGAAGAGGTTACTCTACAAAATAGTGGCAATATTAAAAGTATTATTACATCTAAATTTAAGGAGAAGATGTGGAGCGAAAAAGAGTTAGAGGATAAGAGAAAAGTAAGATATTATAGGGAGGTGATCAACCATAATCTAAAATATCAAAAGTAGCTCTCTGTTTTAACTAGCTTAAAGAATAAAATATACATTGCAAAAATAAGAACAAACTGTCATGAGCTCCATAATGAAACAGGGCACTGGACAACTCCTAAAATGCCATGGGATGAAAGAATTTGTTATATTTTTTACACAAAGAGGGTTGAAGATGAAAATCAATTTCTCATAGAATATCCTACGTACACCCACATTATAGCACAGTTTCAAAATATTTTCTACAATACCGACCTTCCTAACCTTTTAACTCATCACAACTATAGAGATTTATGAATGCTTCTCTTAAAGATTTTTAAGCATAGAAATAAAATTCTAAATCAAACCAAGCGAGTCCTTACCTTTTTACGGCCTAATAGACCAAATTTGGTATCAATGGATGTTCATCATCATCATCAAAATCGGTATCCCCCACCTCCACATGTTTTTTCATTCGATCTCGAGGTCTCAAGACATGGGGGCCACCCCCTTATCTTGATGATAAATGACTAACAATGAGACTCTTGTGCACCTGTAGACTTCGAGACATAGAGTCTAAGTCATTGGCTAAACCCACCACTAGGTATTCCAACCCAAGTCCCTCAAACTCTAATCCCCCCTCAACCCTTAATACCATCAACAATCACGAAGAAGGATTTTTACAAGCTAAGGGGTCCAATAACCTATCAATCAAAGGGGGTAAAGTAGAAACTTCATGAATGGGATTACCCGAACCCATAACATCTGATGCTCTTGCATTCCATAATTTTTCCATTTGCATTAACTGGTGTTGGAAACCTAATATGTTAGGGTTAAGCTAATTTATATTATTATTTACTATTCGCATGCGACAATGAATACAAAGAGTCATAGTGAATAGGAAGATTCATCGAGAGTCCAATAGACCTTTTGGAATATGAAACCAAGGGTCACATCTTTGTATTTATATGTGTATCTTCTTCATGGAAAAATGTGTTGTTCACACATGTTTCCTTTTGTCTATGCTTTTCCTTACTTATCTACCTACCGATGCATTGTAACAATGGTATCAAAGCATAGGTATACATACTGTCCTACGCACTGTGGTAATCTATCGCCTCTGCCTATTTTGGGCATTATCAATCTCCTTTTCTAGTTTTGTATATTTATTCATGCAAACCCTAGTTTCATATCTTTACATTCATTCTATATATGTCATTGTAGCTTAAATATATACCACATCATGCACGGATCTATCATGAAAGATCTAAATATCACCTTGAGGCTTCAAAGTGATCTATTTTTTTATGTCTTATTATGATTCGATGGGGAATTTCAATGTTCTTCTTGGTCGGAGTTGCGGGAATTTCAATTTTGTATTAAATATAGAAATCTCTCTACATTTTTCTAAACTTTCGGCAGAAAGGAGATTCTTTACTAGGATCATTGTTACCCATTTTGGCCACTAGGTTGTATGTTTCTCATGCCTATATTTCACTTCAAGCGGCACCCACGCTCAGTTCATCTTCTGACTTGCAACCTCTGTTCTCTCTATGGTTCGAGCCATTCTGTCCAATTTCTATAATCTCTAGTTCCTTCATCTCCCCCTCTTACAGGTGTGCTTGTCAACCCTAATTATTTATGCGAGCATGTTGGTCGATGCAAAGATAAATTGAAGTTATGGTGATTATGCACATCATCCTTCCGACCCGTTCCTATTCTGTTGGTTCCACTTGTTGTAGGAGGCCTTCAGTTGAAAAATCCAATTCTGAGGTTCTACGAAAGTAATCCAATACGCTGGGAGTTATCATAGTTTTCACCTCTCTCTTCCTAGGTACGACTTGACTGGGAAAATTTATCAACTCTATCTATGTGTGAAAGGATGAGTGGGTCCTAATTGAAACCTAATTTTCTTGCTGTAAGAAAAACTAATTTTCTATTGAAGTACATGCATCCTTTAAATTGATTGAATTTTTTGAAGTTGATCGTACATCAAAACTATCATTCGCAATTGTGTTTCGAATCTTCAACTGTGATGCATTTTCCTCTTCCTACAATGCATCAATAGTAGAGCATAAATCTACATGCTTTCTCCATACTAGAACTATGTCATCTATTGGAAGCAAGTTCCTCATTTAACATCTCCAATTGTCCCTCCAACTTCAATGCATTTAATCTTAACTTGAGTGCATTTTCTTCTAAACTAATGAATTTAGAATCAAGAAACTTTTCCCACTCATCTACATCACTACATTCAAGTTGGGTGTTGTCGGACTCCATTTTCAGTGTATTGAGGACCAACAACCAAGCCTTGATATCATTGTTAAGCCCTAAATGTGGGCACATTTCCCCTTATATGGGTCACATTATATTAGTTTTTATGTCAGCTTGGTCCATTAGTTGTAATTATCATTAGTATGGTTATATTAGTAATATCAGCTTGGGTCAGTTAGTTGGAATTGTACCTCTTAGTCTCCTATATATAGGAAGGCGACCTTTTCATTTGGAGCATCTTGTCTTGTCTTGTATTGTGTACTTAGTACATTGTATAAGGAGCTTGCCCCCTCAAAGAGGATTTTTATTCATATACTTTCTTCATTAAAGGCATGGAGTACTAACCACTTATACTATGAAACGAGAACTATATACTATGAACGAGAACTCTACCCATAAAAACGATGATTTTTGGAAAAAAAACACCAAAAACACCCCCCAAATAGAAAAGTGTTGATACCAGTATACACGTATTTTTTTTAGGGTAAAAAATATAGCCATGGCCTAAACATCCCATATTGTTGTTTAACAAAACTTTAAAATCAACCTTAAATTGGAAAAAAAAAATTCTTGAAGAGATAAATTACAACTTTTAGGAAAATTGCATATTAAACAAAAAAACAAATTTCTCTAATAATTTCACCATTATAACCATATAAAAACAAAGGAATTATGATGCAATTCATAATGAGATAATATATTAGACCATATAAGAACAAATCGTTCATATAAATATTCAAAAACTCCTCTAGAGTTTCAATTACAAAAATCATACTAGTAAAAAGCATCTAAATTGCTTCTTCAAATTCATCCATGGATTCTGACACCCCATCATCAAAAACTCCTCTAGAGTTTCAATTACAAAAATCATACTAATAAAAAGCATCTACACTGCTTCTTCAAATTCATCTATGGATTCTGACACCCCATCAGAATCTACATTTTCTGCAGATGAAGGACTTGATGAAGATGTAGATGACCCATACTCTTCTCTATTATCAATGGGCGCACAATCTGAGTCTACATCTATACCCATCATTTCAAATGTCATATTCCTTCGGGATCTATGGCTTGGTTTAACACACTCCCATCTTGCACGAAGGCTCCCTATTCCACGAATATTAGCTTTGGGTTTTAAAAAACAAATTAAACTAACAAATTTTAACTAATGTTATAATTAAAAATTTTAAAAAAATTAAAAACAAACTAAACTAAGATAACATTATAATTAAAAATTTAAAAATACATTAAAAAAAAAACTAAGCATCTATATGCTAACCAAACTAACATTATAAATTTTTTTAAAAAAACTATACAAAAACTTTAAAACAATTAAAACAAAAATTTAAAAACAATAAAAAAATCAAACTATACAAAATTAAACAAACTTTAAACAAAATTTTAAAAAAATTAAACAAACTTTAAACAAAAAATTAAACAAAATTTAAAAAAACATAAACTATACAAAATTAAAAAAAAATAAACAAAATTTAAACGAAATTTTAAAAAAATTGAAACAATGCAATGGCGGGGAGGTGGGCGGTGGCGGTGGAAGGGAGGGCGGTGGGGGAGGAACGAGGAGGGGGAAGGGGAGGGTGATGGAGGGATAAGCGAGGAGGAGGAGGTGGTGGGTGGAGGCGGTTGAAGGGAGGGCGGCGGGGGGAAGTGGAAGGGAGGGCGCGGGCGCGGGGGGGAGGGGGAAGTGGAGGGGAGCGGGGAGGAGGAAGGAGGGGGAGGGCACCGCCCGCTTCGGCGCCAAAGGGCGGACCTAACGGCCCCCATCGATGCCCGGCATCGACGTCGATGCCGGGCATCGACGTCGACATTGATGTCGGGCATCGACGTCGATGCTGGGCATCGACGTCGACGTTGATGCCGGGCATCCACGTCGATGCCCGGCATCGATGTCGACGTTGATGCCGGGCATCCACGTCGATGCCTGGCATGACATCAACGTCGACGTTGATTCCCGGCATCGATGTCGATGCCCGACATCAACGTCGACGTTGATGCCCGGCATCGACGTCGATGCCGGGCATCAACGTCGACGTTGATGCCCGGCATCGACATCGATGCCGGGCATCAACGTCGACGTTGATGTCGGGCATCGACGTCGATGCCGGGCATCAATGTCGACGTTGATGCCGGGTCGATGCCCGGCATCGACGTCGATGCCGGGCATCGACGTCGATGCCTGGCATCAACGTCGACGTTGATGCCCAGCATCGACATCGACGTTGATGCCGGGCACCGACGTCGATGCCCGACATCAACGTCGACGTCGATGCCCGGCATCGACTTCGATGCCTGGCATCGACCCGGCATCAACGTCGACGTTGATGCCGGGCATTGACGTTGATGCCCTGCATCGACGTCGACGTTGATGCCGGGTCGATGCCCGACATCGACGTCGACGTTGATGCCGGGTCGATGCCCGACATCGACGTCGATGCCGGGCATCGACGTCGATGCCCGACATCAATGTCGAATGCCCGGCATCGATGTTGATGCCCGACATCAACGTCGACGTTGATGCCGGGCATCGACGGGGGCCGTGAGGGCCGCCCTTTGGCACCCAAGCGAGCGGCTCGATGCTCGCCCCTCCCTTCCACCTCCTCCTCCCTTCCCCCACCCAGCTCCATCACCTCCTCCCCTTCCCCCTCCGCCGCCCTCCCCTTCCCCACCACCGTCGTTGCCCACCTCCCCCCTCCCTTGCCGCAACCCACCTCCCCGACCATTGCATGGTTTTTTTTTTTTTTAAATTGTGTTTAATTTTTTTTTATTTTTTTTTTTTGTATAGAATAATTTTTTTTTAATTATTTTGTTTTTAATTTTTTTTTAGATTTTGTATAGTTTGGGTTTTTAATTGTTTTTAAAATTTTGTTTTAATGTTTTATATTTTGATTTTTTTATTGTTTTTAATTTTTTTTTTAAATTTGTTTTTAAATGTTATATAGTTTGATTTGTTATTATATATAGTTTGTTTTTTTTTAATTTTTAATTTTTTATAATGTTAGTTTTAGTCTGTTTTTATTTTTGTTTTTAATTTATTTTAAAATTTTGTATAGTTTGTTTTTTTTTTTTTTATAATGTTATTTTTATTTTGTTTTCAAGTTTTTTTAAATTTTGTGTAATGTTAGTATATAGTTAATTAGTTTTATTTTTTAATTATAATGTTAGGTTAGTTTATTGGGTTTTTATTTTTATTTTTAATTTTTAATTATAAGAACATTAGTTTAAATCTATTAGTTTTAATGTTAGTTTAATTTTTTTTTAAATGTTAGTTTATAATGTTGTTAGGTTAGTTTAAGTTGTTTTTAACTTTTTTTTAAAATTTTTTATTATAATGTTGTTAGGGGTTAGTTTGATTTGTTTTTAATTTTTCTTTAAATTTTTTATTATAATGTTTTTAGGAATTTTTTATTATAATGTTGTTAGGGGTTAGTTTAATTTTTTTTTTAATTTTTTTTATTATAATGTTAGAGGGGGAAACATGTAGCAGAAGAGGACATGAATTTGGCCTGCATGATATTGTTGCTTAGTTTCATGTTTTAAAAAAAAATGCTAAGTTTGACAATATTTTGATAAGATGTATTAGTAATGTTTTGACTTTCAGACTTAATTTTAGAAATAAAATTTCTATATTTAATGTTTGAAATATGTTTTTTACAAATAATCTGTATAGTTTTTCTTGAATTTATGTGAATCAACACTTTTCGGAAAATAATATGAAATAGTATCATTTTTATACAAAACATATCTGAAAATTGATTGAAAATGGTTTTAAATGTCTATATTTTCTGGATTTTTTTACAATTTTGTCAATAAAAGTGTCTTATTTTGTCCATTAAAATGTCTTATTTTATAGAAAAAATTGCAAAATGTATATGTTTTTCATTATAAATTGCTTAAAAATGTATGCTATTTTGCTAAATTTCTAAAAATGCTCCTGAAAATAGAAACTAAATTTTTTTTACGATAAAGATAATTCAAAGGTCCCAAAAAATGCCTCGAAATGAAAATGTGTGATACTGGCATCACCCCTTTTTGAAACGGAGCTAAAAATACCTACTAAAATTAGGAGAGAGAAAAACGAGAACTGTGTCGAGTTCTCGTTTCATAGTATAAGTGGTTTACTCTTTATGTTCTATTTATGCTCTTTTCATGCTCTTTTTGGAAATTTGTTGCATAACATTTGGTATCAGAGCTCTTTCCTCAGGATTGGTTTCTTCAAAATGAGTCATCTTGGAATTTTCACTATAATTTTTTTTATACAAGTTTTTAGATAGTGAGGCTCAAAAAACATCTAGAAAAAAGGCCGAACTAGTTGTGTTCCAAATTTCAGATCCTGTGTCATTACACGTTTGGAGATATTTGCTTTGGAAGCTAGGGTTTTTTACTAGTCCAAAAACTAGTTGAAAACAAGTGTTCTAGGAAAAAAGGTCATATATGGGGCATGCGAGATCCAAATTTAGTGAGACCTATTGCATCAGAAATAATATGTACCATAGAATATTTGGCAGCTTTTTCGTACTTCGATCCAAAATATTTGACACATGGCATATCGTACAAGTTCGCTCTTATGAAAGGACCAAAAATAAGAAGTGTTGAGAGATTTGCAATAACTTTTTACTGGCACATCAGAATTAGGTCATACCTATGGCATTGGAAAGAGGATACACCAAGATATAACAAGCCAAAGTTTTAGGCCTAGAGGAGCCGAAATTTCAAATTTACCTTAGTTCCAAGTCGGCCAGAAAACAGTCTTCTAATCAGGGTTTGAAAAAGGTACGCCATTTTAAATTTAAATAACTTTGAGTAAAAGGATCTATTTGAGTTGAAACCTAGGGTGTGATATCTATTTATATTGTTCAAAATTCCACCAAAAGGAAATGAAAAAATCACACTCCACTCAAACCACCATAGGACTCATCCTCGACGTACAATGAAAAGGAAGACCTATCTTTTCGAGTGTCCTAGTTGGAAGATATGATTAAAGGATTTGTGAAAACAATTAATTTAGTTAATTTAGAGGGGAAGTCGATGAAACATATGGATAATAAGATGGAGGAAAATATGAAAGGATTTGTGAAAACAATTGATTTAGTTAATTTAGAGGAAAATTTGATGGAACATATGGATAATAAGATGGAAAATATTGCTAAGCTCATACAAAATTCAAAGGATACTCCTCCTCTAGGTGATGATGTGTTCCAGGATACTCAGGAGGATAAATATAAGGTCCATGTTGAGAAACATTCCATGAATAAGAATATTCCAAGAGGAAATGATTCTAGTAATGAAAGTAACCAGGGATGGTCTCCAAGGGGTATCCAACTCCCCAATATTGACACGAGGAAGTTTGACGGAAAAGACCCCATAACATGGATATTCCAGATGGAGCAATTATTTGATATACACCGGGTGCCCAATCTTCAAAAGATACCAATTGCATCTTTATATTTAGAACCTGAGCAGTTTATGTGGTGCCAATGGCTTTGTGAACGCAAAAAGAGCTCCATTATCTCTTGGTCCATTTTTACAGAAGAATTGATATCATACCATGATGATGTTAAGAGTAATTCCTTCTTTACCCAATTGATAAATCTAAGGCAAAAGGGACCAGTAAGTGAGTACATTCAACAATTTCAAAAGTTGAGTCTTAGAGTGGAGGGAATATCAGATGATAAACTATTGGATCTCTTTATTGGAACCTTGAAGGATAAAATTCAACATGAGGTGCGTCTCTTTGAAACCACCATCCTTAGATAAGGCTTTCATGATGGCAAGGAAGGTTGAAAGTAAAAATATGGTGATGGCTACCAAAAAGACCACCTCCAACACATACAAAGAGAATAATGTTCCTTCATCTAACTCGCCTCAAAGGTTGACACCTCAACAAATGGATGAAAGAAGAGCAAAAGGTCTATGCTTTAATTGTGACAGCAAGTATAGTAAGGGACATAAGTGTGGTGAGAAGAAATTATTCTACATAGATTGTGAAGAGGACCAACCAAAATAACAAGAACTATCTCAAGATGAAGAAATAGAAGAGACTACTTCTGAAGAGATTGCTTCCACCATATATTGTCATTGGTGGGAATTATCACTCGTCAAACTCTCAAGATCGAAGGACATATCAAAAAGAAAACGGTAACAATGTTGATTGATTCTTGTAGTACTCATAATTTTATTCATTGAAAATTAGCCAAAGTTCTCAATTGTTTTGTATATCTAGCACCATAGTTTCAAGTAATGATTGCATATGGATGAACTATCAATTGCTTAGGGAAATGCCATAATATCAATCTTACGATGGGGGAATATGTATTGAATAGTCCAATGATTTCTATCCCAATGGGTGGTGGTGATGTTGTATTAGGGGTTCAATGGTTACAATCATTACAAACAATGGATTTTAATTTTCAGAATCTTTTCATGAAATTTTCATGGGAAGGAAAAGAATATGAGTTAAATGGTATCTCAAGGAAACCAAGCAAGGTTATAATATCTAATGGTATGAAACAATTATTGAAAAATGGACATCAAGGTGTAAGTGCACAATTATGCTCATTAGATGTTCAAACATCTAAGAATCCTATTTCTCCACATCTCTAAAGGGTCATTAATAAGCATTCCAAGGTATTTGAAGATATTCCAAAAGGTCTTCCACCTGTTCGATATTTTGATCATGCTATCCACTTAATTCCAGGAAGTGTTCCCCCTTAACATCAAATTTTACAGATACCCGTATGACCAGAAGAGTGAAATTGAGTGTATGGTTGAAGACATGTTAGAGTCTGGCATAATTAGGTCTAGCCAAAGTTCTTACTCTGCACCAGTGGTAATGGTACACAAGAAGGAGGGCTCATGGCATATATGTTGAGATTATAGAGAGCTCAACAAGATCACCATTAAAGATAAATTTCTTATTCCTGTGATTGGACATGGAGCAGTTTTCTTCACAAAGTTGGATCTTTGTTCTATGTATCATCAGATTAGAATGAAGGATGGGGACATCCCAGAAACAACATTCATAACTCAATTAGGTCATTATGAATTTCTAGTCATGCCATTTGGTCTCACAAATGTACCTTCCACATTTCAAGGTTTGATGAATTCCATTTTCAATCCCTTCCTTAGAAAATTTGTGCTAGTATTTTTTGATGATATACTAATCTATAGCAAGTCTTGGGAATAACATGTTCAACATGTTTACAGGGTGTTGCAACTACTAAACAAGAAACAACTATATGCAAAACCTTCCAAATGTTCCTTTGGGGTAAAGGAGGTAGAATATTTGGGTCATATTGTATCTCATGAAGGTGTCAAGGTAGACCCTAACAAAATTAAAGCCATGATGGACTGGCCGATTCCCAAAACCTTGAAGAATCTTCAAGGATTCTTAGGGTTGACAGGGTACTACCGCAAGTTTTTTCGTGACTGTGGAAGAATAGAAGCGCCTCTAACAATATTATTGAAGAAATAAGCATGTTCTTCAACTCCATAGGAAGCTCAAGATTTTGAAGAATTTAAAGAGGCAATGTGCAAAGCTCCTACTTTGGACACACCAGACTTCACAAAAACCTTTATTGTGGAATGTGATGCCTCGGGAAATGGCATTGGTGTTGTTCTAATGCAAGAAGGACACCCCCCTTGCTTTCGAAAGTCGACCAATCAAGGGAAATAACTTACAAAAACTCATTTATGAGAAGGAAATGATGGCAATACTACATGCACTTAAGCAATGGTGTCCTTACCTAATAGGTAGCACTTCAAGGTCAAAACAGATCATGATATTCTTAAATACTTCTTGGAACATATACTATCTTCAGAAGAGCAAGAAAAATGGGCAACCAATATGTTGGAATATGACTTTGAAATCATCTTATAAGAAAGGGAAACAAAATGTTGTGGCAGATGCACTCTCCAGAAAAGATGAAGATGTTGGGGCAGTACTTTGTGTGCTTTCCATTATACAACATGATTGGGTGGGAGCAGCAAGGGAATAATGAAAAAATGACATATATGTGTGGACGCTCATACAAAATCTACAGAAGTATCCTCGTGTATCAGATACTTTTGCATGGAGAAATGATTCATTATGGTATAAGGACTGCTTATATATATGCAAGAAATACCAACTTAAACAAAAGGTCCTTTTGGAATTACACACCTCTCCTATGGGTGGGAACTCAGGATTCTTAAAAACCTACCACAGGGTTAAGAAGGATTTTTTTTGGGAAGGTCTTAAATCTGATGTTCAAAAGTTCATGGCAGAATGTTTGGTTTTCCATCAAAATAAGGTTGAAACAGTTAAGACCCTAGGTCTTTTACAACCTTTGGACATACCTTGCCAGCGCTGGGAGGAAGTCTAAATGGATTTAATCACAGGACTACCCAAGTCAGAAGGGAAGAATGTTATTATGGTGGTTACTGATAAACTCGTGAAGTATGCAAACTTTTGTGCACTTTATCACCCTTTTAATGCAAGTACAGTAACTACCACCTTCATGGATACAATTCAGAAGTTACATGGAAAACCAAAGATTATTGTAAGTGATAGAGATCCAATTTTCACTAGTAAATTTTTGATTGAATTATTTTCTTGTTTGGGTACCTAGTTGGCTCACAGTTCATCTTATCATCCTCAATTTGATGGCAAACTGAAATAGTGAACAAATGTTTGGAAGACTATCTTCGTTGCTTTTCATATGATAAACAAACACAATGGGTGGAATGGTTGTCCTTAGAAAAATGGTGGTACAAAACTTCCTTCCATACATCATAAAAAATGTCTCCATTTATGACACTTTATGGGTACCAGCCTTCATCTATCACATCTCCCTTAAAAGGAAAATCTAAAGTTCAAGCTGTGGAAGATCACATAGAGCACCAACAAGAAGTTCTCCAAATACTGAAAGACAACCTGGCTATGTCAAAAAATGGGATGAAACAACATGTAGATCAACATCGCAGTGAAAGAAGTTTCGAAGAAGGGGATTGGGTATTTCTGAGGTTACAAGTTTACAAACAAGTGTCCCTCGAGAAATGAAACAAGGACAATAAATTAGCACCCAAGTACTATGGTCCTTATAAAGTGTTGCATAAGATTGGTAGTATGGAATACAAATTGGATCTCCCTTCATCTTCAAGGGTACATCTAGTTTTCCATGTTTTTTGCTTAAAGAAGGTAAATAGAGACAAGATTCCCATTCAAACAATCCTAATGGAGCTTGAAGGAAAATTCATATTGGAACCTGAACAAAGTACTGACACAAGGACCAAGCAGCTACGGAATCAGACTATTACGGAGTACCTCATCAAGTGGAAGAATTTACCAATTGAAGATTCAACATGGGAAGATGAGTCCTTTATACAGAAGCATCCACAACTAACCAAGTATTGAGGACAACACTTGTATGAAGGGGAGGGGCATGTTAAGACCTAAATGTGAGGACATTCCCCCTTATATGGGTCACATTATATTAGTTCTGATGTTGGATTGGTCCATTAGTTGTAATTATCATTAGTATGGTTATATTAGTTACGTCGACTTGAGTCAGTTAGTTGGAATTGTACCTCTTAGTCTCCTATATATAGGAAGGAGACCTTTTCATTTGGAGCATCTTGTCTTGTATTGTTTTGTGTACTTAGTACATTATAAAAGGAGGTTGCCCCCTCAAAGAGGCTTTTTATTCATTTATTTTCTTCATTAAAGGTGCGGAGTACTCTTTCTAGTCTATTTATGCTCTTTTCATGCTCTTTTTGAAAATTTGTTGCATAACAATCACTTTGCTTATTTTCCACATCACTATATTCTTGGAGCACAGTAGTTTGTTTTAAGATTGAAATAACAACCATATTTGAAACCATGACCAAAACTAGCAACTCATTGTTCAATTTTATTGTTGTAAGAAAACTTAATTAAAATCATCTGCATAGTGTGTTATTGGGTCAACAATCTCACACTAGGTGAATTATATTTGATTCACATAGATATAAATAAAAGCCAACCCCAATTCACAATGCTTGGACAATTTAAAATAGATTCAAATACAACCTAAGAATGAAGTTCTATTTTACATGGTGACACATATCTATCTATTTGGTATGAATGCTCTCCACCATTGAAGGATTGTTACAATGTCTACATATACACAACTTCATTGTTATCTATTGGTACCAAGTGAAGAGAAAGTTTAAGTGGATTGGTTGTAATTTTTTGTTTGTTAGTAGAGATTTATGTAAAGTCTAGTTATCCCAGATGCAAAAGATAAAGAGGGATGATTAGATATAAAATGGTTACTAGGTATTAGAGTAATCTAGAACCTAATATCAAATGCACTGATGAATATTGTTGAGATTAATGTTGTTATTATTGAACTCATTGAAAAAAAAGGATTGCCAGTGAGATTGTTATTGTAGAGAATTTGCATTTCAAGGAGCAGTTGGTGAAGGAAATCTATTGATTTCTGATTTGTATAAATATTTGTTTTGGTGGCCTTCGAACCACAACATAGCATCATCAATCAATGAAGAACTTAGAGGCAAAGTATTCCATTTTGAAGATTTCTCAACTTCAGATTCAACTTCTAACTACAACTTGCAAACAATTAATTTTTTGTAAGTTATCTTGTATTTTTAGTACTTGCAATAGTTCTTTGTAAGTGTCAAATCAAATTAAGTTGAATTGTGTTTGTAATCGAGTGCACTCTCAGTTGAACCCAACACCCTTCATATTTTGAGTCCAGAATTTTAGTTCTTGAGTCTTACTATCAAAGGGTGGAGTTTCAATAAGCCCTCTGAGGTCTGAATTAATCTTTCAAATGTCTTAAATTGAAGAATTATTAGAGTTATTGAACACTCTAATACTCATCACTGCTGATGACACAATCAAAATCAACAAAGCAACTCTCCAGTTTGTGCTGACGTGTTTGTAGGATTCACAAGAAAAAGTGGAATTTCTCCATACTTAGCTCCAACATGATCAAACAAAGCAAATGAATTAACATTTTGAACTACTTCTTGTTCAAAACAACCTTCTTTTTTAATCTGGTGATGATTCCTATCAACTGTCAACACATGACTAATTCAGTGAAATGATGTCAGATGTTGAAGATGAAGACCATCATGAACATGTTCAGCATAATATTTCCAAGCCCATCATTAGACATTGGGAAGAACTCATGAACAAGAAACATAGAACATGTATTGGATATGATAAGGGAGTGACCTTTCATATTCTGGATTACACTAAGCCAATCTAGTTTCAAAGTTTTGGATTCCTTCAATAAGATTCAACTTCACCTTTCTAGCATTAGTGCTAACATTGTCATCGAATTGGCCACATGGAGGATCAATGGTTTGATCTCCATCATTAGTGGGAAACATAATCATTCTTCAGATAGATGTTCAAAACTGAAGAAACCTACAGGATTGAATATTCACTATGGGTGGATCCATTTTCGACGATGGTCATCAACAACCAAGAAAATATATTAGTCATACGAAAGAATTCAATCTCGATTTTTGCTGCAGCTTGCAATAGAAAATATTCATGCTCCTCACCTTGCACTTAGCAGGGGGTATTGTCATGGATTTACAACCAGGCTTCAAGTTTTGAAGCCCTATCAATCAGACAAAAAACAAGCGAGCTTGAGCAACAACTAGAACCAGATCCATTTGCTAGAGACTCAAGCCAGAGCCACTACGATAGTCAAAGCTATAGCCATCAGATAGAAATAGAGCCATATTCCATAGAGCGTGATTTAGTTTGTGGTATTCCTTAAATCACCATTTAGTAGAAGACTTGCAACTTTTGCTAGACATCAGTTTGTGGTGATCCTTAAAACATTATTTTCCATAGGGAACCGACAAGCCTTAGAGCCAAGTTCCAGACGGAACCACTGAGCCATAATTATAGTTAGAGCCAAGTTCTAGAGTTTGTGGCCATCCTTAAACCACCACCTACTTTTGGTTTTTGGTCATCCTAAAACTACTTTTTTGGTTAGTGGTCAGCCTAAAACCACCATTTAATAGAAGACATCATCTTTTGTTGCTTTTGCTAGTTTTTGGTTTGTAGTCATCCAAAACTTGTTTTTGGTTTGTGGTCAGACTAAAACCACATTTAGTAGAAGACATCAACCTCTGTTGCTTCTACTAACCTTTTTGGTTTGTGGTTAGAGTAAAACCACATTTAGTAGAAGACATCAACCTCTGTTGCTTCTACTAACCTTTTTGGTTTGTGGTCATAAAAAACCACCAAGTTTGTGGTTATCCTAAAACCATCGATTTAGAGAGCGTTTCATTTTTACTACTTAGTAGAAGACTTCATTTTCTGCTAGCTTACTTGACACATGGCCACATTACCAAGTAGGAGATGTTCAACCTTTAGCAGCTATTCACATCCAATTTTAAACTCTCTTTCAAAAGATCCATGGACTCACATACATCCCCTCAGATTAAGGGGGGGGGGGCTGTTGGAAACCTATCCATTAAGGTTATGGTATTTTGTATTATTATTTACTATTCACATATGATAATGAATATGAAGAATCATAGTGAATAGGAAGAGTCATAGAGAGTCCAACACATCTCTTGGAATATGAAACCAAGCATCACATCATTGTATTTATATGTGTATCTTCTTAATGGAAAAATGTGCAATTTGTGTCTATTTCTTTTTGTCTATGCTTGTCTTTGCTAATTTACCTACCTGGGAATTCTAATAGCTGGCTTGTGGTAGGTTCAATGTCTCCAAAGACCTCTCAAACGAATTTGGTATGAAAATCATGTAATCGATAACCAACAATCAGAGAGATTGAGATAACCCCCACAACAATCTCCTGCGACAGTGGAGTCATCGACATTGTAGTTCCCTTCTTAGGAAAACTTGAGCCCCATGCTTCCTGGTCCAACAACTCCATACCATCTTTATCTTAAGCTTTAGCATCCGACTCCTCGCCTAACTTCTCTTGCCCCTCCATTTGGAACGTTGGCTTCCATCTCTACCTATGGAACCAGAGAGGACAATCAACTACCACATGCCCATATTAGTGACTATGGGCACAATGAAAAAGCACATTAATATAATCCAAAGATTGAGTATTTCCCAACCACTAAATTGATGGATTCAAATAGACCTTGTCGGATATCCACCTCTACCAAGATCTTTGACACCTAGCGAGAGGGACTTGCCAAAGAATTGATGTCCATAGTGATACATTTTCCCAAAATATCTGCTATTGCTTTTAGACTAGTTTTCGACCAAAATTCAAGGGGAAGTTGTGGAAGTTTGATCTACACTGGGGTGCAAGAGGACAATTCTTCTTTTGAATAAAAATGGGGGTGCCATAACTTTAATACTAACAAATGCTCCTCTAGAACCAAGCCCATTACAAAATTATTTTGGTGTCCTCCCTATTTTGGCATAAAAAGCCAAACCATCCTTGCGGCAAAGAGTGTGATACAAGAGTGTATCCCAATAAAGGAACCCATAGAGCTTGCACCTAAGAATTTAAGGATGAAAACCCTACACGATGGCCACAAAAATTTCCCACTAGTGCTCAACCTTTGAGCTCCATGAGCTCCATGATCCCCATAACCCCAATGTCTTTACCAACAACCATCCCCATTCCTCCACCCCTTGATTGAATTCCTTCGTGTTTTCGTTGTTGTCCTTGAATGCCGCACACTATGACTAAGAAAACGGCTCAGTTCTAGGTTATTTCCCATGAATCCCTAAGAGAAATACAAACATGTGTTCATACTAGAACATACTAGATCAAGAAAACCCTTGAGTAAGCCATCCAGGCCTTGATTTTCCATTCCCACATATCCATTCTCAAATGTGACAAGATCTGGGGTTGGTGGCGATGCACAAAGATTACAAGCAACCTGATCTGCACTAGATCAACTGCACCTGCCACATTATTTGTGTTATTAGAGAAAACTATCCTATCTTCTTGCACCAACCCCGCAGAATGGCCAGCAGTCTGAGTGGATCCCACAACAAGATCTGACATTGTGTCCATGGAAAAGCCCTCCACATGGGAGGGTTGTCAATCTGAAAGGGACCCAAATATCTCACTCCGACACATTGTCATGATCTTCAATTCCATGATTCTATTCATCAACCCAAAATCAAAACCCTTCCTCACAATCAAAATAAATATATGTAAAATATGTCATAACACAAAAATAAAAAATAATTTTCTTTTCAAACCAATTTTCAAAATTCAAAACAACTTAAAACCTGAATTAACTTAAATCCATCTTAATAATCTATTAATATATTATCTTTTTTTTCAACCGAAAAAAAAATGTACTATTGCTATTCCTTTGAATCAAATAGTACAAAAATTGTCCCTTTTCTGCAAAAGGTATTTTCAACAAAAAATATGGCCATTGTCCAGTAGACCCCCACCTATCCACTGCATAAGTTTGTTCATACAAAAGCTATATACATCAAAAAAGGACATTGATCTTACATAATTTGTTTCACAACAGAGACCTTTTCCGATGCTGTCTAAAAGAAATTAACATCTCCAGATTCCAGCATGCTGGAATCCATCCATTCCTCCCAAACCAGTAAACCTACAGGGCCCAATAATGCTTTCTTTGAGAGTTCATCCGCTTGTCCATTGAATTCCCGGTAGATGTGAACAAAAGTAATGTGATCCTGCAAGTCGATCTCCATCCTAGTACGTGCACACCAATGTGATAGAGCAATAACATTCAAATCAAATTCTTTTGCAGCCCATTTGATTGTAACACGCGAATCACCATAAACCTTCATATTTACAAGCCCAAAAATGTTGGCGCATCTCAGAATGCACCATAAGGCTAGAAGTTCTGCTTTCATATTGCTGCCTTGCCCACAGTTGAGACGAAATGTATAATAGTGAACCTTATTCAAGTAAATAACACCACCCGCAGCACAAAATCCATTATGAGCAGCCCCATCAAAAAAAAGTATTGGCTGATTGACAACAAAGGAAAACTGTTCTATCCTTCTCTCCACTGCTGTAGAAATCTTTCCAGAATATTGCTGAGTTAAATTCATAGCCATAATCCCACAAGACACAACATCAGGCACTATATATTGAAAGATAGATATATTCCTGAAAAACCGAAGTGCCCAAGATATAAAGATAGGGCCCTGTACAGTATCCATGGATGTACGAGACCATCTCAATAAAGCCTCTCCAAATTCTACATTATCCAGAGACTTTGACAAAGCCAATCTTGAACAACAGAAGTCCCAAACTTTTTTCCCAAAAGTACAAAATACAAACAAATGATCGATAGATTCAGAATTTTCCTTGCATAAGGTACACCTGTTAGGACCATACCATCCACGCTTTGAGAGATTGTCCCAAGTTTTCAAAGTTCCCTGAAGAACATGCCATAAAAAACACTTATGCTTTAAAGCAATCTTCCATTTCCAGATCTTTTTATACCACCATTGCTGTGGATAGATATATTTTCCCTGCATAATTCTGTCATATGCTGTTTTTGCTGTGACAATACCCACTTTTTTGTTTCCACTCCACATCATCTTATCATCTTTTTCTGTTAAGTAAACACCGGTCGAATCAAGAGATCTGATATAGGAATCCCAAGAGTCTGCATCCTCATCAACCAATCCCAAATCAAAAGCTCGCAACCAATAAGACTGACCCAAATGGTTCCTGATACGATCCAAGGAAATTAGACCATATATTCTTAAGTAATCCAAATTTTTTTTAGAAAGACATACAGGATCTTCAATGCCCAAAATATAGTCTTTCCCAACTCTAATGTTTTTACCATTCCCAACTTGCCACTTCACATCGCCAATGATCCAGCTAGACACCTTGAGCAAACCTCTCCATAAAGGTGAGCATCCAGATTTCACAGGCATATTCATACGGAACCAGTCGACCAAGTTTGAATTGATGTATTTCACAAAGGAAATTTTTGACCAGAGATTGTAGTTGAAGAGACACCTCCAAAGACTTTTGGACCTGAGTGCCATACTGAAGGACTGTAAATCCTTAATACCCCAGCCTCCAAAACGCTTTGGCCTGGACACCGTTTCCCAGCCAGTCATAACCAACGAGGCCTTGTCCAAACCACCGGACCACAGGAAGTTGAAAATCAATCTTCTGATAACATTAAGAATGTATACAGGAATCTCAAGTAGAGATAACCAATATACAGGAATTCCCAGCAAAACAACCTTGATCAGAGTAAGTCTACCACCCACAGAGAGCCATCTATATGACCAGTGAGTAATCCGTGCTTCTACCTTCCGAACAAGCCACCACCAATCCTTAATCTGATAGTTATTTGGTTTCAAGAAAAAACCCAAATATTTTATCCCATCCTCTAATGGATACCAGTTGAAAGGTAGAAATGTAGCAATTTCCCTTCTATCAACAACATCCACATTATGAAAATAGAAGCTAGATTTTGAAAGGCTAATCTTCATCCCAGATACACGACAGAAACAATTTAAAATGTTTTTGAAGACCCCCCACTCAGCAGCAGTAGCCAAACCAGCCAACAGCACATCATCCACAAAAATAAGATCTGATATAACACAATCTATCCCCACATCAATGCCCTTGAGTAAACCCTCCTGCTTTGCAAAGTTTAACATTCTACTAAGGGCATCAACAATCAAAAGGAACAACAAAGGGGATAAAGGACATCCCTGCGTTATCCCCCTCGAACACTGGAAAAATGAAGAAGGCGAACCATTTATCAAAATGGCAATACTAGCTGATGAGACACAAGACATGATCCAGTTTAAGACCAGAGGAGGAACCCCAATTTGAATTAAAATGAGCCTTAGAAAATTCCAATTTACCCGATCATAAGCCTTTTCCAAGTCCAATTTAAGCAATATAGCCCTGAGTCTATGGCTCTTAATGGAGTGGAGAAGTTCCTGAGAAGCCCCAATGGCATCATGTATCTGTCTATTATGTAAAAAACCAAACTGTTCTGCAGTAATATGATCAGAAAGGGCTGATTTAATTCTTTGTGCTATAAGTTTTGACACTAACTTATAAGCCAAATTGCACAATGCAATAGGCCTATAATCACCAAAATTTGCAGGCTTGCCCTTTTTAGGTATCAGAGTAACAAAAGTAGAATTTAATGCACCAGAAGTGAAACCCATCAGCCTAGTATATTCTACCATCCGCAGAATCTCAGGTCCCATTATCTCAAATAAATGTAGGTAAATCTCCACTGGCCACCCATCAGGGCCAGGGCTTTTCTCACAAGCAAAAATTTTCAGAGTCTTCTCCACCTCCTCAATTGAAACCTCCCCGCCGAGAGCAGCAACATCATCATCATTGTAAAAACGAGGGAAAAGTTCAGCAATTTTAATCTGTTCCAATAGATCACAATTACCCTCGTCTTTATAAATATCCCCAAAATGTCTGACAGCCTCCAACTTTAAAGCATCTACCCCCGAGCAAGTATTACCATCCGCACCAGTCAATTCCCAAATGGTATTTTGATTTCGGCGAGCCGATGCAAAGGAATGGAAAAACTTGGTGTTTTGGTCACCATGTTTTATCCACAAAGCCCTGCTTTTTAATCTCCATTCCCGCTCTTCCTGTAGAAGAAGATCAGCTCTTTTCTTTTCAAGTGTCTTAATCATTTCAAATTCATCCTTGTTTAAATCACCCTCAATATTCTTCTTTAATAACCTCTGGATTTCATCCTCCAGATAAACCAGATCTCTTTTGTCCGCTTCTTTCCTCTGCTTAATCCAGCCTATCACAATCCTTTTAAGATTTCTCATTTTGTTACAGAACAGTTCTAAAGGATTATCATATAAACATCACATTTTTCATAAATAAAAACTTCAAATTTTTAAATAATGAAAATAAACATTTATTTTTATTTTTATTTTTTATAAATACAGAATTCAAATTTCTAAATAATGAAAATTATTTACCCCTAAAATAATTTGATACCTGCGATTCATAAATCAAAGATCGTAAAATTTATTTTATATACCCAATCAAATAATATATACAGATGAAGACATGAACACGAATCTCCTACAAAGATAGCTCTCAACATTTATTTGTTCATATAGTTGTCCATATAAATGGAAGAAAAATATCTAAATCTTGTCGAAACCCAAACCACCCGACTCCTGCTATCTTATCCCTTTTACACCTTATCCTCTCAGTGTCGCGGTATGAAGGTTTGTGTTTTATGAGCTCTCGAGATGATTTTCAAAGGCATAGTCATATTTGGACTGTGGATTTTTGGTATTGAAGTATTTGGGTAAAAGTGAAATTGATGAGAATTAGGCACTATCGGATGAAGTTGTAGGATCCTTTTGCAGGTTTAGGATTTTTGCAAGGTTTTAGGGCAGGTTTTCTGAGGTTTTTGTAAAGATGGCAGCTTCATGCATTTCCATGGCGACTACCCAAGTGCTGCCTTCATTAGAAGCAACAGCAGTAACAGCTTTAGGAGGAGGTTCAGCATGTCTGAAGGCCCCTTGTTCAAGGCTCTCTATGATGGCCTTGCCAAAGGTGGCCCCTTGTCATTCAGGTATATCCCATGCCCGCCATGGGATTTCTTGTTTGATCCCTGTTTTGGGTAGGAAGCGTGTCCTCAGAATTAGATCATTGGCACAGGATTCACCACTGGCAGCAGAAGTGGTAGAGGAGGCACAAGATATCCCTTTGGTGCAAGCAGAAGAAGTGGAGGAGACCCCCACTGCATCAGGTGAAGCAGAAAGAGAAGAATCGGAAGAGCAATCGGGGGGGATTCAAGCGGTTCAGGAGGAAGAATCAGATGTAGCAATTGGTACAGAGAGCAAGGCAGAGCAAGAGACAGTTGAAGACCAGGACTATCCTCCTCTTCCTGAGGGCACTAAAGTATATGTGGGTAATATCCCCTTTGACATTGACAGTGAAGGGCTTGCCAAAATGTTTGAGGAGAGTGGGATTGTCGAGATGGTAGAGGTATTGTCCAATTACCTTTTCATTATTAGAAATTTGGGTTTTGGAATGTATGTGCTTTTGTGTGTGTCTGTCAAGTGTTTTGATGCCGAATTTGAGTTGGCGAAGACCAGTGCTCGAAAATAACACCATGCTTATTAGACATCTTTGTTTTCACTATGCTTTGGGAGGTCTAGACTAACCACCTGTGAATTTTCAAGCGGCTTATGATTTTCTTACAATCCTCAAGAGAGAGTAAGTGGATTAGAAAACCAGGCTAGGCAGACTGTGAATTAGCCATTAGCCCTTTTCATTGATCCACCTATGACATCGGAGTCACACTTCTGTGTAAATCTGTGTAAATGAATTTTTTTTTTTTCAAAATTGATTGTTAGAATTCAGAATATGAACACCTCCTGCACAAAGACTTTGCTATGCTTGCTTAGTGAATTAGCCTCTAAATGCAACCACCTACGGCTTCGGTGCTTATGTTGTGTGTGTAAATCAAATTTCTCATTTCAATTGGAAATCATGACAAGCCAACCCCTTTGGCAATTCTTTCAAAATAAACACTGTGTTCATTAGGCATCAATATTCTCTCAGTGCCTTTGGGGGTCTACTCTGGTCACATGTAACTTTTCAATAATCATGGTCTAGCTGCTGATGATTTTCCTCGTAACAAATCTGTGTGTGTGTGAAGGAGATAAAATACTAGGATTATAAAAACCAGGTTAGGCAGACTTGGTGAATTAGTCCTTCATTGATCTGCCTAAGGCATTAGAGTCATTGTTCTGTATAAATGAAATCACTTCTTTTCAAAATCTGTTGTTCACAGTTAGAAGATGAACATCCCCACACAAAGTCTTAGGCAATGTTTGCTTAGTGAATTATGCCTTAAATGCATTTACCTAGTGTTTCAGAGCCTATGTTGTGTGTGTAAATGAAATTTCTTGTTTCAGTTGGAAAGCATGACAATCGCCTCGCAAATTTATCGATTCGATTGGAAATCATGACAATCGCCTCGCAAATTTCTCAAAAATAACACTATGCCTATTAGGCATCTATATTCTCTTCATGCCTTTTGGAGGTCCACATTGGCCACTTGTGAATTTTCAATTATTATGGTCTAGCTGCTCATAATTTTCCTCATAGCAATTCTCTGTGTGTGTGAGAGAGATAAAATACTAGGATTAAAAAAAAACAGGCTAGGCAGGGTGCAGACTTGGTGAACGCCTATTGCATCAGAGTCATTGCTCTGGAGTCTGCGTAAATGAAATCACTTATTTTCAAATTTTATTGTTTATAATTAGAAAATGAACACCCACACACAAACTGTTAAGCAATGCGTGCATAGTGAATTAGCCCTTGAATGCACCCAGCTATGTTTTCGGAGCCTCTGTTGTGTGTGTAAATAAAAATGTATCCACCTACAGTTTCATAGCCTATGTTGTGGCCTATGTTGTGTGTGTAAATGAAAATTTTCGATTCAATTGGAAATGATGACAACCGTCTGGAAAATTGTTTTGCAATAGATTTCATATATCGATTATGGTCTTGAGCTGGAAAAGCTCAGTACTTAAGCACAAGCCCATGCTTATCAGGCACCCATTTTCTCACCATGGCTTAGGAGGTTCACACCAGCCACTCATGAACTTACTTCACAAGACAAAACCTACCCACCTTTATCAAATATAATCACATCCATACACATTTCCCTTTTGGCAATACTTGTTTCCGCTTTTAGCAAAATGTGAAATAGTTTTCATTGGGCACCCATTTTCAATTTCAACGCTATTAGAATATTTAACCAAAGAAAATGGTTGGTGAATAAACCATTCTAGATAGGATTTCTTTCTACATTTAACAAAGTTTTCAACTTGTTTAACTTGCATTTTGTAGGATTGATTTGCATTTCTGCAGAAACATGTTCCAAAACGTTTACATAGAAAATCTTTGGACTCCACAAAACCCTTGACTTAATGAGGACATGAGGAGGATCAGGAGACAATTTATCTTCTGTTGCAAATGTCTGTCATCTCATGCTTAATTGCTTCTACAGCTTTGTACATGTAGGCTGAAAATATTTTTTGTTCCAGGGATGTATTGTGGGCATGTCTTTTTATATTTTTAGTATATGCTTACACAAAACACTTAAAATGCCCAATGGGTGCAGGTAATTTATGATAGGTCTACCGGGCGAAGCAGAGGATTTGCATTTGTTACAATGAGCACCGTTGAAGAGGCTGAAGCAGCTATTAAAAAGTTTGATGGCTTTGTAAGTGAGGGAATGCATTCATTCTTGGAGTTGTTTACTTGTCTCATATTTTCATACAGGGATCAATTCAAGCATTGTTTTCTAAATCTTATTTTTTCAGATAATTGATATGAATCCTTAACTAGTGTTCTAGAAAATTTTCTATTCTTATTGTCTTCGATTGGAAGGAAAGAAACATAATCAGATTGATAACGATGTGAGCAAACTTGTTCTTAAGCCCTAAAAGGAAAAGCAAGAAAATAAGGTTTGGAGCTTCTTGTGTTTGGTTGGTCCATTGTTAGCAGTTTTGTGACTAGACTGGGTTGGTTGGCCTTATATCAATTCAGGAAATAGGTGGGCGCAGTCTGAAGGTCAACTTTCCACAGGTTCCTAGAGTACCAGATGGGGTTCCTAGATCACCAAATGGGGGGATGCCAACAAGGTCACCTAGTTTTGGGGGCTATGTTGACAGTCCATACAAGGTGTATGTTGGTAATCTTGCATGGAGTGTAACCTCAGAAGCTCTTAAAGAGGCATTCAACACAAAAGGTAATGTGTTGGGTGCAAAAGTTATACAGGATCGTGAGACAGGAAGATCGCGAGGGTTTGGATTTGTTTCTTACTCGTCAGAAGCTGAAGTAGAGGCTGCTCTTTCCGAAATGAACGGATTGGTAACTGCTACTATCTCTCTAGTTTTTCTGCTTCAAATTTCAAAATGCATCAACCTAATAACCTAATATTTCACTCTTTTCTCTGTTAGGAATGAGATGTTTTCTTATCTATTTCTAAATTTCTCTTAGATGATTAAGTATTTAATATGATGATAAAAATTTAACTCAAGCTTGAAAATTATTGGTTCAATCCATTGTTTTGTTCTGTGTTGGTTCCAGGAAGTGGAAGGTCGATCTATCCGAGTGAATGTAGCTAAGCCTAGGTCAACTGAAGTTCAAGGCTATTGATCACCGATGGAAAGTAACCTACAGGAGTAATTTCTAAGAGCCATGTGCTTGTGTAGGGTTTACTAAATATGTCCTAGTGAAGATGGCATTGCATCTCGCTTGGACATGGGAAATTCAACATCCTTCCTGTGTCTTTCTCATTGCAATCTTGCTGTATGAAAAAACAACAGAAGGAAATGTTTGATGTCTACCCAGTTAGATCATATTTCGTATGGCTTCATGCAGTGACTGTTTCATGATATATTCAACCCGCAAAATTATAAAATAGAATATAGTAATGGAGAACATTTCTTTTGCGAGGAGAGTTTTTTTGTTTTTATTGATCTCAGAAAAGTTTTGTCCTTGTTACTTCATACAATTTCTGGTAAATCCTGATCAATTCCGGAACATAAGTTTCCTTCAGTTTACCTTCTGGTTAGTCAATGAGGCTATATGAATGCCTTGCAATTGTTTTGCGAGCACATTGGGCACACACTACTTATGACTAATTTGCTTTCTTTAGAGGCGTTTTAAGTTTGCCTTTGATGACTGGGAAGAAGAGTTGAAGAGTAGATTATGTTCTTAGCAATTGTCTCTTTTATGATCGATTGACCACACTAATACCAATATGATTCAGTGATTCAGAGTATTTTTGGTGTTTGCATGTAGAATTTAGCATCTACCGCATTATAGTGTTTGCATATAGAATTTAGTGTCTACTATAGCCACTCGGGCTAGCATATAGAATTTAGTATCTACTATAGCCACTCGGGCTAGATCCAATTGACAGCTATAAATAATTTATTATATAAATATTGGACATAATTTAATCATAACAACATAATGGACAATAATACACTTGATAGGCATCTTATCATTTTCTGAAATCACAAAAGGACTAACCATTTAGTACACAATTTTCATCATAATATTTAGGGGATCCTCTACACAGTAAATTGTGTCACACGCCATTAAACTTCTAATTCAAATCAACCACCTCGTTGGTGCATATACATCCTTTAGAATGATTTAAACATGCTAGGACTTGTTGATCATTCTTGCTTGCTAGAGTAGATAGAGTACATATCACATGCGTTTACAACTTATGAATTAAATACTTAGCATAATTATTCATAACATAACTTAGATATCATAAATTCACATACAAGTTTATAGAAGACCATTGGGTGATGATGGTTGATCAAAGTTGCTCCACTTTAGATTTTTCTTGCTAAAATAAAATAGAGGCACGGATTTGCTTTTTAATAGGAAATCACTAGGTCATGATGGTTGATCCAAGTTGTTTCACTTTAGATTATTCTTGTTCCAATTCAATACAATAGAGAGATGGATTTACCTCTTAGTAGATTTTATTTTAAAAAGGTGTTCTCTTTCCTTGAGGCCCACATCATTGTAGTTGTACTACGGTTTTGACCCCTGGACTATATTTTATGCATGTAGTGTAAATGTGTGGTTATCATCATTGAAGTTGAGTGATATGAGTTCAAATGAATGATCCTATATGTAAATGATGTAAATCTCTTTGTATAGGATTTCTAGTGTCAAGCTCAAGGCCAAGGTTGGACTAGTGAATGCTTAGGTATGCAGATGATGTAAATATACTTAAATGGATTGTGTTGTAGGCAAACTATGCCAACTCAAGCTATGCAAATATAATGCTAGAATATAATATAAAGTGGTGCAAGACAGTAACAGAGGGCATGTGAGGAACTATGATGTCCTTTTGATTCCACTAGACGGGAAGAGGAAAGTGGGTCTATGTGACATTAATTCCAAGTGTTAGGCTAAGATATATATATATATATATATATATATTATTTTTATTTTTAATCATATGCTTCAAATGAATCCATCCAGCTCCATTGAGTTAGAAACCCAATCATTAAAATGCATGTAGAGGTTCGTGGGGAAGTCTTCTTGCCTAGTTATTCAAGCATGGAAAGTGTACAATCATCATGGAGAAGCATAAGAGTACTTTGTTCTCCTGCCCAAATGAATGTCAACCATCATTCTCTCAAGTCTATCATTTGCCACTCATTATGTTATTCTCTTGTTCATGCTCTACACATCTCATGCCCTATTCTGTGTTGCTAATTATGAATTGATCTATAAATTGACCAAAATCAAAACCATGATAGTCTATAGATTGCAAATCTTTGATGAGAGATAAGGTGTTGTAGGTGAGCATGGAGCTTGGGCAAGTGAGAGATCCTTCAACCATTGGGTATTTCTACTCATTGGATGCTTGAGAGCCAATCATTATTATTCTAGGTTTTTCCCAGAAAGCATTCATTAAGTATATTATACTTGTTTTGCCTACATAGAAGAGCACTTGAAGATAAGAATATCCCATAAATATTGAACAGAGACAAGGAAGTTCTTCCTTGCATTGTGTAGGGAAGTGGAGGAAAAGGGTGCCATGGGTGTTTGATGGCTATATGAGATGCTTGGAGTGCTTTGTAATTAGTAGATTCACTATGAGAGCAAATGGGTTGGGTTGAGTGAAAAAAAATCATTTTGTTTGGTTCTTTCCCTTGGTTGCCTCCTAACCTAGCCAATCTCATCCCACCACTTGCCAATCTCATTAGTGGGCTAGGGTGCATACACACTCTCTCATTAGTGGCCTCGGGTGCACTATTGACCACAACTCTGAAAGAGGGGAAATCAATGCAAATGACACAACTACTACTCTATCTATTCTACTAGCATGACATTGTTGACATAAGTCTCTTGTCCCTTCTCCTAACAATCAACTCTTATTTACACCAATATGCATTGGTTGAGATAGTTGGAAAGGGAAGTTAGGATTTCTCATGTGTACAGATCTCGAGTTCTTCACTCAAGAGCACACATTTAATGCGCTTTTAATTATTTTTCACTATTTCACAATGTCACTGAGTTTTCTTAAGACAAGAAGTAGTTGCCTATGAGTGAATCTTAAAAAGGTGCTACAAGTGGGCCCTTGCTTTGGGGGGCTAAAATTAGAACTTGTTTGAAAGTGTGACCTTAACCATTGGTGCTATTGTAACTAAATTTTTAATATCAACACTTGAATTGAAAAGTGGTATTAGTAATGGCACTAACCTTGATTTGAAAAGTAGGGCTATTAGTTTTTTTCTTTCTTCGAGATTCAAACTACAAGTTATTTGAAACCATAATATTAACAAGTGGTACTGTTGCAACCAAAATTAAGAAATTATCCCTGAAATAAAAAATATTATTAATAATGGAAAAAACATATTTAACAAAAAAACTTCCTTTTAAAATGAAAACAAAAACATCAAATTCTCTAAAATATGTATTAAAAAACTCAATTTAAAGCAAAAGAAACAAAATAAAAGACCCATTGATGCCATTGACCCTGTTCCTTCCTCATCCTTCCTTTAAAATAAAATATCAAAAACATCACTTTGAAAAAAATATTTTTTAAAATAAAATATCAAAAACATCACTTTGAAAAAAATATTTTTTAAAATAAAATATCAAAAACATCACTTCAAAAAAATATTTTTTTTGAAAATAATAAACCAACAAAAAATACAAATTTTAAAAAGGACAACTAAAAAAAATAGAATAAAAAGTCCTAATATATATATATATATTGAAAAATTAAAAACCAAAAATAATAAAAAAAACTCATAAAAAAACTATTTTAAATTAAACAATTTAATTAATTTAAAAACATTAAAAAAAGGCGCAAACCTTTCTCTCCCCATTCTCCCTCGCATGCCCCTTTACCATCTCTTACGTTCCCCTTAAGGTAGTGGGTTACAACTTGCAATTGTTTAGGAGGGGCAGTGACACATGGGATGGGGGATTTTAAGGAGTAGTCTAATAATTAGACAATTTGGCTTTTCCAACCATTGTCTAACTACCTTTCTCTGGAAACCCTCGCATCTTGTTTGCTTAGCTCAATCCCTTGTTCTTTGTTCCCATTTGTTGAACATTCGTTACCGTGGTCCCATGTGTATTCACTTGCTTCCATCTTGGATACTCTTTGATCCTGTTACCACCTAAGTTGTACTTAGTGGGATTTTAAGTGAGCCACCAAGGTTTGAACAAGGATACTTGTTCATGATCAAAGTTTAGAAGTCCATCAGGCCTTCTATGCTCTTTTTTTTGTACCACATGTTCATACCCCCTCGAGGGAATTGTAATAAAATGTGCTAGCATGGTAGTTGTATGTAAAAGGCTCGGCTTCCTATGACTCAAACATTAATCTGACTAGGCCAGAGTGTTTTTTCCCTTGTTAATTATTTGTTGTTGAACAAACGACTAGTAATTTTTGATTTTTTCACTCATAGCTCCAAAGTTGGGGTGGTCGGTGTGGTGGTTCGGCCTTAGGAGGTTATTATAGCCTTAGTGTCAATGTATTAGACCATGCTAGGCATTACAATTGAGTGATATGGACATGTGTTAGGTCCCTTTAAGTTTTTTTTTTAAAATTCTGAGAAAAATAATTTTTCCTTTAAAATTAAACTATTTTTTAATAGTTTAATTGGAAAAATTAAAAATGTAATAAAAATATGGTTTGTGGGCATAATTTGTCAAGTGGATGCTAATTTTCTAAACCATAGCATGTACTAAACCCATAAACCCACTTATCCTAAGTTTTGAGTAAGTATTTATCTCAAAAAAAATATTTACTCAAAAAACCCAAAATGACCAATTTAGTTGGCAAAAAAGACATAATATGCATGTTAGAGATCTAGATCTAACATGTTTTATAAGATTATATGCATGTTGTTTTAATCTCAATTTATATGCTATCACCAGATCTCATGGGTTTTACAAGTTTCTTGAGTGGTTTTCAGGATATCTACTTTGAAGGAGGTGTGGATCTAGTTTGACTCCATTCCACTTCTAACATTTTCCAAGACATAGTCCCTCGTCATTGCACTACAAAGTCTTTGAGCACATCTTCCACGACAACAAGTTCTTTCTTCTTCTCATTCTCTTTAAAAATCAACTTCTCATTTGGTTACTATGTCTTGTTTATGTAGATCTATTTTGGTTAAAAAATAAATCATTCATTAGATCTCATTTTCAAGTTTTAAAAAGCTTAGATCTCATAGTTTTTCAAGTCTCATTTCTTTCAAAGTAGATCTAGCTTAGGAAATTTCTTTTTTGGCAAGTATTTTAAAGTAGACCTTAAGCTTGTTTTTAGAAGTACTTTCCTTTGATTATAAAAGTTTAAATAAAGCATTTTAGTGCATATCATATTGGTTTCCCAAAAGCAAGCCAAGATCCCAATGAAAGCTTTCTTTCCTTGGTTATTTTTTGCAATTTTTATCATAGAAATAACTTCATTTTTTTTTTAGGAATTTTAGGGATTGTTCAAAGACACTCGTAAAGTGTTTTTGGGCATCTTTGGTATTTGATAGCTTGTTGATTTTTGCAGGTTTGACGAAAAAGAGAGAGAAACTCTGGCCAAATTTTGAGATTTTGGGCCTTTTAAAGCTTAACGAAGTTCCATTTCTTCCTTCTTGTCAATTGTAAGCCTTTGGATCCTATTTCAATAGGACCAAAGTGCATTTCTCTTTCTAAGATTGTAATAAGGCTTAATAAATATTTTGAGTAAGCTCCTAAGAGCCCACTCCCCACTCCCCAGGGGGGATCCGCGTTGGTGCATCTTTTTCACGAGTTTTACTTACTAGTTTTTCTTTAGTTTTATTTGGGCTAAAATTAACTTAGATTAATTAAAATTTAACATTTGAAGTGTTTGATCCAAATATCGGCCTTCGGACTCTTTTAGGGCATAGGAACATTTGTTTACTTCTGTAGACAATATCTTTCACAATTTGAACAATCTTTTGTTTATTTCTTGCAAAGTAAACAAATACTAACCCACTACTATGGTAGTGTAGTAATTAGTTCATATTTCCATTTTCTAGTGTTTGATTTTATTCAATTCAAAGTAATGAACCCGACTGTGTATACCCGAAGTATGCTCTCGCTATCACATAAAGGGATTTTCTGAGTACGTGGTGGATGATCAGAAAATAGTTTTTTAGCTTGTAGTAATTAGTTTCACATTTTACAATTAACCTTTCCGAAAGACGAAATTCCATCGTCTCAGTTTTGTTTCGCGTGGGAAAAGCTTACAAAGAAAGAGAGAATAGCTAGAGAGCGACCACAGGGCCCCGTCAAACTACACCCTAGTTTGGTGTAGTGTTGGACACCCCCCTGCAAGTCCATTTAGCCCACATTTTCTTGTGTAGGGCCACACTTGGTGAGTCTGGATATATTCCTGGTATCATTTTTTGGTATATCGGGAATCTCCCTTGCCTTTAATCAACTCATCATTTTAATAACTAAAATTGACAAAGAAGCACTCGCAAAACATCTTTATTACAACAACAATTGCATTTCATACTCCATTATTGGCACTGGTACTATTTTCAACATTTCTTTAAGTTATGTGTTAAATGGTTATAATTTTATGTTGTTGATTCAATTCCATTTTTTCAAGTGATTCATTGCTCTCAGTGATCTTGTCAACAAACTCCTAAACAACTTACTCATCCACCAAAACTAATTATATTAGTTAGCCTTAGAAACTTTAGGGTCCACCTCCCTTGGCTTCGTTAGGAGTTTGCCTAGACGGAGGAGTAAAGAATCAAGTGACAGTACTTGACTCGAAGCTTGCCCCCAAGGACATGCTTAGTGACTTGAATATTTCTGCCATGTTAGCCCCCAGGTGTGTGAGATGCAACAACATTTTTTGGCGCCGTTGCTGGGGATAAATCTTTTTATTCCCGAAGTACGATTTTTTTTTTACCTTTTTTGTTTTGATTTGTTTGATGAATGTTTAGAGTAGATCTTTTATTTTCATTTCACGACTCCACTAACCTTTTCATTTTTGTAAATTTACAAAGAAAATAAAAAAATATTTTTTGTGATAGTTTTTTAAATGCATGTTTTTATTCTCACATGGCGAATCCATTGAAGGGATAAAACCCTTGTTTCTCATAAATTTGTGAAGATTTGTTGTGTGTAGATGAGACCATGCAACACATTGAAATATTTTTTTATCTCCTCAGAGTCAGTACCAGATATTCTCCATGGTTACTTCTGATTGATGTTATAGACTCTTGATATGGATGGTGAACGGAAAGAGCATGGTGCCAAGATCGCCAATAGTTTTCCTCCCATCGATTTCTCAGGCATTATGGGTTTTCCTAATGATGATTTTTATCCAAGAGATGTGTATGAGTATACCCCAGATTTTCATGGAAATGGTGATTCAACAGTCTTGCACATCACATCCGTCCTTAATGTTTTGGTTAACGCTAACATTTATCATGTTGATCATACGATGGAGATATTTGCTTGCACTTTGGATGGACATACTTTTGAGTGGTTCTTTGAAGAGTTTCCTAATAAATGCATTACTTCCCTTTTACACTTCTTTGAGATTTTTCTTAAGTGATGGCATTATGATGATGGTGATATTAAAAGAATTATAGCCATGCTTCCCATTGAAGAGATTCATAAAGTACCCTTGATTGAAAACATTGTTGAAGACCTTCCTCATGTCACCATAACAAATATTATTGAAGCTCCTCCTTGTGTGGCCGTAATAGAAAATATTAAAGATCTGAAGCTATCTCATGATTATGAAGATGATCACGTGTGTATGCCAGATCTACCTCAAGAAGAAACTACTATAGAAGATCACAAAGGAATTCATGATGAAATTTGGGATGTGTATGATGACACTCCTCCATGTTCTCCACATGGTTATGAAGGTTTGGAAAGTTATACTCCTTGTAATATTTTTGAAACCAAGCTTTCCAAGGATGAATATTATGAACATGAGGAGGACGGGCATAGCCAAGAGCATGATGCTTTTAATGAAGACTCCCCCATATCTAACAAAGATGTTGATGGCAGCTATTGGACATTTATGGAAAATCCCATTTATGATATGTATAGAGAGGGGCGTATTGTTTCAGAGAATTTTGGAAGCCTTATTGAAAATATCATTTATGGCATGTCCACGGAAGGGAGTATTCATTCAAAGATCTTTGTAAATCTTGATATGGAAGAAGAGCATTCAAAATTTTCATATTATCATTCCGATCCATATTACTCAGAGCTGCACACAAGTATCAGTAATCAAGACTTGGAGAAGAAATGCATTGAAGAGTCAGATCAGATACAATCAATTAAAGATCTGTCTCAGACATCGTCTTCACATATAGAGGTTCCTTATGATTTGGAGCACCCGGATACTTGTGTTTTTATAGAAGATATTCAACCTAACTTCCTTACCCCTTTGGGTAAGAGTGATGAGTGGATGGGATTACTTCACAACTTAGCTCTGTATATTAGTCCTATCGAATATTGGATAGAAGAATCTTGCAGGAAGACTTGTTAGTTTGGGAAGCAATTCAATGAAATACTACATGCCTATGATCTCCCATCCATCCCTCCCATCCTGAATATTCATGCAAGTTTGCATTCCTTAAAGGTTTCCTTGTTTTGGCTGGTAATGAAACACAAGGTAGAAATTTTTTTAATAGATAAAATGCTTGAATGGCTTCATTGGATTTTTTATTTTACCTATAAATTTCTGCTTACCATGCTTAGAGTAGGAAAATAAGATCGTTTGTAACATCCCTCCAATTTGACCCTTAATATTGTTATTACTTTTGTAAATGTAATTGTAATTACGTAAATGACCTGGTGAGGAGCTCAAGGCCAAGGCCCCACAAGCGGTACTTAGGATTATTGTTACGTCTTTTTCCTAAATGTTACTAAAAACATGACACTACTTAAATAAAGTAACTAAATCCTCTAGGTAAGGGAGAAAAGTCTTTGACTATAAGAGTCAAGTTATGGCTAAGGTCATCCTAAACTATATGCCACTTTAGTATTGGCAGCTAAAAATAAGAATCTACATATGTACTTATGAAGAACTAGTACTACTATTATAATCTTTTGGGTGTAATAAGTATGTGTCAGTATATATATATACATAAATATTCATACACCACAACAAGAAAACCATTTTGAAGGAGTATAAAAATAGTATCATTTTAGTATGTTTAAATGAACTCAACATATGAGATGATTTAAAATCAGATTTAGTAAGACTAAGTAGTCATTATTATTATTATTTTGTTTCATATCAAAATATATGCTTAAAAAGGTAAAAGAGATAAATAATATAAAGGGTATAGGTATAAGTCATTACCTTAATATCAAAAGTGGTATTGGTATATATATTATAAAAGGAACATTAGAGATAAATTAGTGCGTGGAAAATAGCTATAATCTATATCAACAAAAATAAATACTATGTACTAAGTTACCTAGTAATGGAGAAAGAAATTAGCTAAAATATTTATAAATAAAAAACTGAGTAGCCTAAAGCTAATCACTATTACCACTATCCCTAGCTAGATTAAATCACATAATCAAATTATATTACACTTCATACATCTATGGGATTATTAATGTGGAAACACATCCCTAGGATTTGGATGACACTTAATATGCTAAGAGTGAGTGTATATATATGGCTCCATGGGAATAAAGGTTTATTCCGAGAGTATAAATAGGAGTAATCTTATATATATAATAAAGTTGTTAAGGGAAACCACACTTAAATTTAGGTTTCCTTTTAGATATAAAATAAGTTTCTTTACAAATCCTTACCAAAGTGGTAACAAACCTTTGTTTTAGCCACTTAGAACAAGTAGGCTCTTATAATTTAAGGCGACCCTTGCTCATTTTTTGAAGGCCATCTAACCACCGTTTGAAATGATCAATTTCATTTAAAACTTAGCGGTAAAAATTTAGCACCACGATATCTCTTAATGAGCTGAGAGTAACTACTTGGTTCCACACGCTGTCGCATTAAGAACTCGGTGGTAACTCGTTTAGTTGCCACTTGACCAGTTGATTCCCAAACTCTATGAAGAAGTACCTCCACTCTCCCTTAAACCTAGGAATTGTTGGATTCCTTCACGTAGGATGCTTGACGCACCCATTACGGGGAGTGTGGCTATTAAAGGTTTACTGCTGGTGTGCGCCAAGTTATACAGGAGCTGCCACCTACCATCTCCGAGAGGGACACCTGTTTACGTAACTCTTGCTTAGAACGATCTCCAGCTCGCTGCAAACGTATGCCCTTCTTCTAGTTAATTTTATTATGAAACTTAAACCTTAGAAGAATTGCATAGTTCCTTTTAATGTTTAAATGTTGGTTAAGAATTTTCTACCAGGTCGTTGTAAAGTGATTTTATGGGTTAATGATAGGCTGAACTGTAAACTTTAATTTAAGTGATAGCGTAGATATTAAGAGGGGAGCCATTTTAGATTTCTTCTTGTCCATATCTCACCTTTTTGATTGGTTTTATCTCGGCCGTGACTTATGGCGTGGTTGGATGGTAATTCAGAACCTATTAGCACAACGACATACCGAATTAGGGTTGCTTGTTTAAAACGCCAGATCTACATAGGGTTTATATAAATACTTAACATGGAAATTAGGGTATAGACTTAGTATAAAGTTTTAGTATTGTGGTAAGGATTACAATTCTATCTTCTTGGTAGATAGGAAGTGTGACTATATGAATGTGTATCGCATCTATGGCAACAGTTGTAATTACTATATAAGTTATGCGATCCTTGTTTTTTCCTTGTTAGGCAAGGTTAATAGTAAGCCTTGTTAAACTATTTAGAAAATAGTGCAAAGTCTAGGTTAAAACACTTAGTATAATGAAAAGGGTTGATATTACTTCTACCTAACCCTTAGATAAAATACGAGGCATATGATGAGACTAATACAAAAGGGGAGGTAGCCCCCCCTTGTTAAAATAGTATAATATTTTGGTTAAAAAGGTTACAGGAGAGAAATAATTTAAATAGGCTAAGCATATAAAAAGTTGGCCATTGAACCGAATAATGTTGAAGGGTTCTTGACCATGTATAACGCAATCATGTATAGGAATAAATATTTAATAGATTTCTTTGGGGTGTTCGAGTTAAACGTCTAAGGATTTCCCTCCATGATCGGAAGGCCCCTATGACTGAGAAAGCAGAAGTTACGCAATAACTCAGTTGCAAGTTGTAAACGTTTTATTTTGACTAATTAATACAACACAACTCCCCTTTGTGGAGTAGCCCGAGTTCGGGTGAACCATGTTATCTTTGGTCTCTTGCTATGTGTGTGAGTATGTTGGTTAATTATTTCTATGTGTATCTCGTGGTTCTTTTATTCACATGTTTATATATTGAATGTCTATATGTATAATTTATTCTCTCTTTTAGACATGTCTCATATGAATCATTGAAAACCTATATGATAAGTAAATATATGCAAGATAATAATCTACGAAGGTAGACAAAGATGAATGTGTAGATATATCCAAATTTGCATGACTGTGAGAAGGGATGATGCATAGTGTATTGTTTCTTTTACTTATAATTCGATAAGAGGGATAGAAGGAATTGGTTAGACTTAGAAAGGTTAATGTATGACAAATGATATAATTTTATAAAAGATAAAAATACTTGTAGAGAAGGTTATATTATTGGTAGAATTCATCATCTTTTATTTTAGATCTCTTTTATATTGATTAAGCTTTAGGTATGTTGATACTAAAGGTACAATCTAGAGACCTGTTGGAATTTAAGTTGAAAATCAAATAGCTTGTCTCACATTTTATCTCATTGAAGTATTAAATAATTAGTTTATCAGTTAAGTAGTCCTTTTGAAACTTTAGTTTGGGAATGTATACGAATGATGATGTAAGATTTTGAGTATACTACATTAACCAACTTTATGTTTAAAAGAATATAGTCTATCTCGTACTACGCTATTAATGTTCATGGCAAAAATTTTAAAAATTTACCAAAATTACTGACTTATAAATTTGGGTATGTGACATCGTTAAAGTGAGCATTTACTTTCGGCATTTATTTTCAGCATTTTCTTTCGTTAATTAAGTAGTTTGATAGTCTTTTTTAATAATACACTGGGTATTTCAAATGGTTTATTATAAACATGTGCTACTCAGGGTTTTCTTGTCAAGTTGAGATGTTTTTACAGATTATGGAAACCGAAGATTCTAGTGTTCTCGTATGCTCTCCTTGCTTGAAGAGTGGATTGAGCACACGTCCCACAGTGGGAGCCAGATGTTACCACCTAAGTTGTACTTAGTGGAATTTTAAGTGATTCGGCAAGGTTTGAACAATGATACTTGTTCATGATCAAAGTTCAGAAGTCCATCAGTCCTTCTAGGCCCTTTTTTTTGTACCACATGTTCATACCCCCTCGGGGGAATTGCAATAAAATCTGCTAGCATGGTAGCTGTATGTAAAAGAATCGGTTTCCTAGGACTTAAACATTAGTCCGATTAGCCCATAGTGTTTTTTCCCTTGTTAATTATTTGTTGTTGAAAAAACGACTAATAATTTTTGAGTTTTTCACTCATACCTCCAAAGTTGGGGTGGTCGATGTGCTGTTTCGGCCTTAAGAGGTTATTAGAGCCTATGTGTCAATGTATTAGACCATGCTAGACATCAAAATTGAGTGATATGGACATGTGCTTGGTCCCCCTAAGTTCTTTTTTAATTCTAAGAAAAATAATTTTTCCTGTAAAATTAGACTATTTTTAATAGTTTAATTGGAAAAATTAAAAATGTAATAAAAGTATGGTTTGTGGGCATAATTTGTCAAGTTGATGTTCATTTTCTAAGCATCCACTAAACCCATAAACCCACTTATCTTAAGTTTTGAGTAAGTATTTATCTCAGAAAATAATATTTACTCAAAAAACCCCAAAAGACCAATTTAATTGGCAAAAAAAGCATAATAAAGGCAAAATCCCAATCCCACGGATCAAGGAAATGTGTTGGAATCAAATCTCCTTTGATTGGAAATCAAATCAGGTAAAATATTGAGCAAATAAATGATTGTTTGATTGAAGATTGGAGATCCACCAAGGAGAGTTGGGGGGGGGGCAAATTTGTGGTTGGAGAGGTGTCAAGTGGAGGTAGAAAAGTGTCAAATGGTTGGAGAGAGGTGTCATTAACCTCCCCAAACCTCTCACATGTGCCAAAAAGACTTTTCCAAGTGTATCAACTCATTTATCCAAGTGTCAAAGATGATCTCTTTTGGTTTTTCTATATAATGAGGCTCCATTCTCTCATTTCACTAGTTTGAGTTGGAGTAGTGAGCCTATGCTATTGACATATTTTTACTTGATAATTGTTAGGAACCCATGTCAACCCTTCTCTTTACTTTGTTAGTATATTGTTGTTGGACGCATATGCTTTGCAAGTCGTCCCGTAGTATTTGTTGATCCATAGTTTGTATTAGCCCATGGTATTGACCCATAGTATTAGACGCATATGCTTTGTAAGTCATCCCGTAGTATTATATGTCCCATGGTATTGACCCATAGTATTGGGCATAGACTTAGTATATAAGTCTGTGTTGAGGCCAATGAAGGTACCGTGAAGTTATTTGTATTGAGCTTGCTCAAAGGAGGTTGCCCCCTCGAAGTGGCCTGCGATCAATAAAGTGATTATGAGTTCTATTATTACTGCTATCTTGTGTAATTTCATTAATTAATTGTTGCAGGTTCCTCACATATGGTATCAGAGTACTTTCTTGGGCTTGTTTGGTGAAATTTCTGCCATTTTTTTTTTGCCTCTGTTGCAGGTTCAGATCTAGGAATAATCCCTATCTATAACTATGGGAAGTACTGCATAAGCCCTAAAACTCATTGTGATGAGTACCACAGGAACCCCAAAGTAGATGGCCCATTGAGAGGACCTGCTAGCGAAAAGGGAAACGACCCCTACCTGATTGACTAGTTCCCACCCGTGATGTAAACCAAGAGCTGTCGTTTGTAGCAAAGCGGTTATCAGTTTTACCTGAGCCGTGGAGTGAGGGGTGCTGCCCCAATATGCAAGCCGTCAGATAACATTGGTGGTCGAGTGAATCCCATGAACTGTTAGGAAGCTGAGCATACGGAGTCCATATTTATTTTTAGCTGATAAATCGCAGATTTCCTCTATCGAGAATTGTTGCCGATCACTTCCGCGTCGTTTCAGATCTATCTGTTTCCAATCCCTTTCGCGCCATTGTAGATCCATTTGTTGCCGATCCCTTCTGCGCCATTGCAGATCCATTTGTTGCCGATCCCTTCCGCGCCATTGCAGATCCATTTGTTGCCGATCCCTTCCGCGCCATTGCAGATCCATCTGTTTCCGATCCTTTCTGTGTCGTAGCAGATCCATTATGAAAAAAATAAAATAAAAAAAATCTGTTTTTTCGCCATATCTTCCTTGTTTTCACTCTGTTTCCCTTGAAACTTCCCTGATACCCCTGTCATCTCCTTTTACATCTTTCATTCATGAGGACCCTATCCCAAATTCCACTTCCCAAAGCCATAAATCCCACATTTGTCTATTTTTAGGGTTTGCCATAACTTCTTTAATTTTCACCCAATTGCCTTCAAATTTTGCCATTGTGTTCATTCCCCATTTCTGCTCATTTGTCCCTCTCTGACAAATTTTCCCATTCTTTCACCCCTCTTCTGAAATCCTCATTTTCTGCTTCTCTGTCCATTCGAAAGTGTCCAAAACCTAGTCAAACCACAATTACCCATCAGAGTTTTTCCCAAATCCAAATTTCCCTTTAAATAATAAGCTTCTGTTTGTGTTTTTCTAGCCACTAAAAAAAAAAAAAAAACTCCTGGTTATGGTTGTCACCTGCGCAGGAGCAAAAACCATGGAGGAAGCACTTGCAGCCATCCAAGCCAAAATCCAGGATCTAGATGAAAAATTTCTCGGCCTCCATCTTGAGCATTCAGCCATGAACAACAAACGATAATCCGAGTCTTCATTAGACAATGGGTTCTCTTCTTCCAACAATTTCCGTGGTCCGAAGCTTGATTTTCCACGCTTCAATGGTCATGATCCGATTGGCTGGATCTATTGTGCAGAACAATATTTCAGTCTGCATAATACTTTTTATGTCAACAAAGTTCCACTTGCATCCTTTCATTTGGAAAATGAAGCTCTTCAATGGTATCGTTGGTACATCAAGGTTCATGAAGAGCTAAAATGGAAAGATTTTTGCCAGCTCCTTTTGCAACGATTTGGTCCTAGTGCTTTTGATGACTTCATAGGAGCCCTCACTAAACTTCACCAAATTGGCACTGTGAGAGAGTATCAGACAGAATTTGAGAAACTAACCAATCACATAGAAGGATTTTCTGATGAATTCTACAGGATTTGTTTTATCAGTGGTCTTAAGGATGAAATCCGCTCAGAGGTTAAAATGTTCTGTCCCAACATAATGATGGAAGCCCTGGGGTTGGCTAAGTTGACAGAAGACAAGATTGCAGCCCAACATCGCTCCACATCCACTTTTGTTCCCTTCCGAAATATGGGTTCTCAACGACCTCCCATCTCGCCAGCTCCTCGACCAACTCCTATCAAGCATTTGTCTGAAACAGAGATGCAGGCATGCAGAGAAAAAAGAATTTGTTATAATTGTGATGAGAAATTCACTCGGGGACATAGATATGTTGAGCAAAAGCTCCATCTCTTGGATGTGGATTCTTCGCCTGCCTCTGAACTTGGTGAAGAAGCTCTAGATACAATAGATGATCAGGTCGACATTCAACACCTGTCTGTTGACCCCCCATCCCAGGACGACCCATAAGAGATATCTCTCCATGCTGTAACCGACGTCACCACCCCACAAACAATGCAGGTCAGGGGTTACTTCAAGAAGCTTCCTCTTACAATACTCATTGATTCCGGTAGCACTTATAACTTCATTGACCCTCAGATCACCAAACAGGCTGATTGTTTTGTCCATCCTTGCTCCAAATTTGAAGTTATGGTTGCCAATGGGGGCACCTTACCTTGCAAGGGGAAGTGTCACAATGTGCGTATCTCTCTGGAAGATTATACCCTGCGCTCTGACATGTTTGCCTTGTCCTTAGGCGAATGTGATGTGGTTTTGGGCATTCAATGGTTACGCACTCTTGGCCCCATCTTATGGGATTTTGCTGAACTTTGGATGCAGTTTTCAGTCAATGGGAAACAACACAAATTTACGGGCTTACAACTAGGGTCTCTCTGCATCATTAGTTCACATCACCTGGAAAAGATCCTTAAGAAGAATTCACATGGTGTCATCGCTCAGCTCCACTCCATTCAGATGCACCCATCAATGGTCTCCACTACTTTCTTGGATAGATGTGCAGGTGTCTTTGCTGAACTTGTGGGCTTGTTGCCTTCAAGAGACCTTTCCAGTAAGAATTTAACCACATCTACATCTCAGAAGGAACTGATGGCTATTTTGCATGCAGTACAGAAGTGACAGCCATCTCTATTAGGGAATTATTTCTGCATTAAGACTGATCTCCAGTGTCTAGAAAATTTCCTAGAACAACGAGTCTCCTCCCCAGTACACCTGAAATGGGTTATCCAACTCATGGGTTCTGCCTATGCGATCACTTACAAGAAGGGTCAGGACAATTTGGTGGCAGATGCTCCTCCTCGCACACTTGATGACCCAGTTTCTCTTCCAGCTATTTCTCTGCTTTTTCCAAATTGGTTGCAATCTGATCAACAGGGATATCCTTTCTATGAACTCCATGCTTATCCATCGGTAGGGCACTCTGGGTTCCTCAAAATGTATGACCGAGAACAATGTAACTTCTTTTGGCAGGGACTGAAAATGACAATTCAACATATGGTGGATGACTGTGATACTTGCCAGGTCAACAAGGGTGAAATGACACTCCTTTCGGGACTTCTTGAACCCTTGCTCATCCCTACATAGATTTGGACAGCTATTTCTATGAATTTCCTTGAAGTTCTCTGGTGGTACAATACTACATCTAAAATGACACCATATGAAGCAGTCTCTGGACACGCACCACAAGTTCTTCTTCCATATAGCCTCAACAGTTCCCCAATTTAGGCAATTGACTGGGTTCTTCGAAACCGCGATCAGATTCTTCTCATTTTGCAGGATAATCTTCACATGGAAAGAATTTGACTGAAACACCATGCTGATCAGTACCGTTCTGAGCGCCATTTTCACACAGTTGATATGGTTCTTCTTCGTCTACAACCTTCCAAGAAAGCCTCTTTGAAACTCAAAAGGCGTCAGCTTCTCTCTCACTCTATCATAGAGGCATTAATTCAGTGGCACAGAATGCAACCCGAGGATGCTACAAGGGAACCACTCCTTCAGAGTCCGCATCAATTACCACATCCAAAGCTTTGAGGACAAAGATTTTTCTAAGGGAGAGGGGATGTTAGGAACCCGTGTCAACCCTTCTCTTTACTTTGTTAGTATATTGTTGTTGGACGCATATGCTTTGTAAGTCGTCCTGTAGTATTTGTTGATCCATAGTTAGTATTAGCCCATGGTATTGACCCATAGTATTGGACGCATATGCTTTGTAAGTCGTCTCGTAGTATTATATGTCCCATGGTATTGACCCATAGTATTGGGCATAGACTTAGTATATAAGTGTGTGTTGAGGCCAATGAAGGTACCGTGAAGTTATTTGTATTGAGCTTCCTCAAAGTAGGTTGCCCCCTCGAAGTGGCCTGCGATCAATAAAGTGATTCTGAGTTCTGTTATTACTGCTATCTCGTGTATTTTCATTAATTAATTGTTGAAGGTTCCTCACAATAATAAAGAAGCTTTGGAGGCTAATAGTGTTGTGCTATGGTGTGTGGGCCAAAATTGTCATGACCTCATGAGGTAATTTGTTTCTCATTTCAATTTATTGCTTTTGCTTTGTGTATCTGGCTTAAAGGATTGCTCCCAATCATTAGAAGTAGAGTAGTGTAAGTAAGTTTACTTGCTTTTTCTACTTTGAATACATATTTTTAGAGATCTAGATCTAAGATGTTTTATAAGATTATATGCATGTTGCTTTAATCTCAATTTATATGCTATCACCAGATCTCACGGGTTTTGCAAGTTTCTTGAGTGGTTTTCAGTATATCTAGTTTGGAGGAGGTGTGGATCTAGTTTGACTCCATTCCACTTCTAACATTTTCCAAGACATAGTCCCTCGGCATCCCACTACAAAGTCTTTGAGCAAATCTTCTGTGGTAACAAGCTCTTTCTTCTTCTCATTCTCTTTAAAAATCAACTTCTCCTTTGGTTACTATGGCTTTTTTATGTAGATCTATTTTGGTTAAAGAATAAATCATTCATTAGATCTCATTTTCAAGTTTTAAAAAGCTTGGATCTCATAGCTTTTTAAGTCTCATTTCTTTTAAAGTAGATCTAGCTTAGGAAATTTCTTTTTTGGCAAGTATTTCAAAGTAGATCTTAAGCTTGTTTTTAGAAGTACTTTCCTTTGATTGCAAAATTTTAAATCAATCATTTTAGTGCATATCATATTGGATTCCCAAAAGCAAGTCAAGATCCCAAGGAAAGCTTGCTTTCCTTGATTATTTTTTGCAGTTTTTACCATAGAAATAACTTAGAATTTTTTTAGAATTTTTGGGGATTGTTCAAATACACTCTTAAAGTGTTTTTCAGCATATTTGGTATTTGATAGCTTGCTTATTTTTGCAGGTTTGATGAAAAAGAGAGGGAAACTTTGGCCAAATTTTGAGATTTTGGGCCATTTAAAGCTTAACAGAGCTCCCCTTCTTCCTTCTTGTCAATTTTCTAGCCAATGGTAAGCCTTTGGATCCTATTTAAAAAGGAAGAAAGTGAATTTCTCTTTCTAAGATTGTAATAAGGTTTAATAAATATTTTGAGTAGGCTCCTAAGATCCCACTCCCCATCCCCCAGGGGGGATCCGCGTCGGTGTGCCTTCTTCATGATTTTTTACTTTCTAGTTTTTCTTTAGTTTTACTTGGGCTAAAATTAACTTAGATTGATTAAAATTTAACGTTTTAAGTGTTTGATCCAAATATCAACCTTTAGACTCTTTCAGGACATAGGAACATTTGTTTACTTGTGCAAGCAGTATCTTTCACAATTTGAACAATCTTTTGTTTATTTCTTGCAAAGTAAATGGATACTAACCCACTACTATGGTAGTGTAGTAATTAGTTCATATTTCCATTTTCCAGTGTTTGCTTTTAGTCAATTCAAAGTAACGAACCCGACTGTGTATACCCGAAGTATGCTCTCGCCATCACATAAAGGGCTTGCTCGAGTATGTGGTGGATGATCAGAAAATAGTTTCTCAGCTTGTAGTAATTAATCTCACATTTTTCAATTAACCTTCCGGAAAGATGAAAGTCTAGTGTCTTGGATTTGCTTCGTGTGGGAAAAGCTTACAAAGAAAGCGAGAACAACTAGAGAGTGACCACAGGGCCCTGACAAACTACACCCTAGTTTGGTGTAGTGTTGGACCCCCCTTGCAACTCCATCTAGCCCACATTTTCTTGTGTAGGGCCACACTTGGTGACTCTGGATATATTCCTAGTATCTTTTTTTGGTATATCGGGAATCCCCCTCCCCTTTAATCAACTCATCATTTTAATAACTAAAACAAAGAAGCACTCGCAAAACGTCTATATTACAACAACAATTTCATTTCAGACTCCCTTATTGGCACTGATACTATTTTCAACATTTATTTAAGTTATGTGTTAAATGGTTATAATGTTATGTTGTTGATTCAATTCCATTTTGTCAAGTGATTCACTGCTCTCAGTAATCTTGTCAACAAACTCCTAAACAACTTACTCATCCACCAGAACTAATTAGCTTAGTTAGCCTTAGCAACTTTAGGGTCCACGCCCCTTGGCTTCGTTAGGAGTTTGCCTAAACGGAGGATTAAAGAATCAAGTGATAGTACTTGAATCGAAGCTTTCCCCCAAGGACGCACTTAGTGGCTTGAATATTTCTACCACGTTAACCCCCAGGTGTGTGAAAGGCGGCAACAGATTCCAATCTCTACAGTTGGAGGAAATATGCATTAACATGGGAGGTTGGTGCAACATGATTAGAGTTCGAAGTTCAAACTATTGAAAATGTTAACAAGGACAAGTATCTGAAGCTTACCCTTTACTTCTCATTAGTAAAATATATTTTATTAATGAAGTAGTGTCATTTTTTTAATGCGGAAGTGTAATTTTTTAATGTGGAAGTGTAATTTTTGCATGGAAAATAAATTAGGTATTTGGATCCCTAAAAGGCATTGAAATGTTATAAAAGAGATTTTGGGGGTAAAGGTGGGCAGACAATAACAAGTGCGAGAAGCTAAGAGACCTAGAGGTTAAGCCACAATAGACAGAGGGGGCACATTTCAGAGACTAAGGGCGCACTTCACTGGAGGAGGGTGAATTCAGATATTGAGTTCACCAGACATAGAGAGAGGGATAATTATTGAGAGGGTGGTTTAGCAGTAGAGGGGTTTGAATCCCACGTCAGAGAGCAGACATAGAGTGGCAAAAATACCAAGACATCCAACATAAGGGAGGGGCACGAATCCCAAGACATCCAGTTGAGATCAAGCACGAACTTCAAGGAAGGAGGTTCATAGATAAGTCTATGTGATTGTCGGAAGCAATTTTTTTGCACTTCATTGTAAATTTGCTTGAGATAATAAAAGGAACTTCTCTCTCTCACTAGTTTTCCCGCAAGGTTTTTTCTAGGGTCACTTTAACCAAAATATTATTTGTCAATTATTTATGTGTGTGTGATTATTGCTGATGAGAAAAGAGTAAAATACTTCACGTGTTTCTAGTTATAAATTTGTTTATTCTTTTATATATTTTCTCTGGGGCAGTAAAATTAGGTTTGGGCATTTAAAAATGATTTATTGAGACTTGAAACTGGGTTGGGGTCAGAGTATTTCAGAACATTGAAAAATTTACACAAACAATCCTTCCATCACCTAATCCCATGTTCCCCTATAGGCTCAATGTTATTGCTAGACATATATCAATTGTAGATTGTAGGTTTATGATTATCCCTTTTTACATTTTACATTATACGACTACATTTGTTTATGTAGACAACACCATTGTGCTTGGCATGATGAAACACTTGGGTTGTAACCTGCAATTTGTAACCTACATCTCAAGTTCACCCACAACTTTGTTAAAACAAGTATTTGTTCATATATTGATGATATAGTCTATGTAATTGTAAACATGAAAACAAATTTAAGAGTTAAAAACAGACTCATGCAAATTGTGATCCTCTCCATTATAATCAATTATTGGATGTAGCTTTACGATGTCTAAATAATGACTGTCCGAATCCATTTTCCTTGCACCAAGAGGCCCACAAAAAAAATAATATTACAGAGACCATTTGTAAAGTGGTTCTGAGTTCCTTGTAAGATATGCTATGGGTTGATCAATCAGTTTATTGGCCTTAAATAATGCAGTTTTGGGTTTCAAAAACATGACCAAACAAAACCGGGTTTAACCTTTCTCGCTACTAAGATTCCAAATTTACACAAACTTGCTAATGATAGGCATCTCTGATGTAATATTATAGTTGACAATAATCCACTTCCCTCTCTCATGTTATTAGTTCAATTGGCCATTTATCTCAACAAGATACATTCTCAGTCCTAGCAGCAGAATATTAGATCTTATTGCTTTAAAAATGAAGAATGATATTGTAATTTTATGCTCCTTTCGCTTTCTCTAACCATAACCACTTTAGACACACCATTAAATAATTACGACTATGTTCCCTACCTTGAAGAAATTCATAATTTCAAGGATACCATTTAAAATAAATTCATTGCCAGACAACCTAATTAAGATTTGGACATGTCAAACTTTTCTTAGGCTTGGTCCTACTAAAGGCTCAAATTAATTTTAGACTAGAGAAGCATGTTTGAAAGGTCTTACCACTAGTTAAATATTTAAGACCCAGGGCTAAAAAGCAATTAAGTTGAAGATATGTTCAATCGCATGTAAGAAATTTTTTTCCCCTGAAATCATCCTTTATGACTATAGTTAGATTTGTATCTAAGATTGGGCTTGTCTTGTTAAGCACTAATATATCCTTGATAGAGAAGGTAGGCCAATCTCAGAAGACTGCATATAAAGCTAAATTGAAATGGAAGATGCGACTAATTTTTTTGCTTGTGATCTTGCTGTATCAGAATCAAAACATCTGTGTTTGTCATTATTACTGAGTTGTCCCACGGTTTAAAGTCCAAGAAAATAGAGAGCTTAGAAAAATTCCTCTTTTGTATCAAAGACTAATGGAATTCGCCACCAACTTAAAGAACAAAGCAATTAAGATTTCATTATTCAAGGAATAGATAAATATTTAATTGTGTTCAAAGGTCCAATAACAAATGTATGCATTTCAAAGTATGGAAGAGAAAAACAAAAGGTTTCATTTGCCTATAGGCCATAGCCTGGAGTTACTTAAAGCATTGATTTACCTTAAAGCAGAGTGCATGTTTCCAACAACAGTTACAACATAGATAGCTAGTGCTAACTGTCAAATTTTTATGCGAATGATCTTTTGATAAAATCACTACCAGAAATAAGATTGATAGCTAGTCCTCAAATATACACAAATACCTTCACTACCAGAAATAATATTGATAGCTAATCCTCAAATATGCACAAATACCATCACTACCAGAAATAACTCAAATGTGCACAAATACCACTAATGTTATGCTTATTGATTGTTTCAAATTTTTAATTTTAATGCGATTGGTGAACCCCATAAGAACACTTCCCATCCTTGAAATGATGAAATTAGTGGGCATTCCCCAAACAGCTTCTTGCCTAGTAATCTTACAATGAGTTTATTGGCTTCCTAGCAGTCACAATAAACACAATTATCTACCAATCTCACTAATGTTGCATAGATTTCTCTTGATTGCAGATGTGACTCATCATCTACAATAAATATATGCACATACAAACTCCTTTATGATGCATCCTAATGATATAAGCATGGTGTTGGACTTTAGCAATTTCTTTCAGTTGTATTTCAACCATATATTTGGAGTATTCATTCATGGCAGGGTTGACCTTGCAACAAAGAGAATATAGGCCATTAAAAGCATCTGTTTATCTTTTATCTATTAGATATATCTTCCTTTTGAACTTTACACTTCACACTTGTCATATGTTATAGCTAGCCAAAAAAAAGCCAACTGAACTTGAAACAGAGTATGTAATATGATATTGAAGAAGGTATTTATAACATCTCACTCCAACAAAGCTAGACAATTTATAATATTGACACCGAAAACAATTGAGCCTCCAAACAAACAATGTTGATGTGTACAAATTTAATATTAAAAAAGTTAAAAAAGTTATAAGAAAAATGTTGTTGCGTACAAATTTTATATTAAAAAGTTATTGCAGTGTACACATTTTATCTCGCTACTGATATAAAAGAAAACCATAATCTACTCTGTGAATTGGTCTTCTAGGGAAGAGATGGTGGAAAGGTCAGAAATGCCACATTTATGTTCTAGCTCTTTTGAGTCATTTGTATCTTCACAGTTTAACTTAGAAAGGATGTTCAAGTTTAAAAAAGACTTTCTGCTAGACTTTCTACCTGTATAAACATGGTAAATTCTAGAGAAATTGTCCCTAAACTCCCAACCAACCAAGGTTCCTTTCCATCTAAATCACCCTTGAATTAAAACCAAGAAACAAAATACTCATTGTGGACACTGTATGACCATATTAAATTTATATAACTTGTTGGAAAACATGATCCTTTTCATGGATGACACACAATAATTAAAAAGGGCACTGAATATCTGGTAGCTTAACCATTATTTGTAATATTAATGCCAATAAGCCAAAAGTTGATATAATAAGTTGATATAATTACACTGTAGGATACATTGATTCTCGTTTCTTTAATTTTAACTAAGTTTAAAATGCTGAAATTTTGAATGGATGGACATTTATCTTAATGTGTTTGCACATTGTTTGAAGGCATTGATACAAAATGGGCAAGCAAGGCAAATGACAGACTATCATGGGATTTCAGGTGCAAGATCCCAAATACATGATCACTTTTTCCATTAAAGTATTGTCTGGTCTGAAATATATCAAATGAATGTCACCATTGATCGGGTTGCCTAAATCCCTTCACATAGAGTTTCCATCTGTGAAAATCCTCACAGCAGATCTAAGAGCTGATGTATACCCCACAATGAAATAATTCAGGAATAAGATTAAGAGTGGTCAATGTAGTAAGATGAGCAACAGAATAATAATACAATAGAACTCGGATATAAGTAAAAATACTTCACACACACTAACTCATTAATCACAATATGGACAAATAAGTAGTACAATGCATGAGGATTTGAATGCCAAGGTGGCAATTCGAATTAGCCTTCATGGAGTGATCCAAAGATCATTGGAGTGTCATCGGAGCACAACTAGAAGTCTATCTCATCGTCAGTGGAGTCATCAATGCTCAAGTAACTGTCAACCATCAGTCAAACTGGGTCTAACTGAGTGTGGTAGGTGTAACTGGAACTAACTGAATGAAGGAGGCTCAGTGGAGGGCACATGAGGAGCTAATTGGAGTCAGAATGGGTAGTCTAGTCTCACTGGAGGTCCATCGGAGTGATACAGTCAGTTGAGAGTCAGTATAGCCTTAAATCAAGGAAAGAACTGATGATAACTCAATTAACTGAAGTGCAACTGAGTGGTAGGTGAGAGAGGACGAGTGGATTCCTTAAATCAAGGAGGAAGGGCGCACTAAGCTCTAGGAGGGCTAAAAATGATCTGAGAGAAGCTCCCGGGGGTTGGCTAACTGAGGCTAGGTGCTGGGACTGATGACTGGGATGCATGCAATTGTATGCATGTTGCATGCATAAATGCATGCAAGACTGAAAATGCAAATAATGAAAATGCTGGTAGGACTAGGATGGAGTATAGGAATATCCTAACACCCCCCCTTAATCCATCCTGGGCCCTGGTAACTAAGACCAAAGGTCACCCAATACAATGAATAATAACAGTCAATAAACTGAGGAAATGGGGAAAAAATCATGGGAAAAATACCCCCCCTTAAAATAGACTATAAGGCACACACAAAAATAAATGCTCCAAACTCAAGCAGGTGTGATGCTTGGTCATATGTCTGGAGGTATCTTCTTCTTGGGAAGAAGTGGATCATGTTTAGAAAGCATGTGCTTGTACTTGCTCTTCAGATAGAATGTGATGAGAACAAATCCAAAAGTATGAGGATAATCCTTGAACATGTGATTCGAATTAGTTGAGGTAGGATCAAATCTATGAATGTGCAGATAGTCTTTTGTCTTCTCCTTCGAACCATCATGGGTGAGATTATGCCAAAAAGAACCATCACATGATTGCTTGAAATCCAAATCAGATTTAAGACTTGAAGAATAGTTTCTTGAGATCTCCTTTGAACCAACAGGGGTGAGATCAAAACCATCATATGCATGAGAAATTATCCCAAGTAGTGATTGCTTAGAATCCAAATTAAATCTAAGACTTGAATCATGGTTTCTTGATATCTCCTTTGAACCATTAGAGGTGAGATCAAAACCAGTAAATGCATGAGACATTATCCGAGGCGAATGGGAATGGCCATCATGTTCAATAACCTTCTGAAAGCATGAAATAATGATCATATTGTAGTACATAAGAGGTGAGTGATCAAGGAAAGCGAATGCATTACCTCCAATGGCTGATTTGACCTCCGAAACATTCAATAGATCATGATGCAAACCAACAAGCTCTGGTGCAAGAGAGGATTTAGGACCTTCTACAATTTATAGAGTGTGAGCTAGCACATAATTCGAAATAGAAGAAATTTGGAGCTTGAGTGTAGAATCTGCAAGTTCTTCTTCTTTGTGGACAACATCAATATGAGATATGTTTGATACTGGTTCATGATCAATGAGATCATCAAGGAAGGCGAATGCATCACTTTGCTTTTTCTCGAAAGGGTTTGGACCAATCCCTTCATTCTACTTGCCAAATATTTCATCTAGGTGGGCACATAGCTCTTTTGGAGATGAAAAATCAGGGAGGTCATATAACATGCATTCAGACATAGCATAAATCATGGCTGCACAAGCTATTTCACCTTCATAAACCAGTCATACTCTTCTTCAGAGGATTCAAACTCTCTTTCAAAACAATAATCAAAGAGACCATGTATCTTCAAATGCGCTGTCATTTGTGGTTTCCATTCATCATAGTTGAATGGAGAAAGAGGAGTAATTCCTGATGAATACATGGAAGTCGTTTGAAGACCTGCAAAAACAATAGAATATATCTACAACTGCTACTGCTGCAAAAATGCAGAAACTCCTGCAACTGCTGCACTCGAAATCTTGATAATAACCTGAAAAAACTCTCAGGAATGGAGATAAACAATACTCTCAACATGCTCTGATACCATGTGAAAATCCTCACAGCAGATCGAAGAGCTGATGTATACCTCACAATGAAAGAATTTAGGAATAAGATTAAGAGTGGTCAATGCAGTAAGATGAGCAACAAAATAATAATACAGTAGAACTCAGATAGAAGCAAAAATACTTCACACACACTAATTCATTAATCACAATATGGACAAATAAGTAGTATAATGCATGAGGATTCGAATGCCAAGGTGGAAATTCAAATTAGCCTTCATGGAGTGATCAAAAGATCACTGGAGTGTCATCGGAGCACAACTAGAAGTCTATCTCATCATCAGTGGAGTCATCAATGCTCAAGTAACTGTCAATCATCAGTCAAACTGGGTCTAACTGAGTGTGGTAGGTGTAACTGGAACTAATTGAATAAAGGAGGCTCAGTGGAGGGCGCATGAGGAGCTAAATGGAGTCAAAATGGGCAATCTAGTCTCACTGGAGGTCCATCGAAGTGATACAATAAGTTGAGAGTCAGTCTAGCCTTAAATCAAGGAAAGAACTGATGATAACTCAATTAACTGAAGTGCAATTGAGTGTAGGTGAGAGAGGACGAGTTGCTTCCTTAAATCAAGGAGGAAGGGCGCACTAAGCTCTAGGAGGGATAAAACTGATCTGAGAGAATCTCCTGGGGGTTGGCTAACTGAGGCTAGGTGTTGGGACTGATGACTGAGATGCATGCATGCAGAATGCATGCAAGACTGAAAATGCAAATAATGAAAATACTGGTAGGACTAGGATGGAGTATAAGAATATCCTAACACCCCCCCTTAATCCATCCCGGGCCTTGGTAACTAAGACCAAAGGTCACCCAATACAATGAATAATAACAGTCAATAAACCGAGGAAATGGGGAAAACCTCATGGGAAAAATACCCCCCCTCAAAATAGACTGTAAGGAACAGACACAAATAAATGCTCCAAACTCAAGCAGGTGTGATGCTTGGTCATATGTCTGGAGGTATCTTCTTCTTGGGAAGAAGTGGATCATGCTTAGAAAGCATGTGCTTGTACTTGCTCTTCAGATCGAATGTGATGAGAACAAATCCTAAAGTATGAGGATAATCCTTGAACCTGTGATTCGAATTAGTCGAGGTAGGATCAAATCTATGAATGTGCAGATAGTCTTTTGTCTCCTCCTTCGAACCATCATGGGTGAGATTACGCCAAAAAGAACCATCACATGATTGCTTGAAATCCAAATCAGATGTAAGACTTGAAGAATAGTTTCTTGAGATCTCCTTTGAACTAGCAGGGGTGAGATCAAAACCATCATATGCATGAGAAATTATCCCAAATAGTGATTGCTTAGAATCCAAATTAGAACCAAGAATTGAATCATGGTTTCTTGAGATCTCCTTTGAACCATTAGAGGTGAGATCAAAACCAGTAAATGCATGAAAAATTATCCCAAGTGAGTGGAAATGGCCATCATCTTCAATAACCCTCTGAAAGCATGAAATAATGATCATACTGTAGTACATAAGAGGTGAGTGATCAAGGAGAGTGAATGCATTACCTCCAATGGCTGATTTGACCTCCGAAACATTCAATAGATCATGATGCAAACCAACAGACTCTGGTGCAAGAGAGGCTTTAGGACCTTCTGCAATTTCTAGAGTGTGAGCTGGCACAGAATTCGAAATAGAAGAAATTTGGAGCATGAGTGTAGAATTTGCAAGTTCTTCTTCTTTGTGGACAACTTCAAGATGAGATATGTTTGATACTGGTTCATGATCAATGAGATCATCAAGGAGGGCGAATGCATCACTTTGCTTTCTCTCGAAAAGGTTTGGACCAATCCCTTCATTTTGCTTGCCAAATATTTCATCTAGGTGGGCCCATAGCTCTTTTGGAGATGAAAAATCAGGGAGGTCATATAACATGCATCGAGACATAGCATAACTCATGGCTGCACAAGATATTTCACCTTCATTTAACCAGTCATACTCTTCTTCAGAGGATTCAAACTCTTTCAAAACAATAATCAAAGAGACCATGTCTCTTCAAATGCGCTATCATTTGTGGTTTCCATTCATCATAGTTGAATGGATAAAGAGGAGTAATTCTTAATGAATACATGGAAGCTGTTTGAAGACCTACAAAAACAATAGAAAATATCTGCAACTGCTACTGCTGAAAAAATGCAGAAACTCCTGCAACTCCTGCACTCGAAATCTTGATAATAACCTGCAAAAAACTCTCAGGAATGGAGATAAACAATACTCTCAACATGCTCTAATACCATGTGAAAATCCTCACAGCAGATCTAAGAGCTGATGTATACCTCACAATGAAAGAATTTAGGAATAAGATGAAGAGTGGTCTATGCAGTAAGATGAGCAACAGAATAATAATACAGTAGAACTCAGATAGAAGCAAAAATACTTCACACACACTAATTCATTAATCACAATATGGAAAAATAAGTAGTACAATGCATGAGGATTCGAATGCCAAGGTGGCAATTCAAATTAGCCTTCATGGAGTGATCAAAAGATCACTGGAGTGTCATCGGAGCACAACTAGAAGTCTATCTCATCATCAGTGGAGTCATCAATGCTCAAGTAACTGTCAACCATCAGCCAAACTGAGTCTAACTGAGTGTGGGAGGTGTAACTGGAACTAACTGAATGAAGGAGGCTCAGTGGAGGGTGCATGAGGAGCTAATTGGAGTCAGAATGGGTAGTCTAGTCTCACTGGAGGTCCATCGGTGTGATACAGTCAATTGAGAGTCAGTCTAGCCTTAAATCAAGGAAAGAACTGATGATAACTCAATTAACTGAAGTGCAACTGAGTGGTAGGTGAGAGAGGATGAGTGGCTTCCTTAAATCAAGGAGGAAGGATGCACTAGGCTCTAGGAGGGATAAAAATGATCTGAGAGAAGCTCCCGGGGGCTGGCTAACTGAGGCTAGGTGTTAGGACTGATGACTAGGATGCATGCAATTGCATGCATGCATGCAGAATGCATGCTGCATGCAAGACTGAAAATGCAAATAATGAAAATGCTGGTAGGACTAGGATGGAGTATAGGAATATCCTAACACCATCTTTATCAAAGGGGAGGAAATGAATCCCAATGCTTCATGTACTTTCACCCATAAAAAACAAACCTCCAAGACATAAGGCTAGCTTTTCCTTGTGATATGAGGTGTAAGCATTTCAAAAGGGAGTTATTTAGATGTTATTAATGACAATACATTTATCATTTGTTGTATGTACTAACATTTAATTTTTTATATATGCAATTATGCTTGTTCATATAGCCCAGAGGACAAAACAAGAAAGCAATCAACTAAACGACGGACCTCATTTGTGATGAAGAGGGGTTTCCAATTCCTTTTGATGTTAAGGTTATGGTTAAAATTCATGAGATAGCAATATTGATATATAACACGCATGTGCATGAAGATGGCAAAGGATGACCTTATCACGGTCAGTGAGACACTTCAGATGAGTCCAGGTCCATGCATAAGCGAAGGATTTAAAGGGACATGGTTTCTTATGTAGAAAGTTATTGTTTTCTGGATGTGCCAATAGAATCAGTGTGTAAAATGCATGTTAAGAAACATATTGATATGGATGTGGCAACTTAGGATATGGTTTTCTTCTTGTGTCAGAAAGATGTTGTAAACATCTACAATCGTTTGAAGAAGGGAAACTACCAGATCCATAAAAAAATGAGATCAATGAGAATCTTTGGTATCAAAAACATAAATATGGTTTTTTTTCTTTTACCAAAAAACTAGTGGTGAGGTACCTCTTATAGTTGGAATTCAAACAAAATGGATGTTGAAGGAAATGACCAAGATATATCATAATATATTAATAGTAATGGATTCAACATTCATTACAAATAAATATGGGGTAAGTGTGACGTCGATGATTGATTTAGTATAATTGTTTGAGTTGTAACCATTCAATTTGAGTGATGACTTAAATTTGAATTTATATGTTCTTTGAATATGGCAGTATCAATTGTACATACTCATGGCGTTTGATGAACAACAAAGTGGAGTGCCAATTACATGGGTTGGAGCATCACAAAATATATCACAAGATTTGGTACTATAGTTGGAGCAACGTCAATACCTTCATGTTTTATGATGCATTGACTGAAATAACTGCTTTGTGGTAACTTCAAAATTTTGTCATCCTGCATTGCAACATGTATTTATTATAAGAATGTCACACTTAAAGGAATCAACTTTGGTAGGAGGGTTATAGGGTGCGAAATGATCTTGTGTGTTTGGTATGTATGAAGGTTATGGCTAAAGAATGTGAACTGGTCACTAGTCCAGAAAAAAGCGATACACTGATGTTCAAGGAATTAGGTAATATCATGAACTATTGTTCCAATGCTAAAGTGGCTGACATATTTGATGGATTTTTAAGAAAATTTGAAAATGAGGAGTTCTTGGAATATTTGTACAATAAATGGGTTTCTAGTGATAAGATTCATAAGTGCACATACTATTGCTTGTGTTTCTATTTTTGTGTTTCATAATGATGAGATATTTGCACTAACTCAATTCTTTACTTTTAGGGATGTGGGTCTATTGATATTTTCCCCATGCAAATCAGGAGACCAATAATGTTAACAAGTCATACCACTGTTACCTAAAGACAAACTTTCTATCTAATCAAATGAAGAAATGCACCCGTAGAATGGACTGGTTGTTGTATGTGCTCTTGAAAAACATTAAACCCTATTATTGGTTTAAGTAAATTTTGAAAGAAGGATATTTGAACAACTACAACAAAGATAAGCAACTTGAATCATCAATGGAAAAAGACAAAATAATTCTAGATAGTGATTGTTTCCCTTAAGATACCATATCTCATTCCCATTGGGTGAGGAGTCAAACCAGTCGTGATAAGTGATACCTTATCACTTGTTATCGCACCAAATTTATAACATGTGATTGTCTGTGTTTTATTCACGATAGCATTTGCAAGCATGCTATAAAGGTTGATTGGTTGTATTTTCCATCAAGGGATTCAAACCTATTACTAGATCATGACGCAACACCCACTTGATTCAATGCCACTCCCAAAACAAGTATAGATGCACCAAACCTTGATGCAGATATCGACACAATTGTAATGGCCACTAATAATGTTGATCCAAATGTTGAGGCACTTCAATTGGCTAGAGAGGAGTTTTTTGGCTACCTAGAGTTGCTTCAAAACAATCCTCTTGTTACTTTGAGAAAGATTGAACAATTGGTTGGTTTGGTTAAAATAATGTTGGTTGAGGCCAACAATCTTAACTTCATCGATTATGAATTCACCCTTGGGTTGGGTGCTTTCAAATCATCTTCGAAGAGGAAGAAGAGTTTCCTTATCCCTAAAAAGAAAAAGAAAAAGAAAAAGAAAATCAAATTAGCATCTTGAAAATTAATTTGAATGTCCGTGCATTTGAATATGAACCATTTCAATTTCAGTACCTCAACGAGGTGGGGTGTCTTTGCTCCAACAATGCATCCTCTATGGTCCCATGTGAGTTTCATAGAGCGAGGAGATGCATGTGTTTAGATTAGTGTATTTAGACATCACCATTTTTTTGAATTGGAGTGTATGGATGTTTGTATAGGTGCAACATTCCACTACTGTGGCTTGAATTCAAGAACATAGATGGAGGCATTTCCATTCTAGTTTTCCTACCATTCCAAGTACATTTGATGAAATTGCCAATTGATTTAATCCTTGTTTCATGTGTGTATTATTTTACATGATGATATGGGTTATGATAAAAATTGCATTGTTATATTACATATATAGGAGCTTCTCCTGGGGATCTTACTCCCTTGGAACATGCTTGGTTGGAACTGACAACTCTTATATAGTCGGTAATTTTCAAGGTTTGACAAATGTTGTTTTCAAATATTTAACATATTAGTTGTGACATATATGCTTTCATTTTCCTTTTATTAGTGTATTGGATGTTGTTAACGTATTGACGTTGTTAATGTATTGACATTGTCTTGACTACCTATATGCTATGTGATTGTAGAACGAGGGGAGAAGCATCATCTTCTGCCATAAAAATCCCCCCATGTGATGGATTCAACTCCAATATTTCCCAACTCTCCAATGGCATACCTTCTCATATCGAGTAATCCATTGCACTCAAGGTCCTTGATTCATGGGATAACTTACACCATTAGCACAAACATAATGAACTTGGAGAACATTTCAGACTTGATCGACCCTAGGAAAATTTGCTATCCTCCCAATAATATGATTTCAATTGCTTCTTCTTCCTTCAATATGTATTCTCAAACAGATGGAAATTCACCAATAGCATGTAACTTTGGTGGCATGAGGACGATTTTTAAGTGTTTAACTATACCTAATGAAGTTTATTTTAGCATTTTCTGTGTATTGGATTCACATTGGTTTTACGAAAATATGGATAATTGATTGAAATTTCCTCGTGGAATGTAGGTTATGGATATCTAGTAGTGGTTTCAAAATTCCAAAATCCCTATAGTGAATTATAAAATTCCAAATTACAAAGGTAGTGGTTTCATTGGAAATGTGATTTTTCTTCTAAGATGCTTCATGCTTGACAAACACTGCATTTGTTTGACCCTAGGAAAAAGAATTCCAATTGTCTACATACTTTAGATCTCTTTTAATTACCTCATTTAATATGTATGATTCTCTTTATTCTTGAGTCTTATTTGTAGGTTTGAGATTCCTATCATTGCTCTTGAGATCATCTATAATGGTATTTGGAGCTATTCAAGGATCTTAGAATAAAGACTTATAATTAGTCTCTAAAATGGTCTTATAAATAGGTTCACTAGGATCCAATGGTGATTAAAGCTCCAATCCCCTATTATTGTGTGTTCCACATAGAGTATAAGGGGGCATGATATCATAGGAAGTGAAATAAAATCATGATGTCTAGTGATTAATTTGAGCACATAAGAAGAGGATAAGAATGAACCCTTCTATTCACAACTCTAAAAAAATAGGACTTATCAATACTCACTACAATGGTGTTACAATTAGGCTCACGAGGAGAATAATATAGGAGGATAACCCTGCTTTAGTTCCTGTATGCTCTAATTGGATTTAACTATGATATTAGTATGCAAGAAACAATGTTTAAAGTAGATGTATGCAAATGTTAGGCCTTGATCTGAATTGTATAACCATTTGTTTTTGTGAAAATGAACAGCCAATTTGAAGTTATTTATGCTATTTTATATTGGTGTTGTTCCTTCTAGATCATAAGGATTGAATTTTTTATCACTCTATTCCTTCGTAGAATGAGAAAGTCGATTGCATAGTTTTTTGTTAGACAACTCATGTTGGTTTTAAGTTGACATATTAATATGTCTTTTTCCAGGGATTGTCCTACTCTTCTATTAAATTTCACAGAGGTTTCACCCACCATACAAAGGGATTCTCTAAAAATTAGTATTCTAGTGTGCTAACTAAATATTCTCTTAAAAATATAAATAAGTTAAATAATCATAAGCTTTGAGATATCCAAGATTCATATTTAATTCTTATGAACATAATAAAATGGGATTATGTGATGTAAATGGGAGCTATGACCAATTCTACAGTGTTTCTCTTCATAAAGAGTTGTTTATTTTTGTAAACTATAAGCTCCCGCATAAATATAAATACACTGATGACTATCTATTACTGTGGCATACATGAACTTCAACTTTTATAACTGTCCGAAAGTTGTTAATTTTGAGTTGGTTTTTTTCTTGTTTACAACTGTTGTGAGAAAAATGGCCCAATGGTAAGTAATTCTTCCTTCCTTTGTAGGTTGCAGGTGAGACAACATCTTAAGTGGAGGGTTAGTAAGTCAAATAAACAATACTGAAGCTATTAAATAAATAACAACACATATAAAGACTACTTGAAAGATAAAACTTGCATAAATGACATAAAAACACAACCAAGAGATGAGCTTCAACCAAATGTTTATGTCCAATAGAAAAACTTGAATACAATGGTGTCACCTAGGAGAATGTTGCTTGAAAATGGTATCCAACACTCCCTTTGGGAGGGTCATTTTATCTCTCTCAAATTGGTTGCTAACTAACTTGGAATGATGAGGGAAAATACTTGTTTCTTGAGGAAGAAGTGAAGTGAACTTGAAATGCCAATGTATGGCGAGAATGAGGATAAAATATAATTCTTTCAAACTAATTCTTGCAGGATAATTTTTCTCTTAATTTATCCTTATGAAATGCATGCTCATGATTTCCTTTTATATGCCAAATGGTGGTCCACAAACAACTAGTTCTTCATATGAATTCTCCCTCTCATGAAGTGGATTCAAGGTACACGTATGGGGCTATTGAATGTCCAAACATGTGAAGAAGTCCAATTCGAATTCCTCGGAGCCAAAAATGTGGTTGAAAATCCTTGAGTGCACCACAAAAGTTAATGGTCTGTGTCCTGGTACATCCATGTGGGTATTGAGGGATTTTCCATGCCATGTAACATGGGTTTCCTTTTACAAACTCGTATTGTTAGACCAAAGTATGATTTTATGATTCATTTCTTTGTTTCACATGTTGATTTTGTTGATGAAGAATCCTTGTGACATGCATGTTATATGTCGATGATGTATTTTTGTAATAATCGCTGAAATTTTGCATGTGTGTAGAATCTAGGTGATAATAGATGCCCCCTGATGTGTGAGGTTAGGAGGGACCCATATAGTTGAAATACATCATCAGTTCTTTCCCTCATGTTGACATTTTGTTATTGTGATAGAAAGCAAGCAATTGTTGAGAGTAAAAGGTATCCTGCAGGGGAGAACTGGTGATAATCAATGAAGCGCTAAATTGGTAGGGGACACATAAAAAAATGGTTTTATACAAATGAGACAGGCATTCCTATGCTTGTGATAATTCTGTGGAGGTAAATTAAAAAAAAAGTAGACTGAGGGGTTTGATATTTTAATTGTTGAGGTAGGGCCGAATTTGGCCTCGATCCCTGCTTAAGTAGATGTACCTAGTGTACTGATAGGGTGGCAACGAGTCCTGGAATTTTCAGGGAGTCTTTGTGTAGTAACCCAAGCGGGTGGGGAGAACTACTGATGACGTCGAACAACCCAGTACGGTGGGGGACCTGAACAATGATGAAGGTGTTGGGTGGGAATCTTGTATTACCATATTTTGAAAGTCTTCCTTCATAGCTAGGAACACTAGAACTATCAGATATGCATGACTCCCCCTGATTCGATAAAGGATTTGATGTTGAGCATAGGGGATACTATTATGGAAGAGACAAATGATGATTCTCTCTTCTTAGCCCAAGGTTAACCCATTTTTGATGGATGGAAAACCAAGGTACAATTATAGCTGATGTAACTCTCAAAGTGGGTGTTGTTGAATTCGATGAGAGCTAATGCAAATGAAAAGATGTGTATCTTGCTGATGAGGAACAAGGACATATTGTAACTAATTGGCATGGCAACAGGATAAGACAAGACAAGCTAGTAAGAGTGAGGATAATGAATTCCCTTGATTGGAGTACAAATGAGTAACTGAATCTAGGAAGCAAGATTTCAACAGTGGTGTAATGAATCAGAGTCAAAAGGGGTTAATGGACTGGACAAATTCTAAACTAGGCTTCAATTGTTAATGTCAAACTAGTATGAGTAAATGGGTTCATGTAATATGATGATAATAATAACAATGAAGGTGCTAATATGTGGTAAATAAGTGATACAAGGTAACTACGTTGATCAAGGGTGATTAGGGATGCTGCGACCAAAAGAATAATGGATGAAAAAATGAAAAATTTCCCTCATTTTGAGTGTGTATGAGAACATATTTTTACAAATGAATAAAAGAATAATGGGAATTCCTACAAACGAGAAGATGGGTATTCAATGAGTAAATACCATGTAGAGTGTTCCCGTGGTGATGGTCAGGTGCCGATGGTGTCATAATCAACTGGCATGGATCCACTGTGGGTATTCTCAAGGGTCGAAGAGATGTAGATGAATGTAAATGATCTATTTATCATGGTGGGGATGAGAATCCATTCATGAATTGTAATCATAATGTATTGAGGAATCCGAAGGGGTGGTTAACAAGATTGGTTAGCAAGATGCATCAAGGATGACATATGTGGATTCCTTGGTAAGATGGTAAATGAATTTCCCAATCTTAAGGTGAAGTGACATGGATTCCCTCATACAAGGGGTTGTAATGGTTCACACACCCATGATGGTAAAATGCTATGGCCTGACAAAGGAAATTGCAGTGGAAGGTATGATGCAAACTGTTGGAAGATGATAACCTTAAGGATATCAATAGGATAAAAAGAGATATGTTGCATGTATATAGAGGGAATACAAAGCCTATATGTCGGTTTGAGACGAGATACCTAATAAGCAACTATGGGTCGATGAGAGGGAAAATGAAATGGTCCGACCGAAATCCTACACACATGAAACAAATACCACAATGTAATAGTGGATATGATAAAAAATTTAATGGTGTAAATGATATTAAGAATGGGTAACTATACCTTGGGAAATGGTTTGTAAAATGGAGTGTTGACGAAGTTCAATGGGGAATTAAATAAAGGGTACCATGAAAGAGAGCTTGCAATATAGAGCATGATAATGTTGACGACATGTTGAACGGATCTATGGAAGCCTTAAATAGGCTACCTGAAGTTGGGACAAATGGCTATAAATAGGGGTGGGGCTCACATTTCAAAAATATTTTTTACTATTTGATTTACAATTTCCAAAATTTACTTTTGTTGATTATGGGATATTGGATAATAGTTTCTCTATTTTTGAGTTTCAGGTAAACCACCATCACCTTCCCATCATTTTCATCAGTTTAATTTTTATCTTACTAGGCCTTGATTTGTCATGCAAAAGCCTACAAGGGTTTTCCTTGCGGCTGTGCAAGTTTTGAGGGTTTTTATACATGAAGAAATGTGACAATTCCATTGATATTCATGCACTACATAGGGTTTAGGATGATGTCCTCGTGCAACGAAGCAAACAGTGAAACTATAGCATGATTGAGCTATGAATCTCCCACGTTATAAAGCCATCCAACCCTCCAATGGAGAGGGACGTATATCGCGTAGTCACAAATTGTTTTGGGCTGCACTATTAATCCATGCAATGGTTATTGATAAATATCACATGATAGTGCGGCTCAAGGGTGCAGTTCTCATGCAGTTTGACCGCGTAGTCTTTGGTTAGACAAATCACATGGTAGTGTGTGATTTTACATGATTTTCCCATGCATGTATACCATTTAAGTTGTGATTATTGTGGGTCACATGGCCATTCGACTGTGTTGCAAAAATTCGTGTTGTTATGAATTTTTTCAGTTTTTAAAGTTAGATGAGTTATTTTTAAGGTACTAACTCATCATTTGATTGGTTCATTTTGCAAGACATACTACAATTGAGTGGCATGAGTTCCATTTCAATGTCCTTCAGGATTTAAGGCTCCATTTAATGCATGCTTCAAATATCATATATATGTGAGATACTAATTATTTGATGTTGTTTGCTAGGTGCAAATATGGGACCTTTTCCTCCTCTAGATAGAGCTCCTCCCGTGGCTGCAACAACTAATCTTCGTTAATATTAGTGTCAACAACTACAATAAGATGAGGTCTCCCTCAAGAGGGGGAAGGAGGTAGAGGTGCTGGTGGGGGGTACCTCGTAGGGACTGACCCCAATGTAAGGTACACCAAGCTTGAACAATGTTTTTCCATCACCATTGAGGGCGTGGACGAGTGGTTATGATACGATTTGGATGATCATTTGGTATTCACCTGCATTAGAGGGTGTGAGTTTGAGGTCGCACATACTCATAAGTAAAACATATGTGGTCGGCTAGAGTCACCACTTGAGGATTTCCTAGGAGGAGACAACTGCACCAGTTCTGGCAATAACACTAGTAATATTGGTACAATCGCATGCAGCAGTGGTTCCACTAATTGCATCTGTTCCACCCGCAACACCACCACCACTAACACCAGGTATGGCATCAACATTGTTGGCACCACCAGAGGTAGTGGTGCCCCTAGCTTTGATGGCTCTTCCCTCTGCAAGAGAATGGGAGATGTAGATATGTATGGGCTATGAGTGCCATTTTGTATATCTATTGTGATGGTTTCCTACGGGAGGTGGTTTTTAGATGTACCCCCATAAGGCTATTTTTAATGCGATCCATGAGGCACACGATGTACATTAAATTTTACACACACACACACACATTTTTTTGTTTTCAGACGTGTGTTTCAAATGTATGAATGTGATTGTTTCCAATTGTTGATCCAAACGTTTCACTTGCAGCTACTTTTGGAAGATGCATACATCAAGAATGTGGAAGATGTTATTGAAATATGCAACAAGTAGTTGAGAATCCACATGGGCTTGAAGATGGTGAATGCATAAGTGAATACATCCACAAACAAGTTAATGACAATATCATACTCTTCTTGGTTATTAGTGCCTAGATCGAGACATGCACCACTATTGTGTAAATGCATATGTGTCGGGGTGTAAATATCCCAAGTAGCATATGAAAGATTCTTTTACCAATGACTTGCACCTCAATTAAGACAACATAACATTCCATACTTGAATTCATCTACAAAGGAAACAAGAGGAGTGCTTGAGAAACAATAAGTTGGTAAAGGGTAGAAAAAGATAAAACAAATAAACATAACTATGTTTTTTGAAAAGGAATATGTAGATTAGGGATGTAATTTCTTCAAGTACAACCTATTGATAGGGTTATTGAGAAGTCCTCTTCCTGGGAAACCTAGCACATATGCACCTTTGGAGAGGCATCGCTTGACAATGTATGGTCCTTTCCACAAGGGGACAAACTTATTGGGTCATGGTTTGGTGTCCTTTTTGGCATAAGAAATGAGGACAATATTGCCTTTGCTGAAGATGCAAGAGTGAGCCTGATGTTCATAATGAGACTTGGAATTTTTTTCATGTCCTCATTTTTTTGTAACGATATGTGACATTTTTCATTGAGATGTTCCAAAATGAGCAGGTGTTTCTCAAGGGTAGGAATATCGAGGAGTAGTTCAACAACAGTTTGGAGGGTCGGTCTCTAGCACTCAATGGGTAAAGCTGCCTTGACACCATAAACGAGATGAAAGGGAGTGAATCCTGTGGCGGTTTTAACTAAAGTTTTGTATTCCCAAAGTGCAAAGAACAATATGTGGTGCCAATTAGTCTTGACTTCTTGTTGACTTTGTATTGAAGCATAGCATTGAATATTTTGTTGATGGCTTCAACTTGGCCATTTTTTGTGGATACTAAGGGATGAAAAAATCATGGGTGGGTGAATCCAAACAAGAAAGACAATTCCTGAAAAATACCATTTTGGAAATTAGTTCCATTACCTGAAACCAACTGTTTAGGTATGCTAAAGAATGTGATGACATGGTGGAAAACGAATCTAGTGGTGGCAGCGCTAGTGTTGTTGAAGGTGGGCACCGCCTTGGACCAATTGGTAAAGTAATTGAATGCGACAATTATATACTTATGGCCATTGGCGGACACTAATCGATGTTCCATAAAGTCAATTCCTGAATTGCAAAATGGTTAGTGGTGATAATGAGGTTGAAAGGAGCCAGAGGAGCTTTGGTTTTGCTAGAAAAGATTTGACAATTTTCACATATTTTGACGATGTGAATACAGTATTTGAAGAGCGATGTCAAGATGTAGTCACTGCAGAGGATTTTTTGGGTGGTGGCCAACCTATACAAGTGGTCGCCACATGCACCATCATGGAAATCATTAAGTCGAAAATTGGCCTCATCATGAAATAAACACCGTCATAAGATGGTGTTGGAGCCTCGTTGATAGAGAGCATCTTCAATGAGGAGATAACAAGGGGCTTGGTGATGGTTACAACAACAATCATCATGCGATAGGTGAAAAGTAAATTTTTGTGTGCGAAGATATGTTAGGATGTATTTGTACTAGGGGTCTTTGATAGAAAATACAAGTAAGTGTTTGTTAAACAACTGATTATTTACAGGGTGTCCCTCCTATGACACTCAGGAGATCAGTTAAAAGCTTGGAAAGATCCAAGGCCTTATTAATTTTGGGTGTCACAAAGTCAAGGTCGAATTCAAGAAAAACAATGATCCATTTCATGAACTTACCATTGATAAATCGTCAGCCTAGTATGTACTACATGGGGTTTGAGTTTGCGATTACAATCATCTTGTGTAGCAAGATGTAGTGGCGTAATTTATGTACTAAGAGGATTACAACCAAGGCCAATTTCTCTTCATGGATGTAATTGAGTGGTGGGATAGACAATGTTTTACTGATGCAGTAAATGGTGTGGTCAAGATGATCCTCGCATGTTTGAATTAAGATGCTAGAAACTAAGAAGGGCGATGCCGAAACATAAAAGATAAAATCTTGGTCAGAACGGGGTGGGGAAACCAATGGAGCAAAGGTAAGTTCCTTGTTTAACATCTCAAAGGACTTTTGTGCTTGGTCGTCCCATTGGAAAGGCATGTCCTTTTGAAGGAGACATATGAATCTCTACACTTATGTAGCATAATTAGGGATGACATTGAAGAAATTTGGATTTTCCCTAGATGCTCTACAATTGACATCATGTCTTTAGTGGGGGTAGTTTAAGGATGACTTGAAATTTCAAGGTATCAACAGTGATCCCCTATTGGGAGATGATGAACCCAAGAAAATGTCCCATTGTGATGCAAAAGACACATGTGAGGGGTTTCAAGTGTATGTTGTACCATCGACATCGCAAAAAATATGGTGTGAACGTAATTGAAATGGCAGGCATTAGAGAAAATTTGGGGTCTAAAATGGGCCTCATAAGAAAAAATTCCATTTAAGAGTTGGAATTAAAAAACCAATAGACCTTCAAGAAATTGGGTCAACGATTATCGTTGAGTTAGACATATAGAAGTCAAAAGAATATTATGTATCATACTTTTATTTGGAAATGATTAACTACATATAAAACTCACATTGGTTAACATTTCATCAAGAGCATTTCAAAATATGGTAAATATTCTTGAAATACTAAATATACAATATTTTATATTATCACTACCTGCAATCCTTAGAAACATAAAGATCACTTAATTAAAATCATAATGAAATTATCTTGAAATACAAAAATATTTTATATCATTAATTATTTTAAGAAAGAAATGATAATAACCAACCATTTTTATATATTAAAAAACAACTAACTTATCTCATATAATAACTAACACATAATATATAATATAAATTTTAACTAACACACAATATAACTAACTAATACCATATGACAGACTCTCTATCCCAAAGGAATTTGGAGGTTGGGGAATCAAGAATCTTCACTGGTTCAGTATGGCTCTAAGGCTCAAAATATTTTGGCGGGGAATTTTTGGATATACTCTTTGGTCACAAATCCTGAAAGTTAAATATCTCAAAATGGATGGACTTAGTTGGATTAGATATGGAAAGAAATCCTGTAACAATCCCTCCCCTATTTGGAATGGTTTCATGAACTTTATGGTTGGATTGGAAAAGTATTGGGATGGAAAGTAGGCAACGGTAGACATGTCTTATTTGGTATAAACCCGATCATTGGATTGGGAGAGGATTACAAACTCCCTCCAGATATTTTATACTTTCTTTCAAATTTTGGTTATCATACATGAGCAGATATAAGAATAAATGGAAGGGACAATCCATAAAAGAGTTATTGGTTCTTTGCTTCAGATCTGGGTTTCACTAGCAGGTGGGCTTCGATTTGGGAAGACTATATATTTAGACTTAATGCTACAGGTTGCAGGCTAAGGAACAACTCAGATTCAGTAATTTGGACATCAAACACAAAAAAGGTATTGTTACTGCAAAATCAGCATACTTGGCCATTGTTAAGGAAAATCTTTGTATTGCACAGGATTGGTGGTACCGTGCTTTATGGAATTGGTGTATTCCGTTAAAAATCAACTGCTTCATGTGGTTCACCCTCCAAGACTGTCTCAAACTTGGGATAACCTTCAAAATAAAGGTTGGCAAGGCCCAAGCGTCTGCTTCCTTTGCAAAAAGATGAAGAGTCGGTAAGTCACCTTCTTATCAACTGTAACTACACCACATTTGTATGGAAAATGGTTTGTTCCTCTCTCAATATTACACAGATGTGGCAGGGTGTACTTTTTGGACAAACTTGTTACAACTGGCAGAGGAATTGTAAGGAATTTAATTTCCTCCTAGCTATCATCTCTTGGAGAATTTGGAGAGTTAGGAACAAATGCATCTTTGACAATGAGCTGGAACACATGGATTTTATTTTTAGGCAAACCCTTAACTGGGTCAAATATCTCTCCATAGGGAACATAAAAATTGATAAACCTAGGATTCCTAAACAAATTCAGTTTATAAATGGAGCACTTGGTTTCTTTGATGGGGCAGATCAGGAAGGGTTATGTGCTGCAGGTGTTGTCCTCATTATAAATAATGAACATCATTTCTATTTCAAATTGTTTTGTGGATTTGGAACAAACATGAAGGCCGAGCTGCTTGCATTTTGGGTCTTATGCAAAATGGCATCAATATTTGGTATTGTGTCCTTGGCTATATTTGGCGATTCGAGAGTAACTATTAAATGGGAACTTGGTGAGTACAACTACAAAAGATCAATCTGCTTCCGTGGTGCCACATAATTACTGAAGAACTCAAAGATTCTATGCATTTGGAAATCAATCATATTTATAGGGAACATAACAGGCTGGATGATCTTCTCTTGGAGGAAGCATTAAAAGGAAGTGAAGGGACCTTATACTGGGCAGAGTTCATTGCTGACTGTCTCACAGATTTGGGAAGATTTCCTTTTTTTGCTGATTAGTTCACATCCTTGAATGTTTCTGTATTTTGATACTTTTTCTCTAGCTCTTGATTCAGTTACTCCTTTTTGGGTAGACTTTGAACTTCAGATTTGTTTTTGTTGATACAGTGATGACTGAACTCCAACATCCCTCTTATTGTAATGAACAGTTTAAATACTTTTTGATTCTAATAGATTATCAAAAGTACGTTTTTTTCCTCTGGAAAAAAAACTAACTAATACCATATGTAATATACTAATATACTAATACTATACTTATATGGTACATTTGTATGGTCCGCGTTAGTTAAAAGTTATAATTTCTTTTATATTATATATTATATTTTATGCATTAGTTAGAAGTAAACCTATAATATAACTAATATATAATAGTATAATATAAAATAATGAACACTTAACAAATATTAAAGTTTATATATATATATATATATATATATATATATATTATTTAATGGTTAATAATTTATTATTTAATTTTAATTATAATAATTTTGTGAATTTTAAATTTATTATTAAATATACAAAAAAATTAGTATATTTAATCAATTATGAATTATTCTAATTAAATCATGATATAATTTTAAATTTTTACCACTATATCATTTATTGTGTGTGCACAAGAATCTAAATCTTTCATTAATATTTTCAACCCTCACCTCTTAACTATAAACTAACCCAACATACTTGTCAACTATCATTAATGAGACAATATAGATTAACTTTCACTAGATAACACCTCTAAGGTAGTGTGACATGCCTTTTTTCAATATTTTTCTTAGGAGGCCCATTTTAGACACCAAATTTGCTTTAATGCTCATTTTTTTGACTTGGCCATAAGGTCATTTAGGTACACTAGAATGATGCATGCCAGGTCATTAAACACATATGATATAGCACGCTGGAACGTGTCTTCGACATTAGTTAGATTAAACAACATGACATGATAGGGGAAAGTGCCCTATGGTGTATTAAAAGTCGTTTTGTATTGATCCTGCAAGCATATTTGTATTTGATTGTATGGAAAATCCATCCATAGAATATAGGAATTCATGTCTAGCACAAGTATTGACAACTTAGTCAATGAAGAGGGCTGGGAAGTTATCTTTGGGACACACTTGATTCATAACTCTAAAATCAGTACATACACGAATTGTTCCCTGTGTCTTGTTAACGGGGATGAGATTGGATAATCAAGACATGTAAGAAATAGGGTAAATGGATCTTGCCTGATGTAGTTTATCGATATCTTATTTTCTAAAAGGTGCTTTGAAGGGGTGTATTGGTTGTTTCTTTTGTCATATTGATAAAACATAAAGTCATGTGTTGATATGATGTTTGACAATGGCGGGGTCGATCCTTGACACATTTGCGTATGACTAGGAAAAAATATCCCTAAAAAAATTGGAATAATGCTTTGTAAGTGATGACCTCTTGTTGGGAACAAGAGACTCCAAGTGAGATGTTTTCTATGACACCAGGAGTGATGGAAATATTCACCGTAATCATAAGTGAAATATTGCATGTTGCCTTCCTTGAAAGAATTGGGGAAAAGATAGAAATTTTGAACCAATCGATGTGTTTGAGAGGGATACAATCCTTGGTTTTGATGGTGCATTGATTTACCATATTATTAGTGGATGTGATCCAAGGAAAGAAGTAGGAACGATGATGTAGATTGTCCCACAATGTCTCAAGAGAAATCATGGTTTCTAGGATGTCTTCATTTGAGTGAAAAAGGAAGTTGAGGAATTTGTTTGGAATACTAAGTCCAAATGTGATTGGGTTTTAATCATTATAATTTGAAATGATGCATGTTCCAAAAGTGGCATGTCAATCATGTTATATGAGCCCATGTATTCAATGATCGTGTTTGATGATAAATGATGAGGCTGAAGAGATGACACGAGGGTATTTACTAGTGATGTACCAATGATGTCTTTGGTTGATGATGAAAATTGGTCATTAGTCGTAGAAGAGATGGATGATGATATGTAAAACATGTCAACATGTGCAATCATATCATGCCATCGGAGAAGAATCTCCTCCAAAGGGGGGACTTGAAGGGTGGAAAAAGGAGAAGTTATGAAGTGCAGTTGCCTTAATTTATCAAGGCATGTTGCTCATTCTTCATTCAAGATGGGGAATCAGAATGAATAATGTTTCAAAAACCCACAACACTAACATGGGTGAGTGGGTTGTTTGGTAATCAATATGTGAGTGGGGGATTGAGTGGTTTTGATAGGGAAAACTGTGTTCATGTCTAGAGATAGAATATGAGCACTGTATGGACATATTGAACATTGGGGGGGAAGATATGTCCTTAGATGTCAAACAAATTTAACGGAAATGAATGCAAGGGGAGTTATTGGGTGTGATGAATAGTAGCAAGAGTAGTTCAGAATCTAGGGATATTTGGATAGTGATGTGTGTAATGACCAAATTGAGAAAAAATGGCGAATGAATGATTCATGTGTAGAGATTTGATCTTCAGATTGAGAGGCTTTGGTTTTGGAGTAGAGAGTATGCCCACTGCTAATGAGTTTGAAATAGGAAGTGTATTGGTAGGTGTGGATAATAGGTTTCTAATCTCAAGTAATGCTAGGAATAGGTTCATGGGGTGGCCTGCTATGTCACATAAGGAACATGGTGGGGAAACTTGAGTATGTGTCTTGCTGGGGGGGTTATGACTTTTGTCACTTGGGGCTTGATGCCCCTAGTTGTGGAAATAATTATGACCAAGAATTGTGCCGTGGTTAGTGCTACTGACCATGAAATATCTTATGGCAAGGTGTTGAGTGGAGCGATTGACATTAATTTGATATGCACATATGGTTTGGGGGATACTTTTGGTAATGGTGGCTTTAAATACCATATGGGATCCCAAGGGTGAGTTGAGTCAAAACAAGTGTGTCCATGACTAGCGTTCCCTATATGCCAGGGGGAGGGAAAATGAACGATACTTCATTGACTAACACCACAGATGGAGGGGGGGAATGGTTCCTATTTCGAAGACTAGCACCACCAAATGAGGGAATGGAATAGTTCCATCTCCAGTGTGACTCTAAAAGACTAGTGAGAACATGGGAACAACAACATAAAATAATGGTTGATTGGTGGAGGAGAATATGGTGCACATGAGGCTGTTTATGGCCAATGGTAAGACTGGAGGAGATATATCATATGCCCCCATCGTGGAGGAATATTTATAGGCTCCTTGCCCTATTTCACTAATATATGGGGGATCGTCAGTGCCAATGGTAGGAAAAATTTTATTTGTGTTTTCCATGGGGCACTGCTCATAGTATGTAAGCTGGCAGGGTAACCACTTTCCTGTTATGGGGGAACATCATTACGTGGAAAATAGAGGAGGTAATTTCCTTCATTACGTACATATAACTACATCCCAAGAAGATGTTATAGCCTAATTATGTGTCAATGACTTCAGCATCAAACATGACCATCTTTCCTCATAGTTGAATGGGGATGTTCTAGTAGAGGCCTTGTAGTTGCGAAGGACAGCCATTGTAGGCATGAAGGGTGATAGCATAAGGGATGAGATGTGAGAATCCTAGTCATTTCCAAACATTTTTGGACATGACACAAGTGGATGCACTTTCATCAATGATGCATCAATGAATGATGATGTTTTTTATTATGATAGGTATTTGGAAGGTGATAGATGTGCTGAAATATAGTTGTCACCAATGTTGTCATTGATGTCAATATAGGAGAAAAATGTGCAATTGACAATAATGATCCACACCCATTCACATCAACATTCCTTAAGTGATCCACAACCAATTTATAACACTTCTAGCAACCCCATGAATGGTCGACAAGATTAAAAGTCAAATGTGTTTTTCCACAACGATTCACATTGGGTCCATAAGAACTTAAATTATTCATGTTGGGTCCACAGGAACTTGTATAAATTTGTGAATACGATTTGAAATTGAGTGTGGTTTTTGTGTGAAAAAGATCTAAGGATTGTAGGAAACAAATTAGTGTGTGAGGTCTAAGTATGAACACAATGTGAATGAAGAATTCTTTGAGGTGCACTAGACTAGGGAATTTCATTGATGTTTAGGGCTGAAGTGATTTCCTCAACAAATTATGGAGAAAGCTATATAGTGATTTATTTTTGGGTATCAATCTTTGGTTATTTATGGGTGATATTTCTGAGAAATATTCCATCTTGTGACCCATTTCTAGGATTTTATGACTATATTTAAGGACAATAGTACTATGACAGTCTTGTAGCACACCTCTGTAAATAATGAAGGAAATTTGAAGGTGTCTTACAGACTTATAATTATTAAAACAACAGTATGAAGGTTGGGGCAGAAAGACGACAATTTGGTTGACAAATGAAGGATTCTTTTAGGACATTTTTAAGGATAGTAATCAACAAGGAAACCTATTAGTTTAAGACCAAAAATTCAATGATCTAAGAGCATTTTAGGAATATTACGGAGGCAATCCATTGCCCTAGATACAAACCTATGTGCTCTTTTGTATACAACAACTTATTTACATTTGTTTGATGGAAGCCTTTAGATGATTTTGAGCAGTTTACACTATAGGGACGAGTGTACTTTGGGCATATCACAACTAGCAGTGTGTGAAAACCTTTGAACTATGATTGGATGAATAAATAACCATTCTAATGTACAACTTTTGACAACATATATTGATGTATATAACATGATAGGGGACTATGCTTGATAAAGTTTGGTGAATTGGGTATGGAGGTCTATTTCATCCTTTAGATATTTGTTCTCATGCTTGCAACTGAGTATCCAATCAAACCAAGATACTCTTTTTACAAATAAATCATGCGATAAAGATGAGGATAGAGGTATAGGTCACATATAAATAAATAGAGAGCAAACATAAACAAAGAGAAAGGATATGCAGAGAACAAACACATACAAAAGCAAATAAGAACTCATAAATATAGGAGATTGGTGTCTCCTATAGGTTGGTTCTTACAAATCATCTTTAGGGGATTAGTGTTTCTTACAAGTTGGTGCTTGTGAACTTTAGGGGATTGGTGTCTCCTACAAGTTGGTTCTTGTGAACTTTAGGAGATTGGTGTCTCCTGCAAGTCGAAGCTTGCAAAATTTTGTGATATGTAGATTGGTGTCTACATTGGATTAATAAAAGTCAATTCTTTGTGGTTTTTCCCAAAAGGGTTTTCCATGTTTTTTGTGTCTTGTGTACTGCTGTATAATTTTTTTAAAAGGTAATAAAAATATGTGTAATATTGATTCAACCCCCCTCTCAGTATTACTATGTGTTCCAACAATTGGTATCATATTTGGTTCCTTCAGGAATAGTTTAACCACTAGAAGGTAGATCCCTGTAACACAAATGGATAAAGAGGAAGGTTTCCCTACGAATAGAGCTCCATTATTTGATGGATCAAATTACTCCTTCTGGAGCATAATAATGAGAATTTATTTGACGACTCTTGGGTTTGACATTGTGGGATGCAGTTAAGACTTGTTTCACAAATCCACTTGTAGATGCAACTAGAAATAAGCTTAGTGAGAGTATTGCTAAAGCCATGAATGCAAGTATGTGTGGTTTAGAAGAATCATAATTTGTCAAATTCATGCATTGTGATTCAAGAAAATATATGTGGGACAAGTTACATAATATATATGAAGTAGATGACAATGTCAAGAAGGAAAACATACAAACTCATAGAGGACAATTTGAGAGCCTTAAAATGAAAGAAGAATAGAATTTTGCATCTATTTTCTTCGTGTCAATGAGATTGTCAGCACCATCAAAGGATTGGGTGAAAAGGCTGATGAAAAAATCATTGTGCAAAAAGTTCTTAGGTAACTTCCATTAATATTTTATCCCAATATATATAATATTGAAGAAATAAAGAACCTAGACGATTTGACAATGAATGAGTTACATGGGATTCTCACTGGATATGAAATGAGGATAGAAAAGAATAAGTAAGAAAATCCATAAAAGAAAGAAGAAGCCTTCAAGGCACCAAAGAAGGAAAATACCAAAGAACACAAATCAAGTGATAGCTCAGATAATGAATCAAATGCAGAAGAATCCAACTTTGTTAGAAAGCTTAAGAAAGGACCAATAAAATACAGGTAAGATTCTGTTTAAATGTTTTAAATGTTTGCTACTAAATGGCCTTATGTAAAAAATAGAAATAGTAATGAAGAAGAAGATTCTAGCTTCAAAAATTACAAGAAGGGAAATATTGAAAAGAAAAGAAATTTCAAGAGACAAAAGAAGAATATGTATGCCAATGAAGAAAAATACTCTTTTGATGACAATGACTATGAAAATAAAGAGATCCTCTTCATGGCCCTAGAAATAGAGATTGATTTCCTAGAAAATAGAAAAACATATTTAGAAGAAGAAGACAATCCTAAGATTGATGGGGAGGTGGATTTTGAAGGAGAACTCACATGTGCTTTGAATGAAATAGAGAGACCGAGGAAAAAGAAATGGATATAAAAGGAGAACCTGAAGAAGTACAAAAAAGAAATACTTTGTACAAAATAAATCTCTGATAAAACCAAAAATAATATCACCAGTCTAAAAACTAAAGTAGAAGAGGAAAATAGAATTGAAGAAGTTTTGAGAGCTCAAGTAAAAGAAAAGGAATATTCCTGCAACAATTGAGAATTTGAAAATCCCACAGGGGTGTAGCTCAACCGGCGATTCACTTGATATGAAGGAAATGTTGTAAATGGAGGTCATGAGTTCAAATCACCTCGGCTTACCCGTGCCCCATGCTTGCGGGCTATGTGGGTGCACCTAGGGGTATAGTGGTAGCGGACGGGACTGGCCCCGTGTCACACGAGTACCAGCCCTTTCCCAGTTGCTGATTCCCCTAGTTACAAAAAAAAAAACAATTGAGAATTTGAAATAATTTGTTTAAGAAAGGAGTAGGATAAATCAAATACCAAAATGAAATTTGAAAAGAGTTATGCAACTCTAGATGAAATCCTAAACTGTCAAAAGTCACCATTTGACAAGAATGGTCTTGGATATGTTGGGGATTTTAACTGTCTTTCAAGGAAAACTAATTACCACTCACATTAATGATCAATATAGGAACATATTTTTATTTCTAGGTTATGTGCAAAATCTGTGTAGGCTACAATTTCTTTGTAATGTTGAACCTATGATGATCGTGCAATATGCGATCAAGAATTTAATCAATCCACTCTTATTTTCAAGAAACACATAAAGGGATTCAATCATAACTCACACAACTCTGCAAGGAAGAATAATCACTTAGGAAACCTCTGCTATGATGTAATACCCCAATCTTGACCCTTAGGAAATATTGGCTCTAATGTAAATATTGTAAACACACGATGTATGTTTCCCTAGCGTGGAGCTCAAGGCCAAGGCCCCGCTAGTTTATGCTCGGATTTTATTTAAATTAGACACGCTTGATATTTTGTTACCCACGTGCTATTAAGCCATGGGATATTGTAAATTGATGTAAATATTTAATATTGAAATAAAATACCAAAAACTGGCTATGGAGGCAACGAATGAGAAGGGGCCACGTGTATCCACTAGGGAGTGGTGAGGCGGCTATGGGACTAAACCCTAGGATTCCATTTGTCATTATGAGAACCCATTGACTTCCCTAGGTGACATTAATGCCTGTTGTAAGAAAGTGGTTGAGATTTTAGCCCATGGCTTCAATGGAGCATGGGCAGCCCTGAAATTCGTATGGGTGGGCATGGGCTCTGTTTGCTTGGGCAAGAAGTCACTCAACTTCATGGGAGGTTGCTTCATTCTCACCCCATTCCATTGTGAAACTACCTAGCATCATTCTGCATCCAAAAACGAGTGCCAACAGTGAGAGAATCAGAAAATCGCGACCTTGAGAGAACCCAGATTTTGAAAGACCAAAAACGCCCAGATTTGGCATGGGACAAAGAAATCCAATGGGGAATCCATTAGCATGAACCTTGGGGCGAATTCTGGAGCACTAGCTACCCCGAAATCAATAGGATAACCCAGTTTTTGCAGCCCAGAAAACGAGTGACGGATTTGAGCTACTTGGTGAGCAGGTTGGTGAGAAATCAAGTTGGGAATGACTATGCAGAGGTTGGGTGTGCTTGATAAACCCAGTGAAGACTAGGATCTCAAGGATTAACAACTGGACCTTTCTATGCCCATCCTGAAGAGAACTGGAGGGAAGAGTTGCCTGAGGGACTGTGTAACAGAGAAGGGGACCTTCCTTGTGTTGGATGTGGTAGGTAATGTGGGTGCCCGACTGTTGAACTCACTTGAGAGGCCTGTAGCTCTGTGGTTGAGCTCACTGGCTTAGCGTTACCCTCCTCTATCTTCTTGGATGCTTGACTGAAACCATGGTTGTGAGTGAACCCAGCTAGTCCTCCTTAGTGGATACACAGCCCAGCTCGGGGGTGATCTCTCAGCTGAAGGAATATAGGCTGGAAAGAGATCTACGGTTGGGAGGAACGTTGCCTTCACGTAGCCAGTCGTTGGACATCAACTTCTCAAGATAAGTGTTCTGTGTATTATAAATTATTCGCATTTTGTGTTCTGCAGTATGACCAATTGTCCATGTTTAATGAAATAAATAAATTATCTTAGTATGGAATCCATGCATGACACTGGAATGAGATTGGGTCTCTTTAGGTTGAATCATTCTCTGCTGTGATTGATATGATTGCAATTACTGTCTGTTTGAGTGCTTGTTAGCATGTTCATTTCGCTGTGTTTTATATGGAGACGAATCTGCATATAGAAGTTTTTAAATTGTTAGGAATTTATGGGCAAAAATTATTGGGGCTAAGTCTGCAATAAGCCCGTGTGTTGTTAACGTTTCCTCCTTGCAAGGGAATAATGGAAGGGGACGTTACATATGAAAGAAACCACACCATTCTTTGCTCATAAATGAAATCATGCAACTTGTTGCTTGTAAAGGAAAACACACAAATCACTGCTTATAAATGAAATCACTCAATCATTTCTTATAAGGAAAATCACACAAATCACTGCTTATAAATGAAATCACTCAATCATTTCTTATAAGGAAAATCACTCAAATCACTTCTTGTAAATGAAATCACATAGCTCAATTCTTATAAAGGAAATCACTCAAATCACTGCTTGACAATTTGTGTAACAACTAGTAACAACACTTCCAATCAACCACTAGCTCATAATGATTTTTAAGAGAATGCACCTGCTATATTATAAAAAATAAGAAAACTATCTAATATATGGAAACCAAACCATATGATGAAACTGAGATTCTAATATATGAATGTAATAACAATTAATAGCAACTGCTCTGCAATAAAAGCTAGCAAGTAATAGTGTGAATATAAACCACTAAGTAACAACTACTAGAAATGATAAGTAGACTATCAAAATAACTTATTGGAATTAAGAACGAGCTATGATAAGTCTACCTATAAAAATAAATGGAAGCTCCTGATTAGCGAAGGGGGTCCTTCCTTCTCTAACTAGGCCTGCAGAACAATTCACACTAAAACACTCAGATGATCTACAAGAACATAATTATTATTATAGAAAAGAGATTTATACAGTAAGTCACATCAACACTCTATTCAAGCTATGTCTTTTCCTGCTCAAACTTGAACCTAAGAAGGATCGGTTTCTTGATACCATCCTTGAGTAACAGCCTCCTCAAGATAGAATAATTAAACGCCTTGAGAATCAGATATTCTCAAGGCCGTTCTCACAATTTGTAGCATAGGATATGTTACATGATTATGTTGTTACACATGGTATATGAAATAAGGAATTACATTATATAGTCTCAACCATAAATGGTTACAACATTGATACTCCTAAATCTATGGATGACAAGGTGATTCCATGCTGGAATTTGTCTGTCCTACACTTGAGCATCGCTCGAAGACCAAATGCTCAAGTGTCACGAAATAGTGACAACATCATAATTTGGGAAGTAACAACACTGCAAGTAACAACATCATAACTTGGGAAGTAACAACACTGCAAGTAACAACATATCAAAGGGTAGTATATCCCTTGATCTTTTATAAGAGTAACAACACCTGATTCTCCAAGAAAATGTCACCTTGCTAGTCCTTCCTGTGCATACCTTAAGAAATTTAATTAGTAACCCAAACATAAGCACAAAACCATTTTAATACCTTATATTATAACTCAAAACAATGCAATACTTAAAGAGGATGTACCTTTTGTCAGGGCATGAAGTTATAGGCAAGAAAATATAAAAAAGAGATAAAAGATAATTCAAGATGGATATTGATCAAGGTAAATGAGTGGCAAAATAGGTCAAATTATGAACCCAATATCTCCCCCCAACTTGCTATGATCTATGTCCTCATGCATCTCCTCTGATATCCAGGTTGTTCCATGAGTAAGCTTCATGTAGAGAACTGAGTCGATATGCATCCTCTGTATCTTTCGTGGATGCTCTAAATCCTACTGTTATCATCACTTCAAGTCCCCACTGTTGTTTTGTTGATTCCAAATAATACATAGGCCTGTACTTTTCTATGGACAACCATATGAGAGGAAAAAGGAACCTCACACCAATCCACCGATGTCCCCTATGCTCAATACACTATATATACTTATTCAATCGTCGCATGGATCTCTTGAAGTTTGGGTATTTGAAAGGTTCCCTTGTTCTAATTTCCACTGAAGATGATTCCCATATTCTTCTAGTACTCTGAAGGGATTATGAGGCAATATCATTAATACAATTCACACATCGAGAAAGGACTTGGGATTGAATGTGAACAACCAATCTAGACACATTAAGGGACCTAGAGATTGGAGTTTGGGCCCTGATAAATTTAGCTGCATTAGTAGGTTAAACTCTAATACTCAGTTCTCATGTGGCCTGATTCTCCTCCAAAGTATCTTGGGATTGTTTCCACCTGATTTGATTCAACATATATGATACAAAATCTCATAACTGCAAATCACCAATGTAAGGTGTAGATTTAAACTCTCATTCAAAGGGTAAAATGAATTTATGCAAATAAAAATAACATATAGAATGTTCTGTAAGAACATATACCTGGAAAAAAATCTTCCAAAACTCTTTAGCATGAGTAAACAAATAAGTATTACCCCAAACCATGGTCGTCATCTGGAAAAGGAGGAATTGTTCTTTTAGGAATAGAGCATATGCAGGGTAAGGTGTCATGCAATCCAACAACTCATGAACAAGGGTATTTATCCCATTCTTCTCTTCTTCTTGCTTCATGATATTTTCTTGTGCAACCTTCAACTTCCTCTTATCCTCCTTCCAATTTTCTTCTTCCATCCTGTAGAGGGAAAACTCTTCTATTTTTCTTCTCTCCATGGTATGTATGGTTTTTCAATGTTCTGCAAGAGATACCGCTCTGTCCTAAAAGGATTTTACCACTACCTCCCATATATCAAGTTGAGATTGTTGTAATTTAGGAGAATGTAACTCAGAGGTAAAAGTCCCAATATATTTTGATTCATTTTATGTCTGAGTAGAAACTGTATACTGCTCCTTTTTCATAGGTTTGTATCCTACATCCCTCAAAACTTCCTCCCAATCTATCTGAATATCCACCTTTACTTTCCTAATCACATTTCCATTTTTCTTTGGGGAAGATGTCCCGTCAAAGGTTTGAGCTGCTACAACAAGCGTATCTAACCCTGAAGCATTAGATAAACCTTTGATTTGCTTATTCAATTCCTTGATTCTTTGCCTTAATTTTTTATTAGTTCTCCTTAATCTCGCAACCTGTTTGACTAGAGAGGGATGTTTGTTTTTCTTACCCTTCGCACTTGGTTCTTAATTTTACATTGTAACCTTGATGAATATAGGTGTAATGGATTCTACATTGGTTGAATCTTTGCTTACTTCTCCCTAAACATGGGATCCTCCTTCCCTTTTTGTGTCCATGCCTAGTTCTTGTGGGGTAGGCATAAAATATTTTGTAGCTGTTTCAAGTCGAGTAGCTGGTGTCACATCAAATGTGTCATATGTAGAAACCCCATCATCTTCCCTTATGCCAATACATGGTTGTTGTGTGATAGGTATTACGTCTTGCTTATTGGTTTCTGGAGGAGTAACCATGGATATTTATTCATCATCAATCATTGTTTCATCAACTAGATCTTGTATATGACTCGTTTTTTCTAGACTGGAGGTCACAACAGAAAGGTTTTCTTCTTCAAGATTACTTGTAACAACTTCCTCCACCTCATTATCCCTTATGACAGGTTCTCATGGAGCAGTTAGAGGAGTGATGACTGGTGGTTCTATATTCATCGACTCAGGGCCCATTGACCTCATCCTCCTTCTAGGTAAGAAGGCCACAAATTCTATGACTAGACTCTTTCTTTCTTTCAGTGTGGGATGTGTTTCAAGCCGTTCCTCCTTGATTATGCATCGTTTCCAGTCTTCTTTTGGGGGTATTTTTCCGATAATATCCACGTCACTATCTGCAACTGTCGACATTAGGTGATATTCTACCTGTTTTTTCTCAGCCTCCTCAAGATCATTATTCTAATCAATCTCCCCTGGCTCACTTATTTCCTCTCTTTTTGTGATTCCCTGTTGTTCCTCTTGTTGAATATCCCTTGAATTTTCTTTGTCACCTAGTTTCTCATGAACTATCTCCTCATTCTCTACTTCAACCTGTTCCTCATTATCCTGTTGTTCCTCTTTAGTTTCTTTAGATTACCACAAAAATTTCCTATATGATGTTTGAACAAATTCTGTGGCATCAAGAATCAATAGCTTTACCAAGCCATGATTTTTTAATGCTACCAAGGGGTGTTTAGCACCTCTTGTAGATCATGCCATGATTTGTAAATATCCCAGATGGAAATAAGGAACATTTGGGTGATCATCATGTCTCATATGTGATCAACAATTAAGGTGGTATGCAAAAATTACTTGGTAGCATCCTTCACATGTGATATATTTATATATAAAAATATCTACCTCCTTCCATATGCCAAGAAATGACTCACATGCATACCCTTTTCCTCGCCGGTGCAAAAGCTCGCCTTCTCTGCTAAATTCCTTTACTGCCTATTCCAATGGTGTTCCCCACCTGGGGAAGCCCTGTCACTTTAGCTATTATTTCCTCTATCACCACCACCTCCATGATATTGACTATAGATTTTTCATCGGTTAGATTATGTGTGAACCCCAACGTCACTTATACATCGAATCCCTGCAGCCTCTCGAAATACATCATCCATACAACATCCTGAAATAGTTGGTAGAATTCTCGGTTCTGTGTAATCTATTATGTATCCTCAGTTTCATGATGCATGACTGACCCTCCCATTCTTTCAGACTGTAATTGGCTCACTGATAGTTTCAGCAGTCTTGTTACAGGGCTAAGTTTTGGCTTTTTGCATGTAGGAATAGAAAGGTGGCACAAGTATTTGGTTAAATTTGGCAAGTTCCCAATTTGGATTTGGTAAGTCCATCCACTCGAATGATTAAATGTCTTAATTAGGTAACGTGAAAGTACACATGTGGATTAATTAGACCGGTACTGGAAACAACACCCCCCAACTTAACGGTTTGGGAATCCATGTCCATTGATGGGATGGTAACAACCAAATTTTCATATTGCATTTATTCCGAGAAATAAATAAGTGTTAAGTGATTCGTACCTACTTGGCTTACCTCGCGTGGCAGTGATTGGTAGTATGTGTGGTGGAATGATGTGCTTTGATGGCGCTGACATGTGTGATATGTCATGATGAGGACAACGACAACCTTTAGTTTCCTTGTCATTATGGAGGAATGACTGATGCAACTTTTGAACTTTGGTGGGTCTTATGGCGGTATGGATAAATATGGTGGCAGTAACAGCATATAGAACTCCCACCAATTGGTTAGAGAAATATGAAGTAGTGTTGCGACTTGGAAAAACAAACGGTGTTTGCCAAGTGATTATTATTATTATTACTTTTAGAATTTTTCCTCATGTTATTACTTGGACAAGTTTTAGTAGTTGGTCGTGTTGTTACTTATTCAACATTATTCTCATGTTGTTACTTAGTCAAATTTCAGTGGTTGATTGTGTTGTTACTTGGACAAGTAAAAACACTCAATAGAAGTAACAACACTCCTTATTTTGAAGATTCAAGCATCCCTGTAAATCAAAGAAGATTTAAAATATTCAAATATTTAAGAATTCTTTGTTTATTTAAGACAAGGATGGCTCGAAGAAACGATATATTTTTTTGGATCAAATGGAAACCGCTAGAAAACTAGTTTTTGACTATCATTTGTCTAACTACGCTCCAATGGAGTTTTCACAGTTTGATTTTTTTTTCCCTTTTTTTCCCATCAAATGCCAACCGCTAGAAGACTAATTTTCAACTAGAATTTGTTTAATTGCTCTCCAACGGAGTTTTCACAGTTAGAAATTTTATTTTATATTTTTTTTTAAGTTTCAAATAACTCATGTAGGTGAAGATGTGGAGGCCTGTCCCTCCTCGTGTATCAATTCTATGCGTAGAATGGAATAAACCTATTTGATGAAGGAATCCCTTGAAGTCAGATGATGATATAACCGTAGACGGTGTCCATTGGAAAACAACGGGGTGCGTTGTCCATCTATGGTTACTAGTTTAACAACTCCATTGTCGAAGACTATGTCCACTTCGTAAGGGCCCAACCATCTAGTGCAAAGTTTTCCCTTGAAATCCTTGAATCCATAGTCATACAGTAATTCCCAATCCCCGAGATGGAACAAATTCTTTTTGATAATCTTGTCATGCCACTTTGCACATTGCTGCTGCACGATATCAGTATGTTGCAATGAAGCTAAGCGAATGTTGTTGAGTTCATTGATCTATTCCAGACAGTTCCTCTGAGGTGCTCTCAAATCCATCCCAACCTCTACAACAGTTCTCAATGTGTTGATCTCAAACTCAATTGGAAATATCGAGCACTTACCATACACCAACTCAAATGGGGAGAAGCCTTTTGTATTACACTAAGTCATTATGTAATTCCATTAAGCTTCTGGTAGTCAATCTACCCAGTCACGAAAATAACTGGCCACCATCTTTGTAAAAATATTTTCTAGTACTTTGTTGGTGCTTTCAACCTACCCATTTTCCTATGGGTGATACGGATAAGTGACCCGATGCTTAATTCTATATTTTCCAAGAAGTGCTTCAATCTTGTTTCTTGTAAATTATGCTCCACCATCAATGACAATTTCTCTCGATAGCCCATATCGAACAAAGATTTCCCCATATAAGAAATCCATAACATGCTACTCTGTGTCTCTTGGGAGAGCCTTTTCCTCGACCCACTTGGTCATATAATATGTACATACAAGTATAATATTTTAGATTGGATGGGGGTTTGATTGGGCCCATGAAATTGAGATCCCACTTCTCGAAGGGTTCTATCACCAACTGTGCTTTTAGCGGCATCTCATCAGACTGAATGGGATGGTCCATCTGCTGACAACTATTGCATCCCCTTACATATTTCTTCGCATCCTGGAATATGGTGGGCCAATAGTATACCATGTGCAATTACTTGTGAGTTGTTCTTTTGTCTGTAAAATGTCCTTTGCACGGTTCATCATGGCAGGGTTTAAGGATATTTTGTACCTTGTCCTCCCTCACACATCTCTGGATTATCTGATATGCTCCTGTGTAGAAAAGCTATCCATATATACATGGAAATCTAACACTTTCTTAATGATATTCTTTCTTTATCTTGGGGACACGTGGTGGGTTAAATTCCCTGCAACAAGATAGTTAACAGTGTATGCATACCATGGTGTGTAGGAATACACTACAAACAAATGTTCATCTGGAAAATCGTCGTATACAAGAGAATTATCAGTATTCACAATAAGTCTAGATAACATATCTACTACCACATTGTCCTTTCTTAGTTTATCAATAATGGTAATATCATATTCTTGCATTAACAATAACCATTTGATAACTCATGCACTTATAAGAGGTTTTTTATCCAGATACTTGATAGCTAAGTGATCTGTGTGCACAAAGATTGGATAACCTATAATATAGTGCCAGAATTTATTAATCGCAAATATAATAGCAAGGAATTATTTTTCAATTACCGTATAATTAAATTCGACTGGAGTTAGGTTCTTGTTGGCATAGTAGATAGAATACGAATTCTTATATTCTTCTTGTCCCATCACAACTCCAACAAGAGTGTTAGATGCGTTTGAGGAAATGTGAAAGGGAAGTGTCTAATCTGGCCCTTGTAGGACTGGGACTGTAGTTTTTAATTTTTCAAAAGAAGACAGACAACTGTTAGTCCATGATAAATCTGTCTTTCATTAGCAATGCAAATAGAGGAGACACTATTTTAGAGTAGTTTTCTACGAAAATATGGTAATACCCAGTCTTACCTAAAAATATACGTACCTCTTTTTGTGTTTTTGGAGGGAGCATACTAAGAATTACCTGCACTTTTGTTGGATCGACTTGAATCCCTGTAGCAGAAAGAATATTCCCCAAGGCCACTCCTTCTGTCATTATCACGTGGCACTTTTCTGTACTCAGTGAAAGATTTGTTTTTTTGCAGCATCTGAGTGTTTTTTTCTAGATTGGATAATGCTTCGTCAAACTCTGTGCCATATGGTGTGAAGCCATCCATATAAATTTCAACACTGTCATCGACTAGATCAGTAAAGATTCCCTATATTGCTCACTAGAAAGTAGCAGGTGCATTGGAAATCCCAAAAGATAGAACTCGATATGAAAATGTACCCCAGGGGTAGGTAAAGGTCGTCTTATATTGATCCTTAGGAGCAATCTGGATTTGGTTATATCCATTGAAACCATCTAGGAAGGAAAAATATTTCTTCCTTGAAAGTGTGTCTAGGACTTGGTTGATAAATGGAAAGGGAAAGTGATCCTTTTGTGTAGATTTGTTCAACTCTTGATAGTCCACACAAATCCTCCAATTTCCATTCTTATTCAAGACAGTGACAAGAGGTGAAACCCATTTGATTTAGGATATAGGATAAATGAAATTGACATCTAACATTTTCTAGAGTTCTTGTTTGACAATGTCCTTTAGAGTAGGGTTCATCCTCCTTTGAGTCTGTCGAGTAGGAGTACAATATTTCTTAATGTAAATATGATGGGTTCATAGATTGGGGTGTACGCCCTTCATATCCTTGTAATCCCATGCAAAGGATTATTTTTTTGATTTTAGGACTTGTAATAGCTTATCAGTCTATAAAGGAGTTAAGTTCGGATTAATGTTCATATTATTTCCTGGTTCAATATCGATTGGGATGCTATCATGAATAATTGTTGTTGGTATGGCTTTTTCTTCTTCTAGATCAGATTTGGGATTCTTAGGAGTATCTTTATTAATGGTGGCTTCTAAAAGATGATACACATGTTGAGGAACAAAGGAGGGGTCATTAATAAAGCTTCTAAAAACATTATCCTCTATTTCTTTTTTGAAATACAGAGCTTTCCCGATTGTCAAAACAGGTCAAACATTCTCATCTTCTTGTTCATAATCAACCCATGAAGGATTCTCATATGTCATGTTGGGCCTTTCTGGTGGATAAAGTTTTATATTTTTCAAGGAATACCCATGGGAAATCATCATACTTCCTGTCCTAAATCCTATATAAGCACCAGTCGTGGCCAATGATGGCCTCCCTAAGATTAATGGATGGCCTTCTAAGAAGGATTTCATTTGCGGGACTAGGAAGTCTGCTAGGTATTCCCAAGAATCCATAGCAATGGTTACGTCCTCTAGAATTCCCTCATGTTGGATAATAGATCGATATACTAATTCAAGGATTGTGGGTGTTGGTATTAGATTTTCCAATCCTTGTTAGGATATTTTAACACTCCATCCTTGTCCTAGTTGCATTATTTACCATTTGCTAGCACTTACTGATGTTATTCCCCCCTAGTGGTGTGCAAATGTTATCTAGGACCCATTAGCCACCTAATGCGCCCTGCATGCATGATTTTAGTAATCCCATAGGTAGTTCCCTATATTTTAGGAGCTCACTCAGTGACGTAGTTTAGTCTAACTAAGTTACACATGAGTCCATGACTCTAATTGGGAGTTTGAGCTCCGATCACCACTGATTGTGACCTCATGCACCCTTTTTTGATTGATTTGCATGATAAAATCATGGATGCACCCTCCTGGTCAGTTAACTGTCTGTATCATCAATTCACTGAGAATTGGTTGATTTTAACTGAGTTTAGGAGCTTTGGAGCACTGATAGAGGTACTATGATAGATAGACCGTGACTCGAATTCTCTCTATTGTAACATCATTGTTAATCATACTGATGATTGGATCGTGTGACATCATTCTGTTCCTATTTGAGTTCTCATGCATGATTAATTGTCTGCTCTTTTTCACTGTAACTCAATTTTCTCTGCTCGTTCTTTCTCTGTGAGGTATACTCAGCTCGATGATCTACCATGATTTAGAATTTCACAATCCTAATGTCTCCCGGGTTTCCTTTGTCATGATATTGATAGTTTCCCCTAGATCCACCAATGTATTGGAATTTTTTTTCCTTGGATTTGGATAGTAATAGTTAGATTTCTGGGGTCATTGTATTTAATAGGTATGTCCCTTCCCAACATCAAATTAGACAGTTTACCCAGGACATGGATGGTGGGTGGATCCTTGGATTTATTCCCTAGTTTTCTAAGAAATAATTCACAGACAGTCTTGGAATATATCAACACATCCTTGATGTTTTGTAACAGTGGTATTTTAACACATAAACTATGAAGTTCACCCAAGAGGTCAAATTCAGGTTATGGAGGCATTTTAGCTATTTCCATCTTTTTTGGATATGGAGGAGTAATAAATTATGTATGATTTGGGCTAGTAACATCCATTGGTTGTGTCACTTTTGTTACTTCAAGAGTTGCAGCATGAGTAGGATTTTCACTTTCTTCGCGGGGTTGCTCAGTTTTAGGGGATAAGGTTCATCCTCCACCTGTTCAAAAATTATTGTTGAGTTATTTGAATGGATTACCCTCCCATACCTAAGGTGTACATCATTGCAGGTGAGGGGACTAATGCTATAGGTTGGGAAGGTTGACATTTCATCCTGCTAAACTGTCTTATTGTTGGGATTCGAACTAGCCTATACAAGTAATTGAGGTCAGACCATATTGTAATATTTCATTAGTGGATTCATATGAAGTTGTAATTGTGGTGGCATAGGTGATTGTGGGGGTCATGGTAAAGGAAGTTGTCGTGGAGGTACTTAAAATTGTAGTGAAGGAAATGAAGAATTTTGCTAGCTCTGTGGCCAAGTAGGATTTTGAATAAGTTGAGCTGGACATGGTACCCATGGAAAAGGCAATTGAAATCGCTGGGATTTTTTCCGATGGGGAGTGGAAAACTATGGTTGTTTAGAACTATACTAACTGTTCCAAGTATTATAAAATGAAAAATCATCTTGGTTCATACTTGGAGATCGCTATTGCCATGGCTTCTTCTCTGCTAGAAAATAGGTTGGCTCAAATTCCCCGCCAGTACCCTGGTAGAATGCCTTTGGACCTGGTAAGGAAGGGAAGGATTTTGTGGGATGGTATTGATCACAAATCCTGCATACTTCAATAGTTTTCACTGGGCATTCTCAAGATGCATGTTTATTTTTTCATTTTGGACAGAAGATGGCAAGTGCCTTCTCACTTCAAATTGTCACTGCTTAGCTTGGGATACATCCATCCATGAAGATAATGTTCCAAGAATGTCAGTTTTGAAATCTTCCAGCAGCATATCGATTTCTACACGAGTTACTCCTCCATTAGTTGATTTTATGGATTTGGTGGGCATGTCTCTAACCCTTGATCTATTTTTGAAAAATCCTCATGAGCACCTTCTGCAATAATCACAGATCGTTTTGTATATTTGATTCAAAATATCTCATTTCCCCATCAAATTTAACATGTCCATCCATTCGTCCCACATCCCCTAGATCAAAATTGTCTTCAAGATGTCACCACCTAGAGTAGTGCGTGGATATCTCTACAATTTATATTGAAAGCAATCTACGTAATCTTCTAGGTTCTCCTCTTTCTTCTATGTCATCTTGAATATATCTTCCCTCAAGTCTCAGGACATGGAGTACTCCTGGTATTTCTCTAGAAATTCCCTCTTCATTTCATCCCATGTGGTTATATTTATGCCAACAAGACTCATAAACCATCTCAAAGCTACCCCTTTTAAGGTGGAAGGGAACAATTTTATCTTCTTCAAGTCAGTCGTATAATTGTAACTCCGACATAGTACATCAAAATTGCATAGGAAAGCATTTGGATCTTTAGTAGTCATCCCATGAAAATTTCATAGGTGTAACCTAGAGTGTCGGCAATAGGGAATTCAATTGTAGATGCTGGAGTGGCCATATTTTCCCACAGCCGCTAATACTCTTCTAGGATTCCAAAGTCAAGAGGTATGCGTTGAAATGAGACTGGTTCCTTTTCCTATGGTACACAATTTTTAGCAACACCTCCTCGGTTTGGGATAGGTACCTTAGGAGCTTCCTTTCACTTGGGAAATATGCTATGAGAACCAGGTGTGGGTTCTCCTGTTTCCCCCTATATTTCTTCCATAATTTGAAATTTAGGTCCTGCTGCTACAAGGTATGGATTGGATTTTGGTCAAGGCTTTGATTACCCTGTCTCCCGTCTTCCTTCTGAAAGGACTTGTAAATCATCTTCTATTGTTGCAGTAGAATTATCCTTTTGAATAGGTTGATGACTAGCCCCTACATGAGATTCCACCTTGGCAGTGTTATGAGATGCTTCCTCTGATTCTGCGTTTCAAATAATATCATGGACATAAGTTTTTCTTTTTCGATCCTTTGGTCCTCAGCCTCCTCTACCTGCAAAATTCTTATTTTTCAGGGGTATTCCTCTACCTCTATTCATGCATCCCGTATGCTCTTTTACCCATGCAATCTATATGCTCTGGTGCAGGTGAGATGGGATTCTACCACATGGCCTTTTTTTGGAGGGATTGGCGGTAGGTGCATAGGTTCTTACCTTTTGTATGTACTTCTCAGGCATCATTAACACCATAGATGCAACTACATTAGCACTAAATTGTACTATTGCGCCTTTATAGCTTCCCCAACAACGGCGCCAAAATGTTGGGGCTTTTAAATATCTTTCTAGGACAACTAATTAACACTGACATTACTTATCATTCCAAGAATGTATTTTTGTTTCAAGGTTATGTGAAAAATCTATGCAAGCTACAATTTTGTCTATAATGATGAACCTATGATGATCATGCAATATGGAATCAATAATTTATTCAATCCACTCTTCTTTGCAAGAAACACATAAAATCAACACCAAAAACAATTGCAATCTCATTTGAGAAGGGAATCAATCATAACTCACACAACTCTGAAAGGAAAAATAATCACTCAGGAAACCTCTACTATGAAAGAAACCACACCATTCTTTGCTCATAAATGAAATCACACAATTAATTGCTTGTAAAGGAAATAAAAAAACTCACAGCTTGTAAATGAAATCACTCAAACACTACGTATAAGGGAAATCACTCAAATCACTGCTTGTAAATAAAAAAACACACATCTCAATGTTTATAAAGGAAATCACTCAAATCACTGTTTGATCAATCTGCATAACAAAGTAACAACACTTCCACTCAACCACTGGCTCATAATGGTTTTTAACAGAATGCACCTGCTATAATATAAAAATAACAAAACTATATAATACAGGGAAATCCAACCATACAACGGAATTGAGATTTTGATCTATGAAAGTAACAACAACTAATGGCAACCGCTTTGCAATAACAACTAGAAATTAATAGCACGAATACAAACCACTAAGTAACAACTAGCAAGTAATAGCGTGAATACAAACCACTAAGTAACAACTACCATAAATGATAAGTAGATTGTCACAATAATTCACATGAATTAAGAACAAACTATGATAAATGTACCTATGAAAATAAATGGCAACTCCTGATTATCGAATGGGGCCATTCCTTCTCTAACCAGGTCTGCAGAACAATTCACACTAAAACACTCACATGATCTGCAAGAGCATAATTATTATTATAGAAAAGATAGTTATACAATAGGCATAAAAAAACTTTGTCTTGAAGATCTGTCTTCTCTTGCTCAACCTCGAAGCCAAGAAGGACCAGTTTCTTTATACCATCCTCAAGTAACAAACTCCTCCATATATAATAATTGAACGCCTTGAGAATCACATATTCTCAAGGCCGTTCTCATAATTTGTAGCATAGGATTTGTTACATGATTATGATGTTACAACTGGTATATGAAATAAGACATTACATTATACAGTCTCAACCATAAATGGTCACAACGTCGATACTACTAAATATATTGATGACGAGGTGTTTCCATGATGGTATTTGTCTATCCTACACTTGAGAATCAGTTGAAGACCAAATGTTGAAGTATCACGAAATAGTGACAACATCATAACTTGGGAAGTTATAGTGCTATGAGTAACATCATATCAAAAGGTAGTATATCCCTTAAGCTTGTACAAGAGTAAAAACAACTCATTTTTGAGAAAATGATCACCTTACTTATCCTTCATGTGCATACCTTACGCAATTTAATCAGTAGCCCAAACATAAGCACAAAACCACTTTAACAACTATATTGTAACTCAAAACAATGCAATACTTAAAGAGGTTGTACCTTGGGTTAGGGCATGAAGTTATAGGAAAGACAATATAAAAAAGGGATAAAATATAATTCAAGATGGATTTTGATCAAGGTAAATGAGTGGAAAAAGAGGTCAAATTATGAACCCAACAGGCTACAGTAAGAAGAATGAAACTTCTAAAGAAGACTCAACTTGCTCAAAACAATTGAGTGAAGGAAAGATGAAGATTTATGTTGATGTGCTCAAAAATCCTATCCAGGTTGAAGACAACAAGAGAGAAGAACAAGATGTCCCACATGAGACAAATCTTCCTCTCAAAGTTAGAATCAAGAATACTTTTCCACCGATATGGAATCATACAATTAGGTACCAAAATCCTTTTTCTCTCTATTGTTATTCTTGCAATTGTTTTGGTCATAAAGCTATAGATTGTAGAATAAATGCAAAAGGTAGTTATATGAGGAACATAAATGGTGATTCCTATGGATTCTCAAGGAGAATTTATAAATCATTTCCCCCTTTACTGAATTATAACGTTATATGTTATAATTGCAAAAATTATGGGCATATAACAAGGTTCTGTAGAAGTGGTTTTAGAAAAAAACAAAGAGGAAACCCCAACAGTCATGTAAAGAAATCAGGAACAAAGGGAACAAAAGAAAGAAAAATCCTTGTTCATATAGGATGCACTATGTGTTGAACTTTAGTTGTCATCGATGTCAACTAATGTCAAAGATGATGTCAATTGATTCAATTTGAGTCATTGATTTCAATTGAAGTCAAGTGGATTCAGTATTCACATGCCAACTTGAAGAAGAATGGAAAATACACATTAAAGAAGTTTATGCGAAAGTGAAGTAGTGAAGGATATGGATGCCAGTGTGAAGAAGTATATCTAGAAGTTGCATCTAGTTTGAAGAAGTGTGTCCAGGAGTACATCATGCATATCCAGTTTGAAGAAGTACATAAGGCACATGTATGTGAGCATGTCACAAATCCATCCAGTCATAGTCCTTCAAAGCACAAGCTAAAGTGTTGGTTGGGAAGAAGTTTGAAGAGTGTGCAAGCAAGCCAAAGACTACATGGGACAAAGTCTAGTGTGTGCAAGCAAGTCAAGAGAATATTTTAGAGTGCACAAGAAAGTCAAGTGGAGTGCGCAAGTAGTATGGAACAAGAGATGGTTGAACAACTATATAACTCTTGAAATCACGCATGTAATCACCAATCAGAAGAGGATTTCAGTTGATAAAGTGCGCACAAGTTTCAAGAAGGGTGTAGTGGTTGAAGTTAGTATATGATAAAATTCCACATCCTATGACACAGTATGTGCAAGTTCTGCAAAGTATTGATACATCAAGTGTGCAAGTCCCACAAGTGATTGTACCGCAAGGGTGAAAGTCCCACCAAGTAGAAGATCACGTATGCGCAAGTTCTGCAAAGTATTGATACATCACGTGTGCAAGACCCACAAGTGATGGTACAACAAGGGTGAAATTCCCACCAAGTCGAGGACCATGTGTGTGAGGAAATCACAAATAAAGGACACATCAACAGCACATAACATGACATGTGGCATAAGCATAATCCGTGAAACAAGAAATAAGGAATGCCACACCCAACTTGTGGACATACAATCCATGCAGGACATGTATAAATAGTGAAGCAAGTTGGATATTTGAAGTAAGATTGATGGAAAGGTAGGAGATCTTCTAAGTGGAATATATAGATTTATATTCGAGGCATCAAGGGCTCGAGGTACAGAATAGTGTGATCTAGCAAGGAGTCGAGTGCACACAAGAAGATGAATGATTGAACTGATGGTGCACATAATGATGTTGTAGATCTGTGACGATTGCGCAAAGACAGAAAGGCGGAATGAAGAGGATGCACAAGGGTGTAAGGATTGAATGAAAGCAACACAGGCATCATGTAGACAGTCAGATATGTTTTAAGAAAGGAGCGCTGAGACAAAACTTAAGTATATCAGAAGATGTGTAGCACGGTTAACACGAAGACAGTCACAGATGTTTTAAGAAAGAAGCACATAGATGGAAATTAAGTATATCACAAGATGCACAGAAGTTTAGCTGATGCACAGAGGTTGAATTGAAGTGTGTGAAGTAGAGAATTCCATCATATGCATGACGATAGAACAACAACATAATATAGTATGCACGTCATGATGAGGATGATCTAAGACAAGTGCGTTAAACCAAAAGGACAAATCATATGATGCACAGTACGTCACAAATTGTCTAAACGATTGTGGAACTTAAACTGAAAAGACACATCTTTGTAAGTGCACAGTTCCATTTGATACCAGTGCGTAATATCAGATCAACAAGCCTTCAATTGAAGCACAATATCAGTTGGTTAGTGTAGTTGTGTAGTAGCAGGATGACACAACTAATCAGTGGTACAGACTACAACATATGAAGTAGCACACGATATATGAAGTGAGTGATCAACAAAAGTAAAGTATTGAGTGGAATGAAAATTCAAGTGATGTATGCAAGGAATTGACAACAATATGACTACATACATAAGGTGCGCACAACATAACGAACATCCGAATATTAGAAGTGTGCGCATGTTGGAATTTCAGTAAGGCAACATCATATTTTGTATATCTGGGTGGTAGGACGAGGCAAGGAGTAGGAGGTCATAGCCTCGTTCTAGTTGGTGTTGGAGAACATAGGGAGTTGGTGCTTCCTTCAAGTCAATGCCTGTAAAACCAGGGGGTCGGTTCCTCCTTCTAGTTGGTGCTGGTAAACACAAGAATTCAGTGCTTCCTTGAATGTACTATTTTCATTACAAAAGAGCATTCCATGGTTTTCTCCCATTTGGGTTTCCACGTCAAAATCCGGTGTGTTTTGTGTTCTTTGTCTTGATGAATATATGGATGAGTGTTTTATTTCATGCATAATTAAAGTTCAAGATTAAGTTCAAACTAATCTATTAAAGAAGTTAAAAACTACTGATAACTACGCTAATATTGATTCACCCCCCCCTCAGTAATAAATCGATTCCAACATTGCGTGTACAAAAAAAAGGTATGAGTGGTACTTTGACAATGGGTGCTCAAGGCACGTGAAATGACATGAAACAAATTTTAACACCTTGAAGAAGAATGAAGGCAGTATTACCTTTGGAGACAATGGCGCTTCAAAGATAGTTGGAAAAGGAACTCTTATTCTCGATAATGGAAGTGCAAAGGTAGAAAATGTTCTCTGTGTTGAATACTTGAAACACAATATTCTCAGTGTTATCTAGATGTGTGATCAAGGACATACTCTCATATTTTACTCCCAAGAATGTGAGATCAGCAAGGAGAATTCAAGCAAACTAGCTGCAAGAGAAATCATAACCCCAAACAATGTGTATATTCTTGATGAGATTAGCGGAGAAACATGCGTCATGGGGAAGACATATGAAAGTTGGATGTGTCATAAAAGAATGGGCCATATGAACTTTGAAAACTTGGTAAAAATAAGCACCAAACAAGCAGTAATAGATGTGCCAAAGATCACAAAACCATCAAACACTATTTAAGCAGTGTCAACATGGAAAACAAACAAGGGTAAGCTTCAAGACAAAACAATACACAACATCTAAGCCATTGGAACTTGTACATAGATATTTGTGGACCAACAAGAACACAAAGTCTACAAGGAGAAAATTATTATACATTACTTATTTATGATTATACAAGAATGACTTGGGTTTCTTTTCTCAGAAATAAATATGAGGAATTTGAAAATTTCAAAGCCTTCAAAGCTTTAGTTGAGAATGAGATTGAATTGAAAATCAAATGTTTAAGGTCAAATAATGGAGGTGAGTTTACCTCCAATGAATTTGAATAATTCTGTGAAACTCATAGAATATAAAGATAGTCTTCAACTGCAAGAAATACTCAACAAAATGGAGTGGTTGAATGGAAAAATAGACATGTACAAGAGATTGTTAGGACAATGTTGAATGAAGCAAGATTATCAGACAATTTTTGGAGAGAAACATTTTACACTGCACTTTACATTCTACACAAAAGGAAAATCAGAGTTAATAGCATTAAGACACCCTATAAATGATGGAAATGCATACCATCATCTACCAAACATTTTAGAATATTTGGAAGCAAGTGTTATATCAAAAGAGATGATGAGGATCTAGGAAGGTTTGACTCAAGGGTAGATGAAGGAAATTTCCTTGGTTATTCATCAAGAAGAAAATCCTATAGATGATACAACAAAAAACTACAAAATATTGTTGAAAGCTTAAATGTTAGGATAGATGAAGCAATACCTCAAGAGAATAAAATAGAAACAAAAGGAATGGAATGACGTAAAGAAGAAGAAGAAGAAGAAAATGAAGAAGAGGAAAAGGAAACATAACACCAAGATACACAAGACCCATCAAGGTTTGTGCAGAAGAATCATTTAGAAAACTTAATTCTTGGTGATAAAAATGGAAGAACGCAGACTAGGAGAAAATTGGAAAGCATTTATGAACATGTAAATATCTCCTTGTTGTCCAAAATAGTGCTTGAATGTTTTTCAGATGCTAGTGTTGATAAGCAATGGGTTAACTCTAGGAATGAAGAATTGGATCAAATTGAGAAGAATCAAACTTGGGAACTTGTTCGTAGACCAAAAGACAAGAATGTGATAGGAACAAAGTGGGTATTCAGGAATAAGATAAATGGAAATGTATATATAACAAGAAACAAGTAAAGTACGGTGTGTAAGGGTTATGCTCAAGTTGAAGGCATTGACTTTGAATAAACCTTTGCCTCTGTGGCTAGATTGGAAGAAATCGAAATGTTTTTGGCTTATGCATGCTTCAAAAACTTGAAGGTTTACCAAATGGATGTCAAATCAGATTTTCTTAATGGATATTTAGAGGAATAAGTTTATGTTGAACAATCTGAAGGGTTCATGTTGACAGAAAATAAGGACTATGTATGCAAATTGAAGGAGGTGCTCTATGGACTAAAGCAAACTCCTAGAGCTTGGTATTAAAGACTTGACAAATACCTACAACAACAAGGTTTCAAAAGAGGAGTTGCAGATAATAATATTTACATCAAGGTTGAAAATGAAAATATGATTATTATTGTAGTTTATGTAGATGATATTATTTTTGGAAGTATATTGACAATTTAAGTCAAAGGTTTGTTAAAGAGATGCAGAAAGAATTTGAAATGTCTATGCTGGGTGAGCTATCATTCTTCCTTGGTTTGCATATTTCCCAATCTAAAGAAGGAATATTTATTCCTCAGACCAAATACATTAAATAAATCCTGAAAAAGTTCAGAATGGAAGATTGCAATATTTTCAGCACTACCATGGTTACATGCTACAAATTGAGCAAAGATGATGAATACTTGTAAGCGGATCAAACTCTATACAGGTCAATGCTTGGAATCATACTATATGTGACATAATTAAGTCCAAATGTTATATAGGTAATAGGATTGGTTGCAAGATTTCAATCTGCACCAAAGGAGACACATGTGCAAGCAATGAAGAGGATATTTAGATGTCTAAAGGGAACCTTGGACTTTGGATTGTGGCACCCAAAAGGTGAGGATTTTACTTTAACAACATATACTGATGCATATTGGGCATGCAGTTTTGATGATAGAAAAAGTACAAGTGGAGGATAATTCTTTTTGGGAAACTATCTAGTATCATGGTTGAGCGAGAAGAGTCTTCAATTTCTCCGTCCACAATAGAAGTTGAGTACATTGCAGCAACATCCTATTGCACACAAGTTCTATGGATGAAGCAAACATTGCAAGATATCAAGGTAGAATATCAAAATCCAATCTCGTTAATGTGTGACAACACTAGTGCCATAACTATCTCAAAGAACCATGTTATGCACTAAAAAACATAGCATATTCCAATCAAATATCATTTACTAAGGGAACAGGTTATAGAACAAATTGTCAAGTTGGAATACATTTCTGCCAAGGAACATATTGTAGATATCTTTACCAAACCCCTTCCCAAAGATACCTTTGAGTATCTCCCATAAAAATGGGGGTAGTTCCTATCCTTAAATAGATGCACAAGATCAGGGGGAGCATCCCTTTGCGATTGATGTCAAAGGAGGGGAGAGAAGAAAAGGGAGAGAGTGACAAAAAAGGGAGACACTACAGACAAAGGGAGTACACAGACAAGGGGAGAATCAATGCAAGAAAAATGACCTAAAGGACCAAAGGATTTCCATCAATGATAAAGGGGTAGATTGTTGAAATATAATTGTTGCTGATGTTATCATTTATGTCAAGATATGAGAAAAATGTGCAATGGACAATAATGACTCGTAGCCATCCACAACAACATTCCTTAAGTGACCTGCAATCGACTTGTAATACTTGTAGCAATCCCCATGAATGGTCAACAAGATTAAAGTTCAAATATGTTTTTCCAAAATGATTCACGTTAGGTCAACAAGAACTTAAATGATTCATGTTGGGTCCACAAGAGATTGTATAAATTTGTGAATATGATTTGAAATTGAGTGTGGTTTTTCTATGAAAAATCTCTGAGGATTGCAGGCAGTGAATTAGTGTGCGAGGATTGAGTGTGAGGACTAAGTTAATTCATTGATTCTTTATGGATGAAGTGATTACCTTATCAAATCACGAAGAAAACTATATGGTGATTTATTTCTGGATATTAATCTTTGCTTATTTCTGGGTGATATTTTTGAGAAAGCTTCCAGCTTGTGACCCTTTTCTAGGATTTTATAACCAAATTTAAGGACACCAATAATATGAAAGTCTTGTAGCATACCTTTGTAAATTTTGAAGGAAGATTGTAGGTGTTTTACAGTTATTAAAATAATAGCATGAAGGTTTGGGTAGATCTGAAGTAAAAATGACAATTTGGTTGACAAATGAACGATTCTTCTAGGGAATTTTTAAGGAAAGTAGTCAACAAGCAAACCAATTAGTTTAAGGCCAAAAAATCAGTGATCTAAGAGCATTTCAGGAAGATTATTGAAGCAGTCCATTGCCATAGATACATAACTTTGTTCCGTTTTGTATACATTATCTTATTTACATTTGTTTGATGGAATCCTTTAGATGATTTTGAGAAGTTTACACTATAGGGATGGCTATACTTTGGGAAGATCACAACTAGCATTGTATGCAAACCTTTGATGTAAGTTTGGGAAAATAAATAACCATTCTAATGTACAACCTTTGAAAACATAAGATTGATGTATATAACAACATAGGGGATTGTTCTTGAGAAATTTTGGTGCGTTGGGTATGGAGGTATGTTTTATCCTTTATAGATTTTTTCTCATGCTTATGAATGAATATGAGTGAAATAAATCCTCTCAAATTGAGCAGAATTTTCCTTTAACTATGTAGCCAGATGTTATATTTGTATTGTGTATCAACTATTTAGTCTGCAGCCATTTTTTTACTAGCTTTGAGTCCCCATAGACATGAAATACGAGTAACTGTTTTTGACAATTCCACAGTCATCAATGATCTTAATACCATCAATTGTACATAGTTATTGGATCCACTTCCTAGGAAAATTTTAAATTTGAAACAATGAGTGTCATTTAGAAATAAGCCTCCCAAACCATAATTTTGTTATTCCTCTTGACATGCTCCATCAAAGAAGCCACAAGGAGAAATCTTATCGATTTGGAGTGTTCCTATTTAATGAGGGAGTTTATGTTTACTATCTTTCTTTAAATCTGAAAAAGTAACTCTACCTAAAATGTTGGAATATTTTTATGATCAAACAAAAGTGCATTTTAGGATAACCAAATACCCCACATAACGAGTATGGGAATGTCCCTCTTCTGCTTAAGATCATTCCTCTAAAACCATGCAAAGAGACATTTTTATATATTGTCCCCAACTAAAGCATCATTCAAACCAAAAATATGTTGTATTTCCTTCCATACCTATACAATAAAGGGGAATGAAATAAACAAGTAGAATTACTCCTTTATTCGTATGGAGCACATAAATATTTGGGCCTTGAACTTGTCTCTTATAAAATAATTCCCAAGTCAAAACTCTATTGTATAAGACTAACCACATATGTATGATTGATTTTTTTGGAGGATTTACTTTCCAAATTTTAGAGAACCGCCACTTGGGTCCTTGTCCCTCAATTATTAGGATTTTGTATCCCAACCTTGTTGTATAACTTCCCCCAGTCATATTCATTGACCAACCCAAACAAATAGCCTCCTCTTTGACCCTTCTATGAAATTTTTTAGCTTCTCCAAGTAGGAATTCCAAAGAATGGACCATTCACTTATAATACCTCAATTTTGACCCTTGAATGTATAAAACTAGATTATGTAAAATGATGTAAATAATGTAGTAAGGATTTATAGTGCAGAGCTCAAGGTCAAGACCCGACCAGTGAATGGCTAGGCATGTTTGATGTAAATATCCACACATGGGCCATTTATTAGGCTTATCATGACGAAACAAATATAATATTTATGTTGGAATATAATATAATGGTCCAAGATGGTTGTCTAAAGAGAATAGAGGGTCCATGATTCCACTAGAGGGAAAGGGGAAAGGGGGGCTATGGTAGAGTAAATTTTCTTTTGGTAAGAGTTAACATTAGAAATTATCTATTTTCTTCCATACGCCTTAAATTAACCATTTAACTCCTTTGACATATTAAACCCAATATTTTAATGGATGTGTGAGGTTGGTGAGAAATTCTTCTCATGTAGTTATGAAAGCATGGGCTGAAATACTCTTTATGAAAATTGCAGGAGTCCTACATTCTATAGTCTGAAGTAATTCTAATTTCTCTTTTCATTAATCCTCTCAATTTCCATTTGAATTTATCACTCACTCTCCGTGCACTAGTTCATATACTATGTACTTCATGTTATTCTTACCATTAGCAACACTTACAAGACTAAGAAATTAACCATAATTAGCACTATGAAGGGAAATATAAAATATTAGAGTGAAGAATGATGGTTGTAGGTGAGCATAGAGGTTGGGAAAGTTAGGAAACCTTATCCCATTGTACATATTCTACTCTTTGCATGCTTGAGAATCCAGGTATTTATTTTACAAACAATTCTATGAAACCATACAATAGGTTGGACTCTTTTTTAACACTTGAAAGAGCAATGTAAGGGGAGGGTGATTTGAGGGACTATTGAGTAGAGAAAGGGTAGGCATTCCTTGTGTTGTGTGGGGTAGTGTAAGAGAGTTCCATGGATGTGATGGTTGAATGAGAGGTTTGGAATGCTCTATGGTGAGTAGATTGGTTAATAATAAGATCAAATGTGTTGGGATACGAGAAACATAAGCATGTGGTTGTTTCCTTTTCCCTAGTGGTCTCATAGCCCAACTTGGGGGTGCTATCTACAACTAATACCTATGGTTGGGTGGAAATTCTTTTATGCAACCAATTCCTTGGGTATTATTCATCTAAAAGATAAGTGTTCATTCTTGTCTGTAAATATGTAAAATAATATTTTCTTCTATTATGAATATCATCATTTATGTATTCTGTGTGTAAAAATAGTTGTTGATTGTACTACTTTTTATATGTATGCACCTACACATGCATTTCTTAAAATATGGAACTCATGGGAGGATCAACTAGTTGTAAACACGAATGTTTTCCTTTGTGGGGAAGAATTTGAAAATATGGAAGTCGTAGATATCGATATGGAGGTTAGGATACGATATGGAGACGTTACATTGTGGATCGGAGCTCTTGGTTGCAACATTGGGGTTGCATGGGACAAAATCAATGTCTACACGAATAAATTAGAGTTACAGACAAAATGTTTGATCAAATATTCTAGAGAAATTCATGGTTTTTATTCATTTGATGGTTTTTTTCACAAAACAACGAGCTAGATCTTGTTGGTTATGTACAAGAATGTTAAATTTCAGTTTTAGAAAAATTGGGAAAAATTTTAGAATTATCAAAAAGATTAGTTTTGTTAGTTGATAGAGGTTCAAACTACCAAACTAAAGGGTCATGTTTCTATTTGGTAAATAGAGGAATATTTCCAATTGCGATTAATCCTACTAGATCCAATGGCATAGATTAACTCACGATAATGGGGGACCATGGATTATACATGTGAGGGGATTGGGGACTAGGAGTTGTTGTTCTCCCTAACATTACTTGTTGGACCCTATTTTTGATTATTTTTGTTTATGGAGATACTATTGCTCCCTCTTTGATGTTTAGTGGGGCCTACTTGGCTAGTGTTCCCTCCTTGGCTATTCCATGCCTCCTTTGATGCTCCTCATGTGCTAGTGCACCCTTACCGATTATTTTTAGCCTACACTCCTTGAAAAAAGAGTGTAACTCCCCTTTTGTTTCACCTTTTTCTATTCTGGGAAAGGGAATCACTAATTCTAACCTCTCTCTCATGAATTGAGTAACCCCCAGTGAATTTGAGTTACCTCTCTTGGAATTGGATTCACTCCCTTGGGAATTCGAATGGCTATAGAAGGATTCGAATTGGCTCTCTTTCACTATTATTCTCTCTCTCTGATCTCTCCAGTACATAAATATACTCTCTTGTATGGGAAATACATGCTCTCGAGTAGGAGATTCATTTTATTCCTTGTAATGAGGTTTGGAGACCCTATAATGGGGATTGAATATTGATCTATGCTTACACAACATGAGTCCTTATCCAATTGCTTGTCTATGTGCAACCTAGCTTGTAAATACAGGGTGAGGGTGGTGATATCCTGAGGGCTTGTGTAATGAGTGGATTCACAACTCACTAGGTAGTGTAGATGGAAGGGAAAGTTGATATGGTGAAAGGTGGAGTTGTGTTATTCTCACAGTGTTGAGAAGGGCGCAACCATATGTTTTGGTTTAGATATTTCTGAGTATTTATAGGTTGTGAGACCTATTTCATTATGTCCAGATCATCGTTTCCAGTAAGGAGTAATTTGTTTTTCACTGAAAAAGGTTTATGTATGACTGAGATACGGTTGTTTTTGTGTGGCAGTGTTCCTGATGTTGAGATGAGCGCACCATATCTTTTGGTTTAAGAGTACCTGTCATGTGGATCTATGGCCTCAACTTAGGGGTGAATGTCATGTTGAAATATACATGAGCATGGCATGCCTATGGTTGGGTGGAACATTGTCCTATTGAATCTAGTTGCTTTTCATTAAGATGAGTATTTTGTTAAATGTTTATCTACTGCAATTTCCTATATATGTGTGTGTGTGTGTGCTCATGGATCTAATTTTATTGTCATTTACATGGATATAGGTGGCATCCATGGGATATGATCTAATTATCATTTATATGGATGTATATGTCAGCCTTCATATATGGTTTTTTATGTTAATATGGTTGTAGGTGGCATTCAGTTGATCTGATTTTTAAGACTGTTAATATGGTTGATTATGGAAGCCTGTAGATCTATTTATTTACATTGTTTATGGTGGCTTATAGATCTAATTATTTTAAAGTTTAAATGGATGTAGTAGATTTGATATTTAATGTTTGAATACATGCTAATAACTTGATTAGATATGGTTGCAATTCATGCTTGCATTTACCTTGCATAACATGTGTGTTGCGGAATGATCTGCATTGTATTCTTGCATTTCAAATTAAAGAGTATGAATGTTTTATTTTATGGGATTTTTGGCATGCTGACCTAGACTTAGTTACCATTATTCCATTGTGCATGACCCTTATTCAACCTTCCTGTAATGTCCCCATTTTTTATAGCACCAGGGAGAAACCACTAACCCATTCAACTTCCATGGGTATTAGTGGAAAATAATTAAATAAATGACTAAGGGGGTTAATTTTGACCAAAACTTTACCTTATGTAAATAAATAATTTATGGTGGGCCTAAATTTTGTTTTATTTAATATTTCTAATCATTATTTATGAGTTGTACATGGCTTAGGTGACCCAAGAGGGAGCATAGGATGAGGATAGGGGAGATGAGTTGTCTCCTCAGAAAAGTATGGAAGGAAAGCAGTTAAAAGCAACAAGAAGAAGCCAAAACCAGGAAAAGCAAGAAAAACAACAACAAATCAAGAAGGCAGGATGTTTCCAGAATTTTGAAGATAAGGCTCCAAAAGGAATATTAAAAGTAGGAAAGCAAGCAAGAGGCCTTAGGAAAGATGAAAATTCTAAGTTTGGAAAATGAGGGTACATTCATGAGGCAAGTGGGCAAAATCAACTTGCCAAAGAATCCTCCACTCATCACAAATTCAAATTTCCTAGATGGAAAGCTCTAGAAGAAAGGAAGAAAAGATGGAAGAGGTTAATAAAAGGAGGATGAACACACCCATTCACATCTTTTATCTCTTTGAGAATTTTTCTTGAGAGCTTTGCACATCTCAGAGGCTTGGGTGATGTGCCCCTTTGCAAACCTTGATCCAGCTGAGAGATCGAGAGATTTTTTTGGTGGATGCTTGAGGAGGAAGATATCCATTCTTATTCACAGATTCTAATGCATCCATGAAAGTTTTATTTGCATGTATGATCCATCCCACAGTATGATGAGTTCGAATATCAAGTGAATGTGAAGAAATAGTAGCTGCAGAGTCTTAAGTGTGGTATATTTTGGAGAGTGGAAGAGGAGAACTGAGCATTTGCGCCCCCTATGAGTTAATACAGTTGTTCATGCACCATAGTGTGTTGTAATTTGATTCCTTCTTTCCCATAGTTCTGATATGGTAGTGGAAAACAATTATCTTTCTCTAAGAGGTCCTATTGTTACTACTATTTTGTAATAGTCTATGAGATTTTGGACTTTTTGTGAATTTGACTTCCATGTATTATTGTTGGTAAATCTGAAATCCCGATTAAAGTTTGTTATTGCTCATACGCATGTTTTTAAATTCATCTATGATATGCATTAAATAATTTGTGACCCTTAAAGGTTGTTTGTAAATTTATGTTTTCACTAGTTGTGCTACAGTTAAGAAAAGTGACTAGTTTTTTGTTTTGAAGGCCCTAACTGTTAATTGTGCATTTAATATCTTATCTGAAGGTTCAAATAGATAAATATAATGTATTAGATTCCATACACCCTTCCAAAACATAATTTAATAAGTCTCATAGGCCATTCAAAATCATCTGGAAATCATCACCTTCACTAGTCCAAGTCTCGCTCTTTTGAAATTAGTTGGAATTTTTACTGTTAGACCTTTATTGCCAATTCACATTGAGTCCATATAAGGTTGGGGATAGTCAATTTATCTTACCTAAGGTTTGATTACTTCTAGTACCACACCAAAAGTAGTGGAGTTTCCACATAATTCCTAGGGATATTGACTTGAAGCCTTTGGTTTATCCAAAGGAGTGTACCTAGGTGTGACACACTCCCAAATGTGCAACTGCCGAAGTATTGACCTTGATTCCAACCTTGTAAGTGTGTCAATCCTATTCTCTGTGTGTCAAACTGTTAGTTTTGAGTTAGTATGCCTAATATGGGTTTGGGTACAATACACTTCCCCTTGGGTTCTTAGGTGACCCCTACCTTTGTTTAGGGGATGGGGACATCACAGATTGGTAGCAGAGCTTAGGTTTCAACTCTGTGACTGTTGGGCCTTCTATATATTTAAAAATCTATGTTTGTGTTTAGGAATCGTAGTATATGTATTGTGAAAGATATGTGTAGTCTACTAACATTGATTGATAATGAACACAATGCAACACCAATTATGTTAGTTAATGAATGAGCATGCAGTATGATTATTGAAAATGATAAATTAAACCCCAATCGAAGCATTGAAGACCAAAGACTCAGTAAGTACAATAAAGAAGAAGCTACAACATCAAGAGATAAAAAATTAGCTACAGATATCAAACATGTATTTGGAAGAAGGAAAAATACCATACATCCTTTAAGAGGAGTTTGGAAGAAGAGAAACCAGGAAAAATGGACACAAGAGAAGCAATGAACCCTTAAGTCTGGAAGATTCAGTAAGAAAGTGCAGAGAAGATAATGAAATGGTCATTCACATTCAATAAAAAATCATGCATGATTTAAAAAAATTGCAAAGAACCCAAAGAACAACTCCAAGAAACAATTAGGATGCCAAACTACATGTACCAAGAAGGGATTATGAAAGATCTAGATCATCCTCAAGAAGACCTCATCATGTGCCCTCTGCAGTGAAGAAGAAAAGGTATCCATCAAGAAGATTAGAAAGCAGCCCTGAAAGATCCCCAGTAAGATATAAGAAGAGAAGGTTTGCACCGAATGAACTGGTGGGAGAACTAAGAAGAATCAAACCTACAACCTTTGATGGAGAAACGAAGCAAGGTGAGATATTGAAGCTTGGTTTTTGGGACTTAGAAAGTTCTTCCAGATGCATCAGCACACATCAAACATGGAATAAAGGGTATCCATCTACCATTTGCAAGGTAAAGCATCCATTTAGTGGGATCAATTAGTCAAGCTGGAAGATATTGATGAAGATAGAATCTCTTGGACAAAGTTCGAGAAATTTTTTCAGAAAGAATATCTCTCAAAAAACTACTATGAAAAGAAGATGGAGGAGTTCTTTGAACTCAATTTGGACAACATGACCATGGAATCTTATGAGAAAAGGTTCCTAGATCTCTTGAAGTATGCAAATTTAATAAAGGATGAGAAAGTGAATATTTAGAGGTTCCTTAGTGGTCTACCGGATTACTATAAAGACAATATATGGTATGATAGACCAAAGACCCTTAAATATTCCATTTGGAAGGAAAAGAATCTATCTGATCAGAATAACAACAAATCTCCATATCAAAAGGATTGGAAAGATAAGAAAAGAGACAAGCAAGAATAGAGAAAGAAAGGATTCAAGCCTCCATCATTCAGAAATAGTAATAATTCCCATCAACAAGAGCAAAGCAAATCCAAAGGGGAAGAACATTCAGACAAAGGGCCAAGACCACCTATTAAATGTTAGATATGCAAGGAGAATCACTATTCTAGGAAATGTCAACATAAGAGAAGCACCATTAACAACATTCAATAAGACTCAACTGTTGGTGATGTTGGAAGAAGTATTCCAAGAATCTATGCAGCCTTGGATGACAGACAAGCTGATCATTAGTCCTGGATGATTGAGGTATTAGGTAATATTTCTAATGTACCTATAACTATTATGATTGATTCTGGAGCTAGCCATAGTTAAATCGCACCTAACATAGTTGAGATATTTTATTTGAAGAAAAGTAGGCTTGAGACAACAAGTCTAGTGCAGTTGGCTACATGCACCAAGAGGAAGGTCACATAAACAGTAAGGAAGTGTCCTTTGGAAATGAATGGTCTGAAGACCTTTGTAGAATTGAACATCATACCTTTGGGTTCATATGATGTATTAATTGGCATGGATTGGTTGGATGCACATCATGCCATGCTTGATTGACACATTAAAACTTATACTTGTCTAGATGAAGAAGGAAATCAGGTTACGGTAATAGGTAGACATAAGCCCATATCTCTGAAACATATCATAGCTCTGCAATTGAGAAAGTGTTTCAGAAAAGATTTCTAGTTGTATGCAACTCATGTGGAGGAGCCAAAAGAAGGAAAAGAACCAGAGTTACAAGACTACCCAATGCTACAAGAATTTGTAGATTTATTTCAAGAATTGCCAGGAATGCCACCTCAGAGAGACATTGATTTCTCTATTTATTTGGTACCAAGTGCAGTTCCTTCATCTAAAGCACCTTACATAATGAGTACTCCATAATTAAAAGAGTTGCAGATTTAGTTTGAAAAGCTTCTGAAGAAAGGTTACATAAGGCCCAGTGTGTCACCTTGGGGAGATCCTGTGTTGTTTGTAAAGAAGAAAGATGGAACTTCTAGACTCTGCATAGATTACATATAGTTGAACAAAGCAACAATCAGAAACAAGTATCCCTTGTCAAGGATTGATAACTTGTTTGATCAGATGAGAGGAGCCAAATTATTCTCAAAGATAGACCTAAGATTAGGATATCACCAAGTCAGAATCAAGAATGAAGACATCGGTAAGATATCCTTCAGGACCAGGTATGGTCATTATGAGTTTACAATGGTACCTTTTGCATTGACAAATGCACCGACAACATTCATGTGTTTGATGAATGGAGTTTTCACAAAGTATTTGGATAAGTTTTTAATTGTATTCTTGGATGAAATACTTATCTATTCCAAGTCAGAAGAAGAACATGAAGAGCATCTAAGATTGGTGATGCAAGTACTCAGAGAGAATCACTTGTATGCCAAGCTAAGTAAGCGTTCATTCTCTTAGAGTAGAATTCACTACTTAGGACACATCATATCATAAGAAGGCATCTTAGTGGATCCTGAAAAGATAAGAGCTATAATGGAATGGTAGACACCAAGGAATGTATAAGAAGTAAGATATTTTATGGATTTAGCAGGGTACTATCGAATATTCATTGAAGGTTTCTCAAAGATAGCTCATCCCATTACATCTTTGCAGTAGAAGGGAGTGAAGTTTGAATGGAATTCCAAGTGTGAAGACAGTTTTTAGAGACTCATGGAGCTCCTCATATGTGCACCAATTTTGAATATTGCAGATCCTGATGAAAGCTTTGTAGTATGCATCGATGCATGTAAGAAATACATTGGTGGAGTGTTGACTTAGAATGACCATGTAATCAGTTATGAGTCCAGAAATACGAAAGAACATGAACATAACTATGCCACTCATGATCAGGAAAAATTTAAGGGGCTAATCTTAGCCCATGGGCTAAATTTAGGGGTTTTAATTTTTTAGTGGGCTATTTTTTAATTAAACCATCATTTACTATGATTAGCCCAATTTTTATATATTTATTTTTAATAAATGGCACATTAGCCCCATAAAATATATAAAGAGACCCTAAATATAACCATTTAGCCCTTGTTTGATTAGATTTGGAGCTCCCATCGCCTGTAAAATAATCCCACTCCCTCTAATTCGGCCAAATCTGTAGAATGGTAGTTTCCCTTTGGTAAATTATCCCTTGAGCTATCACGGAAATCATTTTTTTGGTAAATTCATCCATAATATATGGAGTGAAATTGATTTTCAATTTAATTAGCCCCATATATATTTATGATGTTTTCCGTTTGGTTGTTATCATGCTTAACGAATTTGGGATTCTTCAAATTTCAGGATTTTGGGCCTATGGAGCGAGCAATCAAGGATTTTGGTTTTGTTTTTTCCAGATCTCAGATTTTCAGGCCTTTGAAGCAAGTAATCACCTTGTTCTCAAACTTCTCTATCTTTAGCAAATGGCTTGAGGCCCTGATCCAGTACAAACTTCTTACAACTCGCTCCTTTGCATTGTTAGTTTTTCAGAATTTAATACATTCTGATCTAGGATCTTAATTGAAAGAACAACATGTACAGCATATCAAGCATAAGAGACAAGAGACAAGAGACACAAAACATTTAACCGAGGAAAACCAAGAAGGTGAAAAACCCCGCAACTTCCTCGGAGATAGAATAAGTATCAATACAATGATCACCATGATCAAATCTAAGAGATAGATATCTACAACAGCATGCTCCTCCTCCATTTGTGTGCATCCTCCTCTTCTCTCACTAATGTGAAGTGAGTGAAAAATAAAATGTGTAAAATGAGAGAGACACACTCTCTATTTATACACTACATCACTTGACCTTTACTCAACTAGGTCGGCCCTAACTTAACCACATAACAAATGCTGACTGGGCCGACCCCCAATAGGGTGGTCTAATAACCCTTTGAACCACATGATTCATATAGGGCCGACCCCAACAAAGTGGTCTAATAACCCATCAAGTATAAGTTACAACACTTACAATATAACTTGCGACACTTGCAAATACACATGACGACACTTCCAATCGGAGGAATAATACATCTCCGTTGGGGATACAATAAAGTACAAATGTAATACATACAATATACAAGTGAATATCTTCTGAAGTTACAAATACATCAACACTCCCTCTTAACTAGGAAGGTATTCTCTTAACACAAGTCATCAATACATATAGGCACAAGTCTTCAATACTGGAGCTGGATCATCATCACTGGATCACGGAGCATCATCGCCAGTGCTGTTGTACTCGTCATCTCGATCACTGGTGCTATCTCATAATTCTTCTCGTCATAGGAAGTTCTATAGAGCCAACCCTTTTTCATGTTGGATGTAGGCCCACCACTTGTAGGTCTTCATCATCACTGGCCATACCGTGGAATCCTCAGGACTTATTATGTGTGTCAAAAAAACCTCGAAAGAGCATCCCAAGACTTTTACGAGCTCACTGCTCAACCTATCGGATCTCCCAGGGAAATATTATATGTGACCTCCACAAAACCTCGAAAGAGCATCCAAGGACCGATTACGAGCACACAGCTCAACCTAACGGATCTCCCAGTGCAATATTACATGTGGTCATGGAAGAACCTCGAAAGAGCATCCAAGGATTGATTACGAGCACATAGCTCAACCTATCGTATCTCCCAGGATCTTTCACATGCAACTGCACAACCTGTCCACGGCCACGGAGTATCATCCTGATACTCATGATCATATTGATCATGTCATCTCAGCAAGTAAGCCATCAAGTAGGTACACCTCAGGACTTATTACATTGCCTCTGCAAAACCTGCAAGATCTCCCAGGACTGATTACACTGCCTCTGCAAAACTTGCAAGAGCATCTCAAGACTAATTATATGCCTCTGCAAAACCTGTGTACCATACTGTCACCTCATCGTCTTCAGATCACCTCATCGCCCATGGAGCACAACCCAGATGCACATCACACAACACTTACACTCACCGGCATGGGAAGACACACTTCAACCATCCGTGAAAGGCTCAGCACTTATATCTACGCCATGGGAAGACACACTTCAACCATGCGAGAATGGCACAACACTTATATCGCAACCATGGGAAGACACACTTCAACCATGCTCGAATGGCACAACACTTATATCGCAGCCATGGGAAGACACACTTCAACCATGCTCGAATGGAATAACACTTATATCGCAGCCATGGGAAGACACACTTTAACCATGCTCGAATGGCACAACACTTATATCGCAGCGATGGGAAGACACACTTCAACCATGCTCGAATGACACAGATCTTACATCAACGACCATGGGAACACACACTTCAACCATGTCGGAATGGCCCCAACCCTTATATCTACACCATGGGAGGACACACCTACCACCATGTGAGAATGGCTCATGTGCATCTGTGTCTCCGGACTCATCACTTCCCCTTGGAAGGAATCTCAATTTGAAGTACACCAAGCCTCTCTCTGAAGTACTCAAACTTCACTATGGCTAGCGGCTTGGTCAACACATCGGCTATCTGTTCGTCCGTTGCAACATACCAGAGCTTCACTGCTCCTCTCTACACCATATCCCTGATATAGTGATATTTGATCTCAATGTGCTTCACCCTGTCATGGAACATCGGGTTCTCAGACAAATTCACACAACTCTGGTTGTCACAAAAGATACCAGTAGCATCCAATTGGAGATCAAATAGCTCAGACAGTAGCTTCCTCAGCCATAATGCCTCACAACTAGCCGAACAAGATGCAACATACTCTGCTTTGGCTATACTCAGTGCTACACATGACTACTTCCTGCTAAACCAAGAGATCACACCTGATCCCATACTGAAGCAACACCCAGAAGTGCTCTTCCTATCTGCAACATTGCCTGCCCAATCTGAATCAACATAACCCTCTAGGTTAAAATTTTGATTCACATCATACTTGAGCCCATAATCAATCGTACCCTTCAGGTGCCTCAGAATATGCTTTACAGCAACCATGTGAACACTTCTCGGATCCGTTAGGAACTGGCTCAATGTGTTCACCGCAAAGCAAATATCTAGTCTCGTGTTCGTCAGGTACATCAAGGACCCAATCATCTGACGATACAAAGTGACATCAACTGGCTCAGATGAAGCATCACACAGAAACTTCAGGTTCGATGCCATAGGTGTGGCCATGGCCTTGCAGTCCATCATCCCGAACCTCTTCAGGATCTCTACTGCATACTTCCCTTGTCCAAGGAAGATTCCATCTGCACTCTGCCACACCTCCATGCCTAGGAAATAGTGCATCATCCCCAAGTCCTTCATATCGAACTCGGCAGCAAGCTTCCTCTTAGTATTGGCAATCAATCCATCCTCTCCTGTAACAAATAGGTCATCCACATACAGGAGTAGTATCACCGGATTTCCTTCCTCAACCTTGTAATAAAGGTTTGAATCTGCTTTACTCTTGGTAAAGCCCAAACTGGATAGAAAGCTGTCTATCCTACCATACCAAGTCCTAGGAGCTTGCTTCAAGCCATACAAGGATTTCTTCAACTTGCACACATATGAATCCCTGTCATATGTCTCAAAACCAAGTGGCTGCTCCACATACACTTCCTCCTCGACTACACCATTCAAGAAAGCTGTCTTGAAATCCATCTGGTGTATCTTCCATTTCATTACTGCAGCAAGAGCAAGTACTGATCTGATGGAAGTGTATCTGGCTACAGGAGCAAAAGTCTCTTCATAGTCTATTCTCTCTTTCTGGGAGAAGCCATGAGCTACAAACCTCGCTTTGTATTTCTCTATGTTGCCATCTGCAACATGCTTGATATTTGGAAGTCACAACAAACTTCCCATCTGGTCTTGGGACCACATCCCAAACATCTTTCTTCATGATCGACGGATCATGGTATTCTTCCATTACTTCATCCCGGATCCTGGGAACTTCAATATCTTCAATAGATAGCTTTGTTGCTTGAACAAATGTTGCAGTCCTTCTTTTGTAGGTGATGGTATATGATATTTCCTACAAAGCAAGTTAAATTGCATGATTAGAAACATCTCATAGTTTTCAGAACAAATTCTTACACATAAATAAATATGTCATGCGGTCATGCAATTATTTTAGCCAATGCTTCAATACAACATTTATCCATATCCCGTAACTTTCTAGATGCCTTCCAATCTCTATCAGAACATTGTTAAGAGTGTGCACAACTCCCAACATGTCAGCAAAGAGGTTTCATTCTAGATAAGTAGCAATGGAATGTTGTACAGTTCCATAGGCCACTTACCCATTACATGCATATTAGTAGTATACTGTTCATTAATGCAATTATTCTAATATGCATAATACACAACCTAAGTCTAGGAACATAAGTATATACATCATTGAACAGTATTATTTAAACAATCAAATATACAAGAAATGACAATTCAAATACTTATCTTTGTTTGTTTGATGGGTGGACTCCCTATCAATCTTTGTTTCCTTGTAGGAACTACTGGAGTGTGCTCCCTCTTGATATTTGCTTCCTAGATTACCTGTCCTTGAACTTATATCCATCATCGATCACTATGCATACTTACTAGTATCATCATTGTGTTATCCTCGAGGTCTCATACATACATTCATTAGTATAATCTTAATACTATCAAAAACATTTTGATTCTAAGTAATCTTAAACATGTATGGTCAAGATCATTTCATACACAGATAATTTATCACAATTCTTTTACTCATGCATATTCCTATTTGACCATAGAACTTTTCTGGTTAGTCATATCATCAATCAAAGTAAGAAGCATAATATGCCTAAACCCATGATTACTCAAACCTATAACTTCATGAATAATCATTATCAATCATACCAAGTATACTTATATAAGAGATCCTATCACAAGGTAGGATTATAATTTATCACAATTCTTTTACTCATGCATATTCCTATTTGACCATAGAACTTTTCTGGTTAGTCATATCATCAATCAAAGTAAGAAGCATAATATGCCTAAACCCATGATTACTCAAACCTATAACTTCATGAATAATCATTATCAATCATACCAAGTATACTTATATAAGAGATCCTATCACAAGGTAGGATTCTAACTTGATATAGAAAAAACATACCTGGATTAATATGTTAGCTGGTTATGTCTAACATACCCACATGATGTCTTCTTGTTCTCTTAAATGACTTGTGCTAGCGACCTGCATATCTCATAAGTTAACCATACCTTGTAAGTAGAGCTTCTATGTGATCCATGACTATGGATGAGTCTTTTGCCTTCATGTCACCATGGTCATATGTTCTTGATCTAGAACTCGATTTGTCTTTCTAGATGTACCTTTCATATTAGCGGACAACATCATCCTCATACAACACCACAATGCATTAGTACAATCATAAGTGTCAAAACCCTAATCAATGAATATCTGCATTCATAATTTTATTAAGGTGATACGACAAGTCTAAAGTTAATCAAGATTGTACTAACCTTAATGAAAACAAACATACCATAAACTTAATCATGAATAGATCTCGAAACATACCTGGATAAGTCATACTTGTCGATATTGCTTGTAATCTTCTTATGTAAGGTCTTAGCCTCATCTCCCTCTGAAACATGAACTTCTTCACTTATGCAGGTGACCAATCCATTCTCTTCTAGGATTAACCCAATCCACTTTGATTTGCTGAAACTGGATCTAGAGCTGGATTAGGGTTTGTTAGAGAAAACCTAAAAATTCAAACTTTGAATTTCAAACTTCTGAAAGGATAGGAAGATGCGCCTTTCTGAGCTGGTCAAGATGGTATACTCAGAATTTGAAAACTGCAAAGTTTCACCCCTCAAAATTTCCTTTTAGAATTCTAGTTTCACTAGGGAGGACCCTGAATTAGGGTTTGATTTTCCCGGAGCTTCACCCAACCAAAAGGTTTGATCCAAAGCTCTAAAATTTGATTTTCTTGAGGATCTTCCAACCATGGTCACAGAATTCAAAAATTCCAACTTTTGTAGAAGCCCTAATTTTCCACTTTTCTCATCAAAGTCCTGAATTAGGGTTTGATCAAGCCCGACCTTCTGCCCAACCAAAAAATTCGATCTTGGTCTCTAAATTTAGATTTTGATGAGGATCATCCAACCGTGGTCTCTGATTACAAAAATTTCAACTTTCTCCGAAACCCTAAATTCCCATAGCCATGAATGAAGGTGCTCAAAATCCAATTATGTTTTGACAGAAATATGCACCTGATTGTTTCAAGTGTAACTCAGAAATTTCGGATCTACAGAGTCTGAAAATTCTTCCTGTGGTAGCATGACCTGTTAAATTTCCAACCCCGTAGATCTGACCTCAAATGGATTATCTGAGAGAGAGTTATGCCAAGTGTTGCAACGTGACCTGTTTATGGGATAAAACAGGAGGGCGGACTTGTACAAAGTGCCACGTGTCACTGGTTCAATTTCGGCCTCTGAAAATCGGACCTATGAAAGTACAGTCCGTTCCCTACCTACCACTTTTTACGAAATTTCATTTGGAGCTTCCTATCCCAAGTTGTGACCTTTTTTCCTAGGTCACTTGTTTATGACTGAGATTTGGAAGAGGCAGAAACCCTATTTTGTATAGATCATAAATCTGAAAGTACAACGAATTAGAAGCTCTCCTTCGGAAACAAGGTACGTGGGGATCTTAACTTCGACCTGTAAGATTTTCAAATCCTGAAACTTTTCCAAAATTAATTTATAGCGAAAGTGCTACGATGACTGGTTTTTGCTATATCAAGCCCTAGCTTCGCAAGTGCAACAAGTGCCAAGTGTCTGATACCATGTTAGTTTTTCAGAATTTAATACAGTCTGATCTAGGATATTAACTGAAAGAACAACATGTACAGCATATCAAGCATAAGAGACAAGATACAAGAGACACAAAACATTTCATCAGGGAAAACCAAGAAGGTGAAAAACCCCGCAACTTCCTCAGAGATAGAATAAGCATCAATACAATGATCACCATGATCAATCCCAAGAAATAGATATCTATAGCAGCATGCTCCTCCTCCACTTGTGTGCATCCTCCTCTTCTCTCACTAATGCGAAGTGAGTGAACAATAGAGTGTGTAAAATGAAAGAGACACACTCTCTATTTATACACTACATCACTTGACCTTTACTCAACTAGGTCGGCCCTAACTTAACCACATAACATAACGCTGACTGGGCCGACCCCCAATAGGGTGGTCTAATAATCCTTTGAACCACATGACCCATACAGGGCCGACCCCAACAAGGTGGTCTAATAACCCATCAAGTATAAGTTACGACACTTACAATATAACTTGCGACACTTGCAAGTACACATGACAACACTTCCAATCGGAGGAATAATACATCTCCGTTGGGGATACAATAAAGTACAAATGTAATACATACAATATACAAGTGAATATATTCCGAAGTTACAAATACATCAACATGCATCACATGCCAGCAACTAATTTTCACTACAGCATGGTCCAGCTTCATGCTTGGACTCCGATTTTTTTGACATATATACCTAATTTTTTTGACATAGAAATGATAGATACTTTCGGGTTCTTGAATGCCACACTTTCTTCACAAAACATGATTGATTCTAGGCACTCAAACAGACTAGATTCTTCTTTGTTTGTATTTCCTAGAGCAGACGACCATACTGCCTTTTCATTTTCATGATAACGCAGCGAAGAAACTTCAGTCTTTGCCATTGGGTTTGATATTTGAAAGTTGCCATGAACGGTGGTTGAATCAGACTTCTATCCGTATAATTTATCCCTTGAAACAATTGGTCCTTCTCTCTTTCGTGTTAGTGGGTCTCCATAACATCAAGCTTGGAATTCTCTTAGTGCTGGGACTCTCGTCTGCTCGTTGATGTTGGGAATTGGGGAATTCATAATTCAAACGTGAGCCATCAAGAAAGAAGGCCACGACAGGTCCTAGAAAATGCACGGCCTTCCATAAATTGAACTTACGTCCTAGATGCATAAAATAAGACAACTTCATCGGCAAGGAGGAACGAGAGCTGTGTATAGAGGCATCATGCCCAGTGGCGAATAAATTGCAGTAAGGAATTATGGGGTTTGGCTCTGCAAATGATCATGCTTTTTCTGCATAGATCAAGAGTCTCGACAAAATCCGACCTCTGCAGTACATAGTTAGATTTTCGGGGTTTTACTCCAGACATGACACTAATCTTCTGCTCTATGAATACATGCCTTTCAGAAGCATGGGGAAGTTGTTGCATGGAAATAATGGCTGTTAGGGTATTAGATACAAAATTGCAGTGGAGGCTACCAAGAGGTTGTACTATCTTTACCATGTTTTTTGGTCGCTTATCTTTAAAATCCAACAGGATTCTTCATGTGGACTCCAACTTTGAAGCCCATGTTGCAGATTTCAAGTTCCTGCATCAATCCCGTGCCTCCTAAATGCATGCTTTAATTGCAGGCTCCTTTGGCTACATAGCTCCACGTAAATTGTTGTTTCATCTTTTTTTATTCTTTGATTTTTTGGTTCATATATTTTATACTATAGCCAAATTCAATTTCAGTAACAAGGATATGGATACATGCTATAAGGTTAAGATTTTTTCTACATCGATGCTGCTATATTGTTTACATTTTGTTCAAAATCAAATGTGTGGTCCTACATAGTATACACTAGATACACATATTTGTTTTTTAATTTTCCATATTTTTTGCACCTTTAGATGTGCTTGCTCCATTTATTTTCTATTAAGAAACAGTGCTGCAATGCCATGTTTATTAGAGAGAAGCATATGCTCGTCAATGTTAATGATATTCTCTATTGTTGCTGCAGATCAGCGGGTCAACATCAATAATATTGTCGGTTGTTGCTGTATATGATTAGAATATTGCAGAACCTTTATAGAAGTTGAAATATTGTTGAATTGCTTGATATCGTTTGGGAGCAGCAAGTTATCCAAAATTCTAGCTTGATTTTTTAATATGTAAACACATAATACAAAATCCTTTATCCAACGTTCTGAGGTTGTAATGTTTGAGACTGTATTTATGAGCTTCTCAAAGTTTGTTTTGTATTATAACTATTTTAATGTATTTGATGTGTGTTTTTATATGCATTATCTGCAAGTGTAGATGGACTTGGTTATATGGGTAGGTAAGGATTATATAATTCATGTGTGGATGGTAAGAATCTCTTTGAGAAATCCCATAGATATATCTGCAAAATACAAGAGATCGACCTTTCATTTTTTTCTTGTTGTTTTTCATCTCTAGAAAAGATAGAATTGGAATTTATAGAGTTTAAAGATGAACATAAAATCCCCTAGTTACACATGTACTTGGTTACCAATTAGTATGACTGCTTATAAGTCAATTTCACTATTTATATCTTCCTTTCAAGAAATAAGCAAAAGAAGCAATACAAAATCATCCCTTCTCAGCTGTAAAACAACTTCCCTTTTCATACCTTCCTCTCAATAAAAAAATAAAAGCAGCAATGCAAAACCATCCTTGCTCCAGACTAGATCTGGTTGCTTCCTTATACTAAAATTTTTCACTGTATCTTTCTGCAACTATAAGGTTCTTGTAGGAATATTTCGGTATTTTTCTTTAATACCTCGGGCATTTCTAAAATTATTATTCACCTCTTTATTGACACCCAAGCCCATGCTAATTTTACTGGAGCTTTAACAATATATTTAACGTTCTCCCAAATACCCCACCCAGTTCCCGATCCATCCAGCTAACAAGCTCCGCAGCCCAGCCTCCCCAGCTAACAAGCAAGCTAGCCAGCCGGCTAACCTAACGAGCAAACCAACAACCAGCTCTTTTCTATCGTCTATGACTCCTGGTTAGGACTACCGTCAAGGAGTAGCGGTTATCGACAATGATTTACTAAGATTTCCTGCGAGCTCTGATTGGCGGCATCGAAGATTACCTGTTGGCTATGCCCTTTTACCACCAGGCGCCCAAACAATAGGCTATTTATTGGTTTCACTATTACATCACGAACAAAGCCGCAAGCCCAACCATCTCAGCCATCCCATCCTATCCAGCCAGACCATTAAGCAAAAAGACCAGCCTTAGTGATACGCCACGCCTTTATATATGGAAATTGAAATACTTAAAGGTGGATTTTTGTAAAACATAAGTCTGACCAGGGCTATATGCTCTTTCAAGAAGTTTTACACTGTCGAATTGTCTAGATATACCTCCAATAACTTGTGGATAAAGTTTTGAAAGACTGCTGTCACAATGCGGCAGAAAACAGACATGGTCACTCATCTAAACTGTAATTGCTTAACTATACCTGACAAACCTCACATCTAAGAAAACTTACTTGTAACAGGATAACAATGGCACAGTTTGAATATGGAGAACTAATATACACATGATGTGGCCTACTTAGACAAGCGCCTGCATTTTTCAGTGGAGATAAAACACACATTCCACATTCCACACTATAAATGACGCCAATGCTATTGGAGCATCACACATAACGTGTCTATGTCTGTGTCTGTGCTCACAAGAATTTCACGTTTCTTTATTTTGTGTCCAAACATGTGTGGCTTTTGAACCTTTTACCAATGACAACAATATGGCAAATAGCATTCATTTTGCAGGTTTTTATTTTGTGCATAATATTTGTTGCTTTTAGAACTTTTACCAATGAAGTTAATTACTTAATGACAGTGATATTGTTAATATCATTCATTGTGCATGTACTTCTACTAGTTTTCCTTAATGGCAGTGATATTGTCAATAGCATTCATTGTGCATGTACTTTAACTAGTTTTCCTTCTGAGTATAGTATTCTTAACTCAGTAGAACAAATGACTTCCATTCTAGCATTTCAAGTTGAGAAATATTTTGAGCAGAGGATCTAGATGGACTTGTGAATGAGATTTGGGCGAGTTCAATGCATTGAACCATAACATGTTCAAAGAGTATTGTAGCTTGTTGATACAGAAGGTTTGGGCAGGATTGGTAAAGAGAATTTTTTAATTGATACATAATTAGTAAATTGTGGTAAATAGTGTCATGGGATATTAGTTGTTATTTCTTGATTTTTGATGTTAATAACATATTTATATCTTCAATTTTGATCTAAGTTCTTTTCAAGATGCAACAAAAGTACTTTGATCATACCTTTGAAAATAAATGGAGAAAGCAATAGTTAACATGAACATATGGTATAGGTGGTATGGGCAATGGTTAGATGGATAAGGGTTAAGGAGGTTAATGCTTAATGGTTAGGGTTAGTGGCTAGTCAAGGATTAGGACTTAGAGGGATATGTTAAGGAGGTTAATGGGTTAGTGGTTAAGGGTTAGTTGAGATAGGAGTTGAGGGTTAATTGGGGTGGTGGTTGTGGGTTAGGGGTAATGCGATGGTGGTTTTGGGTTATGGCTTAGGGCCAAATGGGTTAGTGGTTAAGGATTAGTTGAGATATGAGTTAAGTGTCAATTGGGGTGGTGGTTGTGGGTTAGGGGTTAATGTGATGGTATTTTGGGTTAGTACGACTTAAGGCCAAATGGATTAGTTGGATAGGTGTGAAAAGGTAATGCCTAATAATTCATCTCAATCACAATTTACAACTATTATGCACATGAGATTCTTCACAACACACACAAATTAGAAAATGAGTATATTTGTGTAAGTATGTTAAACATCTACATGGGGTACATGCGATATAGGTTGATGGCTAACCTATGGCTATTTAGCAGATCATGGTTAACATGTTAGTGACCAACCAAGGGTTTAGGTTATTAGTGCGTTAATAGTTAGGGTGTTGGGGGTTTATGGGTTAGTCTTAAGCTTTGTCTACTAGGTCATTTTCAATATTGCATTGAAGTGGGCTATGTGCAACAAGGTTTGTGCATCCCTAGAGGTACTTTCTTGGAACAAAATGAGATTTTACTGCTCAATCCCTCCATCAACACCTTGCCACTAAGTCTATTCTACCATGTACCTAAACCATAAACCATGAAACCTCTAATTTTGAATTGACCACTAATACATAACCCAAACATTGTTGTGATAACATCATCCCTCACTTTAAAACTAGCATTGTTGACAATTTTGATGTGATTCCTTGTAGGATAAGAAGCCAAACATGTGATATATGGCCTCGTGTCCCGTGTCATTGTGTCGGACACAAACACGAGCCAAACACGTGCCCGTCATGTGTTTTGGTTGTGCATTATTTTAGGACACAACCAAAACATGTGTCAGGCATGTGTTTGGATCGTGTCTTGATTTGTGGATTTTGTGTCCTGAAAATAGGACACGAAAAAGCATGCAAGGAGGTCTGCAGGGGGTTTAAACCCGATTTTTCTTTTTTCTTTTGATTATTTGCAAGTGAAGAGAGAGGTGTGAGAGTGGTTGTGTTTGTAGGTGAAGAGCATTTGAAGGATTTGCAAGGGTTTCCAAGGTGCTTTAAGGGTGGATTTCATTGGGGGGATTGCAAGCTATCCATCAAGCAACAAGAAGAATGTCTCAATCATCTAGGGAAATTGCTAAAGGGAAAAAGAAAGGGAGAAATGCCCCATCTGGTGTCTCCCCTCCTCTTCCTCCTCCAAGCTTAGGTTCATCTATTCTTGCTAGTGCTCCATCTGTTGCTAGCAGAGCTTAAGATCCATATAACCTTATATTAGTAAGACAACAAGCCCAAGAGAAAAAATACGCTTTGTGGAAGTATGTGACAAGGAAAGAAGGGCTTGGGGCAAAGCTTGGTGGGGGAGGTAATGTGAATTGGACTTGAAATTTTTGCAAGAATGAGTTCAAGAGAACCTATTACCGGGTTAAGGGCCATTTGTTGGGCCTCTCTTGCGAGCTTGTTGCATGTAAAGAAGTGAGTGTTACCCAATGAAGGGAGATGGAAAGAGAGGATCATGTTGGCCAAGGTAAGGTGGCAGCAGCAAGCAAGAAACAAAAGAATGAGCATCCTCTTCCATTCTTGAAGAAACCCTCTAGCACTAGGCCTCCACCCAGTAGATATGGGAGTGAGGTTGATATTCATCCAACAAGGAGGAGGCCAACTCCAATTGGTCCAATGGACATGATTTTCCAACAAGAGGCGCGAGAAGAGGTGGACCTTACCATTGCATTCTTTTTCTACCTCAACTTCATTTCATTCAATGTTGCAGGGTCACCATTGTTTATTGAGATGTGTCAAAGTCTGATTGAACAAGCTCCAATAGGTTATGTGCCTCCTAGTTCGAAAATCTTAGAACCACATCGTTGGTTATGGGAAAGAAAGAAGTGGATAAAATTCTTGATCCAATTAGATCAACATGGACCTCATCCGGTGTCAGTATTGTTTGAGATGGATGGACGGATGCAACACGCCATCCCCTCATCAATTTCATGGTGTCTTCCCAAAATGGATTCTATTTCAACATTCAAAACCTCTTAACTTTTCACATATGATATGTTCATATTCTAAATTATGCTCACAAGTATCATCTTACTTGATAGAGTCTCCCTAACGCAAAAGGTATTGGAGTTTTTTAGACATCTTCGTGGTGTTGCTATTTTTTAATGTATTGAAAAACAAATTTACTAATTTACCGAGGTACCATATTGTAGGTGGTGCATGCACTCAATATTTTGACAGTTCCTCGAGCAACCTTTTTCTCTAAATATTCCTAACTTGGATGAGGATGTTGTGGATTTACTTGAAAAATGCTTGTATTCAAGCCAAGCAAGTGTATCATAGGTATTATATGGGTCAAATTCTATAATTGGTTAGTTTTTATTATTTTTGGGTTTTCGAGGATGGTTTTAAGTCTTGGAGAAGGGAAACACTTGGACATTGAATCTATACTATATGCTTTTATTTTTTATTGTCTTGTCAACTGATGCATTTTTATTATATTGTGTTTCCCGTCAATTGAAGAGGCCTTGAGTCACCATTATTTGACAAGTATTCATGGCATCAATGAAGAACCTAGACGCCTTACTCCTTTCAACTTTGATTTTGAGTAGGGATCGTTTACTTAGAAACATATAAAACAACTTATATGGAGGAAATCTCTCTTAGCCTCAATGCAAACATGAACCAATAACCAAAGCAAACGAACTTGATATTTATCTATTTGTAATCCTTCTTTGTTGGTTATGTTAATATGTTTCTACAATGCAATCCATCTCTTGGTTTGTTGTTGTTGCAATAAAGTTTGCAGTTTTTGGCATTTGGTTGGATCTTATTCTTTAAAGGATTGGTAAAGGTAAATAAATGGATGGATATGTTTACTTGCATGTCTAGATAGATTGGGGTAGTTGTGTATTCCAAATCTAGGCCAGTTATTGGTCTCTATGTGATTATTATTATTAGAAATCAAGATGTAATAAAAAAACTTAATAATATAAAGTAAATGTTTTTGTAAGAAGTTGTGTGGCAAGCATGCTCTCATATATATTTGGGCTTACAAGTGTTGCAAAATATGGTGCCATTTTTGGCATGACTAACAATGTTTGGTTGTTTTATACCTCACTTTGAATACATAATAATAACTGGAAATTTGCAGTATATAATCTCAGTATATAATCTGGAAGTTGGTTATTTGGCTTAAAACCCCACATTTTTTTAACATAGACATCAATTTATTATTGTTTAGTGTTGTTTTGTATATATTTATAATATTATTATTGTTTGTATTTCTACAAGGGAATGACCAAGCTGCATGTAACTCTTGTTCTTTCTAGTTTCTACTCCCTTCTTTGAGCTTCCATGTGGATTTTTCTTAATTTTATCACCCTTCTTTAGCTTAATGACTAGGGCTTGAGGTTTTAGATGTATATGAACTGGTCAAAGGGTTTGAGACTTCATAGTACTCTATTGATTTTATTTTATGTGATTGCAATAACAACTCGTAAGTTGATCTTTTGGTTACTTAGGAGAATGGAAAAACAAGGATTTTAGCCAAACCTAGTTTGATATAATTGTATCATAATGGAATTGATTGAATAAATCCTATGTTAATAGGAAAGAAATCAAATAAAAATTATCGTAATTCAACAATTACTCGAATATAATGGCTCTTTCTCTAGGATATTATAGTTTAATGAATATGTTGTTTTATTATTATATGTGGTTTATCCATTATTGAAAAATTCGCCAAGTCTTCATAAAGTTTTATAATTTAATAAAAGATTCGCCAAGACTTTACAAGGTTTATAATTTAGTGAAATATTTGCCAAGTTTTTACAAGATTTTATAATTCAAATATTAAAGATTCACTGAGATTTTACAAGATTATATAATTTGGTGTGACATTCGCCAAAAAATTATATATACGTATTATTTAATTGATAAAATAGCCTTCATATTTTCCTATGTATCATGGGGATTAGCCCAATTATTATACATAGAAATTTAGGGGGGCTTCTTAAAATTTTCCCTGCTCATGATATGGAGCTTGCATCTATCGTTCATTCCTTGAATATGTGGATACACTACTTGATGGGTAAGAAGTTTGAATTAAGGACTAATCACGATGGTTTGAAGTTTTTGTTTGAGAAACCCACTTTAAATGCAAGATAGAGAAGATGGATGGAATTGATATGTGAATATGACTTTGATATCAAGCACATCAAAGGAAAGGAGAATAAAGTAGCTAATGCACTTAGTAGGAAGATACATGTGATGTATATAACATTTATCAACACTGGTGCATCATATTTGAAAGATATTATATTGAAGCCAATGCAATAGATGAACATTAACACCAAGTAAGAGATGGATTGCATCAACAGAAAGTACCACGGAAGTTTGAAAAGTATAGGTTGGAAGATAATGGAATCCCCATGCACAAAGATAGAGTTTGTATGCCACACTTTAGAGATATAAAAAAGATGGTTTTGAAAGAAATGCATAATGTACCTTATGTTGGACATTCAGGTTATCAGAATACAGTAGCAACTATGAAGAAGCAATACTATTGGCCAGGAATGAAGACTACTATACTTTTGTGTTGCGACATGTATGTAAAAAGTATGCATCAAGGATGATGCATTGTTTTAATGGGGAGGGGGATGTAATACCTTGGTTTTTAAGCCCTAGACATATGTTATTATTTCTTATTATTATTGTGGCACTAGGTGGTGAGAATATGGACTTTGATATTATTATTGTTTAATTAAATAACTAGCTCAACATGGAAAACTAACGAGAATGGGAGGCCATGGATTCCACATGTGAGGGGGTTGGGGACTAGGAATTGTTGCTCTCCCTAACATTACTTGTTGGACCCTATTTTTTATTATTTTGGTTTATGGAGGTGCTATTTCTCCCTCTTTGATATTTAGTGGGGCCTAGTTGGCTAGTGTGCCCTCCTTAGATATTCCAATCCTCCTTTGATGCTCCTCATGTGCTAGTGTGCCCCCACTAGCTATTTTTAGCCTACACTCCTTGAAAAAAAGTGTAAATCCCATTTTGTTTCACATTTGTCTATTATGGGAAAGGGAATCTCTAATTGTAACCTCTCTCTTATGAATTGAGTAACCCTCAAGTGAATTTGAGTTACCTCTCTTGAAATTGGAGTCACTCCCTTGGGAATTCGAATGGCTATAGAAGGATTTGAATTGGATCTCTTTCAATCTTCTTCTCTCTCTCTGAGATCTCCAGTATACAAATATACTCTCTTGTATGGGAAATACATTCTCTCGAGTAGGAGATGCATTGCATTGCAAGAATATTGAAGGCCTTGTAATGAGGTTTGAAGACCCTATAATGGGGATTGAAGATTGATCTTTGCTTACACAAAATGAGTCATTATCCCATTGCTTATCTATGTCCAATATAGCTCGTAAATCTGGGGTGAGGGTGGTGATATATTGAGGGATTATGTAGAAATGGGTTTCACAACTCACCAAGTAGTGTAGATGGAAGGGAAAGTTGATATTGTGAAAGGTGTAGTTGTGGTATTCTCACGGTGTTGAAAAGGGTGCAAACATATGTTCTTGTTAATATATTTCTATGAATTTATGGGTTATGAGGCCTATTCCATTACGTCCAGAATGTTGTTTCCAATAAGTAATACTTTTTTCTTCATTGAAAAAGGTTTCTGTATGACTGAGATACAATTGTTTTTGTGTGGTGGTGTTCCCGGTGTTGAGATGAACGCACCATATCTTTTGGTTTGAGAGTACCTCTACTGTGTATATATGGACTCAGCTTGGGGGTGACTTTCATGTTGAAATACGCATGAGCATGGAATGTCTATGGCTGGGTGGAACATTGTCCTGTTGAAGCTAGTTTCTTTTCATTAATATGAGTATTTTTTTCTATGTTTATCTAATTCAATTTCTTGTGTGTGTGTGTGTGTGGATTTGATTTTGTTGTCATTTACATGGATATAGGTGAAATCCATGGGATATGATCTATTTACAATTTATATGGAAGCCTTCATATATGGTTTTGTTTATGTTAATATGGTTGTAGGTGGCAGTCAGTAGATCTGATTTTTAACACTGTTAATATGGTTGATTGTGGTAGTCTATAGATCTATTTATTTACATTGTTTATGGTGGCTTATAGATATGATTATTTTAAATTTTAAATGGTTGTAGTAGATCTAATATTTGTTAAGATTTAATATGCTAAGCAAAAAATATCAGCATTACATTCCATTTTACAATAATAGCATATACAGGATCACTGAAGAAACAACAAGCACAACATAAATACAAGAGACACAGATTTATCCTGGGAAACCCTCATGGGGTAGAAAACCCAGCAAAGCTTCCTCAATATAGATGACCAGCAATATACAAAGATGCAAACCAAAGACATGATCTTCTCCTCCTCCATAGCAGACCTCTCTCTCACAAGTGCGCTACATTTCAAGTGAGGGAAGTGTGTCAAATGAGGAGCTCACCTCCTCTATTTATACACATCTCCGACTTGTACAATATATTAACTAGGTTGGCCCCAACTTTACCATTGGGTTAAACACCCCACTACAATTTACTGGGCCGACGCATCTAGGGTGGTTTAACAACCCTTTGACCCACATAACACATACAGGGCCGACCCCCACTAGGGAAGTCTAATAACCCAAGTTACCACATTCCGACGGAGGAATAAACATCTCCGGATATACAATAAGATCTCCACGGAGGAATGAAACATCTCCGGAATAATAAAGTACAAATATAATATTCTTTGAAGTTACAATATTTCAACACTCCCCCTTAACGAGAAGGATATTATAATAGCATCTGCACGAGCAAGGAGTCATCAACATCATACATGATACATCTATAAATCATTGGAAGCTTTCTCAACATCATCAGTAACTCAAGCAGTTACTGGAACATCTTCAATACTGGAACATCAACATCTTTAGTACTGAGTCTTTATCTTCTACAGCACTTGAACAACTATAGCAACATCAACGTCTAGATCCTCACGATCATCAACATCGTCATCTAGACCATCACGATCAGCAGCATTGTCATCATAATATCATCAGCATCGTCATCACACGATCATCAACATCGTCATCTAGACCATCACGATCAACAGCATCATCATCACACGATCATCAGCATTGTCATCACACGTTCATCAGCATTGTCATCACACGATCATCAGCGTCATCATCTAGACCATCACGATCAGCAGCATCGTCATCTAGACCATCATGATCAGCAGCATAGTCATCTAGATCATCACGATCAATAGCATCGTCATCTAGATCATTAGGATCAGCAGCATCGTCATCTAGATCATCACGATCAGTAGCATCGTCATCTAGATCATTAGGACAAGTATCCACACCAATACAAGTATACATCATCAATACAAGTATCCACACCAATACAAGTATACATCATCAATACAAGTATCCACACCAATACAAGTATACACATCATCAATACAAGTATCCTCATCAATACAAGTATAAACATCATCAATACAAGTATCCACACCAATACAAGTATACACATCATCAATACAAGTATCCTCATCAATACAAGTATCCTCATCAATACAAGTATACATATCATCAATACAAGTATCCTCATCAATACAATTGTACATATCATCAATACAAGTATCCTCATCAATACAAGATTACACAATAGCAGCATACCCTGCAACACACATGATCCAATTATGGGATGATCAATCCCTCTCACTTTAGGACATAGGTCCAAGGATGATACAATCCTGATCCGCTTACGGGATGATCAGTCCCTCTCAGTTTAAGACATCTCTCATGTCTATGGATGATGCAATCCAGATCAACTTACAGGATGATCAATCCTTATCACTTTAATACACCTCACCATGTCCAGGGACGATGCAATCCCGAATCAACTTACAGGATGATTAGTCCTTATCACTTTAAGACACCTCACCATGTCTAGGGACGATGCAATCCCGAATCAACTTATAGGATGATTAGTCCTTATCACTTTAAGACACCTCACCATGTCTAGGGACGATGCAATCCCGAATCAACTTACAGGATGATTAGTCCTTATCACTTTAAGACACCTCACCATGTCTAGGGACGATGCAATCCCAATCTACTTACAGGATGATTAATCCTTATCACTTTAGGACATAAGTCCAAGGACGATGCAATCTTGATCCACTTATGGGATGATCAATCCCTATCACTTTAGGACATAAGTCCAAGGACGATGCAATCTTGATCCACTTACGGGATGATCAATCCCTATCACTTTAGGACATAAGTCCAAGGATGATGCAATCCTATCACGTACATTTTGAACCAAACGCTCAGGGACGATGCAGTCCTATAACGTCCACTAGGGACCACTTTCTCGGAGACATATGTCTACGGATCTCTTTTAGGATATATGTCCATGGATGATACAATTCCCTCGCCCACTAGGGACCACATTCTCGGAGACATCTGTCTACGGATCACTTTAGAACTGAAGTCCAGGGATGATACAATCCTCTCGTCCACTAGGGACCACATTCTCGGAGACATATGTCTACGGATCACTTTCAAACTGAAGTCTAGGGATGATACAATCCTCTTGTCCACTAGGGACCACATTCACGGAGACATCTGTCTACGGATCAATTTAGAACATGTGTTCAAGGATGATGCAATCCCTCTTCTTTCTCGGAGACATATGTCTACGGATCCTTTTAGAACATGTGTTCAAGGATGATGTAATCCCTCTTCTTTCTCGGAGACATATGTCTACAGATCCTTTTAGAACATGTGTTCAAGGATGATGCAATCCCCTCGTCAACTTAGACCCTGTCTAAGGACCATCCACCAACCTCTCTGTCGGCATCACCAATATAGGTATCCACATCATCGACCTCACTGTCGATGCAGGCAATCTCGTCATAAGTGACCACATCACTCCCCCTCTCAAGGAGGGTCCTACCAAGCTTGTCTCGAAAAATACTCAAACTTTTCTTGAGGTAGAGGTTTGGTTAGTACATCGGTAACTTGTTCACTTGAGGTAGAGGTTTGGTTAGTACATCGACAACTTGTTACAAATTCAAACTTTATAGTTCCTTTCTGCGCCATATCATGGAACACTGGATTCTCTGCCATCTTGATACAACTCTGTTTGTCACATAGGATCACAGTTGGGTCTATCTCTAAGTCAAACAATCCAGAAGCCATACTGCTTCACAACTAGCAGAGCAACCAGCCATATATTCCGCTTGTGCTGAGAGCCACACTAGACTGCTTCCAGCTAAACCACGAGATCATGGCTGATCCCAGACAATAACATCCTCTCAATGTGTTCTTCTTATCTGATACACTTTCTGCCCAATCAACATCTGTGTAGCCATCTGAAGTCATGATCTCCAAGATAGCATAGATCAAAGTCTATCGTATCCTTTAGGTACCTCATCACATGCTTTGCAACTATCAGGTGAACACATCTAGTTTCCACTAGATACTGACTCAAGGTGTTCACAGCAAAGCATATATCTAACCTAGTATTTGTTAGATACATCAATGACCCAATAATTTGTCAGTACAGAGTTATATACACTAACTCTGATGAGTCATTCGCTAACAGCTTCAAGTTGGAATCCATGCGAGTGGCCATTCCAACATATCAAGTCCTTTTAATATTTCTTGGCATACTTTCCCTGGTTGAGAAAGATTCCTTCTGAGCCTTTCCATACTTCCAGACCTAGGAAGTAATGCATCAATCTGAGATCTTTCATTTTCATTTCTGTAGTCATCTATCTGTGCCATCTCTTGTCAGATGGGTCTACTGATATGAGCCTCAACATCATTCGAACTCTGTGGTGAGTTCCTTCTTGCATCCATGTCATCTGTGTATAGAAACCATATTCAACCTTCTAGCAAAGGTTGAGATCCACATCCCCCATGGTGATCACTGTCGATCCTGGGTACCCGAACAGAGCTTTCTTCAATTACATTATTAAGATAATGGTCTTATCTAGCCACTTGGAGCAAACATCTCATCATGATTCTCTTCCTCTTTCTAAGAGAATCTTCTAGCCACGAGCCTTCTATAGTGTGTTTGATTTGTAAATCCTTTTGTTGAGCATCCATCACTTGTTCAGTGTTCATCATTCGTCATTATCTTTCCTACAAATCAAAATTAAGTACATGATTAGTAATACTTCATAATCATCAAATCATATTGATATGATAACCTATTATGCATACAGATATCATTTACATAGTTATGCAACTATATTGACCAATACTTTGGCACAACACTTTTCCATATCCTGTATGCATACAATGGCTATCTAGATGCCTTCCATCTCTACCAGAACATACTATCAAGAGTGTGCACAGCTCTCAGCATGTCAACAAAGAGGTTTCATTCTAGACAAGCAACAATGGAATGTTTGTCCAATTCACCAATCATATGCATATTAGTAGTATACTGTTCAATGCTATATGAATGTTTACACTCAGCATGATATATTCTAGGAATACAAATATGTATACAACTATTACAAGCAATATCATTTACTATTTCAAATAACAACTCAAATACTTATCTTTTATGTTTGTGTGGTTGTCTCTAGCTTGATCTTCTATATGTCTTTTGAATTTCTGTTCATTCTGTACCACTGTGCATGCTCAAGTGTGCACTAGTGTCATCCTCATGATCTCATACACAAACATACATTCATTAATATATTCTCAATATTATCAAAACATTATAATTCTAAATAATCTTGAATATGTATAGTCATGATCATAAACAATAAACATTAGTATTCAAGGTTTCAGGAAAGTCTTCTTTTACTCATGCATATTCTTGTTTGATCATAGGACTCTTCTGGTTAGTTAAATCATCAATCAAGATAAGAGACATAATATGCATAAACCCTTGATTACTAGCTTTATGAATAAGCATAACCAATCATACCAAGTATACTTATATAAGGGATCCTAACACAAGGTAAGATTCGAACTTGACATAGGAAAACATACCTGGATTAGTATACTTGCTTAGTTATGTCTAACATACCTAAACAATATCTTCTTTGTTCTCTTCAATGATTTAGAGATCCTATGCTAGAACCTGCATATCTCATAGGTTAAGCATAATATAACAAAGTCATACATACCTCGTAAGTAGAACAAAGATCATGGATGAATCTTTGTCTTCATGTTGTCATGGTCATGGAACTTGATTTGTCTTTCGTGATGTACCTGTATCTTGTTAGCAGACAATATCAACCTCATACAACACCACAGTTCATTAGTACAATCATATAGCCCTAATCAATGAATGTCTTCTATCATTCACATGCATTCATACTTTTACTAGGGTGATAAGACAATTCTAACATTAATCAAGATTGTACTAATAAATAATATGAAGACAAACACACTATGAACTTAATCAGGAATCAGATTTCAAGACATACCTGAACCTCCTTAAGTCATACCTGTCGAGACTTCTTGTAGTCTTCTTATGTAAGGCCTTAGCCTCAACTCCCCCTAAAACTTGATATGGAGCTTGATTAGGGTTTGCTAGAGAAACCCCAAAAATTCAATATTTGACTTTCACACTTATGAATGGATGGAAGGATGTGTCTTGCTGAGCTGATCAAACTAGCATACTTCAATTTTGAAATCTCCAAAATTTGACCCCTCAAAATTGCCTTCGAAACTTTTGGATCTTCTGGATAGGATCCCTAACTAGGGTTTGATGAAGCCCACCCTTCTGCCCAATCAAAAGGTTCGATCCAAGGCTCTAAACTCTTATTTTTCTGAGGAGCTTCCAGCCGTGGTCACAGACTTCAAAAATTCCAACTTTTGCTGAAGCCCTAATTTTCCATCTTTCTGATCAAGATCCCGAACTGGGGTTTCATCAAGCCCGGTCTTCTACCCAACCAAAAAATTCGATCTTGGTCTCTAAATTTTGATTTTTCTGAGTAGCATTCAGCCGTGGACTCCGATTCCAAAAATTCTAACTTTCTCCGAAACCCGAAATTCCGGAAGCCATGAATGAAGGTGCTCCAAAAATAATTTTGTTTTGACAGAAATATGTACCTGATTGTTTCTGCTGTAACTCCGAACTTTTCGATCCACAGGGTCTGAAAATTTTTCATGTGGTAGCCTGACCTGTCATCTTTCCATCCCGATAGGTCTGACCTCAATTGGATTTTCTGAGAGAGATTTATGCCAAGTGTCGCAACGTGACCTGTTTATGGGATAAAACAGGAGAGCAAACTTTTACGACGTGCCACGTGTCACTGGTTCAACTTCGGCCTCTAAAAAAGTTTCTTGAGATATTACAGTCTGTGTACTAACTGTCACTTTTTACTAAATTTCATTTGGAGCTTCCTAGCCCAAGTTATGACCTTTTTTCCTAGGTCACATGATTTTGATTGAGATCTGGAAGAGTCAGAAACCCTAACTTGTACTGATCATAACTCACAAAGTAAAACGAATCTGAGGGTTTCCTTTGGACACAAGGTACCTGGGGATGTTATCTACGACCTGTAAAGGTTTCATATCTTGAACCTTCGCCAAAATGTATTTATAGTGAAAGTTTCACGATGACTGGTTTTTGCTATACAAAACCCAAACCTTGAAATTGTTGCAAGTGAAGCAAGTGTCGTAAGTGCCATACATTGCCTTCCTTCAGGTTAGCTATGATACCATGTTAAGATTTAATATGCTAAGACATAAAATATCAGCATTACATTCCATTTTACAATAATAGCATATACAGGATCACTGAAGAAACAATAAGCACAACATAAATACAAGAGACACAGATTTATCCTGGGAAACCCTCATGGGGTAGAATACCCAGCAAAGCTTCCTCAGTATAGATGACCAATAATATACAAAGATGCAAACTAAAGACATGATCTTCTCCTCCTCCATAGCAGACCTCTCTCTCACAAGTGCGCTACATTTCAAGTGAGGGAAGTGTGTCAAATGAGGAGCTCACCTCCTCTATTTATACACATCTCCGACTTGTACAATATATTAACTAGGTCGGCCCCAACTTTACCATTGGGTTAAACACCCCACTACAATTGACTGGGCCGACCCCTCTAGGGTGGTCTAACAACCCTTTGACCCACATAACACATACAGGGCCGACCCCCACTAGGGAAGTCTAATAACCCAAGTTACCACATTCCGACGGAGGAATAAACATCTCCGGATATACAATAAGATCTCCACGGAGGAATGAAACATCTACGGAATATTAAAGTACAAATATAATATTCTTTGAAGTTACAATATTTCAACAATATTTAATGTTTGAATATATGATAATAGATTTCTTAGATTTGGTTTCAATTCATGCTTGCATTTACTGTGCATAACATGTGTGTTGGGGAATGATCTGCATTGTATTCTTGCATTTCAAATTAAAGACGCTGAATGTTTTATTTTATGGGATTTTTGGCATATTGGACTAGCCTTAGTTACCCTTATTCCAATGTGCATCACCCTTATTCATCCTTCCCCTTGGGTTCCCAGGTATTCACCGTCCTTTGGCCTTTGCCGCGAGTAATGGAAATTTGGCTCAATAAAAACTGGAGGCCGCTATTGGAAGGAAGAATGCAATATTATTTTTGTGGAAGGGGTTATTATTCCTTTCTTTTTTAGAATAAAGGGGATCGGGATTTTATCTTTCATAATGGATTGTATTTCATGGGACCAAGAGGTGTGTATCTTAACAACTGGGATATGTATTTTGATCCATCTAGTGATACCCCTTCATCTATGCTAGTTTTGGTGAAATTGCAACATCTCCCCTTGCATTGTTGGTCCGATGAAGTTATTTACGCTATAGGAAATTCCTTAAGGTGATACATTGATAAGTATGAAGCCAAAACCTCCCATGTTCTCGTGTGCCAGAATATGTGTTGAAGTGGATTTGGATTAGGTCTGCTTGAGATTACAAATCTTTCTATCGGTAATTGGATTCATGCTCAACAAGTTGATTATGACTAGTTTCCATTTAATGCAAAACATGTCATGCTTACGGGAAATTTTCCAGAGATTGTCCAAAGAATAAGGACCTGGTAGTCAACAAAGAGAAAGGTCAAGAATGGCATCAAGTAGTGAAGAAGGGGAAGCAGGTTTCTAACACCAATAAATCTGTGAATGTAGAGCACTCTTCTACTTCGAATAAATATCAAGTGCTAATAGTTGAAGAAGGAAAAGAGCCAGTGACTCATTTAATCCATGGGATCCATAATAAATAAGCAGATGTAGTAAAGACTGTGGAAAAAAAGGTGACTATATTTGATAAATCTCCATCGTATGCTCCCAGAAATATTGTAGAGGAAATTGGATTGGAAGAATATGTTTCCACCATACCTACTGAACCAATATAGGAAATAATCATGTAGGAAAATATGGAAAGTGAAGATAACTCGGGTGTAAACTCCCGAATGGCTTATCAATCTCAAGAAGAATCATCTGAAGAGGTAGAGGAAGATCCTCATGTGAAAAGAAAAGTAGGGAGAAGGTCCTGTAGACAAATAGGGGAAGAGGAAGAAGATAAAAACAAGCATCTAGGAAATCAATCCTCCTTGGATAAACTTATAGTCATTGGATCTAGTCAGAAAGGGAGGAAAGCGGAAGCCAGAGGTAAATCCAGATCTTCATGAAAATAACATACCTAGTATCCTAGAATTGTAGGGGTTTAGGAGGTTCTCAAAAGGTAGAAACAATCAAAACTATGATTTACAGGGAGATACTTTCTTTCCTCTTGATTCGGGAGACTAAGATGGAAGCGGAAGAAGTTCATAAAATATTTTAGAAAATATGGGAAAATGGACAGGATTTGTCCATAAGTGCTAGGGGTTCATACGGTGGTTTGGCCACGTATTGGGATATGAGAAATGTTTCTTTGCATTCTCAAAAAGATAAATATAATTGGCTCCTAACAGAGTTGGAAGATAATACTACTCAGGAGACATTCCGAATTTGCAATGTTTACGGCCCATTGCAATACAGTAATAAAAGATAATTTTGGTCTTCTTTGAACTATTTAAGAGATCTTCACTATGATATTATTGCAGGAAATTTTAATGTTACTGTTTCGCAAAAAGAGAAGATAGGGGGAAACTTAGTAAATGATTTTGTGCTCATGGACATCATTCCTAAGAAAGGTTCATATACTTGGACTAATAGAAGGATTGGTCTAGGTCATATAGTTTCTATATTGGATAGGGTTTTGGTTCATAGTGATCTTTTGTTGAAAGGAGTCCTTATTAGGACTACAATTTTGTCAAGTGTTGTTTCCACGTTGTTTCATACCATAGGCCCTTAATGATTAGTATTGAAGAACCTGAAAATTAGGGGCCTATACCTTTTATATTTAACCCTCTATGGTTAAAATCAGAGGCAAACATCCCTCTTATCTCTCAGGTGTGGGAGACAATATATATTGATGCATCAACGTCTTATGAGTGGGAGAAAAAGGTGAGGCTTGTTAACTTGGCTCTTAAAGACTAATCCAAGAAGCACTATAATTCACCTAAGATAGAAAAGATGAAGGTAAAGGCATATTTGATGGCCCTTCAAGAGAGAATGGAAATGGTAGAGGTGACTTTGGAACTTCTTTGGTAGGAGAAACAATTAGATATATGTGTTATGGAGGCCAATCGACATGAAGAGGAGCTATGGAGATTAAAGTCCAGATTATTGTGGTTATCTACCAGATATAGAAATACTACTTTTTTGACAACCAGGCTAAATTCTGTCTTAATCAAAATATCATCAGGGACATTCAAAATTGTCAAGGGAAAAAAGTAACCGGAATAATTGATATTACAGAAGAGGTGTATAGGAAATTTAAGGATCTTTATATTGAAGAAGGGGCTCAAGTAGGACCATCCAGGGAAATTATGTTAGAAAATGTGCCCAAATTGGTTACAGAAAAGGAAAATTGTCTGCTCAGTAAAAATATCAGTGAAGAAGAAATTCTAGCAGCTATTAGACGTCTTGGAATTGATAAAGCCCTTGGCCCAAATGGGTTCACTATTCATTTTTATAGAGCATGTTGGCCTATCATAAAAGGAGATCTTGGGAAAATGCTAAATTGGACTAAAGGAATGGAGAAGATTGGGGGAGCAACAAATTCCTCATTTCTTGCTCTAATTCCGAAAGACACTAAGCCTGTAAATTTTTCGCGTTTCAGACCTATTTCCCTTTGTAAATATTCTTATAAAATTTTAATGAAGATATTAGCCAATTGAATGAAATCCCTGATTTCAAATCTCATTATGGAAGGAAAAGGAACTTTTGTTGCTAAAAGGAAGATCCTTGACAATATTATTTTAGTACAAGAGGTAACCCATTCTAACATTTCACAAAAGAGCAAGTGATGGCCATTAAACTAGATATGGTGAATGCTTTCGATTGGGTTACGCAGTTTTCTTTTCATTGTGTTGGAGCAGTTTGGGTTTTCCCCATAATTCATTAAATGGGTTAAAGATTGTATCAACTACCCTTGGATAACATCTTTGATTAATGGGCGTCCATCATATTGTTTTTAGGCTTTGAGGGGGCTGTGACAGGGCAATATGTTATCCCCTTTCCTTTATATTCTTATGGCATAAATGCTTGGCAAAAAATTGGTCCAGGATAGGGAGGAAGGGAATCTTCATGGTATAAAGATTGTTAGAGGTGTCAAGGCAGTTAATAATGCACAATTTGTTGATGACGTTGTCCTTCTGGGGGATCTATTACTAATGCCAACAAATTCAAGGAAATCCTAGAAATTTTATTGAATCTTCTGGAGGAAAAATAAATAATGGTAAGAGTAGCATTTATGGCTAGAACATCTCTGTTATTCTTCTTAGAAAATTGCAAGAGTTTTTGGATTTGTTCGGCATTCAAATTGGACCTCATTCAAATATCTCAGAATTCCCATTTCGAATAAAGGTGTGAAATTAGCTGAGTGGAAGAAAATCTCCTAGAAGCTTAAAGACAAAGTCTAGATGTGGGGTCTGTGATGGCTTAATTCTGCTAGCAAGGTTGTTTTGATAAGGTCAGTTCTATCCTCCCTTCCTCTTTTTCAATTCTTGTCTCTTTTGGGCCCAATTGGAATAATGAATAGATTTAATCAGTACCCGAGGAATTTCCTCTAGAAAGGGGGTAAGTCAAATAGCAGAAAATTCCACTTGATAAATTGGGATAGTCTCAAAGCTCCAAATGGTAATGGGGGTATTGGAATCAAAGGTCCTAGATATATGAATTTGTCCATGGGAACTAAGTTAGTGTGGTGCTTGGTCTCTGGAGAAAACTCTTGGTGGAAAGAAATATTAAGAAAAAAATATCTCACCAAAGAAAGATTACGATGTTTGGATCCTACAAATGGGAAGGGGAGGGATTTGAAATTTGGAAGTTGTTAAAATCTACAGGAAAAATTATTCAAGAAGGATTATAGAAAGAAGATAAATTTGTGGAATGACAACATGTTGGGTAAAAATCCTATTAATCATGATTTTGAGTATACTGAATTAAAGGAGTGGTTGAAAAATAAAGGCATCCAAACTCTCTTTGATCTCTCAGAGTGGGATGAAAATGGAAATTGGAATAAGTGGAAAATTGTGGATTTGTCGAAGGATCTTCAAAACAAGTGCTCTACTACATTGCAAGCTTCGTAAGGGTTTGCCCCCATATGGTTGGATATTAAATATTCCATGGGGTGGGGGGGGAAGGGCTTTACACAAGCAAGGAAGGATATGTCTCCCAATACTTAAAGCATGCCCATCCTCCCTATTTTAGGCTTTGGACAAGTGTTTGGCACCGGGATGACCTTCCAAAGTTAATTTTTTCTATTGGGTTCTTATTCATGGAAAAATCCTCACAGTTGAGAATTTGAAAAGGAGACAAATACATGGTCCTTCTATGTGTCTTTTGTGCAAGTGTGTGGAGGAGTCTATTCAACATCTATTTTTTCACTATGATTATATTAAAAAGGTTTGGGACTATTCTCTAAAAAATCTCAATTTTCCTATTCGGATGGCAATAAATTGGGCAGTCTTTTTCATAAAATGGAAAAAAGCTTTTCTGGGGTGTTTGGATAATAAATAAAATCTCTCTCAGATCTAGATCGCCCTCCCAAAATATAGTTTTTGGAAAGTATGGCTTGCTAGAAATCAAATCATTTTTTAATCTACATTTATCTCCCCCGAGTCAATAGCAGTTCGAGCAAAGACTCTTCTGTTAGAAACAATTCAATCTAGAAGCAAAAAACAATGCAATGATTGTTTGAGTATAGAAGAAAAAAAGTGGATATGGGACTTCATTCCTCGTGACACTTTGAGAGGTGAATCTTTAGATTAGAGGTGAATATTTAGATTATCTTCCTCCTTGGAAATCACACATGTCTCAAGGAATTTCAGAAGTGCTTATCAAACAAGCATAGTCGCATTCTCTTTTTTGATGGATCTTCTAAGGGTAACCCCGGGGCAACAGGTGTGGGGATTCTTTGGGATCCTGGAGGAACCTTTATAGTAACTTTTGAATTGGGACTAGGAAAAGCTACCAATAACCAATAACCAAGATGAACAATATGCTCTATTTCAAAGCCTTAAAATCGCTATTTCCTTAGAATTCAATCTCCAATTTTTATAAGCAACTCTCTCTTAATCATATCTCAATCTAGAAGGAGAAAAGAGATTGAAGATAAGATTGTTGGGAAATTGCACCTTCGAATTTATTCTCACCTTGATTGATTCATAAACATTCAACTCTTCCATGTGCGACACCATAATAATTCCATTGAATATATGCATGAAAATAATGCTTCTAAAATTCCCCAAGGGGGACTAAAATTTAATGGGCAATTTGGTTCGCATTGCCTACCTTAGCCTAAATTCATTCACTCAACTCTTATTCAAAGTTTCAATGCTAGATCAGGAGCAATGAACTGGTGGCACTTAGATATGATTATGCACTTATTGAGCTTAGACATTGTAGGTATTTGTGTTCCTGAACCTTCTAGAACTTGTCTAGTAAATAAATTTGGGACTTTTCCCCAGGTGTTGAAAGCTTGTTCTAGGATTCTTTGGGTGTGGTTCAGTGTAAATTGAAAGAGACTGGGAGGGATTTCTCTTGAGACCTTTTGGTATTGCCTCTTCAGTAGTCTTGGGATTCATCCCTGGTGGCGCTTAGTGATCTCTGTTTGTTTTTCAGAGTTTCTCTCTGTTTGGAAAGAGTGGAGATTGGATTTCTCTCGTGGTAGAGAGGAAGCGTTGCTCTTGTCTTTCTTTGGCTCAGATGGTGGAAATATTGTTCCTTTAAGGATGGTTGGGTATCAGATGGTTTTCTTGCTTTTGTTCGGCCTTCTCAATGGTTGGTTTGACTCCTTTATACCCGATTGGGGTGATAGAAGCCTTGTTCCTTTAGCAGAATACAGGGTTTTGGCAGATCCCCTTGACATATGTGTTGATGTTTTCTATTTTGTGAGGATTCCTTTTGGGAATTTTAGAGTTTGGACTGGTGTTGATTTTGGCCCCCACAGAAAGGATTTTGAATGGCACCTCTATTATGGATATTGAAAAGAAGGTTAATGAGCTCACAGAGAGAACTAGTGAGGTCCAGTTCAACATTTTCTAAATTGGTCAACATATGAGGATCATGAGGGATCAAATGGAAGGTCTTGTATTTGTTGTTCAATAGTTAAATGCACATTCTTGTTCTAGATGGACTTTTATTGATGAAGCTTCTTTTCATTTTTCAAGTGATACTACTAGTTCGGATTACCGCCCCATTTGAGTTGATGGAGTTGTTCAAGTGTGTGATGATTGGGAAAAAGAGTTACCTAAGACTATTTCTCAGCATGTGAATCTCATTGGTGGGAGGAATTCCAAGGCTAATTAAATTTTTGAGGACAATATTGTCGATGGTGTCTCTGTTCAACAGCCTCTTCATAAATCCATTTTAAAGGAGCAAGTTGGTTATGCTGAGGATCATTGTGGTAATGATGACACTACTGTGGAGGATTGGGAGGATGTTGTTGTTTCAATGGATGAAGATCGAGACTATGTGGAAGACATTCGTGATGAATATGATGATGATGAAGTTGCAGAGCATAGTTCCATGAATGAGGATGAAGATTTTTTGTCCAGGTTTCAGAAAACAAGACCAGGGATAATTTTAAGGACCCATACTTATTTAAAAGTGTATAAACCTTGGCGAATCTTACCAATTCTCAAAATGTCATCTATAAAATATTTGGCGATATTTTTCTAAAATCATTTCAATTTATAAGGATTTTATATAGTTTATATAATATTTTGGCGATTTTTAGAGTGAAAAAAGTTGACCCCATCAAAATTGGGCGAAATGGGGCTTCAAAAAATGCAAATTGGTGAATATGTTTTTGGAAAAAAACATGGAAAAATAGCCCATGGGCTAAATTTCGCCCCTAAAATTATCCTTGAACAAGACCAGTTTTTAATTTTCTTCTATGAACTATTTTTGTCTTTTGCTACTTGGACAGTTTGTTCAAATCTATAGTAGTTCAGGAACTTTTGTTCTTTGTTCCTATTTAGTCTTTTGGATGACTGTAATTAAAAAATTCTTCTCTCTTGAGACTGTTCAAGACCCTCTGAATTGTTAAAGATAAATTTTTGTTTTGTTTTGTTGAGCTTCTCAACTTTTTATAAATACCAATCACCCATCTTTGTTAAAAAAAAAATTATTCAATATAATCAATTTTATCTAAATTGTATTATACTTTATATTAAAGTCACTTTTCGTTATTAACCCTTGCAAATAAGATAGGTAGTTTGCAAATTACTTTTTAAGATTCTTGTAAAATTACTTAAAAAACTAGAGAAATGGACAATTATTTTTAATGAGTTGTTTTCAAATGTATTTTTTATTTTACTTTTTAAAATTATTATTTTGTATATTTTATTGGTTAGTGTTTTTTTTATTAATTTTATTATTTGTGATTACATGTTAAAATTACTATTTTCCAAATCTATGCTGGTTTTAAAAAAAAAACATTTTTTTATAAGTCTAATTTCACCCTATTTTATATATATATATATATATATTGATATGTTTTTTATATTTTTAGAGATAAAATGTTTTATTGTGTCAATTAGGCACATTGCTACAGTTTTGATAGGAGAAGTATCTCTTTATTCTATAAAAAATAATAATAATAATAATAAAAAAATTAAGAAAAAATAAATAAAAAATAAAAATAGTGATGAAAGGTTTGAACATTTAATTCTTCTCAAATTTTGTAGAAGAGATAAATCTACACTGGTATATAAATAATTTAAATATATTAAAATTTAAATTTTAAAATAAATATAAGATAATATTTATTTCATATAATTAATTTTATCTAAATTGAATTATACTTTATATTAAAGTCACTTTTCATTCTTAACACTTGCGAATAAGATAGGTAGTTTGCAAATTACCTTTTAAGATTCTTGTAAAATTACTTAAAAATTAGAGAAATGGACAATTTTTTTTTAAATAAGTTGTTTTGAAATGTCTTTTTTTATTTTACTTTTTGAAATTATTATTTTGTGTGTTTTTCTTGGTGAGTGGTTTTTTATTAATTTTCTTATTTGTAATTATATGTTAAAATTACTATTTTCCAAATCTATGGTTGTTTAAAAAAAACATTTGTTTCATAAATCCAATTTCACTTTATTAAATTTTTTTTCATATTTTTAAAGATAAAATGATCAAAATAATCAAGCTTTTAAAATATTTCTTTTCAAAAAAAAAAATTACTTAATATTTATGTGGAATCAAAGTTAACTTTTCTAATACAATTTAGCTATGAACGGTTATATAATTGCTCCCAAAATGACCCTATAGTCTTTACTAAGACCAACATTCTACTATATTTGCGTCATTGAGAGCATTACAAAATAATAGTCCTCCATAAATAGTCACTAGAACATCAACAACAAATCAACCAAGTCCACTAGTCAACCTAATTTCATGACAAATTACATGTTACAGACTTTGGTAATCATCACTACATCATCAAAATTGAAATCTACCAGGTACCTATTTCAGCATGTACTACTATCTCCTTAGTAAGCCTTGATGGAACCCTTAGATACCATAGTGGTGGATTCCAAATATTCCTCATAAAACATCTTACCCTCCAAACTGCCCACTGTCCTTTTAGATAGTTTATCTGCTACAACATTAAATTGTCTGAAGATATGCTTAGATGAAGGACAATTTAAGGTGTCATGTCCCCTCCCATGGATCCAACGCAAGGAAGGGAACACGACTGAAAATCTTGGGCTTTTGCAAAAACTCATCCCCATTCATCAAATTCATAAAACAAGTAAAATGCATATTTGTGCAAATGCACAATCAAATAAACACAACGGAAGTAAAATCTATATCCACACACATTTCACATTCATTCATCAACAAAATCAGAACAGTCAATAATTAAAAACATTGCAGAGTTTAATACACATAGAGAATACTTATCTTGATGGTGAAGTTGTCCTGGTAAACTAGTTATGCAGCTGCAATGCTCCACCCAGCCTTAGGCCAATTTGTTCATCAATCTCTCAAAACAATTGCCACCCCCGATCTGGGCATGATTTCCACAAGGAATGGGAACACTCAAGCTCATGTACAACAAAATGAACATCACATCTAAGCCAAGCCAATCCATAGCTGGTTTTATCAAGCCAAATGTGAACCCTCTTCATTTATGAATGCTTGCACTCGCGCTCAAGCCAAAACAATGGGTACCCATAACTCAAACCATAACATTCTCTCCCACACACAACAAGCACATATGTTGGGCATAGGAAAATGTTTTCAACTGTGGAATGCACAAAACGAAATGTCCATGGATTTTCCCCAAATTGTGGCACCCAAATCGAGTTGTGGGAAGGGAAATCAACCACAGGGAGAAAAAACGATTTATCCCACAGGTATATACGCATTTAAATGAAAAAAACATCCTCCCAGGACCCCCAAATCAGATTCCTCTTCTTCCCCACTGTTCTATATCACAAAAATTCCCTTCTTCCAGCTAAGAATGAAGGAAACATAGGGAAAAAACGTGGAGAAAAACGCCCAGCAAACTCAGAACTCGTGAAAGAGAAAAACTCATGGGTGAAGAATGGCTTGGGGATAAAATTCGTGGCTCTTTTCTTTCCCAAGAATCCAAACACGAATTTCTAAAATGGTGGCTTTCCCATACACGAAAATGGGATAGCCATACCTCACCATTTCCCCAAATAATAACTATTTCAACCAACTCTTGGGAGAAATAAATGATTGGGTACAAAATTCAACATGGGTGGTTGAAATTTCATGGGTTCTCTCATTGAAACTTGGATTGACTTGATTGGCTCAAGGGTTTGAATATTTCCCTCCCAATTCCTTGTAAAAATCAAGCTCCCATACTCTTGTTGCATTGCATAGCTAGTTGTGGGTGTTTTTATTAAAATGCATATTCACATGATATTTACGGTTTCTATTATGCATGGCTAGCACGCAAACCTTATGCATCAATTTTAACACTAAATCTATGGTGGGGCCTTGACATTGAGCTCCTCACCACGATTTTATAACAATATTACATCATTTACATTTTAATGCGATGGGGTCAAAATTGGGATATTAGAGAAGGAAGATTGAATTTATCTAACTTTGGAACACTAATGATCCAGTATTGCCATCTGAAGTGAAGATCTTTCAACAGCCCAATCAATGAAGATTTTTGAATCCCCCAAAATCTGACTGACATAAGGTTCTTGTGTGTTGGAAAAAACAAAATACTCCATAAGGACAGTAACTATGCTCTAGTATTTGTTCCAGGACCACATCGCATCCATAAATAAAAGAAATGTCTATTGTTGACTTGTAGAACCATACCACTACCACAAAGACCCTGCTAAGAGGCCCCATCAAAGAAAACCACAGGAAAATCCTCTAAAAATGATGGAATAGTCAATGTTCTGGTCTTCTTTAGTTTAGCATGCTTAGAAAACTTTAAAACATGAACAAGTATTTTTGTACTGAGCATAGAAATATTTGGTGAAAAGTTCTCAAAAATGATTGGATAGGCTTGTCTCCTAGATACCCTAGCTAATATAAATTAGCAATTCTTTATACCTATGAACTTTTTTACTCTGCATCTTTAGATTGTGCTCAAAGGAAGAAAATCCCCAATCATAATTCACATTCAAATTAGATAAGACATTACACCACACCTTCTGATAAAAAATACACTTTACAAAAATATGTTCCACAGTCTTAGAATCCTTATAACAGAGACATCAGAACCTAGGACCAATTCTACCTCGTTAGGAGAGGTTATCCCAGATCAAAACTCTGCTTTCCAAAACTATCTATGCAAACCATTTCAACTTTAACAATAAGTTCCATTTCCTTTTTTTCAATGCCACCATTTACCTACAGTAGAAGCAAACAAACAAAAGATAGCATCATAGGAAATATTTGTAATAACTTGACCATCAGAATTATTCCATGACCAAATAATATCATCATTCTTATCAGATAGTCTAACTCCCAAGTGAATTAGACCCTCAATAAAAGAGTTCCATTCATTTGCAAAAGATCCCTGAGACCAAGATCCTCAATATTCATCAAGTATGAAGGACTTGGACATTCAAATTTTTTAACATGTGCTAACCAGTTGAAACCCATCTCTATCAAGTATTTCACGAGATCAATTAACAAAATGTAAAAATCATCCCCACCCAAAAATGGATCAATGCCAATCTGCACTCTTTTGTCATTCTCGATCTTCCAAGCCAACCAAGATCCCATCCAAGGATATGATTTGATAAAACCCATACAGATATTAGAAGCATTACCAACACTTTTATTTTGTCTTCTCAACCAATCCACCACTGTGCATTTCCTCAAATATTTAGACTTTAGAATCTCACTCCATAACCCATAACCAAATAAACCCATCCAAAAACTTTTGACACTCAAAATCGAACTAAACCCTAACAAGTTCTTAATTCCCTGACCTCTAAGGTTTTTAGGAAGGAAAATTGTTTCCCAGTTCACCAAATGAATTGTATCCCTAGATAGACTTCCAGACCACACAAATTGCATCATTCTCCTTCTAATGTTATGTAGAATGGACACGAGCAAGTTAGTAAGAGATAACCACTAGACAGGTACACTCTCTAACATAGATTTTACTAAGGTCAATCTACCTCTCAAAGGTATCCATGCGAAGCACCAACACCCAGTCCTCTTTTCCACTTTCCTCAATAGCCGCAACCAGTCACCCTTGCCATAATTGTTGGGTTTAAGAAAGTATCCCAAATATTTAAAACCAACATCAATCTATGACATTTTTTATCACTGATATTTGACTATATTTTACATGCTTTAAGATGTTTGTGTATTTTTTAGAAAATCACGAAGATTTTAAAAAAATGAAAAAGTAATTAAGTTTGTATTGATATAAATACCTTTAAAAGATAAGATTTTTAAATATTCATGAAAATAATAATTACATATAAATTTTCATTTCAAATAAAATACATTTAAATTTATCAATGTTTTTATATATTTGTCAAAATAATAAATGGAAATGAACTTGTTACCCGAATCAAGTCTTCATTACTCCACCACCTCTTCCACTACTTTCTCCACCCACATTAGACCTTTTTTATAAGGTACTCCTTTTCGATACTCGTTTTAGTAGTTTTATCATAATATTTATTATGAACTTAGAATTGAGCACTCTTTGGACCATTGGAAAGATCTTTCATATTTCTACAAATTTTTTATTATTAGTTTTGATTATGCATAGATTGAAAACCATTTGCAAAAGCAAATTCATGGATTGCTATAGGACTTTTTTTTCAAATTTTGAAACCCTTTGTAAATTTGTTGGGAACTAAAAAAATTGTATAACATAAAAGTTTTATCCCTCATCAATATATCTCTACTTGCATAAGGAGTGCTCAATTCTAAGGTTGGGGTGAAAAGTATGCCAAAAATACAATATGTCATATGGTATGAAAATATTTCATTTTCATTATTTTCAAAATAGGTATGAATATGTTGGAAATTTTAAAAAATGTACAAAAGGAAAGTTGCAGCCTTCCCCAAGCGCTTCCAAATGGTTGAGCATTGTTCAAATCAAAAGCTAAGGTGAAACATTATGGAAAAAGGTCGTGGAAGGGTGGAGAGTTAATTCCATTTAGAGGGTGGAAAAGGTGGCAGAGAAGTGGAGAGTGGATTCGGTGAATCAACTCTTCATCCCTCTACCACTTCCTTCACCCATTTATGAGGAAGGAGTGGAGAAGGTGGTAGAGTGGTGGAGAGTCACTTCATTAAATCTACTCTTTACATATCCACTACTTATTTTTCCATTAAAAAACACAATTTTATTTTTCATTTTCACCTTACTTTCTAATTTTAATGTTTCTTTTATTATTGAAAATTTCTTGATAAGAGATACAAGTATTATTTTATTTTCTTAGTAAATTTTTTGATAAAAAATACAAGTATTATTTTATATTATTTTTTAAATTCTCAATTAATTTAAAACCGTGTTTTAATAAATATTTATTTTTTAATCATTTTATTGTGATATTTCTAAAAGCAACTTTTTACAGAGCATGAATTTTTTTGTATGAATAGTAAATCTAAAGATTTGCAAACTAGCCTTATTTTATCCAACATTTTTTATTATACATGTTGGTTTTAAAAAATAACTTTAAAAAAATATGTACAGATTTTCAGAAAAAACAATATTTTAGTGTACTTTTTAAGGAATTTTATATAACATTTTATGAGTATTTTGTTTTTCTTTCAAAGTCTTTGTTATATATATATGACATGTTAATGGTAAAAAATCTAAAATTTAAGAAAAAATTAAAATTTTCATATATATGACATGTTGATTGTAAAAAATCTAAAATTTAAAAAAAAAATATTAAAATTTTTGTGAAGATTTTCTAAAAAGTTGACATTTCAATTTGGATAGTAGGTGTACCAAATAACCCTTACTTTTTCAATTTGAATAGTAGGTGTACCAAATAACCCTTACTTGGTTGTGGAATGAAGAATTGACAAAATAAAATGAAGGACAACAAGTAGCCGGGCAAGCACTATAATCAATTTTAAATAATGAAAGGAGAACAAACAATTTATAAACTAAAGTTTTATAACTTTAAATGAAATTCCAATGCAATAAATTAATGGAAAAACATAAATTTACAATAAAGACCTAAAGAGAGTTGTTGTATCAAGGTGGGCCCCAAGTTCTCCATGGGTGGGTCCTTTTTCACGGTGTGTATTTTTTGACATTTTAGGGAAGATTTTACTAGATTTTATTAAACTATCTATTTTTATTAGGAATACCTGTTTTATTTGCAAAAGTGTTTTTTAAAACTTTAAATTGATTTGATTTATTTCCCTTTAAGACTAGGTCATTAATCCCAATTAAAAATGGGTTCCAATAGTGATCAACTTTGATATTTAGAACTAGTAAAGTGAAACGTGCCAAGAGCAAACCACCCTGTGATATATGTTAGGACTTCTCTTAATCAATTATTAGTGTAGAAATGAGTGTTTCACCTTATTGACAAATGGATTTTTTCATCTCCCACTGTAACTAGCTCTCCCTTCATGTTAAGTTTAGTGTAGAGATTTATTTTTGTTGAATAATAGAGCAATAGTTTTGATATCTTGTTCAGGATGATTCATTTCTAGTGTAAGTATCGTAAGGAATTATTGTTTTGTTTATAAAGATTATATTTCTCACAATATAAAATTATGTTACGATTTGTTTAATTCATCTTGACTTTCACTATCTTGATTTTCAAATAAAGAATTATTGAGTGTCATTTATAGTTTTCTCCTTGAATTAATGTTTATTAAATAATATTAATATATATGTGTGTGTTTATTAACCAAGTATATCAATGCATGTTACGATTTGCTTAATTCATCTTGACTTTGACTATCTTGATTTCTAAATAAAGAATTATTAAGTTTCATTTATAATTTCTTCTTTGAATTAATGTTTATAAAATAAAAATAAAAATTATATATATATATATATATATAGGTTTATTAACCAAGTATGCCAATGCAATGTTTGATAGTCAAACATAAAAATGACATAAATTTGTGAGAAAAAAAAACACAATTTTTTTATAAAATCATAAACCATATTTAATGTTTCATGTTCTCTAGTAATATAATTGTATTCTTATACTATAATATTTGTACTAATAAAGATGATAGGATAATCATAGTTCCTTCACATAGTTGAGCAAGTAATCCCACCTGCATAGAGAAGAGCTATAATGGCATTGTTAATATCCACACTATGGGATAAAGAGGAGAAGTGTGCATAGAGTTCATAGGAGAGGGGAGTTATGACCCTCGCCTCAATCTCATTCAATGTACAAGTGTCCATGTTTCCTATGATCATGACATGAATATATGACCATACCAAACTAGCTTATGGAATTAACATTAATTCGAGATCAACCCCATTTTTCATATAAACCCCTTTATTTAAATAAATTGCCCAATTTTCCATTTCATTCGTCTTTGAGTTGCATGATCATCTAACATGGGAGAACTCTATCCTTTCGAAATGAGCAATTAGTCCTTTAATTCTCTCAAGCATTATGGATAAGATTTATATTGTTATTTTTGGCCCTTCTCACATGTTCAATGATGATTGCATAATCAACAAAGACCATGCCATTATTGACATTCTAATCCTGAAGTATGACCAATCCAAGCTATAATGCATACACCTCTGCTTGGTTATTCATCATCACTTCAAATCCCCAAGTAAATGATAATCCATGTTTTCCTCCATAACCTAAAATTACCCACCCCACACCTACCACCCTTAGAATACCTACTACCCTTAGAATGGATATCACTCTTCATTTTCAAATTTCTTTTTATTTTTTTAACTTGAAGTACAAATGTTACGCTTATTTTCTCGAAAAAAATAACACTAACATTTAGTAGTTTTAATATTTCGTATAGTGTCACTACTTATGGGCTTTGCACTACAATATATTTGAATTTTCAGTGCATTAAAGAAAGTGGAAATACCCTTCAAATCATGATATCTTAAAGAAACAACTTCAATGAAGAATCTTGTAGCTTTAGCTATAAGGCTAGAATGCCAAAAGTTTTCATTAAAAATTATCTCGGGATCATTGCATGAGGAAACAATATTAATTTGGATATTGTTGGCCATATAGGCAACTAGAATGAAAGGTTGTGATGCAATCATCTACTTGGCATTCCTCTTCTTTGTAGAATAAAGAGAGAGAGGGAATTGAAGTGGGGGTTGTTAAGAAATGGCAATATAACATATGGTTTTACATAAATTAATCTTTCACTTAGGCTATTAGGCTAGGGTGAGATCAAAGATGTCAATGGAAATTGTCGATAGATATGATAGATTGAACATGGTATTGTTATTAAATTTATAAATAAAATAGGTTATAATCGATTCCAGTTAATGGCATGCTTGGAATTTTCCATGCAAAGATATCAAACATAATCAAGACCATCTAATAACTTGACCAAAATGTACAAGTACAATTCCTTCAACAAATCAAGGGACTTGTACATCTAAAATTTGTTACGTAACGAGCATTATCCTCAATGTGCATAGCATGACCTAAGTTGTATAATTTGGAAAAGAGACAATCTTAATTATGGCCAATCCCCCTCCATCATGAAAATGATGAGAGAAACAATGTTTGCATAATTTTTTGCTTTCACATTTCATTGGAGAATTTAGAAATAAAAGCTTTGATCTACTATAAATGCTAAATAGGTTTTTGATGCATCAAAAAAGATTAGCATAATTCTTTTTAACCACTGGGGACAAAATCTGAAGGTACTAGCGCATCAAATAAGTAGGAACTCGACTCTGTAGAATTGTGCATTAAATCTATAAATGATAAAGATTATAAATAAGATATGGTAGGATTTCATAGTGCCAGTTGAATAAACACACGTTCACTACCAGTGTCTACATTTACATAACTTCCTTGAAGTTTGAATCACATTCAAAATATCTATGGAACTGATGTAGATTCAAAATATCAATGTTGTTAAGTCCAAAAATGACTTAACTTGCAAACAACATTAACGCATGCTTATCACGAGAACATTCAAACTACCTTACTAATTTATTATGCAAATAAATAAATAGAAGTAGTAAATGAAGGAAATGAATCAAAATTCTTTTTTTCTTGTGTTTATGGTAAATAAACACTATTTTTTTAATGTGGTTCACAGCCCCGGAAGATGGCGGGCTCGTTACATCCACGGTAAGGGCTTGTTAGATCCACGATAATAATTCTCAAGGGGGCCACCCGAAGGGGCCTCACCCTATCGGCTCCATGTTCGGAAGCCTAACCTCAAAGGACCCAGAGATTTGAACCTATGACCTCGACTACTTCGGTCTTAGACTTAGAAACTCCAACCAACTAAGCTACCCTTCAAAACTTAATAAACATTATTCAATAATTAAATATAATATATAAAATATATGCATTTAAACAACAAACTATTTATCTCAATAATGCCATGAGAATCACTGATAAACACTAAAAATTACATTAGAAACAACCTACAAAATGAAAGGAAAACCCATGGCCAAAGGAGGTAAAACAACTTCATTATTAGTCTCATAAAAAAAGAGAGAGTATAAGAGCATACATTCAATGAATTTTAACTCTTTCCTTGCATTATCAGATATCTTTTATAGCATGGTAAGTTTACATCATCGACTTTGATTAGTTTCTCTAAGGTGGTTACTTGATTGACATGGTCAAAATTGATTATTCAATTAGTAATTACAAAATTTTGCTTCATAAACATGATATTTATTAAAAAAAAATATTTTGCTTCACACCCAACATTGTCATATTATTGGATATAGTTATGTATTAATAAAATTAGGTATATTGAGTTTTAATATAAATAAATAAAATAAATTTTTTTTTTATGATGTTAAAATTTAATTATCCAGAAATATAGATATAGTAATTTTCATCGAAGGTTGGTAAATAATTTCTTTTATAAAAAGTGCATTTTCTTAGAGGAAATTTGAATTAAAAATTGGCCTCCCAATTTTAATTCAAATTTCATGTCATCATGTATTAGCCAATCAAAATGCTTTAAAATTTAAAAGAGATGTATGTTTGAGATCATTTTTATTATATAATTTGTTCACTCCCAACATTGTCATATTACTAGATATGGTTATGTATTAATATAATTAGGTATATTGAGTTGTAATATAAAAAAATAAATTAATTATTATATTTTCTCTATGATGTCAAAAATTAATTATCTAGAAATATAGGTATAGTAATTCTTATTGCAAAAATCTAAGGTTGGTAAATAAAAATTCTATAAGAAGTGCATTTTCTTAGAGGAAATTTGGATGAAAAATGGGCCTCCCAACCCTAATTCAAATTCCATGTCATCATGTAGTAGCCGATCAAAATGCTTTAAATTCAAAAGAGGTGTATGTTTGAGGTCATTTTTATTATATAATTTGGGGATAGGTGCAATTTTTTAATAATAGAATTTGTCTACCCATTTCCCAAGTTACTCTAAATTATCTTGGATATTGATAATGAAATTAATATGCTAAATGATTTTAGGTAATATGTGACCCATATATAATATATAATAGTAATAGTAATTAATATTATAACTAATATATAACAATATTATATTATAATAATATGTAATATCCCAAATTGATATTTTCTTTTTCTATGTTGTCTAGTAAGATGATGTCTCAAACAAATCTGAAGATGTATACTGATCTCTGCATGCATGCATTTGCATGTAGAACTATAACCCAGGTAATATTGAATTGCTATAAAGTAGGAGGAAGTTTATGCATGTACATACCAGTATTTAGCCAAGCTGATGACTAAGCTGATGGTCCCTGCATGCATGAATAAGGATGAACCAATAAGCAGCTAGGGCAAGTCGTGTTTCTGGGTAGAAGACGTCCTCCTCCAAAGCTAGAGATGCTCCAAAATAATAAGTAAGAGGCTGAATGGAGCCCTGCCGAGGTAGTCTAGGGTTATAGTGCCCTTCTGAAGACTATGGATACTGCATGCATCAATTCTGATCCCTGGATACTGAAATACGAATAGGAATGACTTGGATCAATTCGCCCAAATAGGGATGGTGAATGCCCAACTGCTAAATAACTCAATCACAATGCTAACTATAACCTGATACTGAATCAATGCGGAAGCAATGCTGAATCTGGATGATCCAACTTGATGATGAACTAGGGTATACAGATTTCACTGCCGAAATACACCAGTTAGTTAAGTGCATGCACTCAACCCCAACCTTGCTCACTGAGCTCTCCAAATCGGAATCACAAATCAATAATCAATAATGGTCTTCTCCACTCGCTTTACCTTTCTTTTATAACATTCAACTGCCAAAAACCTAACTTTTGACCTAACTAGGTCACTTTATCTTCTAATTTGCAGTTGGCTTGCATGCAGGTGCCTGGAGACTCAATCAGGTGCATGCATCATGAAATAATGCTCAGATGTCATGCATGCAGGTGGCCCCTGTCTACCTACTGATGATATAATATCTATGCCCTAGATATTCTGATATGGCATAAGTCCACAGTTGATCCCCTAACTATCAATGCCCGCTCGAACCTATGGGGAATCATATAGGTTAGCGGGATGGTCCTCAATACCTAAGTGGAAGAGGACATTACAGTCCTCCCCGCTCGAATTTTCTTGTCCTCGAGCAACTGTAAAGCTGGGTGCTGTAATACATGTTCTCCCTCCCAAGTGGCCTCCTCTATAGGCAAATCTCTCCACTGAACCAAGTAGTCTTTCATGATTATGTTCCTCAGTTTTCGCTCTTGCACCTCCAAGATGTGGTCAAGAATCAGAATCAATTGCCCCTCTTCATCAAGGGGGGGAAGCTCGGAAGATGTAACAATCTGCTGACCAACTGCCTTCTTGAGGTTGGAGACATGAAATACGTTGTGAATCTTTCTCTCTTGGGGTAGTTCTAGCTCATATGCTACCTCTCCGACCTTCTGAATGATCTTGTAAGGACCATAGAAGCGAGGTTTGAGTTTTTTCGCTCCTTTGTTTTTTAGAGATGACTGTCGGTAATGTTGGAGGCGTAAATAAACGAGGTCTCCTACCTCAAAACTGCGCTCAATCCTGTGCCTGTCTGCATATATTTTATGTTGATTCTAATCAGTCTGTATGTTCTTCTTGAGTATGCTAAGGATTTCCTGACTCTCCTGAATCCACTCTTTGGCCTTGGGGGCCCTGCTATCACCAAATACCAGATCTGCAAAAGTAAGGGCGTCGTATCCATACAGGGATCGGAAAGGAGTCATCCCAATGGTCATATGATGGGTGGTATTGTAGCAATGATCACCTAAGTGTAGCTACCTGATCCATGTCTTATGCTGGCCTGCTACATAATTCCTCAAATACCCGTCAATCCACTTGTTAACTATCTCAGTCTGTCCATCGCTCTACGGATGATAACTCATGCTCATAGCTAACTCGGTTCCCACCAATCTGAAGAGCTCTTGCCAAAAGGCTCCCGTGAATTTTCTATCTCTATCAATGACAATGGTATTGGGTAACCCGTGGAGTCTGAATACCTCTCTGAAGAATAATTCTGCTACCTATGCTGCTGAATAATCTGAAGGAATGGCAAAGAAGTGAGCGAACTTGGTCAACCTATCCACCACTACGTACAAGTAATCTCTAACCTGAACCTTGGGAAAACCTGTAATGAAGTCCATGGCGATGCTCTCCCACTTCTGCTCGGGAATAGGCAAAGGTTGTAATAAATCGTTCGGGTGGGTGTGCTCTATTTTATTCCGCTGGCACAAGCTGCACTCTCTCACATGTTGTATCACATCATTCTTGAGTCCCTTCCATGAGAACCTCTCTCTAATCTATCTGTAGGTCTTGAGAAACCCCTGATGCCCTGCTAATGGTGAATTATGCGATGCCTATAAAATCTTCTTCTTGAGGGAAGACTCTGGAACTAAGAAGATTCTGTTCTTGTAGTATATGATGTCGTCAATAACCCAGTACCTGTCATCCTGAATCTGTCCATCCAATAGCTCGCAAGCAAACTTATCTTTGGAGTACTCAACCAAAAGATGAGATCTCCAATCTGATGAGATGCTCATAAGGGATAAAGTAGTTGGTCGTCTAGAAAGTGCATCGGCCACTACATTGTTCTTTCCCTTAACGTACTCAATCTCAAAGTCATATGCCTGAATTTTGCTCACCCATTTATGTTGCCTCTTGTTTAACTCTTTCTGCTCTAGGAAGTATTTCAAACTGTTATGATCTATCTTAACTTTGAATCTGCCACCCACTAAGTACTGACTGAACTTGGTTAGCGCATGGAGAATGGCTAACATCTCTTTTTCATATATTGAATAGTGGCGCTCATAGTCTTTGAGCTTTCTGCTCTCAAATGCAATGGGGTGGTTGTTCTGCATCAATACTGCCCCAATTCCCTCTCCTGAGGCATCACACTCTAACACAAAGGGTCGAGAAAAGTTTGGTAGAGCTAATACTGGGCATGAACTCATTACCTTTTTCATTTTCTCAAACATATGCCGTGCTGTCTCTAACCAACTGAAACCCCCTTTCTTGGTGAGGTTGGTGAGGGATGTTGTCATCTATGAAAACCCACTGACATATCTCCTGTAGTAAGTGCAAAGCCCTAAAAACCCTTTCAGTTCTGTCACATTCTTGGGTGTGGGCCAATCCAATATGGCTCGAATCTTCTCTAAATGAACCTGTACCCCATTGGCACCTATCACATGCCCCAAATACAACATCTCCTGCATGCCAAACTCACACTTGGACATCTTGGCATATAATGACAACTCCTGTAAAACTCCAAGTACCTCATCCAAATGTTTCAAGTGCTCTTCCCAAGTTTTACTATATATCAATATGTCATCGAAGAATACCAGAAGATACTTGCGTAACTGGCCTTTGAAGATATTATTCATGTAAGACTGGATAGTGGCTGGTGCATTAGTGAGCCCAAATGGCATCACTAAAAAATCATAGTGTCTGTAGTGGCAATGGAAAGCGGTCTTTGGAACATCCTGCTCCCTGACCCGAATTTGATGGTAGCCTAAGCGGAGATCAATCTTTGAAAATTACTTTGCCCCTTGTAGCTCATCCATCAACTCATCAATCTTGGGGATTGGATACATGTTTTTGATAGTCTTCTTGTTGAGAGCCCTGTAATCTATGCACATGCGTAAGGTTCCATCTTTTTTCTTCACTAGCACTACTGAAGATGCAAATGGACTGGAGCTAGGTTTGATATACACCAGCTTGAGCAGTTCTTTGATTGTGCTTTCTATCTCATCTTTGTACCTCTTGGGATGTCTGTAAGGAGTGGTGATAACTGCTTGAGTGCCCTCCTCTAACTTAATAATATGCTCAAATCCCCTATCGGGAGGTCAACTTGTTGGAAGGTCTCCAAATACTGCTTTGTGCTTCTGCAGTAAAACCTCTATATCTATTGGATGATGTGTGGCTTTATTTGGTGGTTTCCTGAAGGTAACCAAGCACTCTGTTGCCCACTCAATATCTCCCTGTCGGGGTACTACCTCCATCATGTGTGAGGATACTGTGGTGGGAGGGTAGGTGTCCATCCCTCTCAATACTACCTTATGTCCCTCTGCTCCGATAAACTCCATCTCCATGGTCTAGTAGTTCATGGAATACTTCCCTATGGAGTAAAGCCACTGAACTCCTAGTACCACATTCATGTCAGGTAAATCTACCACATAGAATGTCTCTATCACTGTATAATTCCCAAGTGTTACCTTAAGTTTGGGAATCCACTAACTACACTCCATGGTGTGACCTGCTGCAGCTACTGAAAAACCATCAAAACTCTCAGTCTGAATGCCTTTCCTTTTCACCCATGCAGCATCAATAAAGTTGTGGGATGCCCCACCGTCTACCAGTACTCCCACTCTGTGGCCGTGTACAGTACCCCTGATCCGGAGAGTGTGGAATCTAGGGACCCCTGTCATGGTAGCAATAGTTCCTCCTGAGGGTTGTCCCTCGTCAACTGTCTCTGGTATCACTCCCTGCTCCTGCTCCTGACAATCATCATCCTCCCCACTGTCTGAATAGGCCTCTATGTAGTAGGCCTTTCCCTTCCCTGAACATCTATGACCTGGCTCCCATGGGTCATGACAAGTGAAACATAACTTTTTTCATCTGAGATCCTGGCGAGTATCTTTATCCATCCATTCTTTCTTGGGCCACTCTTTCTGTAAGGGTTTCTTCTCTTTTTCTTTGATAGAAAATTAGTTATGGGAGGAATCTATTCTTGGGTACTGCCTCCTGCAAATCTCTAGTCCGACTGATGGCATTGGCTATGGTGGTGGGTCTATAGGACTTGACCCATCCACGTAATGGCTCAGTGAGAGCCTCTGTAAATAGCATAATCAACCTGCTCTCTGAAATATCTGTCACCATGACTGCCACCCTTTGAAACTCTGAAATGAATGCATTTGCACTACCTATCTGCTTGAGTTGTGCTAGCTCTCTAAAATGCACCTTAGGGTCCTTCCGATCAAATCGCTCAATGAGCCTCTGTGAAAAGTCAGAATATGAAGTGATGGTGTTGTGACCCAACGTCACCAACCCATGGTACCACCACTCATGGGCCTCTCCATCCAAATGCAAGGTACCCAATTTAATGAAATTTGTCTCAATCGTGGGGTTGAGCTGGAAATATGTATCCAACTTCTATACCCAATTTTGGGCTGGGCCACTCCGGGTACCCTCAAAGGTAGGGATAGTCAGTTTCTCGATGGTGCACTGTAACTCATAGTTCTGGATGAAAGGTCTATTGTAAGCTCTGGGTTTGTTCTTACTTTTGAAATGGAAAAAGTCAGTGAAGGACATGGCTAACTGGAAGTCATCTCCCAAGGCTCTATACTCTCTCAAATAGGCAGTCATAGACTCTTCGGGCTCCACTTGTGCTAGAGGCACTGCAGCTGGGCAATCTAGAAATTGAGGCATGGTAGGACGAGAGCACCTGTTGTATAGGTGGGGGTGGCTATGCATGTTGGTGTGTAAGTGTTCTCCACTACTACTAATGGACACCCTATCACTATGGGGAAATAAGGGACTGTGGGGGGGGGGGAATTCTTCTCTGTCATTTGTTTAATGGCACTTGCCATTTCTTTTTTACTAGTGGTGAGTGCATTGATAGCTGAGATGAGACTATTGAAAGTTGTCTTCTCATCGTCGACCATTGTTTCTTTGCCTTTATTTCTGTCAAAGTGATACTCTTTATATCCCAAATCTATATCCTCTAACTCTTGTTCTCTTCTACCACAATCTCTAAACTTTTGTCTCCTGTAGGTAATATTGTATGGATCTTCTGAATTCATTAACTGTTTATACTATGCATGCCCCAGAGCTAACAAGGAACATGCTCTGATCTTCTCAATCTGAAACTCTGTATTCATCTATCTGTTAACAATTGTATGCTAAGATTCTGACTCAAATCTGATCTTTTAAATTGCTTTACTGTTGATTTACTTCTGCCTGATTAAATAGGTAATTTGTGCTTTGTAGGCAATGTTTGGAGGGAATAAGTACTGTTTATGCTCTTTGCTTTTCCCCAATTCATTAACATCACACATGAGCTCAATATACCCAAATTGAAGATAATAATTACTATCCAAATATCCAATAACTATTATGCATCATAAGAATAATAAAGCTGACCTTAAATGCTGTTGAGAGTGGGCTATTGAGAGTGATAACAGCTGTTGTAAATAACATGAAAATTGTTGGTTGTGTGGGACCGCTTATTGCATGAGTTAAGTGCCAAAATACTGGATACAAGCCCAACTGTAAAATATCATGCTCAGAAGTAATAATATGCAGCCCGTGAAGGAGAAGGATGCCCTCAATAGGTGTATGCTTTAATCTGTTATGACGGTGACCAAAAGGTGGTTATAGCAGCTGCTAAAATGATGAATCTCTATAATTTAATGATCAGGTGGTTGCCTTCACTGTTTTAGAAACCATGAAAACCTTGAACCAGTTCAACAAATCTGCCAACAAAAATCCTTAAATCTCTTTGAATATTCTTGACAATGAATGCACATAAAGTAGATCTAATTGATCTAACTGCTTATGTTTGCATGCTCATGACAATTTCCCACAGCTGGCAAGGAAATAGCTCTGATACCACTGTAATATCCCAAACTGATATTTTCTTTTTCTATGTTGTCTAGTAAGTTGATATCTCAAACAAATCTGAATATGTATACTGATCTCTGCATGCATGCATTTGCATGTAGAACTATAACCCAGGTAATATTGAAATGCTATAAAGTAGGAGGAATTTTATGCATATACATACCAGTATTTAGCCAAGATGATGACTAAGCTGATGGTCCCTGCATGCATGAATAAGGATGAACCAATAAGCAGCTAGGGAAAGTCGTGTTTTTGGGTAGAAGACGTCCTCCTCCAAATCTAGAGATGCTCCAGAATAATAAGTAAGAGGCTGAATGGAGCCCTGCTGAAGTAGTCTAGGGTTATAGTGCCCTTCTGAAGACTATGGAGACTGCATGCATCAATTCTAATCCCTGGATACTGAAATACGAATAGGAATGACTTGGATCAATTCGCCCAAATAGGGATGGCGAATGCCCAACTGCTGAATAACTCAATCACAATGCTGACTATAACCTGATACTGAATCAATGCGGAAGCAATGTTGAATCTAGATGATCCAACTTGATGATGAACTAGGGCAGATAGATTTTGCTACTGAAATACACCAGTTAGTTAAGTGCATGCACTCAACCCCAACCTTGCTCACTGAGCTCTCCAAATCGGAATCACAAATCAATAATCAATAATGGTCTTCTCCACTCACTTTACCTTTCTTTTATAACATTCAACTACCAAAAACCTAACTTCTGACCTAACTATGTCACTTTATCTTCTAATTTGCAGTTGACTTGCATGCAGGTGCCTGGAGACTCAATCAGGTGCATGCATCATGAAATAATGCTCAGATGTCATGCATGCAGGTGGCCCCTGTCTACCTACTGATGATATAATATCTATGCCCTAGATATTCTGATATGGCATAAGTCCACAGTTGATCCCTTGACTGTCAGTGCCCACTCGAACCTATGGGGAATCATATAGGTTAGCGGGATGGTCCTGAGTACCTAAGCGGAAGAGGACATTACATAATATTATATGATAATAATATTATGCACAATGAAAAGTTGGATCCAATAAATTTTAATATATAATAAATATATAATAGTAACTAATATACCCATCCATCTTTTATAGGTAATAAATGACCAATATATAATATAGGATCTAATCTTTTAAGAGTAATAGAGGACTCAAGATGTAATAGGAAATTGCAAGCCTCTTTTAATTCTACCTTTCTTACCTTAATCCTGAAATATGATATGATTTCTTCCTTTGATCAGTTCCAGCCTATTGCGTTATGCAACACAGTCTATAACATAATTGCTAAAGTTATAGCAAGGAGACTAAAGTTTCTTCTTTTAGTTGGTATTTCTCAAGAATAGTTTCGTTTTCTCCTTGGAAGACAGATCCATGATCCTATAGGGATCACACGAGAGGGTTTACATTCTATCAAATCCAAGAAACTAAAGTCAGTGATGATTAAAATTGATTTAACCAAAGCTTATGACAGATTGAAATGGTATTACTTAAGCATGGTCTTAACACAACTAGGAATATGTTATTCAGTAGTTAAATGGATCATGTGTTGTATAACTATAGTTTCATTTTCTATTCTGATAAATGGTGCTGCTACGGAGTTTTTCAGGCCAGAGAGAGGCATAAGGCAAGGCTTCCTAATGGCTCTTCTACTCTTTATTATTATTGCAAATGGGATTAGCAGAGCTATCTCCTCTGCCAAATCTATGGAAGGTTATAATGGCTTACAAATTGGGGGAAGTTTCAAACTATCTCATATTTGTTTTGTGGATGATGTACTAATTTTCTGTGATGGATCCTTACAGGATAGGGACATACTTTTGTCGATTCTAAATCTCTTTTGTCAAGCTACAGGTATGAAGGTAAATGAAAATAAATCTTATATAGTAGCTAAAGGATTAGAAGAAACAGAAGTGAGGAGTTATATGGAAGGAATTAAATACAATCATTTTGACTTAGAAGCAGGGCTGCGATATCTTGGCTTCTGGTTAAAACCGAGAAATTACATGAAAAAATATTTGGATTGGCTTCTAAGAAAGTGTGAAAAGAAAATCTCACGTTGGTGTTATCGGTGGCTAACCAAAGCTGGATGATTAGTTTGGATCAAGTTTGTTCTACAAGCAATGCCTGTGTATTGGATGTTAATATCTTGGACTCCTCAAGGTATTCTGGAATCTTTGAGGATACTTTTCTTTAATTATTTCTGGTCACGTAGCCTAAATCAATGCAGTTCAATCTGGATCAGCTGGTAAGAATTCTCAAAACCTAAAACCCAAGGTGGATGGGGAATTAAATTAATTCCTGACGTCTCCAAATCTCTAGCTGCAAAAACCATCTGGATATTGATTTGTTGTTCGGGATTATGTCAAGAAGTAGTCTTATATAAATATATAGAACCTCTATCCATTCTTGATTGGATAAGGAAGCCCTCAAAATCATCGAAGAAGGTATCGATAATGTGGAAAGTTGCAGTTTTGGCAATTCCTTTAATATGACAAGGCCTCGCCTGTAAAATAGGGGATGGACACAGTGTTAAGGTGGGGGAAGATGCATGGATATGCAATGGTATTAACCATATCCTACCATTTCATATGAAGATGGCGTTGATATTTAAAGGACTAAAAACCCTTAATCAACTCCTCAATTGTGATGGGGGAAACAGAAGTGGATGGAAGAGTGCAGATTCAGCAGGATTCGGGGATAATGATGATGTTATATGGTCTATATACACGAACTAGTTAAATATTTCTCATATAAAATTAAAGGAGGAAATGGATCGTTTAGTATGGACCACGGATTCGCATGGAACCTACACGCCAAAAGTTGGCTATGACTCATTGATGGAAAGAACGGACTTAGATTCAGAATGGTGGTGGGGAATCATTTGGAAATTTAATGTTCCCCCAAAATAAAAAATCTTATGTTGGTTCTTCTTACGTAACAAAGTATTAACCTGGGATCACTTACAACGTAGATACAGAGCTTGCCCTAGCAGATGTGTTTTATGTAAATGTGTAGAAGAAACAAATCAACGCCTTCTATTGGAATGGATATTTACTAAACATGTAATGAAAGAATTAGAAATCATTGTAAAAAACAAGTTTCCCTGGGGAATAGGATATTCTATCTCGGTCTGTTTGTTTAATTGGCTTAAAAAACCCGAGCTTCATGTTTTTAAAGGTTTTCCATTGATTTTTTCTTGGCATATATGGATTTATAGAAATCAGTGTATCTTTGAAGATAAATTTTCCTCGCCTCTTTCATGTGCCATCAAATGTGCATCAACTCTGGAAATCTATCCTCAATATTCTTCTCCAAAAAAAACCAGACAAATCATTGAGGAAATAATTGATAAGAAAATGCATGGGGGAGTTTTTGATGGAGCCACTTAGGAAAATGTGGAAGTTGTGGAGCTGGTGGAATCTTATTTATGCCAGTGAAGAAAGTAAGTTTTAAGGCAGGTCTTGGTGAAGGAACAAACAATTTTGTAGAATTGTCAGCTCTTAAACTGTTACTATCTCTTGCAATGGAAAATGGTATAAAAAAGTTACAAGTGTTTGGTGATGCCAAGCTAGTTATAGACTGGTTCAAAGATGAAATATCATCCCATAACATCTTTTTACAGCCTTTAATTGAAGAAATCAATGGTTTAAAAAATCAATTGGAATCAATCTCATTTTTCCATATCTTCAGAGAACGAAACATTGAAGCAGATATTTAATCTAAGGAAGGTATTAATCTCAGTAATGGACAATGGCACATAATAGAAGAAAATAATGAGGGACACATATAATTTACTCACACTCCTTTTTAAAAGAGTTGATTTACAAATGATAAGGTTGTTGCCTAAGATTTGTGTTTCTATTATGATGGTTTATTATATCTTGATTTGATGTAATGATTATGAATTAAACCATGAACAGTCTTGAAGAAAGGATGTTGAAAATAAGCATTTTTTAATGTAATTGATTTTTTTGAAGAAAGTGACTCAGTATTAATACAAAGTTGTGATTTTTTTTTGTTTAAAACAAAATGCCCAATATATTATAATATATAATAGTAATAGTAATTAATATTATTACTAATATATTATAATATTATATTATACTTAATATATTATAATATTATAATATTATATTATAATTAATATAATATAATGTTAGGTAAAAAATTGGGTCCAATAACTTTTAAGTAATATATAATTAATTTATAATACTAAATAATTTTATAACTAACATCCTCATCCATCTTTTAGGTAATACGTGAGCAATATGTACTGGCAACAACCACATTAATAATATTAATGTGTCTGGATATGCCAATAGGCGTAAATGAAACACATAATATAGGAAAAAACATTAATATGAAAAGTATGTGCCCAATTTACGCCTATCGGCATATCCAGACACATTAATATTATTAATGTGGTTGTTGCTAGTAATGAGTAGGCGCATAGACATATCTCCATAAAATAGTAATAGAATAATATTGTTTAATAATTTTAATGAAATAGATATTTTAATTGTTTGTTTTATAACATTGTTTAATTAAACAATATTATTATGTTTAATAATTAATTAAACATACTGGGTTGGCAGGTGCGGGAGGGGTCATTTTTTACCCTAGGGGGAACAGACAAAAAGGATTATGCTTGGGGAATAGGGAAAAAAACAAACAACGGCCTGGAATGGCTCGCATTAATCAAGGGATGGAAACTGCAAGCACTCTTGGAATAAAAGACTTGGTTGTTTTGGGGGATTCTCTCATGGTCATAAGAGAAGCTCGAAAGCTCATTATGAACTACAAAACTCCTTCCATAAAGATGCACCATATCTTCAAAACTCTTATCAGCGATTTCAATGTTGTCACTCTCCTTCACATTCTTCTAACAAACAATCACTTCGCGGATCAAATGGCGAATAAAGGGGTGCATTTAGACTATGGTTACATTGTTTGCAATGGGAAAAACCCTGACCGTTGTTGGGTCCCTTGACCCTTCTAGGATTCCCCTTAGGTAAGTTCCACCACCTTGCCTTCTCATTAATAGCTTGAGCACATTCGCTCCCCCTAATCGTGGCACTTTTTTTTACTCCTCCCACCTACGTCCAGCTGGGCTTCCTCGTTTTTGGCTCCAAGCTCGCACACTCCTTTTACCGCCTTCACATGGGCTCATCTACCACCCCTGTCTTACCTCCAACCTCGCCTCGAACTCCCTTCTCATTTTCCTTTGGCTCTTTGCAAGCGTTTGGTATTGCTCTGTAATGGGTGATTCGACTCATGCGCCTTCTCTAGTATCCTTCCTGGGTGTTGGCTCGTCAACCTATGAATTCGACCTTCTTTTCTCGTCTTCATGCCTCCTTTACAAGAAACCGCTCTCCCATTCTCAGGTTCATGAACCTTCTGGCACTCATCTGCACTCTCCTCTGCATACCCTTGCTGACAATCTTTCCAATCTTAATATTCTTTCCTTGGAAGACCTTAGCCCGGTCTCTTCCTTTTCCCACCTTCTAACCAGCTCTGACCTTGTTTCTACTATCAAAAAATCGTTGGACTCCATGGAAGATCAAATCCGTTTAATCAGGGAAGAAAATGCAAAAATGAAAAGGACTATGTCGAGAATGTACACTCTGATTCAATCTATCAGCACCGAAATCAGGAACAACAACAATCTGATGAATGGGAGAATTTCTACCATCTCCAATACTATGGATTATGTGGTCAATAGCATAACTAATGTTGATACAAAAACAGAGGACAACTATCGGAGCATCTCAGAAGTGGAAGGAAAATTTGACAAGCTCAGAGAAGACATTGGCCGTTGCATTCCAAGCTTTCACGGCAGTAAAGGATCAGGTATTGGGCAAGAACAATCTCTGGAAAGTATTCGTGGACCTACTGCTTAGTGTCGCCGTTAGCTCAACTTATCTTCCTGTTATATGGCTTTTACATAGCTCTCTCTACTGTTACTCATGCAAAATTCAGTATTTTATCCCTTTTATGTAGGCACTAGATTAGGAGCAATTTTGACTATCAGACTCATAAACAAGATGAAACCTATGCTACATTTGGGATTTAGAACAACATAAAACTCTATTCTGATATGTTTTGCTTATGTACTTTCATCCTTGGGAAATTTGTAAGAAGGTATAGTCATCTTAGAACAGGGTTTTTCCGAGATACTCTTCATTTTGTAAAAGAAGAGCATGATGCCATGGGCTTAGAATCCTTCTGGATTTAGTCCATTAATGTGTCATTGTAATTTTCTGCTGCCTTTTTTAATATAAATTATCCTTAACCATTCTTGTTAAAAAAATAATAATTAATTAAACATAATAAATATAAAATAATTTAATTCTTATTATTGTTATTTACTTAATAATAATATTAATATTGTTTAATTAATTAATAAATTAAACAATATTATTAATTAAACACTACTAATATTTTATTAAGTATTTGAACAAACTAATTAATGATAATATTAATGAATATCACATAATATTGTTATTTAGTTAATGATATTATTAAATAATTAAATAATTAATAATTCTTTGAGGGTAATATTAATTAATGAATTAATTAATATCTGATATTTTTATTTAGTTAATAATAGTATTAATTAATGATATCATTAATAATATATTAAAATAATTATTTATTATTTATGTAATTATTTATTATATTATAATTAATAAAACATTATTAATAATGTTTTAATAATAAATTAATAATGTTTAATTTAAAACATTATTATTCAATTATAATATTATACTATATTATGAAAAACTATTATATTCATGTCACATTGACATATTAAAAAATAATATAATTTAATTATAATATTATACTATATTATGAAAAACTATTATATTCATGTCACATTGACATATTAAAAAATAATATAATTTAATTAAATATTTAAAAAGTATTAATAAAAAAATGTTTTTAAATTGATTATAGTATAATAATCAATTAAAAATAATCTTATTAAATGTTATAATTTAATTAAAACAACAACCACGTTATGTTGTCAATCCCCGCTAGCTCACTCGGTAAAGGTGTGGGTCTCGTCAACAAGGCGACCCCGGTTCAATTCCCCTTAGGGGTGACTTAGTTGGGAGGTGACACCCAAAAACCCAGTCAAGTTGAGGCTGGTGTGATCCTTGGGTGATTTTGACGCTTTAGATGCCCCTAGGTCATGGTTTCTCATACCATAGACCACTTCTACAAGTCAGGGAGATTCGAGCAAACAAAAAAACAACAACCACATTATGTTGATGATAAATAGGATATCAAAAAATAAAATATAAAATATCTCCAAAGTATTAATAAAGTAATATTTTTTAATTAACTATTATACAATAATTAAATATAAATTTAATTAAAATTATATAATAAAATATTATTATTTAATTATAATATTATAGTATATTATAAAAAATATAATATTATAAAAAGTATTATATTATAAAAAATATTATATTCATGTCACATAGAGATATTAAAAAAAAATAATTAAAAATATTGTTATTTAATTATGACATTATAATTATATAGTAAAATAATAAGATGAACTATTATAGGAATATGGCATTTAAATAAATTATTATAATCAATGTATCAATACTAGCATTTGCCCCTTTAGGGGCAATAATGAACGTCGCTAGGAAAAGAGAAAAGCTAGAAGGAAGACAAACATAAGCATAGGCATTAACCTCCATCAAAATGGCTTAACCTCCATCAAAATGGTCGGATGGCTTAATGAATATTGCTAGATGGCTATATTTGGCTGGCTTAATGGTCGGACGGCTTCATGACAATAGTCAGTTGGCTTCATGAATATTGCTAGATGCCCAGAATACATAATTCCCCTAATTGCCATGAATAAACAATCTCAAAGAATCAAAGAGTGATTGGGACCTGTAGCCTCTACCTATTCTTGCCAAACCAACTCCACGATTGTTTCCTAGGTTCTCTCTTGTTTCTTATGTATGGAGAGTGATTGGGACCTGCAGCCTCTACCTATTCTTGCCAAACCAACTTCATGATTATTTCCTAGGTTCTCCTTTGTTTCTTATGCTTCCCAAGTTCTGAAGTTATTTAGTGTTTAGGTTCTTCGTCAGTTATAAACACTATGTCGACCAAATAATGTGTCGACCATCCCGACCACATAATTAAAAGTTGACTCATTTTTAAAGGCTCGATCAAGTCGACCTGACCATTTTGAAAGTCAACCATCTTAGTGCAATTTACATGTGACTGTCAGATTTACCATGAAATAACTCGTCATCGACATTACCAATATTTTACAGTTGAACATGGTCACCAGAAAACATATACTAAATTCTCATGAGTTCATAACTCGTGGTAATTGACTTCATTATGATAGCCGCTCGACTTGACTTGAGCTCGACTTAAAGTATCATGGATCGACCAACATCAATTATGTTTTTACATTGGATTCAATCTTATTTAAAGAGGTCGAACAAAGTTTTAAGTAGGACCGGCCACACTATATAAAGCCAATACCGATAAACCATAGAGCAACTAAAAGTCATATTCCTCAACTTAACATTATTGTCGACCAAACCATTTGACCACATATAAACAAAATACTTTTTTATCTTTTCGACTTGTCAAAGGTAAACAATATAAGCTTTCATTCCTTTCTTAATATGCTTGACCATTCAACCAAATATTTTACGATATCATACACGATTCTTCCAACGATCATATCAAATCAATGAAAAGAACGCAACCGTCGTTTTAATACCTGAAATCTCTTACGAATACCTTCCTTCCATAATTATGATGTAAGACAACTTGGTTGCAAGCAGCTAGTCAGCTAGTCGAATGTGGTTGGCGGTTCACCCGTCGTTCGAGTTTCTCCCAATTGTCGGATTTAGCGAACTGGATCACTCAATGAGCGAACTGTATCGATAGACTTCCCAAATAATGACGATGGACTGCTTAGGTCGAAGAAATCGTAACTAAAGGGGACATCGAACATCGTATGGAAACTCAGCACAGATTTTTCCATGCTTCATCATTTGTCATCAAATGCAATATTGGTGACGTGGAAAATCTGGTCGACGAACTGCATGAGTAACTCTTTCTGGTTGATGGATTAAATGTGAGCGTCAGAGTTCCTTTTTTCTTTGAGAACTAAACATCGACCAAAATCTTCAACCAGCGCCTTCAGTTTAAGTGTCAGCCAACAACCATCCCACTAACTATCTAGTCGACCAACCAATGGGTTTGCAATTGAGAGATCAATTGTTTGGCACACATATGTTTATAACTTTACTTCATCTTTCATCACAGTTTCTAGATAATCAGTTCAACAAGGTCGTTTCAACATTTAATTGGCTCTCACTGGTCGGTGGCGACTTAGATTGTATTGGTCGGATGTATAGCGATTGAAGTGGTCGGCTCGACAGGAGTGGTCGGTTGCATTTCTACTGGACAAGTCATCTTGCTCATCGACTGAAGTGGTCAGAATAGACTGGTTGAATGGACAAGTTGAATTTGAACAGGTTTTCAGAAATACATTAAACGGAGAGCGGAGGTATTGACAGCATAGTTGCGCTAATATTTAAACAATTTGCAGCAAATCTCTTTAATAATTTGAAAGCTAAAAAAAACTAGGAATCAAAATAAATTTTTTTTTACACAAGCATATTTTTGCAAGCATCAACGAGTACGGGTTTTCTTCGTTTTCTAGTTCAAAGCACTCATCTTTTGCAGCTGCTGTCAATTAATCTTTCAACATTCGATACCTGGTGAATGGTCACGGATAACAACTTCAGATTTTTCTTTTCGCAGTAGTATCAAAGCACGAGCAGTCTTTACACTTTCTTGCAGGTTCTTTACGTGTCCATCGAGCCAAATGCTCTCATGGCAGAGATGGGAGTATCAAGGTCGACAACCCGCACCATGAGTCTTCGCTTCATTTATCTTCGGCATTTCTTCATACTAACGGCAGTTCTGGAAGCTGATCATATGCACAAACCAACAATATATAATCTTCCTTGCATGATTTTTAGTGAGCATCACATATGATTTGCAATTTTATAATTTGATATTTTCATTTGGATCATAATATTAACCTCATATTGTTAAACTAATGTTCAATCTGCCACATATATTTATAATTGATTACATCTGTCGATAAAACCATTTCTAATGATGATTCACGATTCATTGAATCATTCATTTATATGAGCCTGAAAATCAAACCTGGGTTATTGCTCAGAGCATGAATTGAAATTATTTTCCAAGGTTTTCTTCAAACGTTGATGTGATTGGGTTTGATTCCTCTAGTATGGATTTTCGAATTTGCTCTTGGAGGCCGAAGTCTGAACCATTTTCATTTGACAAACTTGTCTGGTTTTACTTAGTTTTCCACTTTGAGTCCAATTTTTCCTTCTGTACAATGGCTCCCATGGTGCGTTTAGAGATGTATGGGACAATTTTTTTTGACTCACGTGATGATTTAAAAGGCTAGTTTCATAAAACCAAATGGATTCAGTTCTTGAGAAAATTTGAGGGTTATAATGTGGAGGTTTCTAGGTCTTTTGCCATGTGGTTTGATGGGGAAAACACTCAAATTGGGGATCTAGACCTGCAACTTAGTAAGAAATTTATTGCCCAAGCCACTGGACTCTCCCAGCGAGGAGAAAGATAGATTAAAGGTGGCATACTTAAGGATGATTTGTGGAAGCCGTTCTAGGAAAATCCAAAGCAGGAGTTGAATGTCAAAGGGGAATACCAACTAAGATAATCGATGAAATGGGAAAGCCTATCATCGAATGAAGGAAGTAGCATGTCAATGATTAATTATTAAAGAAGTTTGAGTCTACCTATTCGTCGTCCACATGTTCACTTTTGGCACGCGGTTAGGATGGGTCAGTCCCGCAGCACCGCGAGTGCTGCAAAACCATGAAAGGCGGAAAGCCAAGCGCAAATGATGTTATGTTTTTGTATTTTTGGGTCAATTGTACCGCGGAATGCGGGTTTTGGGTCATTTGGACCACATATTATGTAATTTTGAGTCAGCTATACTGCAGAATGTGGGTTTTTGGATAAGTCACTTAGATATTGGGTCATTTGTCCATAGTGTCAGTTAGGAAGTCGGTAGTAAGTGGACAAGAGTTGTAAGGCGGAAGCCTATATATAGATAAGAATTGTAAGTGTTAAAAATACAATATAATTCATGGGAGAAGAAGGTGAAGCTTTGATGTTGTATGATTTTCGGGTATGTTTTGATGTCAAGAGTCATTGCAGAGATCTATTTTTTGCAGAGGCATTGTATTTGGGTTGACAATGATAATATGATGAAGCTATTTTGGTGCAATCCCTGTGTTCAATTTGTTCAGTTATGATAATGTGATATTGCACTATACGGATAATGTCATGCTTCTTTGATGCGATACTTGCTTTACAATTACTGTTGTTGCAATGATGAATGTTTGGGTTGAATATTGATTTACTACTATGTTTAATGCTTAAAGATCTCTGTCGTTGTGTTACAATAAGTTTAAGTATCACGGCCGCAACCATCCTCCTTTATTCAGCGGAAACATGGTTCCGTCTGCTCTTTCTGGACGCCTCGGGTGAGACCTCATCTGCTCTACAGGTGTTGCTGGGCGGGATAAACCCTGTCCGAGTCGGTGCTCAGGAAGACTGCGATATGTGTCGACAGTGAGTGGGACCCCTGTCGATTGGCGTCGTGCTAACAAATAGTTCTATTGCCAGGACCATGTATGGAGTGAAAGGAGGACATGTTGTGGCACCCGACGAAACCGAAGATCCAAGAATGGTTTGATCAGAAGTTGCAGAAATTCGCTGAAGAGGAAAGCAGGAACACTTGATTGACAATAGATCAGTGGGTGGGTAGATACATTCACTACGGTCCGCATGAATGGTTCTTTTGTGAATTTCCGATCCTATTGTTCGAATGGTTGGCAAAGTTGACCTTCCAAAAGAGGAACTTCCAGGGTGATGAACCGACGACCTGGACCCCCGAATTGATTCAGGAACTGTAGGAAGTTGGTAATAAAGCATCGCGGGCTGTCAAGCGTGGTTCGATAGCATCCTAGAAGGCTATATCACAGAGTTCGCGGTTGATACTCAGAATTCCTATAGTGAAGCCGAAAGATATTTGTTCTGCGAACCATGGGGCAAGTTTTTACTGTCGCTTCAACTGTCGATCAAGATGCTTAATTGCGAAAAGGGTATATTGAAGATGCATCTTGATCAGTAGACAGCCTGGTGGGAAGAGGCCGTGGGTACCGCGATTGTTGGGGGGCGATACATGGAATGGTAAGGGGTAGATGGGTGCAGGTCATGATGAGACTATGAGTGAAGCTGAGGAACAAAGTGGTCTTACGAGGGGAGGAGCGAGGTTCCGACAGGAAAAGAAGCAGAGGACGGGAGAAGGTCTTGTTATGGTCGAACCATAATATCGTGAAGGAAGGCCACATAGGATGAAGCGACCTCACAGTCCTGACAAGGACAACCAGGCTATGCCCAGGATAGAGGCAGGACCAAACCCCGACACCAGTGTACCCACACCTCAGCTCACTATCTCTCATATAGCAAGAAATACCACTTCGACACCGCCAAGTTCGTTAATTCCAAAGAAGTTAATTGGTAGTAGTACAACGAAAGGAGGAAGGAAGCCTTGAATGGCAGGCGATGATGCTAAGTTACCGTTGCTCCACGGGAGTGCGATAGACAACCCAGAACAATATTGGTTTTTGTGTAAAGCGGTCTGGACCATAAAACAGATCACCGATGATGTTGCTAAGAAAGGATAGTTAGCAACGACTCTGCGAGGTCGTGCATTAGATTGGTTTATGAAGTTTGTTCTAGTCCCTACAGGAGCCCCAGAGAAGTCGCTGGATGAGATTCGGGATGGGCTGATTGCCGAATTTAGAAGGCCCAATTCTGAGGCTCAATATATTACAGAATTGAAGGAAATCAAGCAGTATCCCAATGAGATGGTATGGGATTTCGACTAGCGATTCAAGACGCTAATGGCAAAGGGGTCAGTGCAAGCTAATGAGGGTCACTTTTGGCACGTTAGATGCAATAGAAAACTGAAAAAGCAGGCATCCCTCAACTTACTTGGATTTTTTGATTTACTTACGGAAAATATCTTGCATTGAGTAAAAAAGATGAAATGTAGGAAATTGAATCACGTTTCTGAATATATAACTTTTATGTATTGAAAATTTGCATAGCTATGTCAAGTTTCAGTTTTCCTAACAGACACTTTTTATTTTTCAGGCAAATGATAAGGTATATGTTTTTGTGGGTAGAGCCTTTGAGGGCCTAAATGATGGAATCAAGCTACAAAAATCGGCATGCATGTAGAGAACACATAGCACTTGTGCGCCATTATTTTTCGAAAATTAAATTAGTAATTTTATAATTTTTTTATAATTGTCTAAGTGATCAAACCTCAAAAATAGTACATCTTTTGTGGGTAGAGCCTTTGAAGGTCTTAATGCAAAATTCTTGAAATGGGTTTTTCATAGAACGTGGAGGTTAGTGTCCTCTTGTGCACCATACAATTTTTTTTTGAAATGATTGAGAATTGAAAAAGTTATGGAAGAAACACTAACAATGTGTTTCACGAGTTAAGGAGGTAGGACAGAAAAGAAATTGAAAGAAAATAGGAAAAATTAATATTTCAAAATAAAAGTTACATATTTGGAATCTGCAGAAAAAATGCTATTTGTGTCTAAGATTTCGTCAAAAATGACTCTGTGTAGCATATTGTAACGAGTGGCTAAGCACAGGCTTCTCCAGAAACTGGAAGAAATACCCAATTAGCTTTGGTTTTTCATTAACATAGCACAGGTTTGGAATTACCGAAGCAAACTCCAAAGCATACACATAGGATTATTGTTGACATGTGAGCATGTGACTCGGCCTGTTTAAATTCAAAAATATTGCCGCGCTTTTAGATTTACATAACGCGTACGCGTTATATAACTAAATAACGCGTGCGCGTTATATCAATAATTAACGCGTACGCGTTATATAACTACATAACACGTACGCGTTATATAGTTACAAAACGCGCTCGCGTTATTTAAATCATAAAATACATGTTTAATACTTGAGAAAGAGGGGGTGTAGAAGTCAAGGGAAATTTTGTTTAATATTTGAGAAGGGGTGGGGAAGGCTCAAGGGAATCTATGGTTAATATTTAATAGGGGTGGGAAAGGGTCAAGGGCTTAGAAGGATGTTGGAAGCTTGAGTGGGGAGAGATGAAGGGAATGAGAACATGATGGGCTACAGGGGGTGAAGGGAAGTGGAGCTTGAGAGCACTATTAGGAGTAGAATAGGTTCTGAAGAGGTATAGGGTTAGAAGTTGAATGTGAGACTTGAGTGACAAGGGGGAATGGATGGAGGCAAGGGGGATGTGAGAGAGAAATAAAGAATACAAGGGGGGGAGAGACATAGAGCGAGGGAGGGAGAGGGACAATGGGGAGGAATGGATTTGGAGGGAGTGAGAAAGATGGGGATAGAACGAAATAAGAGATAGGAAGGGAGGGACAGAAAGTGTTGGTGGGAGACATGCAGAGAGTGGTGGCGATGGAGAGAGAGGGAGTGATGGAGAGATTGGGATAGGTTGAGGGAAAGATGAGGGAGGGATAGAAGGTGAGAGACAGGCGATGAGAGAGGGAGGGAGAGAAGGTAGGGTGAGGGATGGAGGGAGAAAGTTGGAGATAGATATGGATGGAGGGGGTATGGGTTTGAGAATGGAAAGTGACATAATGTGTGTGTATGTGTGTGTGTTTGAGAGAGAGAGAGAGACAGAGAGAGAGAGAGATCTAGAGAGATTGATGGTTGGGGAGAGAGAGACTAGAGGGAGTTGTGAGCATCATATTCTCCATCAGCATCATATTCTTCATCATCATCATCTTCATGACCATCATCGTCATCATCAACATCTTCATCATCATCATCATCATCATATTCCTCATCAAATCAAAATCTCCATCATCATTATCATCATCATGATCATCATCTAAACATCACCATCACCATCATCATCAACATCTTCATCATCATCACCATCACCATCATCATCAAAATCTTCATCGTCATCACCATCACCATCACCATCACCATATTCATCATCATTGTCATCTCTAGGTTCCCCATCAACATCAACATCTCCATCATCATCATCTTCTTCATCATCATCATCTTCATCACCATCATCATCATCATCAACATCTTCATCATCATCACCATCATCATCATCATCATTATCTTCCTTGAATCAGATCAACATATCCATCATGTCACCATCATCTTCTGAACATCATCATCTAAACATCACCATCACCATCACCATCATCATCATCATCTTCATCATCATTACCATCACCATCATCATCAACATCTTCATTGTCATCACCATCATCATCATCATCATCATTGGCATTTGTAGGTTCCTCATCAACATCTCCATCATTATCATCTTCTCCATCATCATCATCTTCATCACCATCATCATCAGCATCAACATCTTCATCATCATCACCATAATCATCATCTTCATCGTCATCAGGTCAACATCTCCATCATCATCATCTTCTTCATCATCTTCACCATCATCATCATCATCATCATCTTCATCGCCATCTCCATCATCTCCATCATCATCACCATCACCATCATCATCATCTTCATGACCATAAACATCTTCATCATCATTGTCATCTCCCCCTTCCTCATCAACATCTCCATCATCATCATCATCATCATCATCATCACCATCTGAACATCACCATCACCATCATCGTCAACATCTTCATCATCATCATCATCATCATCAGCATCATCATCAGCATCAGCATCATCATCAAAATCTTCATCGTCATCACCATCACCATCTTCATCATCATTGTCATCTCTAGGTTCCCCATCAACACATCTCCATCATCGTCATCTTCTTCATCATCATCATCTTCATCACCATCATCATCGTCATCTTCTTCATCATCATCATCTTCATCACCATCATCATCGTCATGAACATCTTCATCATCATCACCATCATCATCATCATCATCTTCCTCATCAGATCAACATCTCCATCATGTCACCATCATCTTCATCTTCATCATCATCATCATTACCAACACCATCATCATCAACATCTTCATCGTCATCACCATCATCATTGGCATCTGTAGGTTCCTCATCAACATCTCCATCATCGTCATCATTGGCATCTGCAGGTTCCTCATCAACATATCCATCATCGTCATTTTCTCCATCATCATCACCATCATCACCATCATGATCTTCTGAACATCATCATGATCATCATCTAAACATCACCATCACCATCATCGTCAACATCTTCATCATCATCGCCATCAGCATCATCATCAAAATCTTCATCGTCATCACCGTCACCATCTTCATCATCATTGTCATCTCTAGGTTCCCCATCAACACATCTCCATCATCATCATCTTCTTCATCATCATCATCTTCATCACCATCATCATCGTCATCATCTTCTTCATCATCAACATCTTCATCATCATTGTCATCTCTAGGTTCCCCATCAACACATCTCCATCATCATCATCTTCTTCATCATCATCATCTTCATCACCATCATCATCGTCATCAACATCTTCATCATCATCACCATCATCATCATCATCATCTTCCTCATCATATCAACATCTCCATCATGTCACCATCATCTTCGTCATCATCATCATCATCATCATTACCAGCACCATCATCATCAACATCTTCATCGTCATCACCATCATCATTGGCATCTGTAGGTTCCTCATCAACATCTCCATCATCATCATCATTGGCATCTGCAGGTTCCTCATCAACATATCCATCATTGTCATTTTCTCCATCATCATCACCATCATCACCATCATGATCTTCTGAACATCATCATGATCATCATCTCAACATCACCATCACCATCATCGTCAACATCTTCATCATCATCGCCATCAGCATCATCATCAAAATCTTCATCGTCATCACCATCACCATCACCATCACCATCACCATCTTCATCATCATTGTCATCTCTAGGTTCCCCATCAACACAACATCTCCATCATCATCATCTTCTTCATCATCATCATCTTCATCTCCATCATCGTCCTCATCAACATCTTCATCATCATCACCATCATCACCATCATCATCATCATCTTCCTCATCAGATCAACATCTCCATCATGTCACCATCATCTTCATCACCATCTTCATCACCATCATCATCAACATCTTCATCATCATCACCATCATCTTCATCAACATTATCATCTTTATCATCTTCATCTGCATCATGATCATCTTCATTGTCATCACCCTCCTCCTCCTCATCATCTTTATCATCTTCATTTACATCATGATCATCTTCATTGTCATCACCCTCCTCCTCCTCATCATCTTGTGCACTTATGCACTTAGGGATTAATATTTAGAAGAGGGTCTAAAGGCCTTTATGGGGGAGGGGCTCTAGGAACAAGGTAAGACAGAGAGGGCAGGGGGGAGGGATAAAGGCGTAGAGGGTTAGTGATTAAGGGAGAAGAAGGGAGAGAGTGCTATAGGGAGGGATAATGACGAAGATAAAGAGAAGGTGGAGAGATGGAGAGTGGGGTGGTAGAGACATGGCTGAAGGGAGAGAAAGAAACATGAAATAAACATGTAGGGAGAATGAGGGACAGATATTTAGAAAGAGATAGGGGGTATCTAGGGATTATTGGGAGAGAGCTAGGGGGTATTAAACCATACAAAACATTTGTTTTGTATGCAATCATATAAATTATTACTTTTCTTTGATTTTGTTCGTTGCCCTAGCCGTGCACCTAACCTATTTATTGTGCTTGACTATATCGCGTTCGCGTTTTGTCACTACATATCGCGCACGCGTTTTATATTTATATAACGCGTACGCGTTTTGTAACTCCAGAAATAATGGACTGTTGCTGTCCGAGAGCAACTTCACTCTGTCCGAACGAAAGCAACAATCCCGCGATTTTTCGAACAGCACGAGCCCGCGTCTGAAAATTTTCACATTCTACACCAACTCCATCATTTTTTTTTATGCAGGTGCAGCATTGAGGACATCTTTCATGGTTGCTCACTTTGGTGTTGGGTTATATGGCCATATTTGAAGAAAATAATTAGCAAGCTTGAAGAATCTCCAATTGAAGAACACCAAAGATAAGGCCTTTGAAAGATTCATTTTGCCTATATTTGAGGAGCACACAAGGTAAGATATCAAGCTTCAAGACCAACAAGGAAGAACTTCCATTTGCTTATTATTGAAGAGCTTGTAATTGAGGAGCAACAAAAACAAACTATATTGAATTGATCATTGTGGTGATGGGGAATGCACGTAACCGAGTAAACAAATCAACAAGGAAGAAGAGACCTCAAGAAGTCATTGAAGAAGAGAAAGAAAAGAAAAGAATATACATGATGAATCGGAGGCTTTCTTTGGAAACTAATCCAAATCCAATTGTAGAGGATACCATGGTTCATCCTATTAATCCACGACAAGAGGGACCTTCAATTTCCACAATAGTTGTTGAACAAGCACCCCATGGAAGTAATCAAGAAGCAAAACGTAGGTGCTCATTAGGGGATGTTTCAATTCCCACTTCAAGTCAAAGTGATAAGTTACCATCTCAAGATGAAGCTCACGAAGAAACACCCAATTTGCTATCCGGATCTGGTTATACAAGCGATGAAGTCAGAGAGGCGTTGGACATTTTGCCTACTGTTGAAGAAGAGAATGTTATCCACACCATCGATGAGGATGTTGGACTTCCACAAGGGGATGTTGGACTTCCACAGACCATGGATGAGGATGTTGGACTTCCACCATCCAACTACCAGGAAGAGAATGAAGGACACCAAGCTACTACTGAAACGCCAGAGCGTCTTGGTGATGCGCTACATGGTACAATTCCAACCCCCTTACCTCCATTAGCAAGCACACGTCGAAGAACTCTGAAGCGTATACAAGTTGATGAAAGACTTATGAATTCCATTGAAGGTACGCTATCTAAACGTAGTATTGCTTATCAAACTCAACAGATACTTGATAAATATTTTGTTTCTAAATGTGATGGAGATAAATGTAGATTATTTTTATCATTGTTAAAATCTAGGAGCATGAATGTTGTTAGGAAAAAGTTAGGGATAAAGATGATAAAGAATTCTGAACCAAGTTCTCATATAGTTAAAAGCCTAGTAGATGCATTTGGTAAAATTGGTAAGAACACACGTTCAAAGGACCGCAATGCTGCTCGTCGTGTGTTGTCACAATCAATTGCAGATAAGAACACCAGGGCCCTTCGTATTCTCAGGCCTACATCGAAACTAGTTAATTTGAATGTAAAAACCCTCCGTAGGTATTCTATTAGAAGAGAACATCTTGACACAACCGATCAGACAGATTTTTGGGCCTTTGTTGGTCGGTTGCCACGTCGTGACATGAAGCTAGTTGATGCAGTAAAGGGACTAGTGCATAGTTTTTGGCATGATCACACAAGGCCTTCTTCAAACCGAAAGGATGTACTAAAACTAAGAAGGGGTTCAAAGGATCGTGAGCCACATACTAAGCATTTTCTTGATATAACACAGACAGAGCTTTACGAAAAATTTAAGATTGAGCATAGACAATTGAACTTGGGGCAAAGATCTTTTGAGAAATGTAAGCCATGGTATGTTAGAATAAATACTCTTCGTAACACTTGTTGTTGTAGATACCATGTAGAATATGAATATTACTATGAAACATTTTTGTACATTCGTCGTGTGTTGCATACTAACATTGTGCAGGATTGCTCCATGACAATACCACTGACTTCATCAAGAGAATTCATTCATAGCATCATGTGCAATAGGCCCGAGGGGCAAACATACTATGCAAAATCTTGTTTGGATGGAACATGCTCCAACTGTGCTGGAATGGCATTATTGAGCCAATGTATGCACGAGAATGGAGACAGTGAATTTGGGAAAATGGTTACAGACATGAAAAGTTTCAAATATATCAACTATGAAATAGTCCCAGGGAAAGAAAGCAAAAAAATACAATTGGTGACATCTCAGGTATGCATTTATATCTATAAAATTATGTTGTAACGGTTACATTTCAATCCTTACTTACAACAAAAAACTGACATTGAGATCATTTTGTGTCACCAGGTACAAGTTAGTGACTTCATCAAGGAATTTATTGAAAAGACACATCAATATGTTCAGCATGTCCACGTGGCACGATGGCAGGATGAGAAGTTTAGAATATGCAGAGATACATTTCCCCTTGGTACTATACTTTCAGTTGTTGATTTTGCCGAGAACTACACTCTGCAACCTCAAAATGAGATCCAAAGTCAGTATTATCACTCTGAGCAGGTTTCCTTGATGGTCCATATCACATACAGGCATGGCCCAAATAGCACTGAAGAGCAAAGAGAAATTCTGAAGGAATATCACTTCTACATAAGTGATGATAGGTGCCACGACTTCCACTATGTACGTCATTGCTTCATCATGTTCTATGATCACTTGAAGGGAAGGAACATACAGATGGACCGACACTGGATTTGGTCTGATGGGTGTGCTGGTCAGTTCAAAAATGCACGCATATTTCAGTGGTTGTGTTCATTGCATAAAAACTACAAAGTGCCACATATGTGGAACTATTTTGAGACTGGGCATGGTAAAGGAGAGCATGATGGAGCCGGAGCATGTGTCAAAACAGCCCTACGAAGAGAGGAATTGAAAGTATCTACAGAATCTACTATTCTAAATGCTCAATCTATAGTCAGGTGGTGCACGTCAGTAATGGGAGAGGAATCAACTATGCGAGTAGAATCCACAAGAAAGAGACATGTGGAGAGATTTTTTTGGGAGGTGGTAGACATAGATCGTTCACATGCATGGGAATGCAAGACTGTGCCTGGGACTCGTGGCTTTCATTCGGTTCGAAGCTCTGATAACCCAGTATTTGAAATTTGGACCAGAAAACTTGCTTGTTTTTGCCCGCCTTGTTGTGATGGTGACTGGGATGGGTGTGAATCATTGGATTGGGTTGATGGATGGGATCGCATATCACTTCCACTTGATCAGCGTGCAATTGTTGAGTTAACTCCGTTGGAAGAAGACCAATCATCTATTTCTGCAGATTTTGATCATGTCTCAGACCTTGTACAACCCGGTATGATGCATTTCCTTAACATTTTTTGTTTGTTTACGTAGTCTTCAAATGCACATTAATGGCCTTGTATCGCACGAAAAATATTTTGATCATATACCTACAATCATATAATGCAGGGCACATATACGCAGTGGTTGCCTCAAAAGATACTGAATGGGGTGATGAATACTGGTTGGCACGCTGTATAGATGGAAAGCAAACCCTCATTGTGTCCATGACTGACGATGAAAACAACCACTTTCCAACTGGGTCTATGGTTGTTAAAGGTGAATACTTGACACGGGACAGCAATGGAAGAAAGAAGGGTGGATATGTTTACAGGGATTACAAACCAGGTGCAAGTGTATATCACTTTACCAACTTAATCATTGGCACAAACCTTCAGGTACGAACAATGCCTAGTCGAAATACATCGAAGGTACGCTACTTCTTACCGGATATAGAGCACGAGAGACTAATGGAGACCATCAGTATAAGAGATGATCCGGAGGGCTTGGTTGTATGATAATAGGTGGGATCTAGCATGATGAGGTACGTTACATACTTTTAATACTATACTATTTTCACTATTTGTAATTGAATATTGATATATGCTCAATTTTCACATGTATGTTTCATATGAATATGTCAATTTTGCGTTCTTGATATGCCAAATTTACAAGAGATGGATTAAAATTATATTATGTTCATATGATCAGTAAACCATATATTAATCATGTTTGAGAGGTTGCTTAGCTAACTTTAAGGGCATTTAAGCTCTATGTTAAGCCCAACTAAATCCTTATGAATCACTAGACAATCGAATTGGTTCCTTGAGTAATTCAAATTTCTTTATGTAAAACCATTTTTCATTCATTTTAGTATGAAATCAAGTTTTTAGTATTTTTTTCTCTTTACTGGCTCTATTCTAGTTTCCTTTGAAAAATTGCTCAAAGTATTGTTGTTCTTAGTTTTATGAACCTATTTGTGATCTCTTTCATGTGATCATAAGATTTTACACATCACTGCCATAACCACTAGACAATTGTACACTATACAACTATGAAAGTCTCTCTTAATCTAGCGACAACCACCTTTTACCCATTTCTATAGAATTTATTTTCTTTAATAATTTTCTAATCCAAATTTTAATAGCTATTACATTTTCACTATACAACTATGAAAGTCTCTAGTGACAACCACCTTTTACCCATTTTTATTATACATCTCTAAGTTATCCACACAAAAACACACACATATATATATATAATAATTATTGTGTATTCATAGTCAAAACTAAAAAATATATGGATTAAAGTGGATAAACATTAAACTAAAATTATAATAATTGTGTTTTTTAATCCATTTTTTACATATGATCAGTAAACCCTAAAATTATATTATGTTCATCATGTTGGTTATTGGCTTCACCCAACAAAATTAATTCAATTCATGCTCACTATATTAAACAATACACTTATATTAAATTTAATTCATGTCTTGTTAAATATTTCATAATGAATTAGCTAGTTGAGAGCACCACCTTAGACCAAGCCATCATCATCAACATCTTCATCATCATCATGGACCTGCAAAACCCTAGTTTCCAAAGTGTCTAGGCAGGTTCGGGCTAGGAACACTAGCCATACCCGCCCGGTGGATGATTTTCCAAAGTTGACCCCCGTGTGCAAAAATTGCACACTCCCACACTAAGCAAAACCCTAGTTTCAAAGATGGACCTGCAAGGTGACACATGGGCCACCGGGTAGGAGGGGAGGGGCACCCCTGGCACTATCCCGGTGTGCTGAATCCAACGGAGTCGACGGTTCGTCGATCCGAGCCACGGTCTTCATTCTATGGCTCGTCCCATCTCACTACCAGAAGGCCTTCAGGGACACCTGCTGGATACCTACCGGGGGCATAGAACTCCAACCATGCAACAAAACCAGGTTCCGGGGAGACCTGCAGGTGTGTCTAGACAGGTTCGGGCTAGGAACACTAGCCATACTTGCCCGGTGGATGATTTTCCAAAGTTGACCCCCGTGTGCAAAAATTGCACACTCCCACACTGAGCAAAACCCTAGTTTCAAAGATGGACCTGCAAGGTGACACGTGGGCCACCGGGTAGGAGGGGAGGGGCACCCCTGGCACTATCCCGGTGTGCTGAATCCAACGGAGTCGACGGTTCGTCGATCCGAGCCACGGTCTTCATTCTATGGCTCGTCCCGTCTCACTACCAGAAGGCCTTCAGGGACACCTGCTGGATACCTACCGGGGGCATAGAACTCCAACCATGCAACAAAACCGGGTTCCGGGGAGTCCTGCAGGTGTGTCTAGATAGGTTCGGGCTAGGAACACTAGCCATACTTGCCCGGTGGATGATTTTCCAAAGTTGACCCCTGTGTGCAAAAATTGCACACTCCCACACTGAGCAAAACCCTAGTTTACGAAATGAATGCACAATGAAGCCACTGGGCCATGGGGAGACGAGGGAGAGGGCCCCCTAGAGGTAATCGCACGCCAGGAGACCAATGGAGTCGACGGTTCGTCGGTCCGACGTCCGGTTTCCGAGTTATGTCGAGTTGCAAGTCGCATGAAAATGCCGTTCAGGGACACTTGGTGAATTTCCGTCCGGGAGCCAAAAAGCAAACGGAGCAAGAAAATTGCGTGCCGTTGGCTCCCGCAAGTGTGTGTGGGCAATGCCGACGTGGGAACACTGCCAACAGCCATAAATCCATGATAGTAAATTAATTCATGACAAAAAAAACTGAATTATTCCTTTCAATGGATGTGGTTTTCAATTTCCTATGTTGTTAGGTCAATTTGGCACATTCATTGAAAGAAATTGTAGACTTTAATGATGATCACAACAAGTGTGTTTGTTAAAACCTTGTGAAATAGAGCATCAAAAGACCTACATTGTAGGCCATATAATTGTGTTTGTTTACCTTTTGTTTGATGGACCATGCACAATAAGCCATAAAATAATTTTTGAAGTAGGTCATTTTATTTTTCTGATTTTTTCTTTGGTGGTGTTGAAAAAGACCATTGTTCTTATTGATGGGATTTCATGTGCTTATGATTCTTTGGATAAATGAATTGAAAAATTAACAAAATTAACAAACAACCCATATACCTTGGAATATAACACAAGAGTGACCATGTTAGGCAATCTTACTTATCTACTTACCTATGGTCATCTAAGTAGACCATTTGGATCATGTCTATTACTAATGATCTCCATTAACTTTTCATGTTCACAATGAGGCTTGAAGTATCATACCTTTGATGGGTGCTTCCTTGGCATTGTTTGTAGTTTGAGGTTTGTATCGAAAACTAAGTTTGTAAAGTGGTATATAGATTCACCTAGTCTAATCTTGAAATACATAACCAACCTTCTTCCATGTTTGGTCATCCAGTGTTAGATATTATCCTTTATTAACCATCAAACTGATTACAAGTTGATCACCATTGTCATCTATTAGTGAGACATGAGGGTTTGGTTCGCCTTTAAGGAACATGCCAACAAATAGTGAGTGCCCCATTAATTATCTTTCAGGGAAACCATTGCATATATGTTCATTTTAAAAAACATCAGTTCCAACGTGTGAGTCCACTAAATAGACAAAATGTAATGTATTCATGCTAGTTGATAAGATTTAATCTCATATTCACAAAACTTGGTTGTACAAGATTTGAGACATGATCATAATGTGGTGAAATGGTGAAATGGTTGATTAGTCTCGATCATGATCCCCTTTCCCACACTCAGTTTCAAAAGTCCTGTAAAGGCAACCTTTACATTTACATTTGCATTAACATGACAACCAAGTCTCAAAAATGAGATTGATGGTGTTTATTCTCATGCAATGTATACAGTTAGGATTAAGACAACTGTATAAATCTATGGAATTATAAATGGAGATATTAATCCAAAAGGAATCCAATGTTGGCCTTGCCAATCTTTTCTTCCGTGTGCAAACGAAATATTAGATTCCATTTTGCTATGTTTCCATGTAAAATATATTTGAAAAAAAACATATATTTGGATTATATGGAAATCCTTCTTACCTTTGACATTGTTTGGGATCTGCAGGATGGGAATGAAGTATTTTTTAGGGATTAAGAGGAGTATTCAATTACGCAAACTTATGAATGCCTATTGTGACAAGCAATCCATTGATTTCAACTCCATCAAATTTCTGTTTGATGGATGATGTTTGCAAGGTGAGCAAGTTTAACCCACCAATGCGAGATTGCATGCAATTACACTGAGCAAAACCCTAGTTTACGAAATGAATGCACAATGAAGCCACTGGGCCATGGGGAGACGAGGGAGAGGGCCCCCTAGAGGTAATCGCATGCCAGGAGACCAACGGAGTCGACGGTTCGTCGGTCCGACGTCCGGTTTCCGAGTTATGTCGAGTTGCAAGTCGCATGAAAATGCCGTTCAGGGACACTTGGTGAATTTCCGTCCGGGAGCCAAAAAGCAAACGGAGCAGGAAGATTGCGTGCCGTTGGCTCCCGCAAGTGTGTGTGGGCAATGCCGACGTGGGAACACTGCCAACACTGGCTCGGGGGAGGTTTTTGCAGAGTTGACCTACCAATGCGAGATTGCATGCAATTACACTGAGCAAAACCCTAGTTTACGAAATGAATGCACAATGAAGCCACTGGGCCATGGGGAGACGAGGGAGAGGGCCCCCTAGAGGTAATCGCACGCCAGGAGACCAACGGAGTCGACGGTTCGTCGGTCCGACGTCCGGTTTCCGAGTTATGTCGAGTTGCAAGTCGCATGAAAATGCCGTTCAGGGACACTTGGTGAATTTCCGTCCGGGAGCCAAAAAGCAAACGGAGCAAGAAGATTACGTGCCGTTGGCTCCCGCAAGTGTGTGTGGGCAATGCCGACGTGGGAACACTGCCAACACTGGCTCGGGGGAGGTTTTTGCAGAGTTGACCCACCAATGCGAGATTGCATGCAATTAAACTGAGCAAAACCCTAGTTTACGAAATGAATGCATAATGAAGCCACTGGGCCATGGGGAGACGAGGGAGAGGGCCCCCTAGAGGTAATCGCATGCCAGGAGACCAACGGAGTCGACGGTTCGTCGGTCTGACGTCCGGTTTCCGAGTTATGTCGAGTTGCAAGTCGCATGAAAATGCCGTTCAGGGACACTTGGTGAATTTCCGTCTGGGAGCCAAAAAGCAAACGGAGCAAGAAGATTGCGTGCCGTTGGCTCCCGCAAGTGTGTGTGGGCAATGCCGACGTGGGAACACTGCCAACACTGGCTCGGGGGAGGTTTTTGCAGAGTTGACCTACCAATGCGAGATTGCATGCAATTACACTGAGCAAAACCCTAGTTTACGAAATGAATGCACAATGAAGCCACTGGGCCATGGGGAGACGAGGGAGAGGGCCCCCTAGAGGTAATCGCACGCCAGGAGACCAACGGAGTCGACGGTTCGTCGGTCCGACGTCCAGTTTCCGAGTTATGTCGAGTTGCAAGTCGCATGAAAATGCCGTTCAGGGACACTTGGTGAATTTCCGCCCATTTTATAATTTAAGCCACTTTTAAATATTTGAACTTCCATATTATTTTTGAAAGAGTATAATATTTCAAAACTCCTAAAGAGACAAAAACACATGATCAAAACTCCTAAGGCTGTAATTTAGAGTAGTAATAATGGGGGTGATGGAGTTGAATTTGATCCTATGGAAGATAATGATACTAATATTATTGAGAATAAAGGGATGATAGGTTGATCCATGACACCTTTGTTTGCATGGATGAGGATGCACCTATGTATGAGACCTATGATAATATTCATGATGTACATCTTATTGATAAGGCACACAAAGGCCTATACAAGAGATCAAAGATGGGTCACTTTGTCTACTAATTTGATGTTGATAAAATTGAAGGTATTGAATGACATTTCAAACAATGGTATGACAAAGATCCTAATGTATACACAAGGTTAATATATAAGGTGCCCCATAAGGTTCTTTGTCATATCCCTATAATTCTAGGTTTTTGATGATTGTTTAGGTTAAAAAACATAGCACATTATATGGATTATCATGTACAAAGATAAGTGAAGATGGTATTATATGAGTGGCTACAAATGGTTCTCAATTTACGATCATCAAGGAAATATTACCCATTTTTTAAGAAGAACCTCATAATGTTAGACTTTCATTGGTAGTTGATGGCAATGGGTGTGCATGAGTGAGTTCGTTGAAACCTTGAAAACATTGTATTGCATTTAGTTTGATTAAATTACACGAGCAAGAACTTTGACATAACTTGTAATGATCATCCAAAATCACAAATTTTAATTAGATACCAATTAGTGCATGCATGTAGTGAATTCGTTGAAACCTTTGAATATAATAGTTTGTTCTTTTGACATAGTGCATTCATGAGTAATAGATAATCCACACAAATCAACACATTAGAATGACACAAGTACATGTATCCAAAAGTACATATATATCCAAAAGTGCATGTCTCCAAAAGTACATGTATATCCAAAAGTCTCCAAAAGTGCATGTCTCCAAAAGTACATGTATATCCAAAAGTATCGAAAAGTACATGTATCCAATGAAGTCAATGTACATGTCTCCAAAAGTACATGCACAATAAAGTCAATGTACATGTCTCCAAAACTGAATGTATCGAAAAGTACATATATATACAAAAGTATCCAAAAGCACATGTGTCCAAAACTATCCAAAACTATCAAAACTCAAGCTTTCTCTTGTTCTTTCCCGACGTTGATCCTCTAGGCACATCCCTAGGATCAATGTGCATCCCTGGATCCTGCAAATTAAATATCAATTGTTAAATTCAACTAACTATGTACACTAATACATTATCTCAACAATTATCAACTGGTGCATGGAAAGTGCATGAAACACTTGGTCACTGAAGGACATCTCACCTCAACTGACAAAGGAGATTGTGTTGCTTGTGTAGCAGATGGAGCCGTCGGTTGAACATCCAGGATGGTTGAACCAGGGGGGCCAGGCACTGCTCCTGCTGGTGGTGGCTACAATGAAAAAATGTTGAAATAGTTAGAAATGCATGAATAAACAATAGGTCCAACAATAATAAACTATGTAAAGATAATGTTGAAATAGTTACATACATGTGTGTGATCAGTCGCCACTGCAGATGCGGCACTAACTGCTGCATCAACCATCGATGCAAGGTTCTCAGCAGACAACTCGGGTTCCTGTTGCAGTAAACATGCAATTCAAACATTAACAAAAACGATTTATGCACTGGATTTCAAGTTAAACAACAAATATCATCGAAGGATATACATTACCGTGGTGTGAGTAAGCCCATGGTCGTGGGCAGCTGGAGTCTTTCTCGGAGTAGAACGCCTCACATACACACGACCCTTGTTCACGAATGGCCTGGAGGGAGATGCAAATCCAGGCAATGGGCCAGATGTGTCGGATGGTGCCTACAGTCAGCAAGTGTTCATGTAGTTAGACATGCATGATTCAACAAACAAACATGTATTTAAAAAATGTCATTTTTAATTGTTTACCTGGAGCCCAGACGTTTCAGAGGACGGTATGACCATGGGCACTACCTCCACATTACCTTGCCCCTGTGAAGGATCTGCCATCTGCAAGTTTAATAATTGTAAATATTAGACCGTATATAGCATTAATGAACTAAAATGTAAAGTATGTGGAAATTAACAAATTAACAAGTATTAAAAAACTGAAATTTTAAAATGTTTACCTCGGTGTGAGATACGGCAATAGGTGGTATATAAGATGGGCCTGCCGAGTCTGGAACATCCGGCTCTGGGGCGTCACTGCCGGTAATCATCATCAACTGCAAGTTCACAAAATTAATATATTAGCTCAAACTATATATATGTGTACAAAGACGAAAATAAATGAAGAATTTATTACAATTAACCATCAAGATACCTCTCTCAAAAAGCCACTGAAGGCAACATCTGATGCAATACCATAGCAGGGACGACCACATGACGTGCACTCGTGAGGATCAGTACTAGGATGGGGAATAGCTGATGGTCCTCCACTAGTGGATGGTCCTGATGGTCCTGCAGTAGTGGATGGTCCTGATGGTCCTGCACTAGCTGATGGTCCTGCATGGTGACGAGCTGGTGTATGTACCACACCAGGGACAGATGTCCCTTCCTCACCCATATGTTGAACCATCCTGCCATGGCGAACAATCGTCCGTGCCAAACTCAAAAATGCATCCCGTGTCTGCGGAATAATGCGATGTGCTGGTGGGACATCTGGCCCAGGCAACTGCCTGCGAGGTGCAGGGATAGGGCGATCCTGGTCTCGAAGCCTGGCATTGGGTCGGTTTTGGGGCATCCCCCCACCGATCCCCTGGAACTGTAAGATGTCAAAATAGTTAACGTATTTATGCAACACGAACTCTGCATACATCTTTCGAAGGAAATATAAGGGAATTTCCCTGTTGTTGTGTGGTGGCATATCAAAAACCATGTACCATCTGTCCATCCAGTTATCAACAAATGGTTGAAACGTGAACCACTCAATGGAGATATGCGGCTTGCTTGCATTAGGGATTTCCCCCGTCCGAGGGTCCCTAAACAATGCAAATATAACCTCTTTGGATATTTTTAGCTTTTTTACTGCATTGTAATCTAGTCCATCAGCATATTGTTGTCTTTTTCTTTCTCTGTAAGATGCAATATCATACAGGACATTCGTAGATTGTGTAATTGTGTCCACAATTGCATCCAAGGTTGATGCAAGTGAACGGCGAATCCTGTCGCCACCACTAAAAGCTTCACTTATGCCCCTCAATTGGGCAAGCTCAATCAATATTTCGGCATTGGCATCCATAGCCGCAACTGCAATAAAGACATTAATACGAAAATCATTAGAAACATATACATGGTATATAATGACGTCTCTTCAAAATTGAACATGTATTAAATCAAACTCACATAAGCAATTTAATGGCATTTACTTACATACATTTAAAACTTAAAATTAAACATTTGACAATTAAAAAGTAAGTTAGTCAGATTGGCAGAGAGGAGGAGGAGGAGGATCAAGGCAGTGATGAGTTTGTTGATTCAGGCATGGAGGAGGAGGATCAAGGCAGTGATGAGTTTGCATCTATGTGTCTCAATGTCTCATTGTGTTTTGTGATTGTGAATGACAAATGTGTTGTGATTTGTGAATGATCTAATTTCTATTGAATATTTCATATTTGTAATTGTAAATGTAATTTCTATTGAATATTTGTAATTGTAAATGTTAAATTTTATTGGATGATCTATATGTCTATATTTTTAAATTTTAATATATTTTATAAATATATTAATTCCGGGGGTCACCGTGTCCTACGTGTCATAATTCCGGGGGTCACCGTGTCTAGTGGGGACCAGGGATCAAATTTGAAGGGTGGGGTCCCATTTCACTATGAAGGGCTATGAGATATTGAACACTATTGAAGGGCTATGAGAAATTTATTAATATTTATTCTATGTGTATATATGGATGTGTTCATGTTGTATGGATTGGATTCTAGGTTAACCGAGGCCTTTTTAGAGCAAAGAATGGGGTAACTACTATTTGGGAACAAGTTTTTTATCAAATGTAAATTGCGGTGATGGAAGATATTGAGGGTGCCACATGTTGTGGAGAAAGTAGTATTGATTCCTATGACGTAATAGGGAGTTCAAAAAGTCTGGTTTCAAGTATTGTCATGCGTAGCTCGATTGATTTTTCTCGCGCTAGGGTTGTAGCAACTGTTATGGCCATTACTGTTAAAAGGATTGATGGGGTGGAATCCCGTGAAACGATGAGTTCTTTTGTTAAGACGTAGATTCAGTGAAATTTGGTGGGAGTCTTATGTTCATTTTATGCACAAAATTCGATTACTTGATTTTGTTGCATTGTTAACTCTCCTCCTAGTCATAGCTACAATCTCTTATATAATTGTGAAGGTTATCAATCCACTCAATATATTAAAGTTGTAGTAGGCCAAAATCATCCACATATTTATTGTACTCACAAATGTTGACATTCCAATTTCTATGTAGAGCGCCCATTAACATTAGATTGTATGGGACATGTTTTTGAGGCATGATGTCATTATCTCATAACAACAAGCTTTTTATCCATAAATATGTCATCTACAAGCCAACGGAATTGTTCCTAATCCTTTATAAAACTTTGTCATAATTATATCAATACCAACATTCCTACCTATTGACTTAGCTTAGAAGATATTACACCTTCGGATAACCAAACCTGATTCCAAGGTTGGTAATCATAAACGTAAAAGCATCATCATAAGGAAATAGCATGTTGTGTTGAGGAAATTCCTTTTTTCCATTTCCTTCTCAGTATAATATTTGGTTGTGGATCATTTAAAATGTATAATTTATTTTAATATAATTGGGAAGCTAAATTCAAATTCATTAATATATTAATATGATTTGATTTTTTTATTAATAATAAGTTATTCTTTTCATTTGAAAATGTAATAGTACATCAAAATTTCAATGTTTACTAACGTAGTAAAGTTGAGAGGCTTTATTTTTCAGTGGATATAGCAGACCTGTAAATTCATAGGATGTCAAAAATCTAGTCAGCCTTGAAGTTGAGCTCCTCAAAGAAAACGAATTTCTTTAAATATGTTTATGGCAGGCTGGCATTGCCAGCTTCGCTCCGCAAACTATCCTGGAGGACTGGAGGAGATAGGGTAGGTGGAACTTGGAAGTAGCTCATCCACAGTGGAATAGGGGTATAAGAAAAAGCTTGTTTCTATTCATGCAATATGGTCGGAGCCATGGAAGCATGGAATTCCAGCATTGACTTGATACAACAAAGAAAACAAAAGGTGGAACTTGGGAGCTGCAGGATTGACTTGATACAACAAAGAAAACACAGGGTGTGAGGCTGGGAGCCGTAGATGGTAGGATTAACTTGATACAACAAAGAAAACACAGGTCTATAGTTAGGGGCCACGGGCAGGAGCAACAACCTGCAACATTACAAGAAGTTTATGGATTGTGGATTTTGTCTGAAATGCCAAATTCGCGGGGGCATATTAACATAATATATTATACATTGAATACTCAATTAACTCACGGAGTCAGCATTCACGAATTGGTATGTGATAACTTGTAACTTGGTAAGCCCGCTAGCAACAACACGTATGAGCCACCTTCCAGGTTTAATAATTTTGTTGATGCCATTAAATGTGTTAAACACGTAAGCGCTCGCTACAAACACGAGAACTTCGAAGCGTTCAAGCCATGGGCTACTCAGTGTAAGCCCGTCCACGTAAGTTGCTCAATGATATTATTAGAGGCCCAATGGTCCATGATCCATGGATGATCGAACACGTGGATATTGGAGAGTAAGCGAGTCCCACTCCCAAGTCACCTAGCTAGTAGCCGCATTCCCAATTTCCCACTAAAAATTGTTGATGGGTGAAATTTGAAGCTACCCTTCTGTTGCAATTTTAAACAGTAGTGGTTAATTTAATTATTGAAGGGCTTACCATGAAATTAAATTTTTTTTGCATGGTAAAATTTGAAGTGGCCTTCTATGACGTGTGGGTAAAATTTGAAGTGGCCTGAAGGCTTCAAATTTGAAGCCTGGTGGGGACACTCGTGTCCCGTGTCCTCGTGTCGGGTGACTTAGATGAATACATTGTAGAAAGGGGGGAGTTTTAATTTTTTCAATTTTTGGTTTGATTATGAAGTTTTGAGTTTTTTTAAAAGGGTTTCATTTTGAGGTGTGAATTTAATTACAAATTGGGTTATTCCCAATTTGATCAATATTACAAAACTAGGTTAAACAATAAAAAAATTGTAATTTGGATTAAAAAATCACAAAAAAATGATTTGGGTGAATAAATTACCTGACTAGATGAGAATGCACCGGTGAATTTGTCTCCCCTCCAGCGAAATCGAGCAACACGGATAGTTGAGTGGGCCACAAAGCGTCCTCGTCCAGGGTCAATTTCGCCTCTATTCGCTTTTCTGATGCGTGAGTGTCGCGGGTGGTCGGCAATCGGCCGACTGTGTTTTTAAATTGATTTTTAGTTTTACATATCGCGTACGCGATTTGTAAATACATAACGCGTACGCGTTTTTAACTACATAACGCGTACGCGTTATTGTTACCTAGCCTACATGTCCAATGACATGTTAGGCTCGGGTCTTACCATGGCAGATGGTAAATATCAGAAACGCGTTATGTTTTAGGTATCAGGAACGAGATTTGAAAAAAGTAGCATTGCATCTAAAGTGACCCTCATCTTCTTGCACACACCCAAAGGTTAGTTTCGATGTGAGCGTCGTCCAACATAAAGAGTGGTTCATCGTGGCACTGCTACCACACATTCGGCTTCCATTGATGCAACAAAACATCTCGACGCCCAGTGAAGCTCTAGAGATTGCAATGCAATTGGAGGCGTCGCCGATTGGAGATAATGCAGCCGGGATGTCGCAGATACAGACACAGCTTGCTAACTTGACTATATAGCTGCAAGATTTGAAGAAAAGCAAAGAACAACACAATGAAGTATGGTGTACACGATGCCGAGGAGAAGGGCATATGAAGGACAATTTCCCGGATTTCCACAATTATTTGGTGTCAGGTGCGCCAAACCCGTTGAATGGCGGCAGCATGTCGTGGTGTCGCGTCTGCCAGGTGTATGGGCACAATCACGACAATTGCCCTTATATGCAGAAAATGGTCACAACCCCGAGAAATCTTTATTGCACATTTTGCAAGTCGGTGGGTCACGACGACGAAGATTGTCATGCATATGGGTTGCTACAAGAAAGAATGTATGATGCATTCTATGTCAAGGATGATCAGCGTGCCATAAAATAATCGTAACCGTAGCCGTAGGTAGCCCAGCCGCTACCTCAACTGCAGATGCAGTTTGTACTGTAGCAACAACAACCGTCGCAGTTCATGCCGCAATATGCTCTACAACAACCACAATATGTACAACAACCGCAGTATGCACCACAAGGGCAAGGGATGCAACCGACACCAATGCAGCAACAGTTTAACCAACCACCGTACCAGTAGCAGGGAGGATTCCAGGGAGGATACCGGGGAGGACGTGGCAGAGGATTTGGTCACGGAGGAGGAAGAGGTGGTCGCGGACCTGTTCAATGTTACCACTGTGCGGTATGGGGACACTATCAGCGAGACTGCCCACTACCGCAGAACTAGTGTACGTTATGTTTTGTTAATGATCATACAGTTGAGAATTGTCCATAGTTGATTGCACAATGGTAGGAAGGGAACACTCCCCAGTTGCAGACATAGCCCCAGGCACAACAGCCCGCTCAGAACCAAGTACAACAACCAATGCAAAACCAGAATCCATGACCGAATCAGAACATAAATCAAGATATAAATCAACTGGGTAACGTACCACCAAATCAGCAGCAGGGTGCAAACATCGCGATAATTTCTGCAAAACCAAGACTGCAAGATGCTTCCGTTACTGTGGTCACTCGAGGAGGAAAGACAACTGGAGAAGACAGCTCAACGATCCGGTTAGCTGGAAAAAAGAAGGTATCATTTGATATTGATGCGGAACGGGAGATGTTTCTTTAGGCACGATGGGCCTTAGGGAATGACCGAGGTAAAGCCGTCATGTATGACATGCCCTCTACTTTTGATGCTACTTCGAAGGTTAGCCCGTCGCGGCAGTCCAGCACCCTTCGAGCATTCTTGGAACATTGTTTGTCCCTGGCAAAAGATCCCAACGATCTTGCTGCGATTGAAGCCTTGTTGCGACGATCGGCCCAAGATCGACAAGAGCTCGCGGTTAATTCCTTGCAACGACGGAAGACGGGTAAGGAGATGCGGATGAATATTCAAATTGGCGACTATGATGTTGATTCAGTTATTCTGGATCTTGGTTCGGATGTCAACATCTTGACCAAGTAGGCTTGGAAGAAGATGGGGAGCCCCCCATTGAGCTGGTCTCCTGTACAGCTCCAATTGGCTAACCATGCGAAAGTAACACCCATTGGGCGAGTTCCGCAGCTAGTGGTAGATATCAAGGGTATGAAAACCTATGCCGACTTTGATGTCATAGAAGTTGTCGAAGGCGGCAGCTCTTATCCCGCGCTGTTGGGAATTGGATGGGCTAATGATAGTGGAGTTGTAATCAACTTCAAGTGAAGGATGATGATATTGCACTATACGGATAATGTCATGCTTCTTTGATGCGATACTTGCTTTACAATCACTGTTGTTGCAATGATGAATGTTTGGGTTGAATATTGCTTTACTACTATGTTTAATGCTTAAAGATATATGTCGTTGTGTTACAATAAGTTTAAGTATCATAGCCGCAACCATCCTCCTTCATTCGGCAGAAACATGGTTTCGTCTGCTCTTCCTGGATGCCTCGGGTGAGATTTCATCTGATCTACAGGTGTTGCTGGGCGGGATAAACCCTATCTGGGCTGGTGCTCAGGAAGACTGCGGTATGTGTCGACAATGAGTGGGACCCCTGTCGAATGGCGTTGCGCTAACATTCACCAATCACATTATTTCTCATGAGCATTATATTGCTATCTGTGCAGTATCTTTAGCCCTAATTGGTCGATGCTAAGTATTGGTCGACCACTTATTTTGGTTGGGTTGGTTAACATGATATTCCATTAAAAAACTGGTCGATGCCAACATATGGTTGATATATTTTTTTGGATTTTGTCGATGTTTAAGTCGGTTGATACTTCTTGGTCGGTTAATTTTGGTCGACAACTCAATCTTTGAAGTCACTTAACGGTCGACCATTACACTATTCAACTACCCCCATTTATATATATAATCATGAAAACATAAATAGCTTGACATATTTTCATATTACAGGGCTTTATAATCAAGGAAGACAACGCAGGCAAGTAAAAGAACTCGAGTATTCTAGAGTTATTTAGCGGAGTTGCTTTCAGCGATCAAGTGTAAACAAGGTTTGAAACCGCTTGAATTAACCGATAGTTCAATGAATGAACTTCTCCTGCACTGGTCGAGTAAAGGGAATATCCATCTACCACTCAACGCTCGGTAATAAATTGCTGAGACAAACCAACCCACAGACTCGAAACTTAAACAGAGAAGGGGGAGCGATTCACCAAGTTCCTATCACAAGCTGACTTAAGAGATCGTATGAGGAGCTATTTACACCTGGAAACATTTTAATACAGACTCCAAAAAAAAATAAACAGAGTCAGCGCACACATGGTTTGAACACGGGACAAAAAGGAATGTTGGAGCTTGAAATTCATATGAATCCCAATTGCAAGAGTTTGGATCAAATTACTTACGTCATGACATTTGTGGGCATGTGCAGAGAATAGAAAAAGATGAAACCCCAATGCAGGTTCAGATCTTTCCTAATAAAACAAGGATATCTGGTTTCTGTTCCGAAAACAAAGATAAAGACCCAATTGCTATGAAGTTCAGGGAATTGGACGAAATGGGTGATTTAAAGTGGCTTAGCAGCAGCTCATATACGCTGAACATGTGACCTTGAAACCAACTTTACAGAATTTTCTCAGACTATTTTTTTCGTGATGGACGAGGACTGCTAGCTGACGAGTGCTCGTGGTCGAGTGAAAAATAGTGTTGCTCTGAAAATAGTGTTTTCGAGTTTTAGTAAAGTCAACGTTTTGAAAAAGGATCAGCCCATAAAGTTTCTATAGGCGAGCAAGCTGCTTCAATCGACAGATACACTGTTTGGTCGATAGATGATTCTGGTCGGCTCTCAACAAGATGGTGGGTAGCGAACTCCCTTCATCAATGGTCTACCAAGATGGTGGGTAGCGAACTCCCTTCATCAATGGTCGGTAGACTCCTTGAGCAATTCATTCTCCCGGCGGGCAATTGTATGCGGGTAGCAACGTCACATAGTTTCGAGCAGTGCTTTATATCAGAACTTCCAGAAGCATTTCTATATCTTTCATGTATCAAATATCAGTCCGCCACACATAATCGCTTTTTCATATGACAAATTAACATTTTCCATGGATCTCAACAAAAATACAATTGCTCAAACCTCTTGCTGAACCTGTCAACTTCCAACGGTCTCCTACGACTGATAGTTGTAGCACTGTGTAGCCGGCAGTCTAAGGCTTCAGTCGGCAGCCGACTATTAATGAGGAGTCTTTAAAAAGTAGAATTGGCAGTGGGATCGATTTTGTTTTTTTCTTCGAACATATCATCTAGCCGGTCTCCACCATTGCGTGCAAAAGAAACATGGGGCCTCAGATAGAATAGTGGTCGGATGAGACTGGAGTGGTGGGCTATGGCTAGAGTGGTCGGCACTGCACAAGTCGGTGAAGAGTGGTCGGCATACTATTGTCGAAGATCCACTGATTATGTTATGAAAGATGTTCTGGCGTTAATGGGTTACTTTCACTGTATTTTCACTATCGTTGTTGGCAATCTGCCTCCTCCTCGATTATCACAATAGTCTAAAGCCCTTCACATTCCTATCATAATTTCTTCAATAAATCCAACTAAATACAAGTACCAAATTAAGTCCAAATCCAGATCTAAAAACAAGAAGAAGTAAGACGGCTTAAAAAAGATCAAACCATTAAAGTAAGAGATTTATTAAATGTTATAACACAAATACTACTAAGATTTCTGTATACGAAATTCAAAATGACGAATCAAGTAAAGGTGTCAAATCTGGAGCTACATGATTTATAATCCATAACATACTTTAAAAATCTAGAGCTTTAGAAACTTATGCAACGATAATGTCATATTGATATTTGGTATTGATATTTGGTGACTGATCATGATGTTAGAGTCGGTTGAACCCATTTAAGTTGGTAACGCTAGCTTCCTGTTTGTTGGTAGGATAAGGAATTTGTAATGACTGAGGTGTATATATATTTTTTTTTCGATTAAAAAAGAAAACATATATTCAATTCAAACTTGGAATCATTAAAAATTTTAATTGGCGGAGATATATGTACAAATCTATAACTATATTCAATTCAAACCAAGAAAACATTTTAAAGAATACATATTCAATTCAAACATGTAATTTAAAAATAAAAAAAATTAAAGAGAGACACATTCAATTCAAACCTCTAACTTTTAAAAAGAAAACACAAAACATGTAATTAACTATTAAATCCACAGTCTCGACTATATCTGAAAATTCTTCGAAATTTCCATCATGCAAAATATTACCATCAGCGATTTAATTATAACGAAAAGCAAAATCACAGAGCATGTCTTCAATGTCTTCACTTTATGAGATCGCATTGAATTACTCTCCATTTCCACCATCCACTGGAAATCATGTCTCTGCTTTATGAGATCGCAAATTGATTAAGTCGCTTACCCCATCCACTGGAAATGAGACCGTTGAATGGGATGCATCACTGTGAGAAGCTCGGTGTTCTACCAAGTGGCCGTGGAAGCCACCGGACAAACACGTTGGGGAAAACTGAAATAATAGGAATGTCCATAGGTCAAACTGACAAGTGGCATCAAGAATGGTGAATGTATGAGTTACAGCTACTTTTGTATTTTTGACATCCTTGTTCAACTGCCAGCGACATGGGAGTCCTCTCAGTTTCGTTTCCGACCTAATTTGGTGTTCCTCCGCATCTCATGGGATAGTTCGATCATTTTATGTATTGTTGGTAATGTTACATATTTGGCAAATTCTCATGTCTTTCTATCGAATACCTAGATGCCAAAGTTGATACATATTTGGAAAATTCTTGTGTCTTTTGTCGAATACCTAGATGCCAAAGTTGATACATATGGTTCATCGGCATTAATGGGTTACCTCCTCCCTCACTGCTATAGTCGATCGGACTTCTTCGAGTCGACAGATGCACAATCCCTGCAAACCAGTCGGTTGCATTGGTCAAGTCTCCAAACCAGTCGGTTGTATTGGTCGAAGGCTGTCTTCAGTCGGTTGCATTGGTCGAGTCTCCAAACCAGTTGGTTGCATTGGTCGATGTCAGACTGTCTCAATTGTTGGTCGAGTCGCATCTGGTCGATGATCGAACAATTTGTCCAAGGAGCAGCAAGATCCAGCGACGTATAGCATGTACCCATCCTCGTTTGCATCTCGAAACAAATCAAATATTATATGTTGTAGCCGGCTCAAACTACTGTTCTATGAGTCATTCTTCGACTAATGCAGCCTGTCAATTGTGGATGTTGTCCTTCGACTTAAACGTGAGCGTATGGGATGACGAACATGGTACTGAAGAATTTACCACGATTCTATTGGAATAATCCATCAGGCCAATAGAATCGTGGTAAATTCTTTTATATGGGCCACATGGTCGAAATATTCCATAGAAATGCTCAGTACCTAATCTTAAGAAAACAATGGAGGAATGAATGTTCTGAAGACATTAATTGGATTTCGAGGAATAAACTTCCACTGACGGTGTAGCCCTTGGTAATGTCACCGAAACCAAGGTCGAAGTATGCAAAAGAAGGTTGACATGGTAAAAAAAAATTTGCATGGCAAGTCAGCTTCCTCTTCCTATCGAACCTCGACAGACTATGGAGACATTTTCAGCTTCCTGTCGAACCTAAATTACAATTGGGAGGTACTCTTTCCCCTATCTGAGCAACCTTTCCTTATTGCATACGTTGAATATTTCTGGTAATTATTTCAATGGAGGAATTCCATCAATATTCGGGCAGCTTAAAGCAATGAGAGTTCTTGACCTCAGCTATAACTATATCCTGGGAGGATCGATTCCTAAAGCACTGTGCAACTGCACACGTCTTTGATGGATTGACCTTTCATATAGCCAGTTGTTGATGGGGACCATACCAGCAGAGGCCGGTCGTCCTGTCGAGTTGGAACATGTCATTTTGTCCGAGAATGGTCTTAATGGAACTATTCCAACTGCTCTGAGCAAGTGCACATCTCTCCGGGAGTTATCGATTGGTGGGAATAGTCTCCTAGCAAATATTACATTTCCAAATTCCACAAAAAGAATGCAAATCCTCTATAGTTTAGCTTAATCCATTTGATAATATTTTGCCACTATTTTTTTTAATGTAAGCCATAAGTCTAGTAATTTAATTTTTGGTAAAATTTTAAATTTTCATTATTCAAATTTTTTATTGTATAACTATATAGTAGATTCAATGTATTTAATTATCCTTGTTACACTCAGATTTCAGATTATGTAATATCAACAACTCAGAATATGAAATATCAACAACAAATTCGAACTACTCTGTCAATTTACTGATATAAAAAAGTTTAAAGTACTCTGTCACGATATGGGCAAAGAGTTTCTTTATTTGAACACGAAATGTATATGTCGGTAAAGTCAAGGGCAGTTCATAAGACTATGGTTTTAGGCTTTCCAAACATGTAGTTCTTTTAACTCTTTTTCAACAAGCCGTGTAGGAAATTTGTATCATTATGCCTAGTTTATAAGAGCAATCGATAGGATTATGCCTAGGAAATGATAAGCCTCTGATGGACGGGTAAGCCACTGCATAAAAGTTCTTTACATCAGAAAACAGTTCATAACTTCATGTAGACCGGTTGGCATGGTCGGATATAATCGGCATGGTCTTCAAACTTGGTCAGCTTGTTTTAGATAGTCAGCTCTCCTTCTCCTTCGGCTAGAAGATTCACGACAAGAATGGATTGACAACAATAGTTGGCACTCCTTTGTTTTCTTGCAATCGACGTACACAAAAGACTGGCTAATTTGAGGATTCATGCCATGAATATCTCCTATTCTTTCTTCATTGCATTAGTCGGTGCAAAGTCTTGATCACATCAATGTACCAGCATGAATTAGACAATCCATTGTCAAGTTTTGGGCATGGAAGAGTGCAGCAAAAAAAAAGCACGCGCGGAGAAGCCGTAACAGTCAGAAATCTGTAGGGCCAAAGCGGAAAACACGTGGCAGGATTCCATTCGCTCTATAAGCGAGGAATCTAGCAGACGTGGATGGTCATGCTTCTCGTTGGTGAAACGCCTTCGGCGTAAAAATATTAATATTTAGTTAGTAATCATATTATTATATTGCATTTCTATTTTGATATTATAAATAAAAATTATATTGTATAATGGTTATTATGTTGATTGCAACATTTCCCACTCTTAACTATGGTTGACTTTGGTTAAGCATGGTTGATTTTAGTTTGACCAATGTTAACCATGGTTGACTTTAGTGAACCATGTTAGACTTTAGTTAACCATGGTTGACTTTAGTGAACCATGTTCGACTTTAGTTAACCATGGTTAAATATATTTACCATGGTTAACTTTAGTGAACCATGTTTGGCCATAGTTCTTAATGCAACATGAAATTGTCTGAACATCAAATGTCACATTATTAATATGTCATATCTTAGACATTGTGGAAATGCAACATAACCCTTGAGAAATGTCACAATGCGACATAACCCATAACTATGCTTAACCATGGTTGACTTTTTTTTCTTGTGCATGTTTTATATCTTATTTGACGATGGTTGACTTTAATGTGTCACATCTTGGGCATTGTCACATTATGACATAACCCTCGATCATGTTGCAATGTGACATAACCATTGATGAACGCCCTAATGCAACATAACCCTTGTTAAACATCACAATGCGACATAAACCTTGATAAACGTCAAATTTCACATTGTGAATGTGTCGCATATATAATAGTAACAATAATTAATATTATAACTAATATATAATAATATTATACTATAATTAATATATTATGGTATTACTAAACACCATGAAAAGTTGGGTCCAATAACTTTTAACTAATATTTAATATATAATAATAACTAATATAGTTAATGTTAATATATACATGTCATTTTATAAGTAATATATAATAGTAATTAATATTAAAATTAATATATGATAATATTATATTATAATAATACTATATACACCGTGAAATTCAATAAAAATGAAATAGTATAAAAAAATTTATACATGATATTATTTATCATTTTTTTAAGAGATTCATTTTTTATCTAAATTTCTTATAATTCAGTTCCATATCTTTAAAAATACAAAATTGATAAATATAAATATCTTAACTTTGATTACAATGATAATTTTTTTTTTTTTTATAAGAAATGCATTTTCTTAAAAATCCCACATCTTCGAAAATACAAAATTGATTAATAATATAAGACCTAACAAATGGAAATAACAACAAAGTTACATAATACCTTTCTAAAAAATTAATAAAAGATAATTGAATACAAATTAACAATTAAATAAGAAAATAATAGTATCTTTATAAAATATAAAATATAAAATATAAAATATGAAATATGAAATAGATACTTAATAATAAGAAAAAAAATATTATTTTTAAAAAATATTAAATATGTAATAGAAACATAATATTATCTTTAAAATATATTAAATACTAAATAGATACTTGATATTAAAAATATTAAATATATGACAATTTTTCAAAACTTTAAAAGTTTTAAATTATTCAAACGATTAAAAAATTAAAATTAAAATTAATTAAATTAAAATTTAAAAAAAATTAAGAAAAATATAACTAAATAATAATTAGTGAAAATGTAGATAGTCTTAAAAAAACTAACTATATAACCTCCAAACTTCTTACATGCTCCAAGATAAACTAAAATACTTAAGTATATACATTTTTAAACTAAAAAACTTAAATATATAATTTTTTTAATGAATTCATATGTTAAATGTATTACTTAATTTTTAATGGTATTTTAAAAGATAGAAAAAATTGTTGTACCCAAAGAAGCAAGGTATTTTGGGAGATATTGTCATGTTTAACCTTTTTAAAAATAATTAAAAAAAAATGATGACAGCTCATAGCTAATAACAAATGAAAAGTAATTAAAAATATTTATGTGTATTCATAAAATAAAAAAATTTGTCCCATCATAGATTTATCTTTAATTTTTTGAGGTGTAATTTTTTTATCTTAATTTTGTTACATTAAGAAAAAATTACACCTTAAAAAATTGGATCCTTCTCGATACTTAGTAAAAGATGGATCTATGTTGATAGTTATATAAATCTTAAAATACTCTCTAATATTTTTTAATAAGCTGATATGTTAAATGTGTTAATTCATTTTTAGTACTATTTTAAAAAATGAAAAAACACAACTAGTGTACAAAGTCTAAAAAATTGATAAAAAATATTTTATATATGCAAATTCCAATTTATTTTAGAATTGAAACAATTTTATTATTATTTATTAAATATTTAGTAGAATTAAATATAATAATTTTAACTTTCGTAATATTGTTAATATAGAAAACATTAAAATTCTTTGTGTATAAAGTTCTTTTAAGTTTAGTTTTTAATCATTTAAAATAGTTTTAAAAAATTATGTAATTAAAATTATTTTAATATATCTAAGATATATATTAGATCTATTTTATTATTTTAAAATAATGAAGATGAATTTTTAATAAATACAGTCTCAATTCATCATGCATAAGTAACTTCACATAGAATACTTATATATATATGTAATGGTTCAATAACATTTCATGTAATGATAACCCTTTCATACTTTAAAGATAAAAGACTCAAGTTCAAGTTCTACAATGTATAGGATAATAATAACTTATTATCAAATTAGATAAAGATCATATGAATAAGATGAATAAATATCAAGTAATTTGTGTAATAAGTTCATTCAAATTGGCATAGTTTTATCACGAATACAATTGCTTTTCTAAGTTATAGATTTGTTTCCCAACCCAATATTAGGTTTCCAATGGCATAATCTAAGTTATAGATTTGTTTCCCAACCCAATATTCGGTTTCCAATGGCATAATCTAAATTATTGTTTTGAACAATTAGAGTTTACATGATATAAATTAACACAAAAACTTTAAATAAATATGAACTCAAACAAATTTCATTTTTATTGTATTTGTGGTTGGTAAAACAAACCATCGTCGTGGCATGTGTACCATCTCCACAACATGTGTTTTCATTTCATCTCAATTGTCCATCTTAACTGGTATATGCAACATGGATACAATCTCCTCAACTTGTGTCTTCGTGAGTTGTTTAGATTATTGTCATTAATTTCAATCTTTGTGATTTGTAGTAGTTAGAGTTGCATTTAGCTTCACAAGCCAGGGGCGTTGTTTCAATGGACTAAAATTCACGGATCCTTTCAATGGTTTCGTCTGGAAATAGTTCAAGATTACAAGATTGCATATATCAGATCTTATGACGTCTATTTCCTATGACAATTTATAGCACTGAATGGATCCAATCTATTTCATAAAATGTGTCATTCTAGGAAGGCTTTCTTCAAATATAATGCTCGGCCAAGATGCTCGGAGCAAGTAAAACAGTTTTCAATAATATTGTGAGACTATCATATGTTTTTATGGTTTAAAATACATTTTTCTGTTTTTTAATTGGTTTATGCTAATGATTTAACTAATTTGATGTGGTGTGCAATAAAATTATTAAATATAAAAAATCAATTAAAAATAATAATAAATACATTATATTACCAAATGTCTCATAAAAGATTATCATTAATATCATTGACATGATATAATTAAATAATTTTAGTTTAAAAATATTTAAAATATAATTTAATTATGATTTCGGCCTATAGTCACCTGTACATATTTATTAAATTTTAATTATAATAATTGTACTTCACTCTATATTTTATTATTAAAAAATAATAGAATAATGATTACACCTCATATTTTATTATTTAAAAATAATACACCGACAAATGCAGTGTACTTGATCAGGAGAAAACAATCAGTCATTATGCCAAAATCTTCTGTGTATTTATCGTAGGGCTGATTTGAATTTCCCTCCATATTAACTCACCACTATGTGAATAAACATTTATGTTTAAGTATTGAAAATCATTAAAGGAAAAGATCTAATTTTATATGGTCACGAATTTGGAAGCTATAATCCTTCTTTCTTAGGTTTTTTTAATAAACTTAATTTTTAATATTTTTATAAAATAAATTGTTATTTTTCTATCTTAAACTTATTAAGAAATTGTTTTTTTCCTAAATGCTCATAATAAAGTGAGAAATTTTTTAAAACGATTAAAATCTTTTTTTATGACAAATTCTAATATATCATTATTTTTATTAAAATATAGAATTTATATTTTTGGAAAAATAATATTATTTATTACTCTATTATTTAAAAAGAATTTCAATGAGGTTTTGTCGACAAATTCTAATATATCATCATTTTTATTAAAATATATAATTTATATTTTTGGAAAAATAATATTATCTATTTAAAGAGAATTTTAATGAGGTTTTGTTGATATTTTTTATAGTTCAAAGTATTAGATTTGCTTAATTTCATAAATTATATTACTCTCTCTCAATCATAAATATTATTTTTATGTTTTTTCATAATGTTTTGATTAAGCTTTAAAGTTTGATACATTTGTTTGTCTTTTTAAAAGTTAAAAAATTATTAATACATTACTAATAAATTATGGTAAAATTTAATGAAAGGATAGTAATCCATCTCACAACAATAAAGTTACACCTAATTAACTAAATAAATTCATTTAATTATCCAAATAAATGCTTTTAAAAGTCCATTCTCCTATAATTTATTATATATAATTCAAAGCAATAACTATATTTAACTTTATCAAATTATATTATTTTTACAAATAACATCTTCTCAAATTTTCTCAAAAACTTTTGATCTCCTCTATAATTCAAACTAATTGGTTTATGCTAATGATTTGACTAATTTGATGTGGTGTGCAATAAATTATTACATATAAAAATTCAATTAAAAATAATAATAATAAAAATACATTATATTGCCAAGTGTCCTATAAATGATTATCATTAATATCATTGACATGATATAATTAGATAATTTTAAATAATTTTAATTTAAAATATAATTTAATAATTTTAAGTGTCTTATTTAATATTAAAACATCTATATCATCTATCATTTCACTATACCGCCACCATTTATTGGCATAAATGCAATTGGTTTGTAGTCAATTTTAGTTGACTTTTTAATTAATATGCAACTTGTAAAATATTTTTTCCATAGTTTTCAAATGTTTTATAAAAAATAAAAAATTAAACTAAATATTTTAAAAAATAAAAAATAATTTTTAAATTTTGGAAATACAAATTTCTAATTTTTTATTTGAGGAAAGCTTTGAGGTGACAAATTTTCCCTGGTTTTCACATTATTTGTTAGAAATAAAAATTAATAAAAAATAATTAAAAAACAAAAAAAAAAGTATTTGCCATCTGTCTATTTGTTGTACTACACTATTATTATTAGATTTTGAAAATCATAACCACTATTGATTGGATTTTGATGCATCAATTTACGATCCATTGGTTTAACCAACGACAATATGTATTCACAACAATATGCATTCACAATGAGGAAAGCCAAGATCCCTTAAACCAACCAATTATTTGGAATCCTTTTTCATCAATTTAATGCGACTTTTTAATTTTTGTTTTTCCATACTTTTTTTTAACAAAACATATCTTAAATTAAATAAATGAATATTATAAAGTATTTTTACTTATATTACATACGAAATCATCCTCATTATTATTATTTATATTAAATGAAGAAATTCTTATTTTTAATTTTATTTAATTTGAATTTTTATAAAAGTTGACTTTTATTATTTTGATTTTTTTTTTCTAAAATTGTATATGTACTTTATTATTTTTATTTCATTTTTTTTACTATAAATCATAGTTTATTACAAATTAGACTAAATAAATTAAATTTATAAAAAATATTAAATGGTAAAGAAATTAACATACAAAACTTAATATTTTTAATTTTTTATTTATTTAAAACATAATATAATTTTTATAAGGAAAAATTATTATCATATATATTTATTTGAACATTTTAATTCTTGAAACAACTATTCTTATGATATTTTAATCAAGAGATTTGATTTCAATTTACAAAGAACCATTTAATGGTTTCAATTTACAAAGAGCCCTTTAATGGTTTCAAATCACATTATGGCATTAGTTAGTCAAACTATGGTTTCAATTCACATTATGGCATTAGCTAGACAAACTATGGTTTCAATTCACATTATGGCACTAGCTAGTTAAACTTAGCGAACATGAAGGACACTAATACAATTATTTTTACTTTTCCCCTACTTGTTCAATATGTAAAGTGGCTTTCATATTATGGATGTTATCATAACAATGAGAAGTGTGGAAGTTGAGAGGATGTCTTATTACATTGAAGGTGATTTTTCAAAGAGTGTGGCATTTATACAATTCAGTTGTCTATGCATGCCTCTATAGAAGTGTGTCATCTAATCCCTATATAACTAAAAGCCATGCTTTGCAATTGGTTGTCCCTTTATCTCATAGAAGACATGGTCATTTTATCCCTATATAACTTAAAGCCATGCTTTGCAATTGGTTGTCCCTTTATCTCATAGAAGACGTGGTCATTTTTATTCCACCTTCTCTCTCCCTCTCCCTATTACAAGGACTTTCTCTTGTAGCATTGAAGAGGTTACTTTCATCACCAATCAAGCCAAGCTTTTATTTTATACACAACTACTATATTAAAACATCTTTAAACTATTACATTAGAACATTTTTAAGAGGCAAGTATAAGTAGCTTTTCTGCTAATTTTACTTGTTATATAAAAGATGTGATTGGAAATTTTTAATTTTATATTTTTCACCTAGCTATCCAGAATAACATGATAAAATGTCAAATCAAATCATTTCACACCTTTAGCCAATCAAATACTAAATAATTTGAATTTTAACCTATTTAAAAATTAATATTATTTAGTTTCTAATGTTTAACCTTAGAATAATTTGTAAATTTAATTACTAATAGAAAGTCAAACAGTTTTGACTAGCAAGCCTATTACAACATAACCTGCATATGTCAAATATAATAAGATAATCATACAACTTACATGATAAAATCTTGTAAGAGTGGTTTTCTGCTTGTTCTTAAAATACAATAATAATAATATTGATATTGACTCAAACATCAAGAGTGTAATAATGGTGGATCTAGAGATGGCATGGGCGAAGAGGTGTGTAATATCTCGATTTTGACCCTATTGCATTAAAATTGTAAATGATGTAAATATCGTTATAAAATCATGGTGAGGAGCTCAAGGCCAAGGCCCCACCATCGATTTAGCGTTTTATGTATCGGCAAATAAAAATCGATGCATATGGTTCTCATGCTAGGCAAGCACAATAGAAATTAAGAAATCATGTAAATATGCATTTTAATGAAATACCCACAAGTAGCTATGCAATGCAACAAGAGATGGGGGCATGATTTGTACAAGGAATAGGGAGGAAAAATATTCAAACCCTTAAACCAATAGTGTCAATCCAAGTGTCAATGAGAGAACCCATAAACCCTCAACTACCCATTTTGACTTATGCACCCAATCATTTAATTCTTCCAAGAGTTGGTTGAGGTAGTTAATGCATTGGGAATGGAGAGGTATGGCTGCCCAATTTCGTGTATGGATAAGCCATCAATTTGGAAAATTGTATTTTGGCTTCTTGGGCAAGAAAACACCCACGAAAGTGTCCCCCAATCCATTCTTCACCCATGGTCTTTGCTCCCTCACGCAGTATGAGCTAGCTGGGGCGTTTTCCTTCACATTTTCCATCATTTTCCTTCATTTTCCATAGCTGAGAATTCATTTTTGTGTTGCAGAGTGGCTGGGAGGAAGAGAGTCACGATTTGGGGGTTTATAGAGGTCGTTTCGTCCCCTTGAATGCCCATAAACGTGTTCTAAAATCGATTTTGCTCTCCAAGGGGTTGATTCCCCCCTCTAACAGTTCACTTTTGGGTGCCCGCGATTTTGGAAACTAATGGAAACCCCATTTTGGGAATCCCACAGTCAAAACGCTTTTCTTCATGTCCAACACTTGTGTTTTGCTGTTATGTGCATCCTTTTTTTGGTTTGAACTTGTGAGTAAGAAACTAGGAGTGGAAGAGGATTAAAATTGGCTTGATAAACCTAGTGAAGAGAGTAACCTCACAGAAAGATCAAAGGGCCTTGGCTACTTTTCTATGCACACCCTGAAGAGCACTAGAAGGGAAGGCATGGCCTGAGGGACGGTGTAGCAATGAAGGGAATACCTCCTTGTGTTGGGTGTGTAGGTATTGTGGGTACCAAGCTAGCTATATCTTGTAGAGGTACCAATAGCTCTGTGGTTGAGCTCACTAGCTTAGCAATACATTCCCTTCCATTGCCTTAGCAGCCTAATAAACCCAACTGTGGATTGGCTTGGCTGATTTTTGGTGTATATTTGGCTATGTGTGAGTCTGTTGTTCCCTTTTTCCTTGTAGAAATCATGCCCAGCTCGGGGGTGGCAGTTGTGTTGAGAGATTGATGAGCACAACTAGCCTAAGGTTGGGTGGAATGTTGCAGTTGCATAGCCAGTTGCTTGGGACTACTTCATTTCAAGATAAGTACTCTCTTGTGTTAATTCTGCAATGTTTTTATTTGATGAATATTATAAATATGTTGAATGTATGTTAGATGTGAAGTAGAATTGTATTCCGTTGTGTCAAATTTAATCATGCATCCGAAGACATATGCATTATGTTTGTATGAATTGTACATTTTATGATGGGGCTGAGAAGTAGAAGTAGCCCGGTTCTAGTGTCATGTGCTCTCCCTTGCATTGGATCGATGGGAGGGGACGTGACAAGGTGTAGAACTTGTAAATTGTGGAGACCAAGTTCCTTTGTACTTTCTTCCATTTTCACTCTTGTTTCCTTATATTATGTGGATTTCCTTAATAACTAATGTACGATGATCTAGATAATAATTATAATTAGTTTTCTTAACTTCACCACAAGGTTGATTATTATTATCAACATGAGAAGGACAACCAGTGGTGGATCTACAAGTTTCATTGGAGGAGTAACACATTATAACAATCTTCTTCACCTCCTTATATACATTCTTTAGTTCTTAGTTAAAATGGTTATTATCATCTAGAGTGCATTCCACATTGCTTTACATCCCCAAAGTTGTCTCCATTAATTATTTAAATATTTAAGTTTGATGTTGTCAAATGATATATCACATTATAAGCTGAAGATTTAAAAAAATGCTAATCTCTATACTCTTTATCTTTAATTTGGTATTATCGTGGCCTTAGTAGCTCTTTGAAATGAGAACCATACTAATAGATGGATTTTCTTGGAGATTTCTTGCAATGGAAATATTGATGAAAAGTATATGGCTAACAAACATGATAACTATAATCCTACCAAAATTGTTCAACAACTTGCGTTGGAACCTTATTTTGCAAGATTTTGGGTATGCGTACATAGTTCATGTCAATGTCTCATCTAGATCAACATGCCCTTTGATCAATGTGCCAGCATGTCAGCGTATTGAAGTGAGCCACGTTGTAGATAGTTATAAGTATTTGGAACTTTAATGTAATGACTTCATGCTATTATATATATGAGTGAGATCAAGAGTGCTAGGGTTGGCTCATGTTAAGGTTGGATAGTGTGTGTTAGGATGTTGTAAGGAGGAAGGAAAATCAAAGCTTGAATCCTTCTATGGGTATTGTAGGAGACATAAGGAGATTGTATGACATGTAATGGAAATGAATTTGATGTGGTTCCCCCTCTCATATTTTGATTGATCTCTTACGTATGAAGGCATAAATGATTTATGGTTGAGTTATGACATTTTTTTTTCTTTAATCATTTACATCTATCCATGTAATGTTTGTTAGTGTCTTAGGTGAGACCTTACTTTACATCATGGTATTGAAAATTATATGATTCAAGAGGATCCAAGATCACTCAAAATCTAAAAGTCTCAAATGTTGAATAGAAGGGTACCATTGCATAAGGCGCATCGAGAAATTTTCGTAAACGTTCACCTTGTCTGAAACGGAATATGGATGACCGAGATATGATGTTCTGAAATCTCGGCAAGACAAGTAAAAAGTGGTTAAAGAGTGCAATGTGGCACCACTGGAAGGGTGACACGTGGCATACGTACAGGTGTACATCGTTGATGTGGCACCCCCATATGTCAATTTGAAGTGACATGGTATTGATGGCTTGGCAGGCTGATAAGTGATGTGGACCAGTCATATTCCGACATGTGGCATTGGTTTCACAAGTGAACCAATAAGGGACCACCACATGGTAGCCCCCATTGGGCGGAATGGTTAGTGTTTATGAAAAAATTATGGAGGTGACAAGGGTTGAACCCATGACCTCCCACAAGCCAAGACCATGCCTTACCACTACACCACATGATGTTCCTTGCTATGTAATCGACATAACTTTTATTTAAGTTTCTAGTCGTTGTATCATGGTAGAAAAGAGGGTTGAGGGCTAAGCCATCGACCCCATTATATGTTATATTAAATATGCAATGTAACCAAGTCTCGGACCCCGTGTGGCGGGGAATATACATATTAAATCAAATGCCAACAAATATAATGGATTGCGGATGAAGGAGGGGTCTGCATGTTAGTTTTTCATAATTTACTTCAATCTGATCTAGGATCTTAACTGAGAGAACAACATGTACAGCATATCAATCATGGACACAATAATGCAAGCAAACAAGAGACACAGAGTTTACTTGGGAAAAACCATAAAGGTGAAAAACCCCAATAACTTCCTCAGAGATAGATAGAGCAATGATACAACCCAAGCATAAGAGATAGACATCTCCTAGCAGTATCTTCTCCTCCTCCACAAGTGCGCCACTCTCCAAAGAGTGTGTGTAAGAATAGAATGATGAAATAGAGTGCCTCCCGCACTCTATTTATACTTGACTTGCCTAATAACCTTTACTAGGTCGGCCTCAACTTAACCACATAACACAATGCTGACTGGGCCGACACCCAATAGGGTGGTCTAATAACCCTTTAACCCACATGGATGACCCCCAATAGGGTGGTCTAATAACCCTTTGACCCACATGACTTATACAGGGCCGACCCCAACAAGTTGGTCTAATAACCCATCAAATATAAGTTACGACACTTACAATATAAATGACGACACTTCCGTATAGAGGAATAATAACATCTCTATAGGAATACAAACACTTTCGTATAGAGGAATAATACCATCTCTATAGGAGTACAATATACATATATGAAATACATTCCGAAGTTACATATACATCAACACTCCCTCTTAACTAGGAAGGCATTTCTTGACACAGGTCTTCTAGCTTAAGTCTTCTTCTCTGGATCATCATCAGCGAATCATCATTCTCGAATCATCGTCATCATCACTGCTACTGCTATCTCAATCAATCTCTGAATCTAATCGTCATAGGAAGTTTTACAGAGCCATTCCTTTTTCATACTGGATGTAGGCCCACCACCTGCAGGTCTTCATCATCACTAGCCATACTGTGGAATCCTCAGGACTTATTATGTGCGTCAACAAAACCTCGAAAGGGCATCCCAGGCCTTTTACGAGCACACGGGTCAACCTATCGGATCTCCCAGGATCTTTTACATGTGACTGTCACAAAACCTTAAAAGGGTGTCTTGCCAAGCAAGAACCCTAAAGAGCATCTGAGGCCTTTTACATGACTAGCACAACTTGTCCAGATCTCTAGGTCTGATTACATGTGACTCCTACCACAAAACCTTAAAAGGGTGTCTTGCCAAGCAAGAACTCTAAAGAGCATCTGAGGCCTTTTTCATCCTGTTCAGATCTCCAGGTCTGATTACATGTGGTCCCCACAAAACCTTAAAAGAGTTTCTTGCCAAGCAAGAACTCTAAAGAGCATTTGAGGCCTTTTTCATCCTGTCCAGATCTCCAGGTCTGATTCCATGTTACTCCTGCACAACCTGTCCACGGCCATAGAGTATCAACCTGATACTCACCATACATCATCCTGATGTACACATGATCATCCTAATCATCAACACTACATCGTCCTGATGCATGTCATCTAGAGCAACATCCTGAAGCTTGTCATCCATGATCATCCTGATCATACAATGCATCCACCCAATGCATACACAGTATCTGCCTGATACATATCATCATACATGATCTACATGATCATATAATATATCCACTTGATACACATACAAATACATGATCCACCTGATCATACCTAATACATATCAACATACATGATCTACCTGATCATACAATGTATCCACCATGATGCATATACAGAGCAGTAACTGGAGCATCGTCCTGATGCTCATCATCCAGTGCTTACATCCATAGCCATGTGAAGGATCCTCCTTCCACCATGCTTGGAATGGCTTTAGCAAATGTCTCCATCACTTCTTCCTTGAAGTGTCGCCAATCTGAAGAACACCAAGCCTCCCTCTGAAGTATTCGAACTTCACTCTGGCTAGTGGTTTCGTCAGCACATCTGCAACCTGCTCATCCGTCACAACATATAGGAGCTTCACTGCTCCTCTCTGCACCATATCCCTGATATAGTGATATTTGATCTCAATGTGTTTCGACCTGTCGTGGAACACCGGGTTCTTAGACAACTTCACACAACTTTGGTTGTCACAAAAGATACCAGTAGCCTCCAACGGAAGATCAAATAACTCAGACAGTAGCTTTCGGAGCCATACTGCCTCACAACTAGCCAAACAAGATGCAACATACTCTGCTTCGGCTGTACTCAGTGCTACGCAGGACTGCTTCCTGCTAAACCAAGAGATCACACCTGATCCCATACTGAAGCGGCACCCAGATGTGCTCTTCCTATCTGCATCACTTCCTACCCAATCTGAATCAACATAACCCTGCACGTTAAACTTTTGATTCGCATCATACTTGAGCCCATAATAAATCGTACCCTTCAAGTACCTCAGAATATGCTTTACAGTAACCAGGTGGACACCTCTGGGATCCGTCAGGAACTGGCTCAATGTGTTCACCGCAAAGCAAATATATGGTCTTGTGTTCGTCAAGTACATCAAGGACCCAATCATCTGATGATACACAGTGACATCAACCGGATCAGATGAGGCATCACACAGAAGCTTCAGGTTCGATGCCATAGGTGTGGTCATGTCTTTGCAATCCATCATCCCGAACCTCTTCAGGATCTCTACTACAAACTTCCCTTGTCCAAAGAAGATTCCATCTACACTCTGCCACACCTCCATGCCTAGAAAGTAGTGCATCATCCCCAAGTCCTTCATCTCGAACTCGGCAGTAAGCTTCCGCTGCGTGTCGGCAACCAATCTATCCTCACCTGTAACAAACAGGTTATCCGCATACAAAAGTAGTATCACTGGATTGCCTTCCTCAACCTTGTAGTAAAGCTTGGAATCCGATTTACTCTTGGTAAAGCCCAAACTGGATAGAAAGCCATCTATCCTTCCATACCAGGTCTTGGCTGCCTGTTTCAAACCATACAGGGCTTTCTTCAGTTTGCACACATGTGACTCTAGGTCATGTGTCTCAAACCCGAGTGGCTTCTCCACATACACTTCCTCTTCGACTACACCATTCAAGAAAGTTGTCTTGACATCCATCTACTGTATCTTCCATTTCATCACTGCAGCCAGAGCAAGTACTAATCTGATGGAAGTGTGCCTGGCTAAAGGTGTAGAAGTCTCTTCATACTCAATCCCTCTTTCTGGGAGAAGCCACGAGCAACAAACCTCACTTTGTATTTCTCCATGCTACCATCTGTAGCATGCTTGATCTTATAGATCCATTTGGAAGTCACAACAGACTTCCCTTCAGGTCTTGGGACTGCATCCCAAACATCATTCTTCATGATCGACTGGTACTCCTCGATCATGGAATTCTTCCCAGATCCTGGGAACTTCAATATAGATAACTTTGTTACTGAAACAAATGTTGTAGTCCTTCTTTTGTAGGTCCTCGTATACAATCTTTCCTACAAAACAAGTTAAATTGCATGATTAGAAACTGCTCATAGTTTTTAGAACAAATTCTTACACATAAAGAAATAAGTCATACAGTCATGCAATTATTTTAGCCAATGCTTCAATACAACATTCATCCATATCCTGTAACTTTCTAGATGCCTTCCAATCTCTACCAAAACATTGTTAAGAGTTTTGCACTACTCTCAACATGTTAGCAAAGAGGTTTCATTCTAGATAAGTAGCAATGGAATGTTGTGCAGTGCCATAGGCTACTTACCCATTACATGCATATTAGTAGTATGATGTTCATTAATGCAATTATTCTAATATGCCAAAATACACAGCCTAATTCTAGGAACATCAGTATATACATCATTGAACATTATTATTTAAACAATCAAATATGAAAGAAATGATAATTCAAATACTTATCTTTGTTTGGTTGTAGGGTGGACTCCCTCTTAGTCTTTGCTTCCTTTCTGCAACTCCATTCTGATATAGATTGTGAGAAGTGGTCGAATCCCTCTGAATATCTGGATCCTTGAAGAAACTACTAGAGTGTGCTCCCTCTTGATCTTTGCTTCCTGGATTACTTGTCCTTGAACTTATATCCATCCTCGATCACTATGCATGCTTACAAGTATCATTATTGTGATATCCTCAAGATCTCATACATAATCATACATTTATTAGTATATTCTCAATACTATCAAAACACAATAATCTTAAGTATGTATAGTCATAATCATTTCAAACAGAAATAATAAGCATTAGTATTCAAGGACTCTTATGGTTAGTCATATCATAAATTAAAGTAAGAAACATAATATGCCTAAACCCGTGATTACTCAAACCTATACTTTCATGACTCTTCTGGTTAGTCATATCATCAATTAAGGTAAGAAACATAATATGCATACACCCATGTTTATTCAAACCTGTGAATAATCATTATCAATCATGCCATGTATACTTATATAAGAGATCCTATCACAAGGTAGGATTCTAACTTGATATAGGAAAAACATTCCTAGATTACTATGTTAGCTAGTTATGTCTAACATACCCACATGATGTCTTCTGGTTCTCTTCAATGACTTGTGCTAGTAACCTACATGTCTCATAAGTTAACCATTGTAGAACCAAGTTATACATACCTCGTAAATAGATCTTCTATGTGATCCATGACAATGGATGAATCTTTGTCTTCATGTCACCATGAACATGATTTGTCTTTCTTGGTGTACCTTTCATGTTAGCGAACAACATAAACCTCATACAACATCATAATGCATTAGTACAATCATAAGTGTCAAAACCTTAATCAATGAATATCTTCTATCATGTATTCATAATTTTATTAAGGTGATACGACAAGTCTAGTAATTAATCAAGATTGTATTAACCGTAATGATATGAAGACAAACATATCATAAACTTAACCATGAACAGAATTTGAAACATACCTATAAGTCATACCTATCGAGATTGCTTGTAATCTTCTTAAGGCCTTAGCCTCATCTCCCTCTAAAACAGGAACTTCTTCACTTATGCAGGTGACCAATCCATTTTCTTCTAGGATTAACCCAATCCAATTGATTTGCAGAAACTGGATCTGGAACTGGATTAGGGTTTGTCAGGGAAACCCTAAAAATTCAAACTTTGAATTTCAAACTTCTGAAATGATAGAAAGATGCACCTTGATGAGCTGATCAACCTGGTATACTCAGAATTTGAAAACTGCAAAGTTTCACCCCTCAAAATTGCCTTTGAAACTTTTGAATCTTCTAGATAGGATCCCGAACTAGGATTTGATAAATCCCACCCTTCTGCCCAACCAAAAGGTTCGATCCAGAGCTCTAAACTTCGATTTTTCTAAGGAGCTTCCAGTCGTGGTCACAGACTTCAAAAATTCCAACTTTTGCAGAAGCCCTAATTTTCCACTTTTCCAATCAAAGTCCCGAACTAGGGTTTGATCAAGCCCGACCTTCTACCCAACCAAATTTTTTTATCTTGGTCTCTAAATTTCTATTTTGATGAGTAGCATTCATCCTTGGTCTCCAATCACAAAAATACCAACTTTCTCTGAAACCCTAATTCCCGGAGCCATGAATGAAGGTGCTCAAAATCCAATTTTGTTTTGACAGAAATATGCACCTGATTGTTTCTGGTGTAACTCTAAAATTTCCAATCCACAGGGCCTGAAATTTTTTTCTATGGTAGCCTGACCTGTCATCTTTCCAACCCCATAGGTTTGACCTCAAATCGATTCTCTGAGAGAGAGTTATGCCAAGTGTCGCAACGTGACCTGTTTATGTGATAAAAAAGGAGAGCGAACTTGTATGGAATGACACGTGTCACTGGTTCCATTTCGCCTCTAAAAAAGTTACCTGAGAAATTACACTCCGTGCACTACCTGTCACTTTTTACGAAATCTCATTTGGATCTTCCTATCCCAAGTTATGACCTTTTTTTCTAGGTCACCTGTTTATGACTCAGATATGGAAGAGGCAGAAACCCTATATTTTACAGATCATAAAACACAAAGTATAACGAATTAGAAGTTGTCCTTTGGACACAAGGTACATGGGGATCTGATATTCGACCTATAAAAGTTTCAGATCCGAAAACTTCGCCAAAATGGATTTATAGCGAAAGTGCTACGATGACTGGTTTTTGCTATATCAAGCCCTAGCATTGCAAGTGCAACAAGTGTCATACATGCTATACCATGCCTTCTTTCAGGCTAGCTCTGATACCATGTTAGTTTTTCAGAATTTACATCAATCTGATATAGGATATTAACTGAGAGAACAACATGTACAGCATATCTACAACATATCAATCATGGACACAATAATGCAAGCACACAAGAGACACAGAGTTTACTTGGGGAAAACCATAAAGGTGAAAAACCCCAATAACTTCCTTAGAGATAGATAAAGCAATGATACAACCCGAGCATAAGAGATAGACATCTCCTAGCAATATCTTCTCCTCCTCCACAAGTGTGCCACTCTCCAAAGAGTATGTGTGAGAATAGAATGATGAAATAGAGTGCCTCCCGCACTCTATTTATACTTGACTTGCCTAATAATCTTTACTAGGTCGGCCTCAACTTAACCACATAACACAATGCTGACTGGGCCGACACCCAATAGGGTGGTCTAATAACCCTTTGACCCACATGGCTGACCCCCAATAGGGTGGTCTAATAACCCTTTGACCCACATGACTTATACAGGGCCGACCCCAACAAGGTGGTCTAATAACCCATCAAGTATAAGTTACGACACTTACAATATAAATGACGACACTTCCATATAGAGGAATAATAACATCTCTATAGGAATACAAACACTTTCGTATAGAGGAATAATACCATCTCTATAAGAGTACAATATACATATATGAAATACATTCCGAAGTTACATATACATCAACACTGCAGGGCTTGAACCCCGGACCTCCTCCCACATAACACAATCGCCCAACTAACGCACCACCAGCGCTTGGTGGTTAGGGAAACGAACATATTTATATTTAATTTGATTCCAACTAATACAAGGAATTTGGGCCACGGTTTAGGCCATGGACCCCTATAAAGTCCTACACGCAAATCGAGAATGGTACCATGTACAGTTCAAACTTGGTACGCTTTTCGAGACAGATTGTGCACATATTCCAAGAAGATTTGGCACAAATTTCTACATGATATTTGATAGCCAGAGGCCGATTTTATGCATGCATCCCAAGGCAGGGTATGATACTATTGCATGTAGATCGATGTAGAGTACATTGTGGCACGCAGTTTGAGATTGTATGGGCTGTATAGAACAAAGTGACTTTGGATTATGTGCTAGAGTGGGATTCCTGAGGCCCAGTTCAGAAGGTGGTTGTTTTTATAGTCAAAAGTTGTAGAATCTCGCGAGTTAGAATCTGATTTTTTTTGCATCTAGGCACCCAGTTGGAAAAGTACTCACATGACCCTTTCAACTGCACCAAAGTACAATCGTGTTTATACTTCAGTGTTGCAGATTTGTTTGTTGAAGTTGCTGGTGAAGTCTGTTTCTGCTCCAAAGCAACAGAAATCAAAGGTGATATCAAGGGTTGATATTTATCCTTCCTTTTGTAAATTGTTAATCATTTTGAGACTAATAAAGAGTGGTCCCACTAATAGGGAGTGGACTTGGAGATGTAGCCCGAAGTGGGTGAACTTCGTTAACAAATTTGGGTGCACTTATGATTGATATTTACTCCTTGTCTCTTTTTAATCATCTTAGAATTCTGGTTTAAGCAAGTTATTTTCCTTAAGTACAAGAGTTTGGATAAGTAATGAGTAATCTACATAAACTTCAAGAAGCACTGTCATAACATTCCTGTTTTATTTGGAAAAAATTAGTTAACCAATGACTACATATTTTCAGACCATGCTAACACTAATGTATTATTGTTATCTCATGCATTGAACCTTAAGTCTATTAATAATAGTTCCAATAATTGGTTCCATTGGCATGATAGAATGAATTATTGCAGGAGAAGACAAGGATATGTTATGGAAACCCCCACACCAAGAGGTACAAGATTGGATTATAGAAAAGGAGATCAAGTTTTCACAAAGAGACACACAAAATATGCATGTCAACCCAGATTGGTGGAAGGATAGGTATATCTATTCCAATGAGAATGAAATTTCTTTATTGAGTTTCCTAGTTTATTGCAAGGGTGGCTAAAAAGACAATTAGAAATCAATACACTACGCCTCTCTCAAGAACCTAAAATTTGGCATTAAGAAATGACTAGAAGACACAAGGGGCTAGATAACAAGTGGATGAGTGCAATTAACTTGTGGTTTGAGTGATTTGAGGGATACATTGTTGTTTCTATCAAATATAACACATTTTTTAGCATGGCTGAGAGGGATTTTGAACAAGGACCAAGGGGAACGTTGTTGGAGTTAATATCCTTGTGGATTAAGATGTTTTCATGGAGAAAGGGTTGATGTAAATGATATTGAAAAGAGTGAAATGTAAACCCTCACAATCAAGAGAAAGAGAATACATAAGGGGATGTGAACTATAGAAAACAAAGAAATATGGATCCAAAGTAACATAGGAGATCCATAGAAAAGAGGTACAAGAGAAGAAATGTATTACATTAAGTAGTAGAGAAAGTTTAATCAAATAGTTTTACGAAGCGAGGAGAGACATAATTTCAAGTGATAGTAAATTAAGAGATAGAATAAGAAAGGAAGTGCATAAGGAGCATGCAAAAGAAAGAGAGGTGACAAAGAAGCACATTGAGGAAGGAGAGGCACTAGAAGGGTGCACCAAAATAGAGGATGATAGAGTAGGAGAAGAGCATGTTGAGTCCCAATGGAAATTCCAAATAGAATATAATGATTTAGATAGAGATGAAAGTAGCACTTCAAAGATAGATGATGCCCCAAGCTATATTGAGGATGATTCTAGAGAAAGTGAGGATGTCTCTTTAGTAGTGGAATTGTTCGCACGTATGAGATTAGAGGAATTCTCTAGATCCATTGAAGAAGAGGTAGGATAAAATGAGTTGGAAAAACCCATTTAGAGCTACTCATGTGCACAATTCATTAGAAGAAGAAGAAATTTTAGTAGAAGTAGAGGTTATAAAAATAATTCAATAGAGAATAGTGGTGACAACAAACAACAGTAGAAAAATAGAAAAAAAAATTGAATATTTTAAATGGAAATAACAACCAATTATACAATTTTTAGAATCCTTGTGTTCATGAAACTAGGAAGGATGATGCATAGAAACACTAGTTCGTATGTGAAACCATCTTGAATGTGAATAATGTCGTAGATGAAACACAAAAGGTTACATAGATGGAAACTACTTTAAGAGACGAAGCTCTATAGTGGTACATGAATTACAAAAGCGTGGTACACGTAGGACAAACTAGAGGTATGGATGAGATAACAAATGACTTGATTAAGGAGTTTCTTAAGTCTAATTTAGAATGATAATGCATTGCAAAATTGAAGAAGACAAATTAGAAAGCGAGAGAAATAGTATGGGACTATAATACCCCCAATTTTGACTTGGAATATATTAAATCAAATTATGTAAATGATGTAAATATGCTAGTATGAATTCCTAGTGCGGATCTCAAGGCCAAGGCATGACTAATGAATGGCTAGGCATGTATAATGTAAATATTTTTATATGGACCATGTGGTTGCCTTGGCACGCTATCTTGAAAACTATGTAAATATTATGTTGGAAAAATAATAAAATGGTCCAAGATGATTGTGTAAAGAGCACTAGAGGGGCTATGATTCCACTAGAGGGAAAGATGAAAGAGGGGCTATGGGATATTAAATCCTCTATTTCCAACTGTCAACCTTAGAACTCTTAATTTTTTTTCCATGTTCCTTAAATGAGACAGTCACTTCATTTTTACTATTAAATCCAATCATTGAAAGCATGTGTGAGGTTGGTGGGGAAAGTCTTCTCATGTAGTTATGGAATAATGGGATGAATATATTTCTATGAATATTGTAAGAGTCCTCTCTTTTATGGTAAGAAGTTATGTCAGTTGTCTTTTTCACCATCCTTTCATCTCCTTTAGACTCTACCAATTATTCTCATGCATATTTTTTTACAACAGATTTTACACCAAGCATATCTTTCATTTGGTCGTTCATTCCATTGCCATTGCCATTACTAGATTGTGAAATAACCAAAATTTGAATTTGTGAGTAGAGAATTGTAGACATTAGAGTAAATAGATGGTTGTAGGTGAGCATAGAGGCTGGGTAAGATACGAACCTTTACCCATTGTTATTTGCTACTTATGAATGCTTGAGAAACCATGGATTGATTTATAGGAGGTTCTCCAATACCATACATCAAGTTGGAATCTTTCTACACACACTAGTAAGAACTATAATGGTTGGATTTCCCGATGGAAGTGTGGAGTAGTGAAGGGAAATGTCTTCCTTATGTTGTGTGGGATAGTAGAAAAGAGTGCCATGGTTGAGATGATTGAGTAGATCCTTGTAATCGTTCATAGGTGGGAACTTTGGCTAAGCATGAGAGTAATGGGTTGTGGGCTAAGAGAGAGAATCATGTAAGTGTTTCCTTCACCCTAGTGGCCTCATAACCCGGCTTGGGGGTGGTATCTGCAGCTGATACCTATGGTTGGGTGGAAAATCGCTCTTACACAACCAGTTGCTTGGATTTTCTCTGTTAAAAGATAAGTATTCTATTGTATATGAATGTGAAATGATTTTATTTTCTACCTATGATGAATATGCCCAACTATGACCATAGATTTAAACATTTTATGGGTAAATTGACATTCTAGATTCAAGATGTCCAACATAGGGAATGGTTCATTACATGATTACTTGCCCATATTAGAATTTCCCTTACTTAGTAGAAGATATCTACATAGCTATAATCCTTAGAGATTGTTATGTCCTTAAAATCTACTAGGGGATGAGTGGATTCAACCTCGGGGTTAGTGTAGGTTCAAAAACAATTGGCCACTTTGACTTGTTAGTTGTAGGAAATGACCAAGGTTAAATTTGTAAGGGAGAATATATTGTGTACCTTATGCGAAACAAAGGGCCACCATAGAAATGAATGTCTAGTGTTGGATAATTACACTGCATATATAAGGTGTGCTATATATGTTTATGGTAGGGACAAATATTGAATGGTGTGAAACTTGTATGCAGTGGGTACATGAGTCACCTCAGTGCCCCATGCTACATAAGTAAAATACAACCACCAACACAAAATTCTATGAGATTTACAAATCTAGGGGGCATGCTGTAAATAATTGTAGGTCACTACATTTGATGAACGAGCACATCGAGTATGCATATAGAGTGCAAGGGTTGGATGATAGTGATGGATCATGAAATTACCATCTTTGGTATCCTCTTTTCCTTATTTTAATCCCTTTTCGCTTACCCATAACCCTATACTAGTCCATTTTAATGTTCATATGCGAGATTTAGGCTCAAAGTGTTTTCCATTGCATTTATTAGTATTTCAATGGATTTATGATTAAAATTAGGGGAATTAGTGTATTCCACATTGAATTTTGATTAATGGCTCATTTGTAGAAAATACCCTACAGGTTCTACTGCAAAATCTACTACATAACCTTTTCTACAAATTTGTTGCAAAAGAATGTAGCAGTAGCTGCAGAGCACTTCTAACAAAGGATCCATGAACTAGGTCTTTGAAATATTTGATATGAGGCATAATTAGGTTGGTATAGACACATACAAAAAATATATCAAACACCTAGATCGTGATTTTAAATATATTGGTTGTAGTAGTTGCTACGAAACTCCTGTAACGGTTGTTGTGAAACCCCATTTACAGATTTGTTGTGAAAACACACTCACAGATTTGCTACGGAACCCACATGAGTCCCTATTTCAAATTTCATCCACCATGCAATGGACCGAGGAGCATAATAAAAAATATTGGATGCATTTATGAGTGTAGCAAGAATCTTGGATCCATTAATAAGTTTAGTTATGAGTTTTTAGCAAAGATCCTAGAATTATTTGAGAGTTGGTTTTGAGTTGCTAATTATTAGCAAATTGTTGAACCCACTTGATAATATTTTGGATATATATTTATTAACTGTTATTATTGTTTCAAGAAAGATCATGTATAAAAGAGATTTCCCTCTCTATTGTAAGTGAGGGACTCTTAGAGTAATAGTCCAAATTATGAAGAAATAAACCATAATTTCATGAGATCTTGTCTCAATGTAGATTGTAGCTTTTTCATTTTATTTTAGTGTTTGGTTAATTTATGTAGATGTAGTTTTAATTCGCTACCATGTTCTTGGGAGATAGAGCTCACTCCATAAGAATAGGGCATTGTGTGATTCAATAGTCTTATATTTCCTTATGTGTGTGTTTATTTGTTTCTGCAATGCGATCTCCTTTATAGTGTTTCAATTTCTTGCAATGTAATTTCTAATTCACAGTTAGTTTTTAAAAGAGTTTTCCAACAATAAGAGTTGTGATTTATGGAAATAGGAAGTGCCTAAATCATGCAAGGGTTCCCATTTGCATGATCGGAGTTTAAGTGCATGATCATTTCCAAGAGTGATTGAGCTAGCTTTGGATTTATGAAGTGTGGTGATTCAATTCCCTTTCCTTAGAAAATATATTAGATAAACTAATGCAAGATATGAAATGTAGCTTTCATATACATTGCATGACATCTCGCAAGCATTTGGACCTCGGGTTGACAATTTAATGCACTATCTATTGAGTTACTCTTGTTGTGAAATAGTGAGGTAATTAATTAGCCCTCCATTTTGGCCCCATTGTTGAGGAGACGTCAAGGGCATAGTAGTACTTGTATTTCTTTTAGACCACACATTGTATCAAGATCTACAAAGAAGAATTGTCGACTACCCCCTCTGTGAACTCTCATAAGTAGTGTTTTTGCATTCATATAAATGCATGTGTTAAATTAGAGGATTTTTTGTGGTGCAATAAGAACCACCCATAGTACTAATCTCTTTTGTGGGAATCTTGGTAAGAGGAAGAAGGCATTGGTGAATGAGGATTCCATTGGAGAAGGATCCAAGGGGATGTATAAGCCTTCAATATTGAGTATTGATTATCGATTATGTTGTTAATTTCCATTATTTCCATCAGCAATATGTAGCATCTTGGGATGTTGAGTCCTTAGTTTCATTTTATTTTAGTCCACCCATGTTCATGCTTTCTTACACTCTTCATATCCATGTTTTATTCTTTTCAATCTTCCCTTTCTATCTTGGATATTATATCTTTATTCCCCTCTTACATTTCTACTTTTGTTTTCTCTACTCTTTTGTTTTCTCTACTCTTTTGTTTTACCTGCATTTTGCCTTTAATTTTATTTTTTTTATTCTCTCACTCTTTATCCCTCCCTCATTTTCCCATTATCCTACCTTTCCTTAATCTCTTTTCTCCTTCCTCTACTTCTTACAAGAGCACCTATTATTTTACATGGATCATCTTATTTATACCATTCTCTTTCTTTACTCATCATCATCCCCTTTCCCCATCCCTTTCTATTCATTAAACCATGATCCTTTTCTTCATTCATTTTAGACCCTTTACAACCTTTGATTCTTCATCATTGATTGCATTAACCCCACACCTAGTCTCTTTTCTCTTGGGATTAAATGACAAATGCATACTAAATCAAGAATTGTTGTCTAAATGTATTGGTAGTGGTATTCCTCTTGGAAGCATCATGACCAAATAGTTAATGACATCCTCACACAAGAATCATAATTTCAACAATATCCTCTAAGAACAAAATGTGGAAATTATTTCACGAATAATATGACACTCTGTGGACTCTCTAGGGTCCCACAGTGGTTAAGTCAAGATCTCATCACTATCATACCACATTTTGAACTAGATATTTGATTTTATTCTTGATTTGGGTGTATTTTAGCATTTGCTACAGATCTTGTGTAGGTCAATCTAGGAGATGGGTATTTGCAATTTTTGGTATGGTTATGCCTTACATTGAAAAATATATGCCTATGAAAAATCACAAATTATTACCCAGATCATAATTTAAGAGAAATAGGTTGTGTATCATACTCTTGTGGCATGTTGGCTTGATGAATTTACTGAAAAGGCAGTTGGGACAGTCATGTTTTAAGGGACCATATGAAAATATTTTTAAAACATGTTTCTACATAAACTATTTCTTGAATTTTAGTTTCTAACCCAATTTGGATTTCAAATGAAAAATATATGGTCAAAACACTTACTAGAGGTCAAGTAGGAAATTTAGGAACAAAATTGGGACATTCAATTTTTGGTATACCAAATGGATAATGCCTTAAAACATGTTTCTATGGTATGTTCTCCTATTAATATAGTTGAAAAACCAATGTGAATCACTTGATTTTGATATCATACGAAAATGTTATGCCCTAAATACTAACTGCCTATCCTAAATATGGACGGTTGAATCTATATTTCCTAGGTTGTTCGTGAGTATATTTGACCCATCAAGTATTTAAGTTTTCAAATACTATTTCTATTATATAGGCCTACATGAATATACTTTCAGATCCAATTGGAATCAATTCAATCTGTCATCAAATGAAAAATTTGTACCCAAAACCGTGATTGTTGGTTGAGGGTGGAAAAAAAAACAACTCTATCATGAAAGTTGTTCCTCAACATATTTGACATGGAATTTCATGGAATTTTCAAAACATATTTCTTTTGGATATATCCCTATGAATATACTTTAATCTGAATTTGGAATCACTCCAATTCGACATCAAACAAAGAATTTATCAACAAAATACTTCCAAGTAGCCTAGGATGGACACCACTCCTTAATAGGTAAAGAGATGAATTTTGCTTTGTTTATATTTTCTTGGATATGTTTTATATGCACTATTTTTTATTGTTTTGAATATTTCTTGGAAGAATAAATTCCGTACACCTCTCTTCTTCCTTGATCTCACCATTTTGTAGACAAATGCTAGTTTTATGTAGGTCACAAAAGGATTAAGGAGGTTAATCCATGAACAAATGATTTTTGAAGACATTTTTTTATGAAAAGAGCATGTCACGATGACATCTAAACAAAAAAAAAGTTTGGCATCGTGTCATTTTGAGCCCTTGAATGAGCCATTTTCAAAGTTCAAGTTCCTAGGAGCTTGGTATAGAAGTATTCTAGCTACTAACTGGTAAAAGAAATAACACCAAAAACTTTCCAGATATAAAGAGAAAAAGACAAATGAAGACTTTATTTGAAGATCAAGAGAAGACCAAGGTTACAACATTCAAGTCCCATTGTGACATCAACCATGTCATTGTTATTGATGAAGCCTTTAAGAAGACCTAATATTCAACATACTCATTCACTAGCACCATGGTATGCCCATGCATTTTATTCTTCATAGTTTAAAGATAATTAGAGGACAAGCGCATGGATAAAGTTAAATTTCCTTTTCTTATGTGGTTGACCTTGAAAACCAATAATTTTCATATAACCACTACTACCAACTCACAACTTCATCTCACTTCTTTCCTCCATAAGACCTCCATAACTTCCTGCTCCACCCACTCCTAACCCACCCATTAAATAACTTGTCCCACTTACAAGGTTGAGGTACCTTTCTAGTTTCAATGTTGAATAAATATTTCCAATAAATTGTTGCTACCAATCCATCTGAGGTTTTATTGTTTCCTTCTTGTTACTAATCTTGTCTAGCACACTTCCTTCACGTTCAACATTTAATAATGTGCTACACATCCTACAGTAAGTTTCTATTCTTAGTATCCCTTCACAAATCCATTGTTTCTCCAAGGAATATATTGGTGTTGTTATGCAAGAACCAATACCAATAATCCCTATGGTTGTCACACAATAACCAACTATAGGGTGAATCTCATAAAGGAGAATAAATAGGTGTTTTAACACAAGAATCAACACCTACTAGCCTTGAGGTTGACACAAAAGAACCAACCTCAGAAGCCCCTACATTTTCCACATAAGAACCAACTATAGATAAATCAGTTGAAAACATTCCTTAGGAGGAAAAGCCTATTGCACCACAAGAACCTATAGTAGATCAACAAGTTGTTGCAGAAGTAGTCTTCCCTCAAAGCTTCATGAAGATATCTCATAACCAAATGGAACTCTTGTTTATAGTCCTTTACACAAATTTTTATATATGTTTTCTCTTTTCCATGAGAACTTGTGAAGAATCTGCTATATGAGATCATACAATTGCTGCAAATTTCATGGAATTCTTGGGTAGGTGTAGGTATTAAGGATTTAAGAGCATTAATAAATATGGAAGAGAAATAATACAAGATAATCCAAGCAACCACATAACAATAGACACACAATTTTTATGTGGAAAAACAAAACCGGGAAAAACCACCATAATAGATCTATTATCTCCCTTGACCTAATCAGTCAAGCCGAGCCAAGTGAATTATCCACCACTCATCTCCAGGCCACATTACAATGGAGTATGCCAAGCCCTTTATAGGATTCATTACATGCAATACCATAGGCCAATACCATGGGCCACCAAATACCATTAGCCATCAAATACCATGGAACACCAAATATCATTGGCCACAAAATACCATGTGCCCAAAAAATGTGTTGAGATCTAAACCATTTGACTCATTTCCAAGTCAAGGGTAACCCTAACAATCCCCCCTTTAAACTTGACTTGGGTATCTCGCATACACCCCCCTATCACCTAGGTCTATCTCCTGAATTTAGTGGTGAGTTTCCCTGGGTATGCATGCCTTACCAGGTCTTACAGCCACATGCCCTTTTACTTGCAAACTGCTCCATAATTTTTTTCATGTGTCTTCATGGTGACCACAACATCACCATCCATTGCTTCATACTCTTGCATTTCCATGCTCATCATATATCATGCCTCCTTGTCATTGACGTCCATATAAAAAGAATCCATCTACCGGATTAAATGGGTCCTCAATTGTTGTAACCACTAGTTCTATAGGAATTCTCTTCACATACATGGTTCATCAATCTTGGTCCCAAAATTGAGATTAAACCATCTCGCATTCCTCTTGCAATCGAAGATTCAACCTATCTGATCCACATCAATCTAGGCTATGAGTACACCTGCCACCCTCGTACCTACCCAATGGTTCATTCCACACTTGATGCAATATCCCTTCTCTACTCATAAGAGGGATACCTCTTTTTTTTGTGCTTCTAGCACCCGGGGAAATCAAAACTTGCCTATGGATAAGTTTCATAAGGACCAAAAAAATCCCGATGGGGTGTTGGGTACCACCGAACATGCACCCATACAATTTTAATTTTGATACAAGGATATGGCCTCAAGGATCTCCAACCTTGTGCTCTTATACAACTTATTAAGGATTTAAGAGCATTAATAAATATGAGAGAGAAATCATACAAGATAATCCAAGCAACCACATAACAGTATACACACAATATTTGTGTGGAAAACCCAAACCGGGAAAAACCACCATAATAGATCTATTATCTCCCTTGACCTAAACCGGTCAAGCCAAGCCAAGTGAGCTAGCCACCACTCACCTTCAGGCCACATTACAAAGGAGTATGCCAAGCCCTTTATAGGCTTCATTACATGCAATACCATACGCCAATACCACAGGCCACCAAATACCATGGAACACCAAATATCATTGGACACCAAATACCATTGGTCACCAAATACCATGGGCCCAAAAACACGTTGCTGAGACCTAAACCATTTGACTCATTTCTGATTCAAGGTTAACCCTAATAGTAGGTACACTTCTTCTTTCTACTGTTTATCTGATTATGTGCATGCTATAGGAATGTATTCAGAAAATTACCTATGCTTACTCATTTCTTTTTCCTTCTATCCTACTTCCTTACAGTTTTCTATTTTTTTGAGGATGGAAAAAGTTTTCAGTTTGGGGGGGGGGACACTGTCACTTATCATACCCATACGATCCCTACCCTTATTCTATCCAAAAACTATGCAACTTCATTTGAACCATGGCATTATATTTCCATTCCATAATTCAAGTCCATTTCCGCACACCCGATAATATCCAAGAAAGAGAAGGCCTAGATCTACTAATAATTCATATTTTGCTTAAGAGAAGATATTGATGTTGCTACACAAGAACCAACATAAAAAAATCCCTATTGTTATTGTTGCAAATAATGATCTACAACGTGTTAAGACAACTATATGTATCCTTGTGACCATGGCTGAATTCCATCTTTGTAGAAACACTCCTATAGCATTAGGGCATGGGATTTTATACTCTTAAACCATCAATGATGGTAGGTACCCTACGAACACATACAATCATATATGAGGAATGGTTTTTAAAGTATGGTCCCAGTTGCCCTATAACAATTGTACAGTGTGAACGAATGTCTCTTTAATGATAGCCCTTTAACATTATGGAGGTTATATTCATGACACTTTTCTAATGGTTCTAGTAATAACGTTGTGAGGGCATCCTTGGAAGCCATAACAACAACTCATAGAACCTCCAATACCTCTTCATGTCTGCATCTAAGGTGGTTTGGGAAGCATATTTTCCAGTATATTAAAGCCCATTTAAGGGCCTTCTTTTAGGGTAGATCGTAACCATTTTTAAACTGGAACATTAGTGAACAAATAATTAGTGGCACATGTGGATGATAACATGAGCATTCAGGGCCAAATGGACTAAAGGGTGAACTTTTCAAATTTTGATGATGTTGATTATATGTTGGGTTTGCTATGGTGACGATGAGAAGACATATACAAGCATATTACAAGCACTTAGCACATAGTTCAAATTATTGTTAAGCAAAATGAGCGAACTTGTGATTTATGGGTAATCTTTGGCTTCTTTAAGATCCCTAGCAAGCTCTTTTAAATTGCATGTTCTTTATGGCCTTGATAATGATTTGGTTATGACTTATGATTAATGCACTAGCTATCTATGATTTTTGGTGGATATAAGCATCATAGTGAACCTAAATACCCACCAAAAATATACAATACCTATCAACATTTAAGAGAAATTGACTATTTATCATTGTTTCCGATCGCTAGTCTTGTTTGTTATGAAACATCTGTAGCATATGATTTTCTTATATCTTGAGATTTGTAAACTATGAATTCGTGAATTTTTGTGAGGAGAAGCAATAAATTAGAATAGGTATGCCTACAAAGTTTCTCAGAAACCCAGTTTGCAATTTGAGAGAAATTAGCTAAAGCATTTGCTACGAAATCGTTTGTTGCAAAAGACCTATAACATTTGTTTCATATCCATCAGGTTGCTACAAATCCGTTGTAGGTGATATTTTGAAGCAATATCTATGATGATAGTCTTGAAAACTAACATGACCTCTAAAAATGATCTAGGTCACTGTGCAATAAGATATTAACAGATTTATTAATCCATAAAATACTAGATGGATTAAGTACTTTTGCTATGGTGGATTGATTTTTGCATTCACACTTGACTAACACAAATTGGATAATTATTTAGTATGTGCCTTTATAGTTTGGTTGATACATAGGTACATGACTGCATGAAGAGATGAAACATATTTAGTTTATGGGAGATGTTGGGTCACGAAATTACCATCTTTTGACATATTCTTTTCCTTATGTTTAATCCATTTTTGATTACCCATAACCTTGTATTAGTCCATTTTAATGCTTCTATGCAGGATTTAGGTTCAAGGTATTTTCCATTTCATTTCTTAGTATTTCAATGGATTCCTGACTAACATTAGGGAAATTAGTGTATTTTGCATTTACTTTTGATTAGTGACTCATTTGTGGAAAAGATCCTACAAGTTCTATAGCAGAACCTCTTTTATAGTTTTGATGTGGAAAACTATAGCAGTATCTGCATAACACTTACAACAAAGGATCTATGAATTGGGTCTTCAATATATTTGGTATGAGGCATCATCAGGTTGATATAGACACATCCACAAAATATATCAAACACCCAGATCACTATCCCCAGCATGTCAGAGTCGCAAATGAACGAATTGTTCTGGAACTAGACATTGACCACTCGGTTCCTTGGGGATTCTTCGATGGCTCAGCTCAAGAAAACATCTGTGGGGGAGGGGCGGTTTTACATCTTACATTAACCCACTATTATCACCTTTTCTGGGGTCTCGGGAGGGTGGAAATAATTTTGCTGAAATCATGAGCCTCAAGCTCCTTCTCATGTTCGCTATTGAGACTGGCTGTCAATATCTAAATGTTTTTGGAGATTCTATGAACGTTACAAATTGGTCACTTGGCACACAACAATGCAGAGATCTTAGACTTGCAAACATACTTCAGGATATTCAAGAACTAAAGCGCTCCTTTTTACACTTTTCTTGCAGACATGTTTACAAGGAGAATAACAAGGAGGCGGACAAGGCTTCTAAAGCTGGCAGGGTCCTGGCAATGGGGGTGTGGAAGTAAAAGAATACTGTGAAGGGACTCTATATGAGTACTATCATCATCCTTTTGTTGATGATCTGGCTCTACAAGAATAGTAGTGTTGTTAATACAATTTTTGGAGAAGACTATCAGTTTTTTGTTCTTTTTGTGGCGACATTCGGAAGACTTATATTACTGATCCATAAAATATTTTTCTTGGTATAATAGGAGGCTCGGGGAGCCCCCAGGTATATTATGTTTTGTTTTCCCTTTTATTTGGCTTTTAAACATGGTGTTGTTGAACACACCAGACAGATGTATTGAAAATCCTACATTTTACAGTTTTGACTGTCCTTAAATGGATATCCGCATGCATACTTGCATATACAGAATGTAATTTTGTTCACCTCTGCTGAAATAAAATTACGCTTTTTTTCTTGGAAAAAAAAATCAAACACCCAGATCACAATTTTAGAGATATTAGCTCTAGTAGTTGCTATGAAACTCTTGTAGCAGTTGTTATAAAAGTCCTATAGTAATTGCCACAAAACTCCTATAGTGGTTGCTACGAAACCTCATTTATAGATTTGTTGCAAAACTACACTTAGATTTTCTACGGAATCCATGTGAGTCACTATTTCAAATTTCAATCACCATGCCATGGATCTAGGAGCGTCATCAACCATCTTGGATGGATTTATGAGTGTAGCAAGAATCTTGGAGCCATTAATAAGTTTAGCTATGAGTTGTTAGCAAAGGTCTTGGAATCATTTATTAGCTGGTTTTGAGTTGCTAATTATTAGAAAATTGTTGAAACCATTTGAGAATATTTTGGATCTACATTTATTATTTGTTATTTTTGTTTCAAGAAAGCTCATGTATAAAAGTGTGTGTCATCTCTATTATAAGGGAGGGATTGTTAGAGCAATAGTCCATATTATGATGGAATAAACCATAATTTCATGAGATCTTGTCTCAATGTAGATTGTAGCTTTTTCATTTTTTGTTAGATCTTGATTAATTTATGTAGGTGTAGTTTTAATTTGCTACCCTATTCTTGGGAGGCAGAGCTCATTCCATGAGAACAGGGCATTGTGCACTTCACTAGTCTTTCATTCCCTTTTGTGTGTTTTTATTTATTTATGCAATTTGAATTTTTTTATAGCCTTTTAATTTCCCACAATGCAATTTATATTTTATAGTTACTTTTTAGCAATTTTTTCCAACAACAAGAGCTATGATTTATGGAAATAAGAAGTGCCTAAATCATGAAAGGGTTTTCATTTTCATTATCGGCGTTCAAGTACATGATCATTTCCAAGAGTGGTTGAGCTAGCTTTGGATTTATGAAGTGGGGTGATGTAATTTCCTTTCCTTAGAAAGCATATTAGATGAACCAATGTAAGATAAGAAGGGTGGCCTGCATATACATTGCATGACATCTTGCAAGCATTTGGACCCTAGGTTGACAATTTAATGCATGGTCTATTCAATTACTCTTGTTGTGAAATACTGAGGTAATTAATTATCCCATCAGATAGCATGACCAAGGGAAAAGGATGATACAAAGGACAAGGAAGAAAATCCGATGGACCACCTACTTTCTTTAACTATGGAGAAGTAGAGCACATTTCACACTATTATACTAAATCCTCTATTATGTTTGGACATTGCCATAGTATCAAACACTAGACAAAATAGCGTCCCAAATCGATTAAAAAATGGGAGGAGAAATGCAGAAGAGTGAACCTAGTCACTATAGAGACTTAAAAGGAAGAAGATGTTATACCTCAAATTGTCACACTGTGTACCATTGAGAGTCTTCATGTCATATCACCATGAGAAACATGATTTTTGTGCCTCCTAAGGGTGTTAGGACCCTTTTTTATTATGTTGGCCCCTTCCCTAGTCACACATGGAAGTACATCCAACAACTTAGGGGTCGAAAACCACTTGACCTAACCCACTTATTAACCTCCTATAGATATTTCCGCACCCTACATGTGGTGCAAGGCACGAAAATTAAAACATTTTTGCATTATGCATGCCTATGGGTGTGCAAAAATTACAACATTTTTCACGCTTTGCTCAGTTATGGGTGTGTGAAAATCCCTAAATAGCCATTTTCCTTAGATTTTTTATCTTGGATCTCGAGGATATTTTCATGGGATGAGGCCCCCCTTCGAATCCCATCTCACATTCCCTCCTTGGCATGATTTAGATCCTTGATCCACATATTCCTCACTTAGATCCATACTATCCTATTAGTGGTTGGCCTCTCAAATCCTATAAGAAGAAGTCCATCCATGAGCTAGGGGGGTTGATCTTGGAAGCATCAAACCTATGATCCTAAGAGTATTGCAAGGGTTGTGAAGGAGAGCTTGGAGGATGATCATGCTGCAAAAATGTCAGGTATAATTCGTTTTGTTGTACATGTCTTCATGGCTTTCTCATTATTATAACTTATCCTATTCCTCCCATTCTCATGTTTTTTATGGTAAATGCATGAAATTGTCTTCATTTTCGTAGTTAGATCTTTGTTTATACATATATTGATTTGGAGAAGATGTTGTCTTTTCTTTGTGAACAGGTTCATAAGCCCATGATCAAAGGCTAGAGCTGGAGCAACATAGGACTGATAAGGACAACCATCAAAGCAAGGTACACCATCTACCTGCTTTGTCTTTCCATAGCTTGCTAATTTCTGTATAGGCTAGATCTAGGAGGAATTTAGTGTCTATTTGTTTCCTTTCTGTCTTGGGTAGGAAACTAGGGTCCTTTTCTAATCCCAAGGGGATTTTTATCTTACCCGTAGGAAGAAAATCTCACCATAGAAGATGGTCGAGTACTTGCACTTAATGTAGTGACAAGAGGAGGAGAATGAATTGGCCTATGTGTAGACAATATACTATCCTATAAGATCAAAAGAATGATCCAGTACCATCAAAGTTTGATGTAGAAATATAGAATAAGTTCTAGTGTGATGCCATGGAGACTATGCAGAACATGCCAATGTGGGAGAAACACGTGTAGACTAATAGGAACCAAGGCGTTGAACCAAAAAATCAAGTGAATTCCTAAAATACTACATTAGAATTCTAAGTGATCCAAGTGTATCTAGAAAGTTAATTTAGATTTTGACTAGATGGATAGTTATGTTAAGGATGATACCCTTATCTTAGCTCCTCTTCCTAAATGACATGTGAGACATGTTAGGAAGAAGAAGAGGACTAGTAGGGACTTTAAGTTGAAGATCAAACTAGGAGGTTATGAGATGAAGGATGCCATGTTGGATCTAATATATGATGTGAACATCTTTTTGAATAAGTCTTGGGAGTTGATGGGGAGGCCAAATTTGGTTTGATCACCTATTCAACTAAGATGGTCAACACGAAATTTTAGATAACTAATTGTAGGTTGGGGAGGCATAGAAAATTTGGATATGGGGCTTTACTAGTATCCTTCTTCATGGAGAGAGTCTCAAAAATGCACCCCCTATATATCTATCCACCCACTTGACATAATGAGCACCATATGTGTGTATGAGTAGACATGATGTACCATCTTGGAGGAAGACACATGTTGAATGTCTTCAATGATGAGTTCTTTAACTAATGGTCTCGACAAGTGATTTCCATATATGACTATCCTTACATCAACATGGAATTTAGGAATGACCCAGAGCTAGCTCTTCCTCTAGAATCGTAGTGGAGAGACATCAATAAACACTTTTTAATTTATTTATTTTTTATCATAATGATGATTTTAATTTTCAAGAGTATATCGTTTTTTTAAGTGTGTAAATTCACTGACAATATATTTTGATGATGAAAATGTGGGCCTAGATCAACCAATATGATATCTCCAACACAAATGGAAGGCCATAGAGGCGGGACAACCAAGAGATGGAGTTGAGTCCAAGAGAGTTCTCCACACCATCTAGAGTAACCTGGAGGGTATGACCCATAGGTTACCCACGAAAGATATCAAGGATCTACATGAGCACCTTTATATCCAAGTGGCGGGAGCACCACAACCATAGGTTTGAATCTTCTAGTGGCTAGCCTTTGCTTAAGTATGTTACCATAAAACACATGTTGGGCTTGGGGATGAGGCGTAGCTTATGTATATCCAATTTTTGTTTCAAAATTTCAAAAAAAAAGAAAACAATGGAAGAGAAGGAATGGATAATTCTAACAATTTAGTAGCATTGGACAACATGGTTCTTGTAGGGGGATAGGGAGCATCGATGCTTGTATGGATGTGAAGCACTGAATTAAAGTTGAAATGAAGATTTAGTTTAGTATATGTGTTCCAATGCACCAATTTATATATAGGTATAAGGAACACCAACAATATTTTATTTTAAATATTTTAGCCTACTTCAATGCATATGGTAGCATTAAAGTTTAGTATGGTTAAAATATATTTGCCAGATTGAAAATATTTTTTTTGTAAATGGTCAATATTTTTTAATAAAATATGTTAGTCTACTTCAATGCACATGGTAGGGTTACACGTCGGTGTAGATAAATCTACTTGGAAGACATATGAGAATTAAAAACAAAAAAACATTTTTTTTGAAAAAATAGGTTATATATATATATATATATATATATATAACCTATTTTTTCAAAATATATTTTATATATATATATATATATATATATATATATATATATTGAAAAAATAGGTTATATATATATAAACCTACTGAGATCCATGTGGTAAGGTTACACACCAATGAGGTAAAATACATTTGGTACATTAACAATATATTTTTGGAAAAAATTATATCCCTAGTGTGTGTGGTAAGGTTAGAGAATTGAAAGTGTTTTTTTTTTAAACAATGGTTGGTATTCATTTATAAAATATTTTATCATACCTTGGTGTGCATGAGGTTAAATATATCGGGCATACTAACAATAATTTTTTTGAATAAATGGTTGATATTTTTTTATAAATTAGATCAACATACATTAGTGCACATGGTAGAGTTATGCACTAATGCAATTAGATTTATTTGGTGCACTCACAAGAATTGATTTGAAAAATTGATAGCCTTAGCATGGTGCGCATGGTATTGTCTACACTAGTGTGTATATTGGTTATGTAAGAACTCCCATATTTTTTACTTAATTGTTTTTTACAATATTTATTTTTTTTATTTGAAACTAAAACCAATGTGCCTTGTAACAAAATGCACCGATATATATTTGTTATTAGTAAGCATTGGTTCATGTATACCTTTTGTATGCACCAAATGATTTTTTTTTCAATGTTTGCATTTTACAAAATTCAAGTGTGTTATGCACCAAATTCATAAAATAACATAAAATAAGAAAGAAAGAAAGAGTAACCCAACTCCTTGAGAATGAAATAAAGAGATGAATAATACCTCTTTGAGGTGGAAACCTCATTATACAATGTATCAAATGCACAAGACAAGATGAGATGATACTAAAACTAGCTCTCTTTGGTATATATATATAGGAGAATAAGGGTACAATTGCAATTCTAGCTTACCAATAAATACAATACTAATATAATAATAGAAATGTAATGTCACAATATATAGGGCTTAGCATGCCACTCCCCTTCAAACAAGCGTAGTCCTCAAAACTTGATTAACTATGGATCTTTCTGCATGAAGGAATCATCTTCCCATGCTATCACTTCTATTGTCAAGTTCTTCCTCTTGATGAGGTAGTTTTTAATTGCCCAATTTCATAGTTGCATGATCCTTGTGTCAAGGACTATTTCAGGTTCTAGTATCAATTTCCCTTCTTCATTAATCTTTGGTAAAATAGTATGGACTAGGATATTGTCACTAATTACCTTTTAATTTATGCAAGAAACATGGAATACCAGATGTACAAGTGAAGATGGAGGCAACTCCAATTTATAATCCATACTTCCAATCCTCTGCAACACCTTATAGGGACCATAGTACTTGGATGCTAATTTATTGTCCTTTTTTTGTTTCTTGAGGGACATATGTTTGTATGGTTGTAGCCTACAAAATAACCAGTCCCCCACTTCAAATTTCCTTTCACTACGATGTTGATTTGCTTGTTGTTTCATCATATTTTGTGCTATGGCAAAGTTATCTTTCAATAGTTGGAGAATCACTTATTGGTTCTTTATGTGATCCTCCATTGCTTGAACCTTTGCTTTCTTTTTCAAGGATGATATGATGGAAGGAGGATCATAGCCATAAAGTGTCATAAATGGTGACATTTTTTTATGAAGTATGGAAAGATATGTTATACCGCCATTTTGTTAAGGGAAACCACCTAACCCATTGTGTTTGTTTATCAAATCCAAAGAAATGAAGATACCCTTCTATTCATTTATTCACAATCTCAATTTTCCCATCATATTAAGGATGGTAAGAGGAGTTGTGAGCCAACTAAGTGCCCAAACAAGAAAATATTTCCTTCCAAAAATTACTAATGAAAACTGGATCTCTATCACTTACAATAATCTTGGGAATTCCATGTAGCTTTTGAACTGTTCCCATGAATTCTACAACTATTGTACTTGCTTTAAAAGGATGAGAAAGAGAGCATAAATGGACATACTTTGTGAGTCAATCCACTACTACCATAATGAAAGTATTTCCTTCTAACTTTGGTAGACATGTGATAAAATCCATTGAGACCTATTCCTAGTGATGACTTGGTATGGTTGATGGTTGTAGAAGACCTAGTGTCTTTATTGTCCTCCTTTTATTATGTTGGAAAACCAAACATTCTGCCACAAACGTTTGGACATCATTTTTAAGATCATCCTAAAAAATATCCTTCTTAATCAGGTGGTAATTTTTCAAGACCCTAAATATCCTCCTATAGGAAAAGTGTGTGATTCAAAAAGGATCTTCTATTTGAGTTGAGATTTCTTACATGAATATAGGCAATCTTGGTACCATAGTGAATCATTCTTCCACAAAAATTTATGTAGTGAACTAGGGTCCTCTTGTAGTTGTTGAATTATTTTACATGCCTTATGATCCTATTTCCATTACGTCCTTGCTTCTTCCACCCAATTAGATTGCATAATGGAAATAACACAAAGAAATCCCTATGTGTCATTTTTTTTTTTAAATTGCATCTACCACCATATTTTGTTTTCCTTTTTTGTAGACAATGTCAAAGTCATTACCTAGTATACTTATAAATCATTTTTGTTGCTCTTCTAAAGATAATCTTTGTTACAAGAAGTACTTAAGATTTCCATGATTTGTTCTTACCTTTAAGTGCCTTCCTATTAGGTAAGGGTACCATTTCTTAATTGCATGCATTATGGACAACATTTCATTTTCATAAATTGGTTTGAGTATGTTTTTTCCTTTAAGTTGACAAATTTCAAAGGCAATGGTCTTCCTTCTTGCATTAAAACTACACCAATTATATCCCTCGAGGTATCACATTCCACAATAAAGGTATTTGTGAATTCAGGCGTGACTAATACATGAGTTGCACACATATTAACCACTTTAAGTTTTTCAAAATATTTGGTTGCTTCTTGAATCCAAGAGAATGATTCCCTTTTAAATAACCTTGTTAGATGTGTTTCTATTTGACCATAATTCTTGAACAATTTGCAGTAGTATCATGTGAATCCTAATAATCCTCTAAGATTCTTCAAGTTTTAGGAATTGGTCATAATTCCATGATAGCCTTAATTGTTTTAGGGTCCACTTTGACGCCTTCATGAGATACAATATGACCCATATGTTCCACTTCATGAATCCCAAATGCACACTTAGAAGGCTTAGCATATACTTGGTGCTCCTCCAATAGTCTTAAGACCCTAGCAACATGTTGTACATGCTCTTCCCAAAAATTTCTATATATTAGTATATAATAAAAAATTACTATTTTTTGAGGAAGGGTTTAAAAATAGAATTCATCGAGATTTGAAATGTGGAAGGTGCATTGGTAAGGCATGAGATCTCTATAATTTGGACACATGCACCATGGACCTTCCTTTTTACGAACCATCACCATTGTTATAGAGAAATCACTTTGGCTAGGTTGAATGATGCCTACATCTAACATTTCTTGAACCATATTTCAATCTCACTCTTTTGTCCATATGGTTACTTGTAGGGTATGATGCTAGGAGGTACACTTCCTTGTTGCAAGTGAATAGCATGGTCATAATATCAAGTAGGTGGAACACCTTTAGGCATCTCTCCAAATACCTTGGAATGATTTCCAATAACTTGTTGAAGATCCACCACAATAAAGGATCTATATGCTTGAACATCTAGTGAGCACAATTGTGCAATTACTCCATGGTGTCTCCTTTTTAGCAATTTTGTTATGTTGTTAAAGATTATCACTTTATAGGGTTTCCTTGGAAAACCTTTGAGTTTAATTTGATTTCTTTTTAAAGAGAATCTTATCAAAAGTTCTTGAAAATTAAGAGCCAATGTTCCCAATGATTGTATCACCACCCATTTGGATTGAAATCATTAGAATATCCAACAAATACTCCCCATACTAAGATTAATAATATGGCACTTACCTGAAAAATTTAAGGTACCTCGGCCTCCATCTGCAATCATTACTTGGAATTCTAGTGTTGGATATACAAAGCAGTTAAGAAGTTTGGCTAATTTTCAATTTATGAAGTTATGGGTATTACCAAAATCAATCAATATTGTTACCTATATATATATATATATATATATATATATATATATATATATATATATATATATATGTATGTATGTATGTATGTATGTATCTTTCTATATTGAGAGTTTGAGGAGTGCTAATTCTGGCCAATGCATAGCAAGATATGGTTGGATTAAGTATCTTCTAGATCTACCTCTTGAGATTGTTCTGGTTCTTCCTCTTCATAGTCCGTGTACAATAATTTCTTCTCATTGCACTTATGCCCCTTGTTGTAATTTCTATCACAATTGAAAGATAGCCCCTTTGTTCTTATTTCCTCCACTTGATGAAACGTCAACATTGTAGGATGAGTGAGGTTGGGGGAGGAAACATTTTCTTCTCTATAGGTGTTAGTAGAAACCCTTCTAGTAGCCATATTTTTACTTTCATCTTTCCTTGCCAAACTAAAAATATTCTCCAATGATTTAGGTTCAAAGACATGTACCTCTTGTTGGATGCTCCTTTAAAGTTCCCATAAAGAGATCCAACAAATTATCCTCCTGGATGTTCTTCACTCTAAGATTTAACTTCTGAAATTGCTTAATGTGCTCTATAACTGGACCGTTTTGCTTGAAATTGATCAATTGTCAAAAGAATGTGTTTCTCTTAATATGCCCATAATATGCTATCAATTCATCCGTAAATGTAGGCCAAGAGACATTAACGTCCCTTTTACGGTCACAAAGCCATTGGTACCATACAAATTGATTAGGTTCTAAATACAAGGATACAATAGTTACCTTTTGTAAAGTTGGCATTTGGTGTAGATCACAGAATTGCTCCATTTGGAATATTCATGTTATTGGATCATTGCCAATAAAATTTGTCATATCAATATTGGGAATGAAGTAGTTCCTTGGTCTTGAGTTGAACCCTTGATGATGTGATGAATGATCAAATGTTGGGGACTCAAACCTCTTGTTCTCAAACCATTTTTCAATTTTATCAATCTATGGCTAGGATAATTCCATCTTGTTCTCCTTATCCTCTTCTTGAAGATATGAATTACGATGAAATATATTTCTCATCTCATTTATAATTACCTCTTTCATAACTTTGAAATCCTCTTTACTTGCCATGTTTTTGAGATCCTCTTTGCTTGCCATCTTGTTTTCAAGGTTATTTTGGATATCCTCTTTGAATGTTTGGAATTCATCCTTATTTATTATATTCATGATGTCCACCTTTCTTAGCATTGTATTTTTCACATTCTATACTCTTTTGGAAAGCTTGGACACCCCAAAGTCTACATCGTCATGTCCACCTTGTGTCATGGATGATCCTTCAAGAGTTTTATTGCGTGTAGTAATTTTTGATCCACCTCTTGCCATTTGGTTTCACTAATATTTACTAGAGTTATTTTATATTTACTCTTTATTTCACCTTTTGAATCACCCAAAACAAATATTTCAATCAAAAGTGATGCACGTTTCAAGTTAACATACCTTTAGAAATCCTAGTTTGTAGGTTGTCTTGTTAGCTGAACTTGCTCTTGAATTTTCTCTAAAATTTGGGCTCCTTTGAATCTGAATTTTCATCTTATATTATCCTAGTAGGTCTTCTCTTCAATTCCATAGGTTTGACCCAATTCTGATGTGCCAAATAATAGTTATAGTAATTTTCCCAAAACTTGTTAGCTTTTTCCCTTTTAGGAGAGCAAACTTATAGAGACTGACACATGCTTGGTTTTCTTGTTATGATTTTGAATTTTTTACTAAAACAATTATGGTTTGTATTCCTTTTGATGCAATAGTGGTACTTAGTTTAGATATCACAAGCTTCAAATACAATAATTTTACTCATAACACTCGTTTGAGAGTAGTTTTTGGACTAGTAAAAAACCCTAATTTCCACCGACTATAACTTCAAACTTGTAATGTGTTAAATGTACAGCATCACAATACATTCTCCAAGCTCATATTGTGCATCCAATATTGGGCCTCATGTGTTGAGTTAGGGAGCCTGAGTTGGACTCGAGAACTTGGAGTAGATTCTTGAGTTTGACTCAAGAATGACTAAGCCTTTAGTTGCAAAAGGTTATTCATCATGTGTTGAGTTGAATGCTTTGATGTATCAAAGTGATGATGTTGTAAAGTCTTTTTGGACAAGGCTCAAGAATTGTGTGTCAAGTCATATTCTCATGTGGACCTCCAATTATAGTAGGTAATCATGGGGTGGACCTCTAGTTATAGAGGTAGATGCTTTGCATGTTGAAGCATTAATGTTGTGTGATGTATTACTAACCATGGTCACCGATTGATATTAAGTCTCCTTTAGAGACTGGACACCTCTAGAGTGAGTTACTTTAGCATATGATCATTTGGTCTGAGAGTAATATAATATGATCACAACATTTGACAAATATTTTGAGTATAATCTGATATGATAGATAATTAAAGTTAACACATATTGACCATGCAGTCAAGATAAGAGATAAAGATAAATGAATAGAGAAAAAGATAATTCGAATTTCTCATGAGATGACTAGGTGAACTTGAATTGTTAAGATTCAGTTAAAGCCACAATGTATGCCTCAATAAATTAAATAACTCACATTGGTCACTACAATTAAATCAATCAACACGATTTCAGTTAAAGAGAGTTAACTAAGTGATAACAAAAAAATTCTAGTTAACTAAGTGTTATTGCATTACGACACTTGTGTTAAACTAAAAGACGACACTTACGTTAAAGAGAGTTAACTAAGTGATAACAAAGAAGATCTAGTTAACTAAGTGTTATTGCATTATGACACTTATGTTAAACTAACAGACGACACTTGAGTTGCGACACTTGCATGATGACACTTAAGTTAGCCACCTAACTAAGTGGGCAAGATTTCAGTTAAGGGGCGAGTTCATCCTAAGACTCAGTTCAATGATTTAATGCACTGCATGAGAAGTGAGGCGCTCTTCTTCATGCAAGATCGATACATCTAGATGGAGGGTGAGTTCATCATGAATTCAAAAGATAAAAATAGAAGTTGGTGCATGTGAACAATATATAAATATCCTATACAGGATTGATGAATTCAATGTGAAGCGAATTCTCTTCTCCCTTGAAGGCAAGGCGCTTCTATTTGTGCAGGATATTATTCTTGATTGTTATTAATGTGTTGGGCACATGGAAAGTTGATACAATTGATCTCTATTCTATGTTTCTCAGTATTCTCTCTTATATAGCACCTAGGGTGCCGAAAGCAATATGCTATTTTGTAAAAGACATTATATGCTATCTATCATAATTATACTCTAAAGATTTGCTAGGGTTTTTCATCCTCTTTGTTTTGAGGGTTTTCCCTAGGGTACATCTTGTGTTATGGTTGAATGGTTCATTGATTCAAGTATTCACTATTTCCACACATAAAGTTTTAAAGTTCAAAGCTAATCTTATTTGCTAAAAAATTAATATGGTATCAAAGCTCAAGGCGTGAAGGAGCTAAGACTTGTTTAGAAAACTTGAGCCTACGTAGATCCTGAGGAGTTGAGCACAATACTTGAGAGCCATGGAATCGATCTCTATTCGATCGGAAGACTGTCTTCAGGGCACTTTGAATTTCAACACTTGGAAGGCGAGGGTGTTGAAAATATTGGAGGAACATGACTTGGATGGCTACGTATCGAATGTGGTGGAGGAGCCTGCATCTAATGCAGGTCACATCAAATTCAAGAAGAACCAAGCTAAATCCAAATGTATCATCTATGATTCAGTAAACGACAATTTTATGTCCGTGATCACTCTATTATAGACTGCCACAAGACCGCAAAAGAGTGTTTTGATACATTTACATACCTATATGAGAAGAAGGCCCCAAGTCAAAAGAGGGCATTGAAGAATAAGATTTGAAACCTGAATATGGAGAAGGATGAGACAATGGCCTCCTTCTTCACCAAGATATCTCAGGTAAGAGATCAGCTCGCTAGTATTGGATTAGTGGTGGATGAAGATGATCTTCTCCAAACCACTATTGATGGTCTCCCATATTCATGGGAGACATTCTTGGGTACGGTAAATGTCTGAGAGGTACAAACAAACTTTGAAAGGTTGTGGCATGACTTCCTCCAAGAGGAGGGGCAAATCTAGAGCAAGTTAGTGTGCATCAAAGAAGAAAATATTTCCCTCACGGCAAGGATGAAGAAAGGCAAGAAGAACTTCTCTCAAAAGAATTTTTCCCATTCGAAGAAGAAGGTATACAATAAGTACTTTGACAAGTTGAAGGTTAGATGCTACAATTGTGACAAGAAGAGCCATTATGCAAGGGATTGCAAAGCAAAGAAAAAGGGAAAAGGAATGTTTCGTGCTTCTACCTCTATAATAGATGAAACTACCCAAAAGAATGCACCCGAAGAAAAGGAGACAAGGAGGGAGTATTACCTAGTCTCATCACTTTATGGATCCATCATCACAAGTGAGGACACATAGTTGGTTGACAGTGGAACATCCAAATATATGAATGGTCATAAGAGCTCCATCACTAATCTCAAGGAGAAAAAGTTTGCATGCAAGGTAGAGTTGGGAGACAACGCAACCTATTTGATCCAAGGAGTTGGATCCACCTCCTTCCAAATGACTTCAGGAGATATTTTACATCTGGAGGACATTATTTATGTTTCGGTTCTTAAAGATAAGGGCTTCTGAGTTATCTTCATGGATAATCAAGCACTATTATGGCCGAAGAACAAAGACTTGAAATATGCAGCATTATTTGAGTTAGAGAGGGAGGTGTCTACAAGGTACCCAGGAAATACATTCAAGCTATGGTTCACAACACTATCAGTCCATACGAGCTATGGCATAGGAGGCTTGGTCACCTACACTACAAAGCGCTACCAGGATTACAACAAATGGTGAAATGTATGCCTGTATTTGATTTTGAGCATGATAGTGTATGTAGGGGTTCTGCACTTGGGAAGAATGTTAAAAAGAGTTTCTCTAGTAGTACTACTAGATCTAAAGAGATTTTAGATTTAATACATTATGATGTATGTGGTCCCATGTCATCCCCTTCCCTGAGTGGCTATTTATATTATGTATTGTTTATATATTACTTCTCTAGAAAGTCATGGATTTATTTCCTAAAGGCTAAGAGAGAAACCTTTAGCAAGTTTCATGAATTCAAAGCCCTAGATGAGAATCATACATGAAAGAAAATCCATGCTTTGAGATATGAAAATGGAGGTGAATTTGATTCACATCCATTTAATGAGTTCTGTAGTGATGCAGGAATTTGTAGATAGTTAACTGTAGCTTACAACCCTCAGCAAAATGGGGTTGCCGAAAGGAAGAATAGAACCATATGTGAGGCTGCCAAAGCCATGATGCATGATCAAGACCTATCTACCTCATTATGGGCAGAGGCCACCAGTACAATATTATATATCCAGAATAGAATCCCACTTGCCATTCTGGATGAGAAGACACCTGAAGAAGTATTCACTGGTGAAAAACTAGATATTTCACACCTGAGGATCTTTGGGAGTCCTGTATACATTCATGTGCCAAAAGAAAAGAGGAAAAAGATGGAGCCATCGGGAAAGAAGGAACCTTTATTGGTTATAGTGAATCATCCAAAGCCTACATAATATATGTGCCAGGTGAAAGACACATTGAGTTCAGCCGAGATGTGACCTTCCATGAAGAGGCAACATTCAAGCGATCAAAAGAGCTTCAGTATGATATAGACATAGACTGAGGAGCACGAGACTCCTATGATGGAGGACCCAGATACTGATTCTCCCCATTCATATGTTTAGGGGGAGAATCCAAAAAAAATCTCATATTTTCTATCTCCTGATGAACCAGTAGAACTGATTGATGAACGTCCTACCAAGAGGAGGTCTGCATGGTGCCAAGATATACTACAAGATGCAGAGAGGCATGGAGCACCATTAGGCTCCTCCAGAGAGCGAAAGCAACTTAACATGTATTCAGGGTATGTTGCACAAATGATTCACATCAGTGATTCAGAGCCTTCCACCTATGAAGAAGATGCAAAGATTCAATGGTAGAGGAATACAAGTCTATTATGAAGAATGATGTTAGGGAAGTTGTTCCTAAACCTGAAGGAAAGTCCATAGTTACTTCCAGATGGATTTACAAGATCAATCATGCTGCTGATGGCAGTATTCAAAAGTATAAAGCCAGATTTCTTGCTCAAGGTTTCTCTCAGAAAGAAGGCATAGACTATGAGGATACATTCACTCTTGTGGCTAGGTACACCACTATTCGAGTTTTGATCTCACTTGCATCTTTTCTAGGATGGAAGCTTCACAAAATGGATGTGAGACAACCTTCCTCAATGGTGAGGTTGAGGAAGAGGTTTATATTTAGCATCTTGAGGGGTTTGTGATTCATGGGAAGGAGTCCCATGTCTGCAAATTGAATAAATCCTTGTATGGGATTAAGCAAGCTCCTAGAGCTTGTTATTCTAGAATTGATAGCTATCTTCAGAGACTGGGCTTCTCTAAGAGCGAAGCTAATCCAAATTTGTAATTCAAAGTAGTGAAGAACCAATCATTGATATTGGTTCTATATGTTGATGATTTGTTCCTTATTGGAGAGGAACAACAGATTGCTTGCTGCAAGAGGGAGCTCACTTCCGAGTTTGAGATGAAAGACTTAGGTCTTATGCAATACTTTCTTTTCCTTGAGATTTGGAAAAGAAAAGAGGATATATTTCTTTCTCAAGGGAATTACATTGTTGATATATTGCGGAGGTTTGGCATGATGGATTGCAAATCCATGAGTACTCTGATGGTTTCCAATTTGAGGAAACTACATGAGTCAGATTCTGGGTCGGATCCAGTGGAACCCAACTTGTATAGATAGCTTATTGGTTCGTTGATGTACTTGATACACTCGAGACCATATATATGTTATGTTGTGAGTATTCTGAGTCAGTTTATGTCTGATCCGAGACACAGACATTGGGTTGCTGCTAAGCATGTACTTAGGTACCTTCAAGGTACTATTGCTTATGGACTCATATATGCCTCCAGTGGAGGAGTGTTGTTACTTGGTTATACTGACTCTGATTGGGGTGGTAGCATTGTGGACCGAAAGAGTACATCCATATATTGTATTAGCTTGGGTTATGCTATCATATCTTGGTCCAGCAGGAAGTAGGGATCTGTATCCCGAAGTACTACAGAAGCAGAGTATATTGTTGCTAGTACTGCCTACCGAGAAGCAGTCTGGCTTAGGAAGCTACTTGATGGGTTGTTCGGTGAGAAGCTTGAGTCTACAATTATTCGGCGTGATAATCAAAGTTGCATCAAGATTTCTGAAAACCGTGTTTCATGATAAGTCGAATCACATTGAAATGAAGTATCACTTCATCAGAGACATGGTCCATAAAGGTACAGTGAAACTTCAGTACATTGCTACTGATGAGCAGATTGGAGATGTGTTAACAAAGCCTCTGTCAGTGGTGAAGTTTAGGTACTTCTGAGACAAGCTTGGTATGGCATATAATGCCTCCCTCGCTAAGAGGGAGTGTTAAATGTACAACATCACGAGTCATTCTCCAAGCCAATCTTGTGCATCCAGGATTGGGCCTCATGTGTTGAGGTAGGGAGCCTGAGTTGGACTCAACAACTTGGAGTAGATTCTTGAGTTGGACTCAATAATGACTAAGCCTTCAGTTGTAAAAGGTTATTCCTCATTTGTTGAGGTGAATGCTTTGATGTATCAAAGTGATGATGTTGTAAAGTCTTTTTGGACAAGGCTCAGGACTTGTGTGTCAATTTAGATTCTCATCTGGACCTCTATTTATAGTAGGTACCCATGGGGTGGACCTCCAGTTATAGAGGTAGATGCTTTGCATGCTGAAGCATTAATGTTGTGTGATGTATTACTAACCATGGTCACCGATTGCTATCAAGTCTCCTTTAGAGACTAGCCACCTCTAGAGTGAATTACTTTAGCATATGATCATTTGGTTCGAGAGTAATATAATATGATCACAACATCTGACAAATCTTCTGAATATAATTTGATATGATAGATAATTAAAGTTAACACATATTGACCATGCAGTAAATATAAGAAGTAAATATAAATGCATAGAGAAAAAGAGAATTTGAATTGCTCATGAGATTACTAAGTGAAGTCGAATTGTTAATATCTAGTTAAAGCGACAATGTATGCCTCAGTAAATTAAATAACTCACACTGATCACTACAAGTAAATCAGTCAACATGATTTCAGTTAAAGAGATTTAACTAAGTGATAACAAAGAATATATAGTTAACTAAGTGTTATTGCATGACGACGCTTATGTTAAACTAAAATACGTCACTTATGTTAAAGAGAGTTAACTAAGTGATAACAAAGAAGATCCAGTTAATTAAGTGTTATTGCATGATGACACTTATGTTAAACTAAAAGACGACACTTATGTTAAAGACAGTTAACTAAGTGATAACAAAGAATATCTAGTTAACTAAGTGTTATTGCATGACGACACTTATGTTAAACTAAAAGACGACACTTGAGTTAGCCACCTAACTAAGTGGGAAAACTTTCATTTAAGGGGTGAGTTCATCCTAAGACTGAGTTAAGTGAGTTAATGCACTGCATGAGAAGTGGGACGCTCTTCTTCATGCAAGATTGATACATCTATATGAAGGATGAGTTCATCATGAAGTCAGAAAATAAAAATAGAAGCCGATACATGTGATGAATGTATAAATGGGCCATACAGGATTGATGAATTCAATGTGAAGCGAATTCTCTTCTCCCTTGCCGGCAAGGCGCTTCTCTTTGTGTAGGATATTATTCTTTCTTGTTATTAATGTGTTGGGCACATGGCAAGTTGATACAGTTGATCTATTTTCTCTGTTGCTCAATATTCTCTCTTATCTAGCACCTAGGGTGCCGAAAGCAATTTGCTATTTTGTAAAAGACATTCTCTGCTATCTATCATAATTATACTCTGAATATTTGCTAGGGTTTTCCGTCCTCATTATTTTGAGGGTTTTCCCCAGGGTACATATTGTGTTATGGTTGAATGTTTCATGTGATTGAATGGTTCATTGATTCAAGTATTCAGTATTTCCACATTTAAAATTTTAAATTTCAAAGCTCATCATATTTTCTCAAAACTTAACATAATGAACTAGGACCTAAATTTTTTTATCACAAATACTTCGCTATGTCTTTTGAGGCTCCTTTTTTTTTTATCTAAGACATCCCTGAAAACAAGTTATAGAAAAAATGGCTTCGGTACTAAATGGTATGCACCAAATTCCCAAAATAACATAAAAATAGAAAGAAAGAGTCACCCAATGCCTTGAGCCTGAAATAAAGTGATGAATAAGAAGCCTCTTCGATGGGGATACCTCCTTATATGATGTATCAAATGCAAAATAGAAGATGAGATGATCCTAAAACTAGGTCTCCTTGGTGTATGTGTGTGTATAGAGAGATAGAGAGAGGCACCAATGCTTGCGATAACAACCAAAAAAAAATCTACCAAGCTTATGCGTTCCCACCTTAGCTAGAAAACTCTACTAAAAATAGAGAAGGGTGAAGAGGTGGTTATGCTAAAATATTATCTGCCAACTTCTCATCACTCTTATGGCTTCCATCATATTCGCATGCCACCATAGTTTGAAGGCGTAGACTTGTTACCATAGCATATGTGTGGATAGTCCATGATGGCCTCCTTGCATGTCAACAGAATAAACACATAAGACCACATAACAAAGGTAAACATACAACATGATGGGTTAGCTCGAGTGGTTGAGAGCTGTAAATTGCAAGCAAAAGGTCTCGGGGTCAAATCACCAGGTGTTTATGCATAGAATGTAAAAAGGCCTCACTCTATGTCCCCATTGGGTTAGGCTCCGTAATCAAAGCCGACGATTTACCCCGTCTACCATCCATAAAATATGGGGAAGTATTCAGAGGGTTTCCCACGAGGTATTCCTTGGAAAAAACAAAGGTAAACATACAAAACATTAGCACAACTATGGAGATTTTAGTGAAATAGTAGCAGAACATGTGAATGAACTACATCAATGTGTAGATGTTCTTGACGTAAGAGTTGGTGTAGTAAAAAACATGATGGTGTTATGGGAGGATTAACAAAATTTTTAAGGATCCATAATTTTCTTAAAATGTAATATAAACATGCTAAGTTTTGGACCTTTTTTCAATCATTTTTTCTGATTATGTTTGCCCAAAATGCAGCTAAAAATTTAGAAGAATTGGTGGAATTGCAGATAGAAGTTGTTGAGATTACATAATCCGGGTGCAATGAGGGTATTTGAGGGTGTTGAATCCATTTATGCAATCAAAAATGAAATTTGAAGAATAAAAATTTAAGATTTGACTAAAGATTATATTACTCAATTCTGGTGATGGTAGTTGGAAAAAATACAAAAACTAGAATGTGAGTCCTTATTTTCTTAAAGTGTAGGAACCTTGGTGAATCTTACTATTTCTTAAATTTCCAACCATAAAATGTTTGGTGATATTATTGTAAAAATATTCAAATTTTTAAGGGTTTCATATAGTTTCGACAATTTGGGCAATGTTTAGAGTAAATTATTTTTATAATGTAGAACTTGGGTGAATAATTTTAGAAAAAAATGGAAATTAACGAATATCTTTTTTTTAAAGAGAAAAATGATCTCATGGATTAAATTTCACCCTTAAAAATTTCCATGAAAAAAATGCCATTAATACTTAACAAAATTATATCCATATTATATCCAATTAACTAGATAACTAGAATACTACATATAAAAAGTAAATCTAGAAATTAACTAATCAAAACATAAAATAAAATTATGAGTTCCCTCGAACTTACTAAAGAAACAAAGAACCTTGAGACTTATTAACAAGAAGCATCACAAAATTGCCCATTTCATATAAGAGTGAAAGTTCAAGTGAGCACTCGTAGTGTAATGTGATTTTTAATATTGATCATATATACTATGCATGTCTCATTTATAATGTTGGAAAGAAAAATTGAATGTAACCAAAGCCATTATAAAACCAAATACTCATTTATATTATAAAGAATCATCCAATAATTATCTTAAATACTAATAGATTGGACTCCGAATGTAACCAAAGCCATTATAATACCAAATACTCATTTATATTAAAAATTAAAAAATGATCCAATAATTATCTTGGATACTACTAGATTGGAGGTACTCATGTTATACAAGAAACACTTGCTCTAACACGTTTCACGTGTTCTAACTAATGTTATATGAGCAACACACTCACACGTTTCATATGTGTTCTCACTCGGAAACTATAATCTCTAATGTCAACTTTTTAATAAACAACTTTTAGTGTTTGTGTTTTCATATGATAAACTAGTCCAAGAAGAAACGATCACTAGTTTGTCTAAGATAACACAACACCACTCAATTCGAATAAGGACAAAGCCTCTTACACTTGGCTAACTTTTTATATATAATTTATTTGGTTGAAAGGAAATTAAGTTGATTTTAAGTTAATGAAAGCACAATTTTTTTGATGATGGGTTTTATCACAAATAAATTAGCATAACCATTTAACTTGTGGTCCATGAATACTGATAGGTCACAAGTTAAGTATTTGTCTCATCTTTCTGCAATCTAGGAAGATAATCCTTCCTCATCCACTCCAAATTGTAAAATATAAACATCTATCGATGTAAAGATTTTGTTCAACGACCTCGATTTTTTCAAGCATAAAGTTAAAAGCAATAAAATAGAGGATGACGACTAATGAAGAAAACCCCTCTAAATATAACTTCAAAAAACCTTTAAAGTGATCGATGCTTACAACATTGACTAAAGCACCTAACCCTCCCTTTGAATTTTTTTATGTGGTTATGGACTCAACGTCTCCCTCTTCTTTATAGGTAGTTTCAGTTAACAACCCCTTTAATTGAATGAAGAGAATGGATCATATAATTTGAACCCTCTAGTTGAATGAAGAGAATGGATCATATAATTTGGACTTGAAATACGCTTAATATCTCAATTTAACTTAAAAGATGCATTAAAGCCTACCCAAAAAAAACCCTCATTTTGATGCCTAAGAAAGAAAAGGGTTCTTTCTTTTCTTTAATAATTAATTAAGGCATAGAAGAATTTGCATCAATTGTGATGCCTACACCTTCATTCACCATAATTATCTCGCCTCTTCACCCCTCCTTATCCACCAATGTGTATGTCTTACTTGCCCCTAAGTCATGAAAGCAACATTAGTCATGTATGTGGGACAACTATACCCATATTTGTTTTCCTCATGAAAAAATGCGCAATTTATATTAATTATTAATCACCTTTTACATTGTATCTAAGGCTTGTATAAACAAGCCAAAGGTTCAGTATATGCTTGAAAAAAACAGAACTATCTTTGCGTCAAAAGTAAAAACTAAGTTTTTTTCAGAGAAGACCAAAGTACAAAAAAAACAGCTTGGAAACTGTAGATGAAATATGATTATGGTTCATATGGGAATAAAACTGATATGAAAATGATCCCATTGCAAGAGTTGTTGGGGTGTTCTAGAAAAAGGACCTGCGATAGTTAGGAGCAATTATTCAAGATGAGGTCCCAGATCATGCTCCATCAAAATGTCACGATCCATTTCCTTAAGGATCCAATATCCATCCATGATATCAAGTCCTTCTTTTGATAAATGATCAGCATTACCATTTCTTTCCCTATACATGTGATGGAAGGAAATCTTCAAAAACATATTAGAGAATTTGTATGCCTCTTCAAAAATAGGCCGAAGATAGAGATTTTTTGGGGGCTACTTTAGTCTCATCCATTCAACCACCAACTTTGAGTCCCCAAACAACTGTAGATTATGAACATCCTTGGAGAGAGCAAGCATTAAGATCCATTTTAAAGCCATCAACTCCGTGCGATTATTTGTACTCAAACCCACTCCATCAGGAAATTAAATCCATGGATTATCATTGAAGAATAAAATGCCTCCTACGCCACTTGTAGTTGGATTCCTTTGCGAAACACCATCGAAATATCCCCAACATCTTGATTTGTCAATATTCTCTACAACAATATTGCATATATTATGTGAGACCGAAACTTGAGGGAAAATATCTAGAACAACCAAACTTTTTAAGGTTTGTATAGATGGATTGAAATAAATCTCTTTGAAAATGGAAGAATTTCTTGCAAGCCAAGTATGCCAAAATCAACAGGGATGGAAGGGCCATATAATCTTGGTATTTTCCATAGGTAAACTAGTTTTGAAAGGCATCATGTAGATCAACCCCATGCCACATGAAGGTCATTCTTTTGACCTATGAGATATAAACCAACATTCTCTGTATATTTAGTAGTGTTCATATTAAGCAATGCATTTTCCTTTCCAAGGAATGAAAGATAATCGACGCTAGTTGGGTGGAGAATTATAACATATGCTTTGATTGACAAGCCTTGCCATATGTCTATTTAGTGGGTAGGGCCCAGTGTTAGATGTCTTTGGGATTCTAATAAGATATGGTAAAGTAGAATGCTTCCACCCAATTTTGTTTCTCTGTCTTAAGCCACGTCACACACATGACCCGATGCACTATTCAAATCAACAACAACTATAATTGTGACAAATTAGCTGATGAATTGGAAAGAAATATGAAATAAACACGGGAAAAGCAAAGTCCAATGTTTCTTTAGGTTCACAGTGAAACCTGCGTTCAAAAGCACAACAAATAACTCATGCAATTTTAAGACGTTATAACTTTACCAAGGGTGACTTAAATTTGTCACTATAAGCTTCAGTTTAGGTAATAGGTTAGGTTAAAATGTTGTCCTAGATTATTATTTTTTTAAGGAAAAGAAGAATTTTTTAAGAATTATTGCTTGATTTTTTTGCTATTGGAAAATCAATCACTACTCCTTAAAAATTTCTTTAAAATACAAAAAAAACTAAGGCAACATTTTAACAATCATTCTACTCATAAGAAAATTTAATAAATTTGAACAAAGTAAACCACCCAAACACAAGAATGAAATATTGAACTTGGTTTTATTTATATTAACAATCTCCTTAAAATTGCACTCTATCAAAACAACATCCACAAAAAATGCATACTACAAAATCACTTTCCACTCATCAACAAGCAACATCCACAAAAAATGCATACTACAAAATCACTTTCCACTCATCAACAAGCAACATCCACAAAAAAATACATACTACAAAATCACTTTCCACTCATCAACCAACTCTTGAGTTTCAAAGCAACCCCTATAAAAGGGTCTTGAGACAATAACAAACCTCAAAGACTCTAACACACATCCAATCCTACCTAAATTCTAATACCATGATACTCTTTCCCTAAAAGTACTTTGAAAACAAGAGCATAGCATTGTTATTATTCCCTAATACACATTTTAGAGAAAAAAAAGATAATCAAACCCGTGTTGTAAGTGGATAAGGATAGAAGACATCTCTCTAGATATAAAACTAACGGTCGAAGTTTAATACAAAATCAATTTTTAAATAAAATAAAAAAAAACTCAAATAATATCAATATTGAATTTATTTCATAATATTTTTATGAATTAAAAAATATATATTTTTAAAATTTAAACATTTTAAATTAATATTTAAGATCAAATATTTTAAATTAATATTTAATATACAAATCTATTACAAAGTCTTACAGGGGTGTAGCTTGATCGATAATTTGTTTGAAAATAAGATATTATGTTGTAATAGAGATTATGAGTTTAAAACACCCTGATTTATCCGTGCCTATGCTTGTAGACCATGTAAATACACCTAAAGATATAATGATAATAGACAGGTCACATGATTGAACCATCCCAATTGCAAATTCCCTTTATATATATTTTAAATTAATATTTATAAAAATTTATTATAATAAAATTAATAATTCAAACATTCATAAAATTATTATTTTTATCATTCATAATATTTATTTAATTAAATATATATTTTATTTTAATTATAAAATAAGGAATTTCCACTTTACACTTTACACATCCGAGTGACAGATTTTACTAATAAAAAATATATATAGAAATATATTGTAATGAATAATATAAAAATATTTTAAATTAATACTTAACCTTGCCACCCACCTGGGTGTATCGTCTAATTGTCTTTCCTGATGTGTGGACTTGTGTAATCTAAAAGCTGGTTGCTGCTGAGTGGTCTAAAAAATGTATTATAATGAAATTGATAATTCAAGCATTCATAAAATCATTTTTTTTGTAATGACTCATGATACTTATTTCATCAAATATTAGTTTATTTTAATTATAAAAATAAGAATTTATGCTTAACACACAACCAAACTCCATTGAATTTTAACCATTATTTTATCATACCCGTCAGTAAACCTTAAACCACTGTATTCCATCTTGCGATTTCGTAACTTATTTGCAAAGAAAGAAACACATACACATTATACACGCCGAAAATAGTCAAAACTAACAAAACGTATTAAAACACTTTTGGAAATTGATACGCTTCTGACTTATGTCATTTTATAAAATGGGCAATGTGTATTGTTACAATCGTTTGGGAGGAGCCTTGCAGTACATTTAGGATGGACAGACGCGAAATTTATCTCACATTTGTTCTTGTTCTGTTTTTGACGTTGCAATCCACAGCCACATGGGGGAAGAATGATGAGATTGTTGATTGGAGAAATCAGCAGGCCGCGGACAGAATCACTGGACTCCCTGGTCAGCCCACAAATGCGAACTTTGCCCAGTATTCTGGCTACATAACTGTAGACAAGAACGCCGGTAGAGCCCTTTTCTACTGGCTCATTGAAGCCACAGAAGGCCCATCTTCTAAACCTCTGGTCCTGTGGTTGAATGGAGGTATCTATTACTCTGAGAAATCAAATAGTATATACCCCTAATAGTATCATTATAGTATATCTTCTGCAAAGTTGTTCTACTGTCTACCCAAAATCAAATAATTGCAATGAAGACTTATTCTGCTATGGTTTGGTTGGATTGTAGGTCCTGGGTGTTCTTCTGTGGGATACGGGGAAGCAGAAGAGCTTGGGCCTTTTCACATTAATTCTGATGGGAAAACTCTCCACCTTAACCCGTATTCATGGAATAAATGTACGTATTTATGAACTTGGGTACTTTCATTATTTTCCCTCATTCATACAGAAGGAATAATACAATTCTTTGTTGTTTTGAATTGAATCGATTTATTTACAAGTCATGTTTGGCATCGATTCATTTCTATTTGCATGCATGCAGTGGCCAATATCCTGTTCTTGGATTCCCCTGCTGGGGTTGGTTTTTCTTACACCAACACTTCTTCAGATATATCTCTGTCCGGAGACAAGCGAACTGGTATGGTGTATGGTGCTTACAGTACAGTTTACCGTTTATCCTTTTGCATGGGATACTTTCAAAGTAAATAGATTAAAATTTGTTTGACCATGCAATTGCAGCTGAAGATTCACTCGCCTTCTTGCTCAACTGGTTGGAAAGATTCCCTCAATATAAAAGTCGAGAGTTTTACATCGCAGGAGAGAGCTATGGAGGTACACAAATTTCCCTGTATTCAGTGTTTTGTGTTGCAACTTGAAATAGCCGAGTCTCTTTGTCCGTCTCTGTTTCTGTCATTGTGTGTATGCAGACATGCACAAACAATAATATCCCAGGGTAAGAGTATCCCAGTGAGAAAAGCAGTCCTATTCATTGTGTCATACACATACATATATGCACTTGTGAATAAAATTATACTGAGCAAATACATAATGGGTTATACCTATAACAAAAGATGTAAAAACAAAACACAAATCAGTGTAACTCTATTTTAATTCCAGATTTATCTAGTGTTCTAGTTATCGAATCTTTTTACAATCAATTTTTTGAGAGCAAAAAAATTAAGATCTTCAAAATCCTCTATAAATCCTGAGTTAACATGGATATTTGCTCCTTTATATATATGAGATAGAACTATTTTTTATTGTTATTTCCTTTTGTTGATAGAACCATGTTTTTTTTAAGTTTTTAGCCACTCAAAGGTTAAGGGCTGTAAAAAGCACTTCTTATCACAGCAAACACAGGTCAGGGCTCTTAATGATCAGTGATTTATTGATTAGTAGCTTTCTCTCACTTTCCCTCTGCCTGTCTTAATGAAAACAATGGAATAACTGGAGTATAGAGCTGACAGACCTCTGCCCAAGCCCGTGTATATCACGGTGATACTTCTTTTGTGTACTGGGGACTGGGAAACAGGGTGGGGTCATCCTTGTTATCCTCGTTGGAAAGGGGTTCCATGGATTGGCCCCGATGATAGGGAACGTCCCCTATGCCAGGGGTGTTGTTCTTCCCCAAATGGGGACGTTGGGATGTTGTCACCAAAAAGTGCTTTCTATATTAAGTTCATCTTTTAGTGAAGCCCACCTATCCCCTCAAAATATCCTACCCCTCCCAAATCCCTCAAAGCAGGGAAGGAGAAAAAACACAGCGGTTGCTGGAGGTTCCCTGTTGTTGTCCCCGGGGTCATGTCCTGAAATTTGGTGGGTATCTCCAATCTTCTCCAAGAATCATCCCCATCCCTGAACCTTTGGTGAAGTATGGGCCTGTGGAAGCATCAAGTCCCTAGGTTGATGTTTGACCAGATAATGCAAAAATGTTTCTTTTGACTTACACCAATTCCTTTTCCCTAGCAATTTGATGATGATGGGCAGTGCTGAATAGGAGATGTGTACCCAACATTTGCCAAAAGCGACTCAAGAATTTAGTATCTGTTTTTGAGATGATATAGCTGGGGAATCGATGTAGTCAAATAACTTCTTCGAAGAAGAATTTACAATATGAAATACAACTCCATGTTTGTTGCAGACAATGAAATGCACTTTTTTAGAAGAACAATAAGTATAGAGTCATTAACTCTTTCAGGGCTTAGTAACCCCAGTATAAAACCCATGTTTATGTTTATGAGATCCATTCATGGAATCAACCTTAGTGTTCAAAGCACTGTCCTTTTGTGCTGCTTCTTATGTTCTCTTTGGTGGCATCTTGCAACACCTCGGAGAAACTTCGGAGAAACTGCTTGCAAAACTTCAAATTTCTTCTCTCCAAGGCCATACAAAAGTCTCTCAAGTTCAACAGATGAGTTTTGATACCACTTGATGCAAAACCATATCACAAAAAAAACAAAGTACACGAGGCACAGAAACAGCACTCACAATAGCACTCCTTATTAGTTGCTTTCTTCCACTTTTTTCATTTTGCATAGAAGAAAATGGTCCAAGGCTCAAGCCACTAAGTAGATAACTCTTCTCTATTATCAGATGGGGTTAGCCTGGGTGGTTGTGAGAATGAATGTTGATCTCCCCACTCAGGTTCAATTCCCACAATTGACATGTTGAGCTCTTAATCAGTATATTGTTGTAATGGCTTTGAGCCCTGTGTTGACAAAGCCTTGAGCTTCTTCAGAGTCCTGTTTACCCTGGATATCATTCTCAAATTAAGGGGATGTGCCTAGCAGGTTTTCCCAAGAAGTGTATTTCATGGGAAAAAAGAAGAAGATAACTCTGCTCTATTTCTATCTGCTTGTGCACTGAGGCAAAGATTCTGTTTTAAGAGGAAACTACAAAATAGCAACAGTTTTAAAAATAACTGTCCATTACTATCTAGTTGATGAAAATCAAATGTTTAATGATGATGTTCAACTTGTCACAAAAAGCACACACTCATTTTTATGCTATCACTAAGAATGGAGGGTATGCACTTGCGTTAAACATTCAGCCCTGAGATAGTGCCTGATGGAAGGAGTACTGAATTTCTAGCTGCCTATTAAAAATTGGACTTTGATCTTGAATGATGCAAGTTTTGTCAGTTACAATTTCTTGAATTTTTTATAAAGAAACTATTGCATTAGAGCTATCAAGCTTTTCTTGATCTTAAATACAGAGTTTAGAGACATTTTCCTTCATAACCACCATAGGTGTGGATCCATATCATATCAGAGAACTAAATTAACCTGAATAGTTTTTTTTCAATATTGTTTTCTTCCAGGGCATTACGTTCCTCAGTTAGCTCAAGTCATCTATAGACACAACAAGGACCTTGAAAATCCAGCCATTAATCTGAAGGGATATATGGTAAGATCTTGTGCTGTTATCATAAATAAAATGTGCATGGTATCATCAAAATAAAACGAGGGACTCTTGAAATGGATAATAGACAACCATAAATCATTTGGTCTAAGTAGTATCATATAGGAGAAAATGGGGCAATTATACTCTTGTATTGTGATTAATATGGGGAGTAACATGGTTCTTGCAGGTGGGCAATGGACTTACAGATGATTTCCATGATCGTGTAGGGATTTTTGAATTTATGTGGTCGCATGGTATGATATCTGACAACACCTTCCGAATGCTCAACGTTTTCTGTGACTTTTCATCTCTTGTGCACCCATCATCTCTATGTGAAAAGGCATTAGAGTATGCCGACGTGGAAATGGGGGAAATTGATCCATACAGCATCTACACCCCACCTTGCTTGAACAGTACTGGAACATATGGAAAACAATTGAAAAAGGGGAAAGTAAGTATATTATATGCTAGCAAATCAATATGAGGGCATGCTTAAATTCCAATGCTGTGTTTTTTCCATTTGGTAGCTTTTTGCCCATTTTAACACATCAAAATTAAGACTGGACAAGATGATTGAGGCATGCCCATTTCGTCAAATTGAACACATTTTGGCATGCCATTAAGGTCTACAATTTGTTGCATAGTGAATAAAATGACTGGTATTTTCAGTTAAGTAAGTTAGGTGCTCTTACAATTCAAGGTGAGAGAGATCTCTGTATATGTATGTGGGGGTAACACTCTAAATTAAATACATAGAATTGCATTCCATTTTTAATGTCCCAAAACAAAACAACTAAAGCCACAACTTAAAAATAATAAATAAAAGGATAAATTTGCATAGATCCATATTGAACCTGTATCTTTGAAGCACGGGCATGCACTTTTATCCCTTTGCTTAATAAATCCAGATTTAAGATGAATTTATGCTAATTTAACTTATTACCTCTTGCCAACAAACTCTCTCAAAACTACTATATAGGATTGTATCCTTCTCTCACAGAGTCATTTTGTTGGCAGTCATGGAGGCATTTGTTTGGGGGGTATGATCCTTGTACTGAAAAGTATTCCAAAATATACTTTAATCTACCTGAGGTACAAGAGGCTCTTCACGCCAATGTTACAGGAATTCCTTATAAGTGGACAACTTGCAGGTTTGTAATCTTATTATTAAAATGGTAATGTGTTTGTTATCTCGTGCTGCTGCTTTTCTACTATCTATAAAATGGTATTCATTAACTAATCTGGACTGTTTTCTTTCCTATATGCAGTGATGCAGTTGGTGAGAACTGGGGAGACTCTCCTAGATCTGTGCTGTCAATTTACCGAGAACTCATAAAAGCTGGACTACGCATTTGGATGTTCAGGTCACAACTCACCATGGATGTTATTTCTTTAATCTGAACACGGCAAAGGGAACTTCTTGTTGGTCTTTTGCTTTTGTCTTCTTCATAAATCTGATGTAGAAAAACTGCTTTTGTTGTTTGTTGGTATGCAGTGGAGATACAGATGCAGTGATTCCAGTAACATCGACCAGAAACTCTATAAATGCGCTTAAGCTTCCCACGGTTACTCACTGGCACCCTTGGTATGACAATGGGCAGGTGAGTCATCTTTCTCTTAAATCTAAAAGCATGAAAATGCCATGGATGGTTGTAGACCAATGAGTTTATTATGATGCTTACCACTGTTCTATTTCTCATTCCCATGAGAAATAGAAATTGGCAATGTGCAATGGGTGGCCGAGATAATTCCAAATTTCAACATCATCTTTGCTAGCATCGGTATGAATGTTGATAGTTGTCTATGATGGTCAGGTGGGAGGATGGACTCAAGTATATGAAGGGCTGACATTCGTAACCATCAGAGGAGCAGGCCATGAGGTTCCACTGCATGAACCTGGAAAGGCCTTCATACTCTTCAAGTCATTCTTAGAAGGAAAACCGATGCCGGTCTCCAGAGAGCTTGTAGATACTTTATAGAAATTGTTATTGCCAGAGGAGGTCCTAGCACCAATTGAACTACTTATAAATTGTTAATTTGAATTTATTCATATATTACTATTACTAGGAGGTGCTTGTAGAAAAACAACAATTCATTGATGAATATATCATGCAATTATGAGATGTCCACAAGGAAGGAGTCCAGGAATGCTTTGGTATCTTTTTTATTTATCACTTCGTCTATTGAAATTGTCATAAAAACTATCATATGGAAATATTCAATGCAAAGAATAACATACATTTGTAAAGTTTAAACTGCATATGGAGTCTGGACTACCCAGTCTCAGTACATTCAATGACGCGACAATCTTGATGACTAAATTCTTTCATTTCTGAATTCTAAGGGCTAGCTGAAAATAATTTTTTTATGATAGAGCTGATCTAGCTGACATAAAACTATTGATGATAAAGGTGATTTTAACTGAAAAGAATAAGTGTTGTCACTGCAAGAATGGACAATAATCTGTCAAATATAACAATTACAGCTTAGTTGCACTGTATCCGTGAGGTTGCTCGGCAATAGATTGTATTCCTATTTTTGACATTCTATGTTTTGACAGAAGTTCGGATTTAGATCTTGAATCTGAAGTAAACAATAAATGGATGCTTGATTAATTTAATGCACGAAACATAAATTAAAGGATTATTGCGGATCAACTTCACTCTAATCATCCTGCTTTCACGTTTGTTGGAAATACATATCCAGAAATTAGTCAAGCATCTACATGGATAAACAATCTAATAAAAAAACATTAGTTGAAAACACATATTTGGAATTTAGTTAAGCATCTAAAGATAGAAGATAATAATAAAAATAAAAATCTATAAACAAAAAATCAACATATTCAGACAGAGATTCACATTTAAAAAGAAGAGATGCAATGTTTTATTTGCTTTCTCCAACAATGTTATTATGTTTTAGGAATTATTTCTATCAAACTAATAAAATAAATTCAAATTCATGATTACTAAAAAAATATTTATTTATTTTTAAATAACCTAATATGTATATGTGCAAACAGATTGTCAAAAATAGTAGATTGTCAAAAATAGTATGTATATCATTGAATGAGAGATTGTTATAAAGATAACATATCAGTGGAAAAAGTGCTTTTTTAACTTTTTGGAACTTTGACATTGCGGGGTTCTTTGGTATGGGTACTAATAAGAATTATGCGGAAAAGCGTTTTTAATTTTGACAATGTTGGGTTTTTTGGTATGGGTATTAATAGGAAAAGTTTACCAGATCAAGAAAGATTATATACATGGTTTTGTTGGATTTTTTTATTAGAAAATAGTTGATGTTCAATCATAAAAAAAAATGAAATGTACATAAACACTTCTTTGAAGGGATGATGAAATAGTTTTTGACATTTCAATTATTTTTTTTCTAATATGAAAATATAAATAATAATCTCTTAATCTTTACTTTTAAAAGATAATGTAATATGTATATATTATTCAGTTTTTTCATAATAATTTATGTTTATTTTGGAAAAATCATTCAACCAAAGGATTACTAATTGCAACAATAAAAGGCAGATTGTAGCAATGAAATTAATAGTTTGATGGGAGACTACAATGACCAGAGAAGGATGAGTGAATATGATGCTTAAGAGGCCAGGCACAATTCAAAGCCATTATTTGGACTATTCTTTGCTTGCAATGGCCATGCAAACTTGTAGACCCAATGCCTTCATAAACCACACCCAACTTGCAAGAAGAATCCATACAACGTGTTCTAGCCCATCCCAGACAAGCTTATTGTTTGCAATTTAGCCACACAACAATTGGAAGGGAGAATATTCATTTAGTAAAGGGGAAAAATCCATCGCCGAGGTTGAAATATTCGAGGGCATTTTCCCCCTATTTATGAAGCTCCATCAATAAAAGAAAAAAGTAACCCCCGCATTTAATAACATTACAACTAGTTTATTCTTCAACCCTAGATAGGTCATTCCATATGTGCTTCACAAGTATAGGTCGATGGAAAGAGGGATCTTCACAACTAAAGAAATGTTAGTTGAGGATGGAAAATAAGACTGATTGAATCTAAACTTGGAATTTCATAAGCTTTATCTATAGGATTGAACCTAAGGGTGAGGTGTGCCAAGGTTAAGGTTTTTAGTCATTCCTAAGCAATGGATGACTTGGATTTGGTTGACTATGAAGTGGAGCCTACATCCATAGGTTCAATTGTTAGGTCACATCAAGAGGTTCTAGACTATTAGAAACCTACACAACATTTAAGGAATATTTCAAAGCATAGATAGAAGTATAAGTCATCGATACTTGATACGATATATGGAGGACATGTAAGCATATAGCATGTGAAGGATGGATTAGATCCTTTATGGGCCTAGAAAGGAAATCCATTCCAACCTTTGGAAGGTGATCCTATCTTCATTCATGTGAGTGTTTTCTCTCTTGTAACTTTGCTTAATATAGCTAGTCCAAGCCTTGGTTCAAGCTCCCTATTTAAAAATCAGACTAGTAAAGGTTAGGAAAGGGTATCGAAAGGTTTATGTGGTGAGTAGATTGATAAGAGTAAGGGTGAGAACTCCCCTCTTTCTCACCTATACCCTAGTGGGTGAAGGGTATAGCATAGCCAAGGTTTGGTAGAAGTAATGTGGAAATGGTTCTTTGTTAAATATGAAGAAGCACTGGAAGAAGTGTATGAGGGTGAAAGTAAGACGAGGTGAAGATGGTGTTTGTGGTGGATGTTGGCATGGAGGAGGCGTAATTTCTTACATAGAAATAATCGATAGATCATTTTATGTCAAAAAGAGTGAGTGGAGCATCCACGAGATTATGGTTACTAGAGCATTAGAGGCTCGTTTTAGGATATACCCCTATCTTCCCTGTTCTTGTCAAGGGTTGGATATGTTTTATGGTGAAGAGTCAATGGAATGAAAATATGCTTCTGGACATGGATTGGAACTGGGGACCATCATGGTTGTGTCTTAAGAATTGGAAACCAGGTTTTAACCCTAGAAGAGAGACAACATTTCTATAGCAACTTTGAGTACTCCTCTCAGGGATTCCCTTAGAGCTGTGAAACCCACTAATTTTAGAAAGGGTTGGAAATAACCTTGGTTGTTTCATTTCTCTAGAAAACAATTTTAATTCTAAAGTAGATTCGACAGGGTTGCGGTGGAGTGCTCCTCACCGAGAAAATTGGCATGTGTGCTTCGTTGAGGAAGACCTGCGAATGTGACAAAGTTCAGTTGAGAGGTTATCTTGGATTGTAACTTGAGTTGTTGTTGTGTGTGTGTGCCAAAGCATGCTAAGGGATGTGACCAAGGGTCACGACCCTTTGGTTGCACCTTCTTCCAAGGGTGAGCCAACTTGCATCCACAAGTGCACCCAAGTGTGGGATTCACATCCAATTTGACTCAGACTCCAACTCACCTCATGCTAAGTCGTGTCCTCTTGTTTTGGATCTTCGACCCAAGGTAACTCCATCCGATTCGGTGCAATGATATTGTTTCCCAGTGTGCCCAACCTACTCATTCCAGGTATGCTCATGGGCATGGGCACACCTTTCCAAAACTACGCAAGGTTCCCACCCAACCGCACTCATTCCATATCCATCAACACAAGGGTCCAACCGATGGGGTAATATGCCCAACACCCACATGTCTCCGGTCATGCCACCAACCGATGGGCATCTCTAAGTGGTCATGAGGAACACCAAGGCTCTGCTAACCCATGAGTGCGACATCCTCCCCCACTCCACGATGTTTCCACCCTTGTAAACGTATCCAAGAACACCCAACTGTACATGAAGCACTCTACTAATGTTTCACAACCATTTTCTATTGCAACTGAGTCTTCCTAAGAAGCCTCTAAAATTGTTTACCTATCGCATCCATCCAACCTACTAATGCCTCGGTATTGTGCTACTGTGTCATGCCACTATCCATTACCGGTCCTCATGTGCCAAACTAGTTGGGTAGCTAATCCAACCATCACATCTAACTCCATGAGAATGAACTCCTTATGTCCAAGATAGCCAAATTCCATTTGCACTTTGGTCATCATATGCAACTCTTCTGAAACAAGGCAAGGTCATCCATCACCTTTGCCTCAAAACTGTCCAAGGTATTAATACTTGACACCTGACTCATCCATCCAAGTGTCACGCCTTCCAGAATCACTTCTACTCTGGTACTCGATCTCATTTCCTTCATGCAACTGGTCCTCTTTAGTTCACATTTTCCATCTATTCACATGACTTCTCTTGGTCAAGAAGGTAAGGTATCCTTTCTTGTCTGAAACAATCACAAGGGATTGTTGTCACCTTCATCACTCGTTGCTTCCCCTTAACTTGTTTCCCAATTCCTCAAGGATGGAATCAAGTCACTCTGAAGCACATACATCCCATGGAATCAAGTCACTCTCAACATGCCAAGATCCGCAAACTAGAAGGGTGCACAACCTATGCAAGGTTATATGACTTACTCTTCCATCGGACTACTGCAATGCATCCACGAGATTAGTTGGGTCGAGTGCCTGATATACTCCTAAGTCCCATTGACACTAAGCTACAAAGTGTATATCATGCTAGTATGTGGTCTCCCTACCTGTCTTTGCAAACTTTTCCTCCAACATAGAAATCCTTACATCCTCAACAATAAGGAGTTCTTCTCCTCTTTCAACCATTAATCCACACCTGTGACCTGTCACCTCCACGATCCTCAACGTGGAGAAGTGGCAATCTAGTCCTCATGATTCACTTCCCACAATAGCCCACCCAAAGTCTTCCTAGCAAGATGAGAAAAACCAAAGAATCCATCTATTTTGCAAGACATGTCCACACCACTACTCGACTACATCCGCAATCAATCAATACATGCTATTGTAAGTATCCAAGTCGACTTGTTCTATCATGCTCTAAGTTCCCATACACTTAGATGAGCTCCACATGTCAACTGGTTCTTCCTAGTTTTACCTTCCATGGTGTGGTGCACCCATCGTCATGGTCAAACCTTTGCTGCATCCATCATATCACTAGGAAACAAAATACCTTTCTCCACCCAAGCAAGTGTTCTCTGCTTTGGATCCGATACTGTTGTTATCCCAAAGAGAGGGTTGCACCTATTCCTTAAGCATACTAAGCCACCACCCATGATTCAACACATCCATTGTACTAGGCACCCAAACTAGTGCCTAAGGCTCCATTTCCTGCTCCTAGGCAGAAGGCCAAACTTGGCTCTCAATAGTGACAAAGGGATGGCAGGTGGCTGCTAAGGCCACCTCCATCAAACACCATGATGCCTCCATTTGGATTTTCAAAAAGAATCGTCATTGTAAGAGTCCATTCCTTCGTGAACCTATAACTGTTGCCATGACCATGTTGTGTCTTCTACACATCCTTTACCATGCTTGTGGTATCCCTTTCCATGCTTGTGGTCTCCTCCTTCCATCACCATTGCTCAATCCCATGTGTGTAGGTCTGTACAATCTCGTACACTCCAATTCAAATGAAGGAATAACATTACCAAGAGTCCAAAAAATTAAATTTTATAGTTGTGAGATATGGCATGTGGCTTAGCATAGAGGGTTTTAAAATAAAATTAAAAAAATAACCAAAAATTTGATCACAAACCTGCGTTGAAGCAACAAAGTCAAATGAAGGAAGAACATTACCAAGAGTCCAAAAAATTAAATTTTATAGTTGTGAGATATGGCATGTGGTTTAGCATAGAGGGTTTTAAAATAAAATTAAAAAAATAACCAAAAATTTGGTCACAATCCTGTGTGGAAGCAACAAATTGAAATGTTTTGGTTTCATGTGGTTGAGGTACCATAGTATTTTATTAAACCCATGGTTGTATATATATGGTTGTAACACCATGAAAATAAATCAAATGTGTCTATATTGGTAGGGATGGAGTCTTTTTTAAACTTTATATATATAAGTATATTTATTCATGCCTTTTTTTTGTTCATTTGTTGTTTATATCATATATATAGGGACGGTGACTAGGGTTTGAGGGGGCTGACGACGGCCACCGTTCGGGCTGTGGGATTTGGCGCCGGATCTGACTATGGTCAAGTCACAGTCCCGAGGTACCGGTTGCTGCAGGAGGGTGGTCAGACTGGGGGTGATGCGGGAGTACACATGGGAGCAACAAAAGGGTGATACTTAGCAGTCGGTGGGAGCTCGCGGTGAAGTTTCCTACTACGGTGTCGTTTCTTCCATAGTTCAGGTGAAGGTTTACTGTTACTGTGTTTTCTTTACTTTTTACCAATCATGGAATTTGAAGAACAATTGGATTTTACCTATGACCACCTGGATAGTGAGGTGATATGGGCGTCGCCACCTGGCACGGTTTGGGATGATGTAGGCGGTCTGTGCTTGAGCAGGGATCTCAAGGTGTCCGCCAAGAATTGTGAAACTACTCTGCTTGGGCTAGGGTTTTCTCCCTCGGGTTTCCTGGTATCCTCTCCGTCACAAATCGTCTTTCCTACTATTCCACAGGTTAATTTCTCAGGCGACTCGCCTTTGCCGGATGGTGTCGATGTGCCTTTCGGGACCCCAGTTCATGTTGCCAAGGCTTTTGATGGTTGTTGTGGGTCGACGGGAGGGGTGAAGATTGGGGCAGGTGTGCGACCGACTGTGGAATTTTTCTCGTGCACACCTTCTGAATCTCAGGGTTTTGGAGGCCATTTTGGGGCTACAAAGAAGGGTTTTGTTACTGGATGTATCGGGGCTCAGGAACAGTGGGGCTTCGCTAGTCCCAAGACTAGATCTGGGACGAGCACTGATAAGGCTGGTGGGGGTTCCTCATATGGTGCAGCATTTTCTGAGAAGCGCGGCAGGAAGAGATGGCTGAAATCCAACCGGAACAAGTATAACTATGCTCTTGGAGAAGATGTTGAGTGGCATCAGATCATCTATATGACGGATAAGACACTGGTAGGGAAAGCATTGGGCCGGTCCTTTGCCATGCGAACGATTGTGGGTTGGGCTGAAGGTCATTGGCTGGCTCATTTGGGGTATGTACCTGAAATTGTGGAATTAACCAGGAATTGGTTCACTTTCAACTTTCTTTCAGCTGAACATGCTCTTTGGGTACTTAATAGGAACTGGAGTTGGGATCACTGCCTTGTTATGCTTAAACCCTGGCACCCAATGTTTGACGCTAGCAGGGAAAGGATGGATGTTGTACCTCTGTGGGTACGTCTTCCAGGGATTCCATTACAATACTGGTCGGAACGTCATTTCAGGGGTATTGGGAACGTCCTTGGTACTTACCTGGAGGGGGAATATTCTTTTCTTCATACCAAACAGCGAAAGGTTGCCCGAATTTTGGTTAGTTTGAATGTCAGGGATGGCCTTGCAGAAGACATGAAGTTGAGTTGGGGTCCCTATACCTATTTGAAGAAGCTTGATTATGAGAATGTCCCCTTCTGCTTCAGGCGTTGTCATGCGTATGGACACCCTGCAGATGAATGCAAACTTCCTCTCAAGACTCGGAATGGTGGTAGGCATAAATGGTCGGATGGGGTTGGCAACTATGTACCGGTTGGCACTCCTGTTCCTGCCCGTGATGCGTCGGCTCAGGAGGACTCTAGAAGGGAATAAGGGGGAGAACCTTCTTCGGAGGAGGAATAGGTCCTGACAACAGCTGAGGAAGACATTGGGGGAGCTTCTGAAATTCGTCACTCGCAGGGGTTTCAGTTTGCGGGTACTTCTTCTCCTACCATTACTCCTTTCAATTTTGTTATGAATCATGTTACTATTGCTGGGTTGGACTAGGTCGAAGCTCTGAAAAACCTGAAACTCTCTCCTCCTTTTGTTTTGGGTACTTGCAAACTCATTGAACCCCCCTTGCTTCCTTGGAAGATTTGGAGCCTTGCTTGAATCCAGACCCTGACCCGACCATTGAGGAGGAGACCCCCCCGTCTACCCCGACGGAGTCCACTGACTCTGGCTACTTCCTTCGTTCTGCCACCAAACTTGCCTCTGGGGGCCAAGGTAGTGGGAAGGTTGGGCCCACTAAGAGTAGGGGAAGGAAATCTTTTATCTCAAAGGCACAGTCCAAAGCAAAATAGGACCTCTTCGAAGGAAAACAACAGACTATTGAATGGGCGCTTAGAGCGGTGTGAACCCATAAGAAGGGTCATTGATGAAGATTATGTCATTTTTTCAACTGTCGGGGTGTGGTTGGTCCCCATAAAAGATCAGCACTACGGAGGGTGATCTCTATGGATCACCCAGATATCATACTTCTCCAAGAAACTATGGGCGATGGGGAAGCTATAAAGGCGAGGTTGGAGAGCTGGTTTGGTGGTTGGTCGTTTATAATCTTGGATGTTTGTGGGCATTCTGGTGGTCTGGCTGTTGGCTGGAATGTCAGGTTTGTTAAAATTCACAACATTTGGGGTATGGAGTCTGTTCTCAGTTTGTCGTTCTCTACTCTGGACCTAGGGGAATTCCTCACTGTGGTTAATATTTATGGACCTTATCTCAATCGTGTCCCCTTCGGGGATGCACTTCTCAATAAACCCCTTGTTCAAGGGGACTCTTTGTTGCTGGGTGGTGACTTGAATTTCTCTTTGGGCCAGTCTGAAATCTGGGGGCCTAGGGCCCGGACGGACCCTTTGGCTGGTTATTTCACACATAAATTTGCTGATAAAAATCTGATTGACATTGAGCCCATAAAGCTCAAACCTACCTAGAGAAAAAATCGCTCTGGTGATAGCAGGGTGGCTAAGTGGTTGGACCGGTTTTTAGTTTCAAAACATTTGGTGGAAAGATTCTTTCTCTTGTGTCAATGGGTGGGATCGGGGGGAGCCTCTGATCATTTTCCTATTTTTATTGAACTGCGCCATGGTCCTCCTAAACCTCCTATTCCTCTTTAGTTTAACAAAATATGGCTGAAAGACGAATCTTTTTTTACTTTGGTTCATTCTCTGTGGGTACCCTACAACCCCAGAGCTAATATTTCAGCCTCCTTTCAGTTTGCTGCAAATCTAAGGAGGATCAAGGGGCCCATTAAAGAATTGGATTTTGATAAAAGGATCAGAGAGGATAGAGAACTCAAACAGATTGAGGCGGAACTGGTTGAAATTTATGATAGAGAGGGTCGAGGTTTGAGAACTCAGGAATCTAAAGATCTCTTGGTTAGGTTGGAAGGAAGGCGAAACTTTATTTTATTGGAAAAGGAAGAAACTTGGCGCCTTAAGAGCAGGGTGACCTAGCTAGATGTTGGGGATGAGAATACAAAGTTCTTTCATGCCTACACAAAAGGTAGGAAAGCTACAAATGCTCTGTGGATCCTGGAAGATGCAAATGGGGAGTCTCATACTACTTTTGAAGGGATGGCTAGGGTTGGGGTTGAACACTTTCAGGAACTCTTTCGGGCACCTAACCAGGACACTATTGTTGAGTTCATCAGAGTGGCTCAAAATTTTCCATGGTTTGTGGACGAGGACGATAATCGCGCTCTAATGGAAGAGATTTCAGATGAAGAATTAAAAGTAGCTCTTCATAGCTTCCAGAAAGACAAGGGTCGGGACCGGATGGTTGGTATATTGAATTCATGTTGGCACTGTATGATTTTTTGGGGGGAGATTTACTTCAGGTGGTGGAGGACACTAGAATCTTTGGAAGGATCTCGACCAGTTTTAATTTAACTTTTATTGCTCTTATTCCCAAGTCTGACAACCCTTCTTCTCTCAATGATTTTAGGCCTATCTCTCTTTGCAATTGTGTATACAAGGTTGTGACAAAAATCATTGCTAGAAGGCTGAAATGTATTTTGTCCAGGAATATTTCTGATGAACAGCTTTGGTTTCTGGAAGGTCGATAGATCCATGAGGCCATTGGTGTAGCACAAGAGGGCCTGCATAGCATAAAGACCAAAAAATTGAAAGGAGCTATTCTCAAAATTGATCTATCCAAGGCCTATGACAAAGTAAGTTGGATTTACATTTGTATGCTTCTAACTCATTTGGGATTTGAAATTGGTTTTATCAGGTGGGTTATGAGTTGCATAACTGCAGTTTCCTTCTATATTCTCATCAATGGGTCAGCCTCCCCTTTTTCCACTCTGAGAGAGACCTCAGACAAGGCTGTCCCTTGTCCCCCTTACTTTTCCTTCTGGTGGCTGAAGGTCTAAGCAGGTCCTTGAGGAAAGCTAAGCGATAGGGTTCTTTGAGGGGTATTCAGGTGGCTCCTAATCTCTTCATTACACATCTATTGTTTGTCGATGATGTACTCATATTTTGCATTGGTTCTGTCAGAGATGCTGAAACTCTTCATGAGATCTTGGAACTATTCTCTAAAGCCACCGAGATGGATATAAACGTAGGGAAGTCCTCTCTTACTATTAATTTACTTAAGGCTGAAGAGATTCGAGCATTCTGTGGGGTCTTTCCTTATACCCTCTCTGGGGTTGATGATGGACTCAAATATTTGGGCTTCCAGCTGAAGCCTAATGCATATAAGAAATAGGATTGGCATTGGCTTCTTGAGAAATTACATAAGAGACTCAAGGTTTGGAGCCATAAGTGGTTATCGAGGGTTGGTCGGCTGGTGCTGGTAAAATCTGTTTTGGAGGCAATCCCGGTCTAGTAGATGTCTCTGTCATGGATTCCCATGGGGATCTTGGACACTGCTAGGAAGATATGCTTTCGTTTCTTGTGGAGTGGGAAGGATGATTCAATTGTATCCCCGTGGGTCAGATGGCAGCGGATCGTTGTTCCTAAAGGTTTGGGGGGTGGGGCTTAAAGAACATTTTTTTCTTTCTAAAGCCCTGGCTGCAAAAGGAGGATGGAGGATTTTGAAATCAATGAACTTATGGAATAGGGTAGTAACTCATAAATATATTGCTCTGGAATCTGTTATTGACTGGGTTAGGAACCCTAGGAAGACACATGCGGGGGGGGTCGATCATTTGGAAGGCTATGGTTACCTCCTTTCCTATGATTGGTTCTAATCTGGTTTGGAATATTGGTGATGTGTGATGTCTCAGGGTTGGAGAGGATCCGTGGTTTGGTTGTGATGGGCGCCATCTCTTGCAGGAGGAGACGTTGGTGGCCCTTTGGGAGAATGGATACACCTTTTTGTCACAACTGGCCGATCATGTACAGGATAGGCCATGGATTCAGTCTTGGAGAGCGGTGAACACTCTGGATCTTCCGGAACAGCACCATGTGGCGGTGTCTAACTATTTTCAGGAACTCAATAGAACACAGGTTGTGTTGAGGAACAGGGATGATGAAATACTATGGGAAGGAGATCCTAGGGGTAGATATACACTAAAAGGTGGCTATATTTGTCTTAGTGCACTTGGAAACGTTAGAGAACCTGCTTGGTGGTGGAAGAAACTGTGGAAGCTCAAGTTTACTCCTAAAACTTGTCTGTTTATGTGGAATTCCCTGGAAAAAAAAAGTTCCAACATGGGACAACTTGGAGAAGAAGAACAAGCATGGGCCCGTGTGGTGCATACTCTGCAAAGCAGCGGAAGAAACTGTTCCACACCTCTTAATCTAGTGCCCCTACTCGATTGAAGTTTGGGCCGAATGCTCAAGGATTTCAGGTATTAACTGCTTATGGTCGGGAAACTCGGTTTTACTTGCTTGGGAAAATTGGAATGTTGGGCCACTCCAACATTCTGTGAAATCTCTACCGTTACTTGTCTGCTGGGGCATTTGGTTGGCCCGTAACAATTATATTTTTTTCTGAAAACATTTGTGCCCCGGCAATTACAGCAGCCCTTTCTTGCGGTATCCTTACTACTTACCCTAATCGTGTGAGAGTAGCGAAACAAAGGGAGGTCTTAGATGTGGAGATTGACCGATTGGTTCCATGGGGGTTTTTCGACAGGGAAACACAAATTGATATCTTTGGGGGCGGGGAATTTCTCTACCTTTCTGCTTCACATTACTTTACTTTGTTCATGGGTCTAGGGGAAGGTGGAAACAATTATGCTGAAATGATGAGCTTTAAACTTCTATTAATCTTTGCCAGTGAAATTGGATGTCACAACCTCAACATTTTTGGTGACTCTATGAATTTCATTAACTGGATTAATGGGACTCAACAGTGCAGAGACATTAGATTAACTAATATTTTTGGACATCAGGGAGTTGCAACACTTTTTTGATAATTTTTCATGCCGGCATGTTTATAGGGAAAACAACTAGGAGGTGGACTCGGCCTCAAAGGAGGGCCCGCAACTAGCTTTGGGGCTTTGGAATGTGAAAGAATACAAAGATGGGACTATTCAGGAATATTACCATCGTCCTTTTATAAAACGAGCTCCAAACTCAATTTGATAGTTATGACAACTTCGGTTACTACTCTATTTTCTTTTATGTTTTTACTGGTTTACAGCATTTATGCTGGGATGAAGATTATCTCATAGAACTGTTTTGGCCTATTACTCAAGAACTGATGGGGCTCGGGGAGACAATTTAATGTTATAGTAGATTTTGTTACTGAATATTTTTCTAATAGCTCTGTAAAAGAACTCATGAAGAAGACTACAGTCTAGTAAGCAGTAGTGATTTTCCTCTGGAATGCACATTTGAATGTGCATATACAAAATGTAATTTTGTTCACCTCAGATGAAATGAAATTACGCTTTTTTCCAAGGAAAAAAAAAGATAATAAAATAAAATAAAATAGTATGTGATTTTCAAACTTTATGTATTAAAATTTAAATGTTTACCGCAAGGGATATTGGTAGAATTAATGTTATATCTTTCTCATCCAGAGGTGGATTTTTATCCAGAAACAATTGAGATGACTAGAAAAGCGAGAAGAATCTAGCTACAAACATATCACTCAAAATTTCAACCCAGAATTTCAGTGGTATTTCCAGGAGTGTTAATGACATTTTTTCCCCTAGAAATGAGTGTCAGAAGGAGGCCTAATTGGGGGCCTCCAGAGCCAAATTTCGCGAAACAAATGGAAACTCATTTAAAGCACAACCATATAGGTTTGGATTTGAGTATCAATTATGGTTTTCAATCCATAATTTCATTTTTAATTTCATATTTCCCCCAAATCATCCCTCAAGCCAACAATTTCTAGAGGCCCTTTAGAGGCCAAATATTTATCATTCAAAATATGGTGGATATAAGATCATTTTAAGGACCTAAAACTTCAATTTTAGGTTTGTTAAGTTGGGTGGGTCATCCATTCAATTTTCAATCCCATAACCCCTTTTGCCTAAATTGGTCCTAGATTGAAGCTAAAATTCATCCATGGTTGGGACAACCCTATAGGAAGTTGGGGGCATCAAAATCAATTCTAAAAGGTGCTTGGATAGTGGGCATTTCCTATTTTTTTTTACCAATGTTAAGGCCCCCTTTCCCCCCAAAACAAACCAGAACCTCCCCAACCATTCTTTCTCATTCCCTGTAAAGCCAACAATCATTGATGGCCTTTTGACACAATTTTGTGGAAAAATACTAATGACTAATCAAGATCAATGCCACTTGGAATATCTATTTCCAATAAAAAGGAGATGAGGTGGCACCTTTTGTCATCTTTCCCCATTTGACTTTGGTTAAAATTATTTTTTCTTCTTGAAAATGTATTTACCTCTAGTTAATAAAATATTGAATTTCACTTTTTGAAAAAAACCTTTTGATTTAAAAAATATTTTCCCAGAAAGACAATTTTTTTAGGGTGGTTCATTTTTCACTTTTTCCAAAAGTTATAAGCATGGTTGCTGAATGTCAACTTGATCATCTATTGTATCTGGAGCTTCTTCACCAAGTTCAGAGACAGGTGGAGAATCCACATCCAAGAGATAGAGCTGTTGCTCAACACATCTATGGCCCTGAGTGAATTTGTCATCACAATTATAACAAAGACATTTTTCTCTACGTGCCCACATCTCTGCTTCAGACAAATGATTGATAGGAGTTGGTCGAGGAGCTAGCGTGATGGGAATTTGTTGGGAAACCATATTTCTGAATGGAACAAAAGTGGATATGGAGCGTTGTTGGGTTGTGATCTTGTCCTCTACCAACTTAGCCAACCCTAGGACTTCCATCATTGTGTTGGGATAGAACATTTTAACCTATGATCGGATTGCATCCTTGAGACCACTGATAAAACAAATCCTGTAGAATTTATCAGACAATCCTTCTGTGTGATTGGCCAGTTTCTCAAATTCTGTCTGATACTCTCTCACAATGCCAATTTGGCGAAGTTTAGTAGATGCTCCTGTGAAGTCATCAAAAGAACTAGGACCAAATCATTGCAAAAGGAGTTGGCAAAAATATGTCCATTTTGGCTCTTCATGAGCCTTGATGTGCCAATGATACCATTCAAGGGCTTCATGTTCCAAATGAAAGGATGCAAGCGGAACTTTATTGACATCAAAAGTATTATGCAGACTGAAATATTAGTATGTTTGGTATATCCATCCAGTCGGATCATTACCATTGAAGCGAGGAAAATCAAGATTCGGCCCACGAAAACTGCTAGAAGAAGAGAACCTAGTGTCTGCAGAAGATTATGGCTTTCGTTTTCTGTTCATGGTTGAATGTTGAAGATGGAGGCTGATAAATTTTTCATCCAGATCTTGGAGTTTGGTTTTGAGGGCTGCAAGTTCTTCCTCCATGATTTTTACTCCTGTGCGGGTGATGACCATAACCAAGAGTTTTTTTTTGTGAATGGGTAGAAAAACAAAAAACAAAAGCTTCTTTAGTAAAGGAAAATTTGGATTACGAAAAAACTCTGATGGATAATTGGGGTTTGACTAGGTTTTAGACACTTTCTGATGGACAGAGAAACATAAAATGGGGATTTCATAAGCGGGGTGAAAGAATGGGAAAATTTGTCAAATAGGGACAAAGAAGCAGAAATGGGAAATGAACACTATGACAAAATTTGAAGGCGATTGGGTGAAAATCGAAGAAATTATGGCAAACCCTAAAAATAGATGGATGTGAGATTTCTGGCTTCGGAAAGTGGAATTTGGGATAGGGTCCTTAGGAATGAAATATGCAGAATGAGATTGCATGGGTGTCAATGAATTTTCAATGGAAATAGAGTTAAAACAAAGAAGATATGGCGAAAAAAAAAATTTTCTTTCTTTCTTTTTTCGTAATGGATCTGAAACGGATCGGAATTGATCGACAACAGTTCTGGACAGTTGTAATTGCTATTTATCAGTTGAAAATAGATATGGAACTTAGGTATGCTCGGGTTCCTAACGATTCAGAGGATTCACTCAGCCACCATTGTTGTCTAATGGCTTGCGTATTGGGGCAGTACCCCTCACTCCTCGGCTCAGGTAAAACTGATAACCGCTTTTCCACAAACGACAGCTCTTGGTTTACCTCACAGGTGGGAACTAGTCAATAAGGTAGGGGTCGTTGTCATTTTCGTTGGTAGGTCCTCTCAATGGGCCAACTACTTCGGGGTTCCTATGGTACTCCTCACAATAATTTTTAGGGCTATTCCCAAGTACTTCTCACATTTAAGAAGATAGGGATTACTCCCATATCCAAACCTGAAATTGAAAGGAACAATATAGATGCGAAAAAAAAAATTGGCAGAAATTTCACTCGACGAACCCAAGAAAGTGCTCTGATACCAGATGTAAGGAACCTCCAGCAATTAATTAATTAAAATGCATGATATATTAGAAATAACATAACATAAAAGAGATTTATTGATCACGAACCACTTCGAGGGGGAAACCTCCTTTGAGCAAGCTCAATACAAAATAACTCTTGGATGTCTTCATTGGCCTCAACACGTACTTATATACTAATTCTATGCACCAATACTATGGATCAATACCATGGAACATATAATACTATGGGCTAATACAAACTATGGATCAATACCATGGAACATATAATACTATGGGCTAATACAAACTATGGATCAATACCATGGAACATATAATACTATGGGCTAATACAAACTATGGATCAATACCATGGAACATATAATACTACGGAACAACTTACAAAGCATAGGCATCCAACAACAATATACTAACAAAGTAAACAGAAGGGTTGCCACAGATTCCTAACACTAGATTTCATTGGTGGATATCGACTGCCGCAGATTACTTCACCAAATGGATTGAATCAATACCAACCAGACAAGCCACAGACACAGTCATCATCAAATTTCTGAAAGAAAATATCATGTCCATGTTTAGTTGTCCTATTAAAATAATCACTGATAATGCTTAAGCCTTCAAATCCAAAAAAATGGTCAAGTTTTGCAGTGATTTTCATATAAAATTGGGTCATTCTACTGCATACTACCCCCAGGGAAATGGACTAGCTGAGTCATCTAACAAGAGCTTGGTTAGGATTATTAAAAAGTTGTTGCAGGAAAATAAGAGGGCTTGGCATACCAAGTTGACTTTTTCCTTATGAGCTGATAGGATTACCTCCAAGAGATCCATTGGAACTTCTCCTTTCAAATTGGTGTATGGAGCAGAGGTGATATTCCCTGATTCCCTCAGAGGGCCTGCAATGAGATTGCTACAAGAGCAAGAAGAGGAACCAAAATATGAGCTAAGGAGAGCCAATCATCTTATTGAAATACAAGAAACCAAAGACATGGTGCATACTGAATCTATGATATCTCAAGAGAAAGTCAAGAATAATTTTGGCAAAAGAACCAAGGTTGATAATTTCCAAGTAGGAGATTTGGTGCTGAAATGGGATGCTAGAAGAGAAGAACAAGCCCAAAATATTGATAACCTCTGGCAGGGACCTCATACAGTCGTTTCCTACCATGGAAATAATGATTTCATTTTGCTAGACAAGGATGGTGAACCATTGGGAAAAGGACCCGTCAATGGACGGTTCTTAAAACACTATCTCCAATGAAGAAATGAGTCTATCAACCCACCCTCACTATATATTACCATTTTTTTATATTTCTAGTCAGTTATTTTTTTAGTTTTATCTTCATTAAAAAAAAGGACACTAGTCTAATGTTATTTCTACCTCTCATGGATGATAGCATCCCTGGTTGGATCCATTGTTAACACCTCCAAGAAAAATTCCGCAAGAGGAAGAAAGGACATCCCCCTATCGGAACCCCAAGCTTTCCCATTGACTTTCCATGCCAAAAGAAGCAGCAAGAAACTCCAAAAAATGGCTAAGTATCAATAAATTTCCGACTGAATGATAAAACCACAATAGGAAACACAAGAAAATGGAGTTCTTCCTCTCTCTAAAAGGGTTGAAAGGTCAGTATTGAAGACAAAGACATAACTACGGCTGGGAAGCAACCCACAATGCATCCGATGAGAAGAATTTCTGACTTTCTGAATTTTCGATTTCCAAAACCTGCATTGCGGATTACGGATTGCAGAGGCGAAATTTGATAAGGTCACGAAGTGGAGTTTCTGATTTCCGAGTCCCACATTGCGGATTGCGGATTGCGGAGGTGCGATTATCCCAGGGGCGCAAAATTGAGTTTCTGATTTCCAAGTCCCGCATTGCGGATTGCTGATTGCAGAGGCACGATTTTCCTGAGGCGCAAAACTGAGTTTATGATTTCTGAAACCCGCATTGCGGATTGCGGAGGTGAAATTTGACAAGTTCACGAAGTGGAGTTTTCGATTTCCGAGTCCAACATTGTGGACTACAGATTGCGGAGGCACGATTTTCTTGGGGGCGCAAAACTGAGTTTCCAATTTCCGAAACCCGCATTGCGGATTGCGGATTGCGTAGGCAAAATTTGACAAGGTCTGTTTGGAAAGTCCGATTTCTGAATTCCGCATTGCGGCTTGCGGATTGTGGACTGAAGATGGTTTATCATAATAAATTGTGGATGCGTAACATGTAGAATTCGGGGTAAAAAAGACTCGATTGTTCTGCAACTGGGAGTTGATATGAAGGCAGAAGAAAGGTACACCATTCCAATCCCTACAAATCAACCTGAAATGACTCGATCCAAAAGACAACAAATAGCTTTAATAACTTGAGTTTACACTGGCAGCACATTGAAGTTTTCCATCGGTGCATCTACATATCAAGAAGCAGTTGGTTCGAGCAACTCAACGGGAGGAAAGAAGACGGCCTCATCACTTCCAGTTCGTTATTGTTTTGAATAAACAGTCTAAAAGACTTATAAGTAGGTCCAATGTTTTACAAACAGTTATAGTTGCAGATTTAATAAACAGCCACACACGGCTAATGTAGTCTAGAAGTTTTGATGTTTTGTAATCCTATAAAGGCAGGTTCTGAATAAGGCCCAAGGGTTGAGATTTTGAGATAAGAAACTTTGAGTATGTAATGAAACCCTTCCCTTCGATTAATGTGAAGACCTAATTTTGGAGCAGAGATTCCTATAATGAGCGTTTTGATGTCTATTATTCCTATATATGTTTTTCTTTCTGGTATTTTCCATTAATTGTCTTCTTCTATAGCGTCTAGATCATGATTACATGGTCTGAAATTCATCTTTCATTCTCCAGATACATATGTTTAGAATCCCCACCCTTTCTTCCTGAAATTACAAGTTAGAATTCATTCATAAATGCTCTAAATCTATGATGGAATTTGTTTCCCTTTCTACTACCATCTACTGATATCTTTTGACTTAAAAGAACCTCATTTATCTTGCCTATGCCTCTGATGTTATATTCCAAATCAATCATCCGTGACATAAAAAAATCCATAAAATTTTGACTCTATGCCTTATGGTACACCTATCCTTGATCCAACCAACTGAAAAAACCCTTATCTGAAGCGATAGCCACCACTTTTTATACACAACCAGCCAATTCAAAAGATATGTTTGTGTGCTGAGAGAGTTGTGAGAAAGAGATCCCTCTCTGTGTTTTGAAACACTAGTACAAAATGAGAGATAAGTGACCAGGTGACCAAAATATTTGGTCACCATAGTTTTTTCAAGGGATAAATGACCAAAATTGAGAAATTTTAAGTGAGCTAACTAAAAATGACCAAGATAAATGACCAATTTGGTCACGGGATAAGAACTAAACTAAAAATGACCAAGATAAATGACCAATTTGGTAACGGGATAAGAACTAAACTAAAAATGACCACATAGCAATTGGTCTTTTATTTGGTCATTTTTAGTTGTGTCACTCCAACAATGGAAAATTACAATTTTGACAATGAATTTGTACAATTTACTAAATTTTAACACTGCATATGGATTTAGAATCCATCTGCAGTGTTAGAATTTAGAAAATTGTAGCATTCTAGTCAATATATTTGGATTCAGAGATCTGATCCATGGATCATGATGATGATGACGATGAATCATGACCTTGATGAGTTTGACCATCGTCCTTCGTTGAATCACAACAAGGTATAATTTAGTAAATTATAACAATACTACTATATCATAGTGTGGTTGAGTCTTGGATAGTTATCATCTTTCTCTCTAGGAATCCTCATGCAATGAAGTTAGTGTCATTGTGTTCGGCTAGTCACATTGGTCGCGTTCATTTTTTTTTGAACAAAATCGTTGTCGTTTGACCCTCTTGGCAGTCTGTTAAAGTTTCAGCAAGTTTGTGTATTTTGTGTCATGTTAGTTAAAAATTTCCAATTTCACAACCTCCATTAATTATCCATATGCATCCATTCGTCATGGTTCTCCTTGCACCTGAGTTTGAAAAGTTTTATTTGAAAGTCCTCAGAGTCCCTGCCCTATAAAAAAATAGCCAATATATCATAAATATATAATATGCTAATATATATATATATATCATATAATTAATATTTTAATATAGTATATAATATATATATTAATATACAATAATGTTAATATACTAATATCATTATCATCATTGTGTATTTTTAAGGTCACCACAAGTGGGACACTAAGTTCTTGTGTGAGACCCCCTTGTTTTTGGGATAAGGGACTTCCCTCTACACAACTATTTAAATGTTATTAAATATACTTAATGTATTAATATACTATATATAATATTTCGGCGGCCATGGCTCCTTCCCTGGCTGCCTCCTCTCTCTCCCCCTGCGTATGCTAACTGACGTTGATGGACGATGGATCAGGAGCGTGGTGAGAGGGTGCTTTGCGCGGTGACCCATTGGATCTGCGAGCGCGGAGATTCAGTGGCGGCGACGGCGGGTTTCGTTTGTTTCCACGAGTGGAGGTGTTTGCAGTGTGGCCTGGCTTGGCAGCAAAGGCGCGGCGGCGAGGACAGCTGTTCCAGGGCGCGACATCGACGGCAGTGCGCAGTACTTTGGCTACGGTGGTAGTGGGGCAACTATTATCTACGGGCCCAACTATCCTCTGTCGGCGGTGGCTCCACTTTTAGAACCGGTGGCCCTATTCACTCCAGGCGCCTTATCGTTTCTTCTTCTTTCAGCAGCAGTTTCATTCTGCCTTCTCTTCTTTCCGTTTCAGTTCATTTCGAGCAGGTTTTTTTTTATTATTTGTGCCATTTTTAGGCTGATCTGAGTTAGGGCTTTGCCATTCATGGCTGGTCTGAACATATGTACTGGTTTTTTTCCGAATTTTCTCATGGACTCAGATTCTGGGTTGTTTCTGGTATTGCCTAACAGCAATTATACTCTTCAACTGATCAAATGTAATTTTATACTTGAAAGATGAAATAAAATTACACTTTTTTTTCAAGGAAAAAAATACTATATAAAATATATAATATATTATATTTAATATTAATATAATATTATGTATAGTTAATATATTATTATACTATATAATATATAATACTAATATAATATAGTTATTATATGTAATATATTAATATACTATATAATATACAATACTAGTATAATAGTTATTATATGTAATATATTAATATTAGTATTAATAAATTTGAAAAAATTAAAATAAATATAAGACACACCAGGAAAATAAATTAAAAGAAGATAAAATAGAGAAAAGAAAATGAGCGGGAATGGATGGATTAAAAAAGAGATTGAGAGGGAAAAAGGGTAAATGAAAATTTTATTTTTCGCTGGGAAACTCCAATGGATCTACAAGCTTGAATGGAATTCTTGCATAAAAGCTCAAAATGGTCGGGTTAGATAACGAATTTGCCGGGTTGTATGGAGATCTAGGTTTGGGCTCTTTTTCGTCTATTTTTCCATTGTTTAACATCAATCTGCTTCACTTCGTACTGTGAGGCCAACCAAAAATGTCTAATTACACAAGGTCACAGCTCCTATAGAAGAGTTCAGAAGGCCAAGTTACCTGGGTAAAAGCAGTGATTCTTTGGTGCCGCGAATCTGCCTCTAAGAAGGACCAAGAAGGTGTGCTTTTCCCTTTTGTTCAAATTTGTTCTCTAAAATTACCAACAAGTAGATGCCTTTTACCCTCTTCTCATTCTAGTTGGAAAATTATGAAAATGCTTCTCTAAGTTTTTGTTATTTGTCCTCGGATTAAATATCTTTATTTTTGTTTTTGTCATTAAGATTATGGACTCCATTATTCAACCCTGCCACTAAGGAATTAACCCTGTCTATGTCAAGCTACTTGGATAAAGCTTGAGTGGTGGTTGGAGGAGGGTTTGAGAGCTATGGGGAATCGACTTGGGGGCACGCTGGATGTGGATGAAGATTACAAAAAAAATCACAAGTTGGGTTATTCACCAAGCTCTCGTGATTGCCCAGACAATTCCCAGTTTCTTGGTATCATGAACCATTTAGCAGTGAAGCTAAAAGCTATGGATCCCTTTTACACCCTTGAGTGGTTATGATTGAGTAGTTTAATGGATTTAGGGTTAATGTTGGAACAATTAACCCTCCTAGTGCTGTTTGTTTTCAGCTCAGCTATTTTAGGGTTTCGATAAAGAATCTATTGCAAATGTCGAAGCTGTAAGCGGGAGTGTAGAGTAGCGATCTTTCTAGCTTCATCTTCAAATGCAAACCACAAGAGTCTCCTATGTCTACCTTGTCTCGAAATTCTTCAACCTTTTTCGATTCATCCGGACTACACCGGAAAGATCAGTTTGCTCACCCTTGTTCAATGTGGAGGCTTGGGTGTAGTAGCGATCACACTGCCACTGAGTAGCCCCATGGTGTAATAGAGAAGAGACACCAGCTAGTCCATGGATGCTTCTTCGTTAAGGCGAAGGAAGAGCTGGATTTCTTCTCGACCAGAATGGGTCTTAACCTAGTTGGGGTTGGATCAACTGCATATTCCGGCGTCGCTTCCCAAGAAACCGGTCATGGCAATCGTTTTTGCAGGACAGGAATATGACCATGTACAGGCTCACAGATACCCCAATTCCAGGCAGAGGGTTGTAAAGCAAACTTGAGCACTGCCAAACACTACCATGGCAGACATAAAGTTTGCGAATTGCACTCTAAGGCTTCTACGATTGTTGTGGGCGGCTTCATTCAGCGGTTTTTCCAACAATGTAGCAGGTAATTTGTTTGTTTATATATCTCTTTCTATTTATTCGATTCCTACAAATTCCCCATCACGTCTCCTTCTTGTGGGACTATGGTTGTGCGCACCTATAAGAGATCGAATCCCATTTTTAACCTTGTTTTAAAAAGGAATAAACCTTATTACCAGTGGAATATAATTTTTGTTGTAAAATGAAACCAAGAATAACTCCAAATCTAGTGGTAAAACGATTCAAATCCCTCGAAAAACAGATGAAGTTCCTGTCGGATAGTGGATCTATTAAAATATGTTTGTAACCGCAACTACAGTACTCTAGGGTTAAGAGAAACCCCATAATCCTGGCTCTACTCCCTCATGGATATCCTATATTGTCAAATGTAAGTAGTTACAACCGTGCATCAGACCTGTAGTTCAGTACACCGATGAAGGAGATATGTGGGTCAGACTCGCTAGAATAATATTACTCGACTCTTAATGAAGTGATTCCTTGAAGACACCAGGTGTGATTTCGACCATAGAAGGGAAATCCAACATCTCATCGGGATTCAGAGGGTCTATAATTTTTCTCCATGGGATTTGAATTTCTAGCAATCTCCTGCTTTTGTTGGAAATCCATGGAAACGTAGGCCAACTTATCCTTCATGTATCGTACGACTCCTCATTTTGTGATGGTTATGAAGGCATAGCCTCTTTATGTTAGTATTTTCATGAGAATTTTCGTTAGGTCATGACCTGTCAAATCCAATTTGTAGATGGCATGCGGGAGAGTGTACCCTTCGTAGATGGGAACCACATGGGTAAACCCATCTCCAGAATCCAATACAATTCTTGTGTACCTGCTCAATCGATAGCAGCCTTTGGATTTTCGAGTGATGACATTCCAGCTATGCATATACTACATTGTCGATTTCCGCATGGGGTATTGATATATAGTCTCTCAGACCTTTCAGTTCGTGAAGATACGTATTTGGAACTCCAACTCGTGTTCGTTTGGTTGCTTTAGTTAATGTGGTGGTACCCCTTGGAAACATTGGTTTGGAATTATGCTTTCTCACAAAGACATCCCATAGATTAATGTCTACTTTGACATAGACACCAATGACCTCAACGTTTTTGTTGAAGACATAACTGCTGGAGTAAAGAACACAATCACCATCAACGGTCCACTTTCCATAACAGTTATCTGGATGATGTGAATGTTGGTAATTTTGTACCTATCTTCCTTTAAGAACTCCAAAGTAATAAAATTTGTAGTTTAATTGCCCCGTGGTCTGATATTCTGATTTTTTTTTGTAGTCTGCACATTTGATTTCGATGGATATCTAGTCTGCATATTTGATTTCGATGGATATATTTATTGATTTCCACGATTAAAGTCGACGGCCAATAATATTACTTGAAGGTTCCAGTATGACTGATAAAGATCGTTGAATCAATATAAAGGAGTGATCTGTGTATGGAGGTAGGTCAATTTAAATTGTGGGTCCCTCCCCATGCGGAACCGTGAAACATTGAGTCTTATAACAACATGGAGTGATTTGGAATTGCTAGTGAATACCATGCAATTCGGAACATATATGGTCTGTAGAGCAGATGGTATAGACCGAAGTTGTAACCAGGGATCAAAATTCAAGCCGTCACAGCCCGTCAAAGGGTCCCCAGCCCGTCGAAGAAGTGGTATTAAAAATTTGCCCGTCATTTAAAATGTTGGATTTTATTTTTGACATTTTTAAAAAAAGTGTATGATTTGATTTAAAATTTCATTTAAATGGTGGTCTTCAAAGTTATCACTCTGGCGTCCATAGAGATATACCATAGTACCAGATCTGGACCATTGAAATTTACATCAATATTATTATCTGTACCATTATGATATATTGATTTCTCTATACTTAATACCATCATTTCATCGGAGTTAGATATAAGTCATTAAGACGCTTTGAATTATAAGATCAGGCACCAATGCCAATAGTCCTCAGCACTTAGTGCTGTGACATGACACCCTGCTTGGAGATCGCTGAAATGCTAGATTTGTGTACGAATTGTTGGGAAAATCTTATGTAATTAAAAATATTGACTAGATTTAACCTGTCCAAGAAATTTCGGTATGGGTTACTTCCAAGAAATTTAACCTGTCCAAGAAATTTAACGGAGAGGATGAACACTGAGATATTGTGGCGTGGCCTTCAAGTCATTCGAGCTCACGAATGGGTAGATTCCAAACAAAGTGTTTGCAGACATCCACATTTTGCAAAGCCCCTCTTGAACCTGCAGAATGTAAAATTTTTCATCATCCATTCTCTGTTTTCTAATTTGTGATCCTATAGATGGTCTTACTCTTATGCCAAACATGGAAAGTCTTGCATATTTCATAAAATACGATTATGGGAAAGGCATTGCTTGTGTGGGCCTCAACGTCGAGGAGCAACATGTTCGAATTCATTGCAGCAAATGCTTTTTAACATCTTATATTTATAAAAAAAAAACGATTTCTAATGTTCAACACTACAAATCTCCAGGTATATATAATATATTGTTTACCAAATTCTCCATTGTTATTGCCCTTAAATTAGCTTCAATTACTTCCAAGTTTCCAACTGGTTACTCTCAAAATAAACTGTGTATTACTATTAATGAGAAATTAAAATCATCCATCCACAACTTGGGTAATATCTAGCTAATGGAATTTGAAAATTGACATGTGGAATTTTTTTTATTTTTTATTTTTAAATCATGGCTTAGGTTATGTTAAGAATGATCTCAACCTCTATTTCGGATCAAGAAAACTACATAAAATATCAAGGAAATGCAAATTGCTTTGATTTTGATCTTTGGAGGGATGATAAGCAAATCTTCTTCATTTTTTTCTTTGAAGTTCACTACAACCATTTTTTTTTAGTTTTTATTAGGGTTTATGTGTTGATTAGGGATTTCCATTGCAAATTTTGGTTGCAGCTGGTGACTTGCTTTGTGGATGAGGATCGTTGCAAGGAGAAGAGTGTGTTGCTGCAAATCAAAGATGATAAACATGCTCTTGGTGACAAAGTATTAATTGATTTGGTGAGTTAAATATGTCCTTTTTAGTTTAAGGTTTAATACAAGAATGTATTTGAATAAGTATATAAGAATATTTAATTTACAAAAGTTAGGAATGGAAAAAAAAATTGAATGCCTGGATTATCAAAAATACATTCTCATTTTGAGTAATTGCTTTAATCAATACCTAACTATTTGCAACTATCCTTACCATAATTCTCCATTTTTAGGCATGGACTACAAATTGTTGCAGTCCATTTTCATTTTTTTTCAAAGTGAAGATTCAGATGATTACCAAAAGAAACAAACCATTTATTGACATATGCATTACTCACTAATTAGCACATCCCTACAAGAAGCTTCCAATTTTTGGCATGCATTTAAAAGCTTGTAAAAATTTGGACATCTTTTTAGCGAAGGGTTTACTTAAATTACAGTTGTCAATAGAAGTGCAAGTATGTATATAACCCTTCATCCTTCAAGTTAAAATTTAGATGAGCCCTTCAAATATGATTCCCGCAGAGAATATCAAGGAAATACAAATTTCTTTGATTTTGATCTTTGGAGGGATGATAAGCAAATCTTCTTCATTTTTTCCTTGAAGTTCACTATAACCATTTTTTTTAGTTTTTATTAGGGTTTATGTGTTGATTAGGGATTTCCATTGCAAATTTTGGTTGCAGCTGGTGACTTGCTTTGTGGATGAGGATCGCTGCAAGGAGAAGAGTGTGTTGCTGCAAATCCAAGATGATAAACAGACTCTTGGTGACAAAGTATTAATTGATTTGGTGAGTTAAATATGTCCTTTTTAGTTTAAAGCTTAATACAATAATGAATTTGAATAAGTATATAAGAAGATTTATTTTACAAAAGTTAGGAATGGAAAAAAAATTGAATGCCTGGATTATCAAAAATACATTCTCATTTTGAGTAATTGCTTTAATCAATACCTAACTATTTGCAGCTATTCTTACCATAATTCTCCATTTTTAGGCATGGACTACAAATTGTTGCAGTCCATTTTCATTTTTTTTCAAAGTGAACATTCAAATGATTACAAAAAGAAACAAATTTATTGACATATGCATTACTCACTAATTAGCACATCCCTACAAGAAGCTTCCAATTTTTGGCATGCATTTAAAAGCTTGTAAAAATTTGGAAGGTTAATATTTATTCACATATTTTTAACAAAGGGTTTACTTAATTTACAGTTGTCAATAGAAGTGCAAGTATGCATATAACCCTTCATCCTTGAAGGGCGAGTTGAATATACGCCCTTCAAGTTAAACTTTAGATGAGCCCTACAAATTTGATCCCTGGTTGTAATTGCCATGAGCTTTATATCCCTTGCACGTTGCATCCTAGTTAGAATGTGTCGATACAAATCCTCAACCATATATACCAATGTTTCCATACTTGCTAGCTCTGAGGGTTACCTTACTCACCCAGGTGACGTCTGTTCTATCAGGGCATGCTAGGGCTACCTACTGGTGGCCCAAACCATTATTTAAGACCATGGAATCAGGCTATGCGTTATCGATCCACCATTCATCACAACAAGTCAGCTTTCAGTCATTGTCCGAAATTTGAATCACACTCACTGCATTCTAATGTTCCAAGCTCTCCAACCGAGGAATACTCTCAAAAATCCAACAATGAAAGGCTCCTGGACTTGCTTAATTCGTACTTCATGAATACTCTCAAAACTACAGCACTGAAAGGATCCTGGACTGGCTTAATTCGTACTTCACATAGTGTAGACTAAATTGCTTTCAGCCTGAGGTCATTATAATTATTTCGAAGAGAGAGTATTCTCCTTTGACGTGAACTTAAAGTACTGAAGAGAGATCATTATTAAGGTTGATTCCTTAATAGTATGAAGTGGCAGGTAACCTTAACATATGTCCATAATCTCTTTTGCTTCCCATGATTTGAAACATGACCCTTTGACATCCTAAAGTCTAATAGCCTCTAATCTGAATATTATCAAGAGACGTGGCCTCACCTCAATCTTGATTATCCCAAAAATGATGGTTGGAGCAAAAGGTTGTGAGAGAAAAATGCCTTATCAAGGGACTTATGTATTCAATTCGACAGTTCAAGACAGTATTTTTTAGAATGGAAATATGCCTAGTATCCTCTTGTTGCTATTGTCTCTGTGTGATGTTGAGACTGAAAATCATGTATATTTTAGCAAGATTTATTTGGAAAATGATTCTATATGCAAAGGAATAGACTATAGACACTTTGGCTTATTCATATTAATATTCAAGTCCCCATTATTGTTACAGATAAACAGATAGCAATATCAAGATAAACATATAGCAATATCACACAAACTTTATGAGTTGCAGTTCATGAAAGGTGGAGCTCTATATTTCTACCAACACAGCATATTGAATAGTTTATGTTTATATTTTGTAGGGAATATTTTGCTTTGTTCTGGGTACACCCCACGCCGCAAGCGGGACATTTTGATCAGGATGTTATAGCAGCATATAATCATGTATATATTTGATCGGGATTTGAGACTGAAACCTAACATAATCATGTGTATTTTAGCAAGATTTTTTGAAAAGTAATTCTATATGCAAAGAAACGGTGTCTAGACATAGGCTTATTCATATAAAGATTTAAATTCCCATTACTATTGTAGATAAACAAATAGCAGTATCATGATAAATATTCTAAGCTCAGTTTATGAAAGCGGATCTCTATCGTTCTACCAACAAAGATCTTGAATAGTTTATGTTTATGAAGAGGTGTTCTTCAAATAAATGGAATAATACTTTATTAATGAAATGGGAAACCTAGTAAAGTTACAAAATACAATAGAATATATATATTAATAGATTTGGTGCCTTGACAAAATTTTGGACTTACCAGATCATGAGAATACAAAAAAAATAAATACGAGGTGGAAGATATTGGATTTTGATGGTTTTTTTGTAGAGAAGTTGTGTGCTAATTCTATGTTCAAAATTTTGATGTTTGACCTTGACTAGAACAGAATAATTTCACATCGACTCAAATTTATCCTGAGTCTAGTTGTTGGAAAGGGCTTTGACTGTATGACTGCAAACCATGGCCACAATCACTGCAAATCAACTATTTAGAATTGCATAATTTCACATCTACAGTATCTTTGTCATATTGGGAAACCTCATTTTTTTATACCCCCTCTCATGTGAAACTCTTTCCCCGTAAGTGTCGTGTTAACACGACTATTTGAACTATGTTTTCTTAATTTGGTGGGAAAAATTTACTGATATCTTATGAAAGAATTTGGGAAGAAGACATCAGATTCTGAGAGTTGAATTTTTTATTGCCTTTGCGTTATGTTTTCTTCTGATCTCTCTCTATTTGATTAAAATACGGTTGTTTGTGGATTGGGAGAGCCATTGTGCTTTGCAACATTTGGACCCCTTTCCACGAGTGCATTCTACTTTCCCCAGGCAAGTAAAAGGTAATTATATTCTAGAAGTCTAATGTTGATGTTTTTGTTTAACATTCTGTTACTTTGTGCGTTACTTTTGAAACTTAAAAAGATAAAGGATATCCTGTATGTCTTAGTCAAACATGCATTCTTCCCTTTAGCAACACAGTTCTATCTGTATATGTGCTTATTGGTGTTACAACTATCTTGATTCGTTTTTGCATTCATTTTCATCAGATTCACTCTTATAGCCTGGTTCAAAATGTAGTTAATTATATTTCAAAAGTTGTTATTTGTCGATGTTCATTGATTTTATTTGCAATAATGACTAGTTGGCCGATATTCTATCAAAATTGAAATTAAAAGCGATATGAGCTAACACTTGTTTTTAATAGGTTAGATTGATGGGGATCGGGAGGTTAGCAAAATGTCTCCCCTGGTGATTACCATATCCTTTATAGAGCCGAATGCAATTTACTGTAATATATAAAGGATAGGTAGAACCGGGCCAGTAAAAATATAATTAGAGTTAAGAATTGTCAGAATATTGTTTTTATAATTGATTTTGCTAGCTTCATCGTTCAAAATATTTTACAAAATATCTTGATGACAAGTGTAATGCCTCATGAAGAGATGGCTCTGATGGACAACCACAGTCCTATCATCTGGTCCAATTTCATCATTTTGACCTATAACAAAAGTAGGTTAGGATTGGTACAAAGAGAGGATATGAAGTTGTAAGATATGGTGTAATAGTTCTTTATTCTCTTTTGTGTGCATTTGCTGCATCGAAGACTCTTCCCTTAACTTGCGTTGTAAGTATTTTTGGCCTTAACAATTATTTTGAGAATGTCACATTTGTGTTTTCTTTCAAAGCGATGTGGAGAGGAGGATTGCAATCTTATCTACTGACATATTATTGATGACAGTTCTTCTCATTGTTAACTCTATCCATTGGAAAGTTTCTGATCGACTTTGTTCATGGAAATCACAATGTAAGTGTCCTCTGGCAGCTCCCAGCTAACTTATGTGTGCCAAAGTGTTGTTTAATTGCAAATTTATGTCTCGTTCTCATTAATTACCATGGTGATAATTTGTAAGTTTCATGCATCTCCGTGGGACAAGATAAATATATTTATGGCCAAGTATTACTGTGTCCGGGTACATGATTCATTTGGAGTGGCTCTAGCTCTTGGGCTCTTTGTAGCTCGATTCATCAAAGTATGGGCATAAGTGTCCGCTAGGGTTCAGTGATTGCCCCAAATAAGCTTCCTTTGTCTCAAGTGGGCATGTTAAAGATTCGAGAGCAAAATTCTATGGAAAGAGAGGTGCAATAGTTTTGACCTCCATAGATGTGGAATCATGTGGGTCAGTTCTCCATTCACCACAAATGTTAAGATTCAATGTCCTGCGAACATGATAAAATTTGTCACGAATGTGACATTATAACCACAGGTTGCCACCATATTTTTGCAGATGATGAGCACATATTTCAGTTGCCTGATCTTGACCTCTAAACAATATTGAAAATAATTCTTTAGTGAGATACTCACATATGGATGTTTCATTTCTTAATATATGGGCTTCAACAACCAGACATCAATTCTTCTAACTCATCAAGTCTACATCATTGCATCCTTTTTTGTGTGAAGCCATGTTTTTGGAAGCTTGGTCATTCTTTCTTCATAGCATTATATGTGAGACCTTTTGTGAGGTTCTAATCTATGCATAACTGCACTGAAGGCTAAATTGGGGAATTCAAGCAATGAAAAAACTTCTAGCCAGCAATTGAATATCAATTGAAGAACAATAGAAAGCTCAGAATTTCCTACCTTAAGAGTATTGAGGCAAGTCCAACATATAGTGTTAAACATTTAAGGGTGCTAGCTCAATGGTAGAGCACCTGCCTTATAGGCAGGAGGTTGGTAAATCGATTCCTTCATGCCCTATTTATATTCTGAAACCACTAAAAAGAGATAAATGACTAAAAAAATGACCAAAATTTGCATATAAATGACCACTAGTACAACATGAGAGATAAGTGACCAAACAAATGACCAAAATATGCATATAAATGACCACTTTTGAGTTGACGATCGCTCGTAGCAAATTAGCAGTCATTTATCATGTGACAAAAAATGTGGTCATAAATTTGTTCATTAATTGTGACAATTAATGACCAAATATATTACCAAATATATGACCACAAGATAATCTATAAATGACCAAGCTAAATATGACCACATTTTTGGTCGAGTGATATATGGCCACTAATTTACTACCAGTGGTCACCAACTCAAAAGTGGTCATTTTCATGTGGATTTTGGTCGTTTTTTTGGTCACTTATCTCTCATTTTGTACTAGTGAAATGCCAGTTTCCATCCACAAGAGTGTAGTTGAAACAGTTACCTCAGTGATTCCTTATGCCACAACCTAGAAGAATCCTGAGTGATATCACTCCCCATAGTAAGCTTAATACTATGGCACTTTCCTGCAAAATTTATGGTACCTCCATCTACAATCATTACTTGAAATTCTGGTGTTGCATATACAAAGCAGTTGAGAAGTTTGAATAATTTGCAATTTATGAAGTTATGGGTATTACCAAAATCAATCAAGATTGTTACCTTTTTATTTTTTATATATCTTTCTATATTGAGAGTTTTAGGAGTGTTAATTATGGCCAATGCATAGCAAGATATGGTTGGATTAAGTATCTTCTAGATCTACCTCTTGAGATTGTTCTGGTTCTTCTTCCTCTTTATAGTCTGTGTACAATAATTTATTCTCATTGCATTTATGCCCCTTGTTGTACTTTCTATCACAATTGAAAGACAAGCCCTTTTCTCTTATTTCCTCCACTTGATGAAGCGTCAACCTTGTAGGCTGAGTGAGGTTGGGGGATGAAACATTTTCTTCTCTATAGGTGTTAGTAGCAACCCTTCTAGTAGCCATATTTTTACGTTCAGCTTTCCTTGCCAAACTAAAAGCATTCTCCAATTATTTAGGTTCAAAGAGATGTACCTCTTGTTGGATGCTCCTTTAAAGTTCCCATAAAGAGATCCAACAAATTATCCTCTTGAATGTTCTTCACCCTAAGATTTAACTTCTGAAATTGCTTAATGTGTTATGTAACTAGACCTTTTTGCTTGAAATTTATCAATTGTCGAAAGAATGTGTTGCTCTTAATATCCCCATAATATGCTATCAATTCATCCATAAATGTATACCAAGAGACATTAGCATCCCTTTTATGTTCATAAAGCCATTGGTACCATACAAATTGATCAGGTTCTAAATATAAGGATACAATAGTTACCTTTTGTAAAGTTGGCATTTGGTGTAGATCAAAGAATTGCTCCATTTGGAATATCCATGTTATTGTATCATTGCCATTAAAATTTATCATATCAATATTGGTAATGAATTGGTTCCTTGGTATTGAGTTGAACCCTTGATGATGTGATGAATGATCAAATGTTGGGGACTCAAACCTCTTGTTTGTAACGTCCCCATCTTGACCCTATTGCATTAAAATGTAAATGATAAATATTGTTATAAAATCGTGGTGAGGAGCTCAAGGCCAAGACCCCGCCATCGATTTAGTGATGCATATGGTTTACGTGCTAGCCAGGAACATTGGAATTGTAAATATGCATTTTAATAAATTACCCACAACTAGCTATGCAATGCAACAAGAGATGGGGGCATGATCTTACAAGGATTTGGGAGGGAAAACATTCAAACCCTTGGAGCCAATCAAGTCAAGCCAAGTGTCAATGAGAGAACCAATCAAACCCTCAACTACCCATATTGACTTTTGTACCCAATCATTGATTTCTCGCAAGAGTTGGTTGAGGCAGTTAAAGCCTTGGGGAATGAGAAGTATGGCTGTCCAAATTCGAGTATGGGCAAGCCACCCTGCATGGAAAATCGCGTTTTGCTTCTTGGGCAAGAAAACAGCCATGAATTTCTCCCCAAGCCATTATCCATCAACCAGTCTTCCTCCCTCACGAGTTTGGAGCTACCTGGGCATTTTGCAGCCATGTTTGTCTGTGTTTTCCTTCATTCTCAGTTGGGAGAAGGGCGTTTTTGTGTTATATACGAATGGGGAAGAAGGGGAATCGAATTGGGGTTCCATAGAGTCCATTTTGGCTGTTAAATGCTTAGATAGTTGGGGAGAAATTGCTTTCCTCCCTATGAGTGCTTTTCCCCATTCCAAAATTCGTTTTTGGCTGGAAATGATTTGGGGAAGACCCATGGCCATCCTGTTGGTAAATCCATTGTTTTGGCTTGAGCTTGAGTGCAAGCATCCAAGGTTCCAATGTAGCCTGATAAACCCAGCAGTGGACTGGCTTGGCTCATATGAGAGGATTAATTGGGCTATGTATGAGTTGAATGTCCCCTTTTCCTTGTAAGAATCATGCCCAGCTCGGGGGTGGAAGTTGTGTTGAGAGAATTGATGAACACAACTAGCCTACGGTTGGGTGGAATGTTGCAGCGACATAGCTAGTTGCTTGGGACCATTTCACCATAAGGATAAGTGTTTCTATGTCTATGTATTTTACTTCTGCAATGTTTAATTTGATGATTATTTGATATGCTAGATGAGCATGAATAGTGTGTGGATGATGTTTTTAATTCTGTTGTGCATACTTGCTTGAATTGCATCTACACACATTGGTTTTAATGGTATGGATCTAATGTATGGGCTGATTTTATGTCAAAACCCCACAGATTGGTAGCATATTCCCCTCCTCGAATTGGGTCCGCAGGAGGGTACGTTACATTGTTCTCAAACCGTTTTTCAATTTTATCAATCTATGACTAGGATAATTCAATCTTGTTCTCCTTATCCTCTTCTCGAATATATTAATTATGAGGAAAAGATTTCTCATCTCATTCACAATTAGTTCTTTCATAACTTTGAAATCCTCTTTACTTGCCATATTTTCGAGATCCTCTTTACTTGCCATCTTGTTTTCAAGGTTATTTTGGATATCCTCTTTAAATGTTTGGAATTCATCCTTATTTATTATATTCATGATGTCCATCATTCTTAGCATTGTATTTTGCATGTTCTATACTCTTTTGGAAAGCTTGGACACCCTAAAGTCTACATCATCATGTCCTACTTGTGTCATGGATGATCCTTCAAGAGTTTTATTGGGTGTAGTAATTATTGATCCACCTCTTTCCATTTGGTTCCACTAATATTTACTAGAGTTATTTTCTATTTACTCTTTATAACACCTTTTCAATCACCCAAAACAAATATTCCAATCAAAAGTGATGCAAGTTTCAAGTTAACATACCTTTAGAAACCCTAGTTTGTAGGTTGTCTTGTTAGCTGACCTTGCTCTTGAATTATCTCTAAAATTTGGGCTCATTTGAATCATAATTTTCATTTTGTATTATCCCAGTAGGTCTTCTCTTCAATGCCATAGGTTTGTCCCAATTCTTATGTGCTAAGTAAGAGTTATAGTAATTTTCCCTAAACTTGTTAGCTTTTTCCCTTTTAAGAGAGCGATCTTGGAGAGACTGACACATCCTTGGTTTTCTTGTTATGATTTTGAATTTTTTACTAAAAACATTATGGTTTGTATTCCTTTTGATGCAATAGTGGTATTCATTTTAGATATCACAAGCTTGAAATACAATAATTTTACTCATAACACTTGTTTGAGACTAGTTTTTGGACTAGTGAAAAACCCTAATTTCCATCGACTATAACTTCAAACTTATAATGTGTTGAATGTACAACATCACGAGTCATTCTCCAATCCAATGTTGTGAAGCCAGGATTGGGACTCATGTGTTGAGTTAGGGAGCCTGAGTTGGACTCGGGAACTTGGAGTAGATTCTTGAGTTGGACTCAAGAATGACTAAGCCTTTAGTTGCAAAAGGTTATTCATCATTTGTTGAGGTGAATGCTTTGATGTATCAAATTGATGATGTTGTAAAGTATTGTTGGACAAGTCTTAGGACTTGTGTGTCAATTCAAATTCTCATGTGGACGTCCAATTATAGTAGGTACCCATGGGGTGGAACTCCATTTATAGAGATAGATGCTTTGCATGTTGAAGCATTAATGTTGTGTGATGTATTACTAACCATGGTCATCGATTGTTATTAAGTCTCCTTTAGAAACAAGACACCTCTAGAGTGAATTACTTTAGCATATGATCATTTGGTTTGAGAGTAATATAATATGATCACAGCATCTGACAAATCTTTTGAGTATAATATGACATGATGGATAATTAAAGTTAACACATATTGACCATGCAGTCAATATAAAGATAAAGATAAATGCATAGAGAAAAAGAGAATTCGAATTTCTCATGAGATGACTAAGTGAACTTGAATTGTTAAGCTTCAGTTAAAGCCACAAGGTATGCCTTAGTAAATTAAATAACTCACATGTCAAAACCCAAAATTTCTGAAAAATTTAAAATTTTTAAGATGGCAATAAATGTTATTAAATGCAGTTGATTAACTATCTGTTTAACTTATGTGATTGTACGGATGTCTGAATGGTCTTTGTTGTACTTAAATATTATTATGAATTTTCTTAATTGTTGCTGATTGTTTTTCTGTATGCTATGATGGACTGGCTTACTTAGCTTTCGAGCTAATGCACCAATTTCTTTCTTCGCTTACAGATACACAGGTAATGTCGGGCATCATAAGTCAATTTATCTTTACCAGCTCATTCAATGAATAGGTCTAAAGATGCTAAACAGGTGTATCAAGCTCCTTAAGGTAAAATACTTTTGATTCATGCTCAGTTCAGAATTTAGAATAAGTTTGTCTTATACTTTAAATTGCTCAGCTTGGGAGTTAAAGATATCACTATGTCTTGTCGATACCTGCCTTCTATTGTTTACGATTTAAGTAGTTGTTTTTAATTGAAACTGCACTTGTTTTTCATGATCATACTTTATTAAACACGTTGTGTATTAAAGATAACACATGTCTAGTCTTTCTTAAGCAAATAACAATAAGTCGTATAGTTTGCTATCTGCCAGTTAAAGTTCCATCATGAATCAGTAACAAGTTTTTACCCATCCCTGCAATACTATCTCAACATAAAACGTCAGTTATTTATGCTCTGCCTCTCTACAGTAACTTACAGTAATGATAGAGATATTGTATCTTTAATTCTGTCGCATCAAGATGGCTATAAATATTGGTGATCAATTTGCAATCTAGTAATGATTTACTTGATAGCTTCAACCTTGGAGATTTTATAACAACTTAACAAATGTTCTATGTTAGAGACCAATGTCCAATCTTATTCTCGATTGCTATTGTTTAAGAAAGAGTTTGTTGAAGATATAATACTAGGTATTGAAGACTTCATCCAAGGGTTTTTGATTGTTACATGAATAATATAAGGACTTAGCCATTGTAAAAATCCATACACTACTTATTCTTTATATATTTAAAAGGAGTTCTTATGTAGCATCAATGATGAAAAATATCATCCATTGCGATGTTTTGTAAAGATTATTGATTCGAGTAATATGGTTAGTCCAAAACAATAATCGTCAGCATGGATGAATATGGTAATTTGGCAAGTTTATACTATGAAATAATATCGTAAATGGATATTCTTATGATGATGTTTAATTGATTAACAATTATTGGGAGTCCTCGTGGGACTATAGAACTTCGACCCACAGCTCTGAATTATTAAACAGCTACGTGTATCAACGAGGACCAAGTGTGGGGTGATTTAAAACACTGGATCAAACCCTACCTCATCATTTTCTTCGCCTTCGGGCTCGGGTCCTTCTCTGCAACCTCTCCCGATCTATGCTAAGTAATGGCGTCGTTGTTACAGTTCTCAGACTATTGTTGTTCCTTTGTTTAATGTTATTGTCTGCAAGTCTTTATCATTAACTATTGACAGTTAAGGAAATGTTATAGTGCCTAGGGTTTACCTTGGAGTTCACTTACGGGTCTGGTCGTCCTTATTACAGTGTTTTAACAGCTTGCATGCTGCCTTATCCTTCGTATTGTCTCTAGCTTTGTCTGAGAATCCTTCGTGTTCATTGTTTAGCAGCTGTAACCGGTCAACATTTTAGGGTTTGTATTTTTGTTTGTTGATTGTAAAACCCCTGTCACCGCGTGGCATTATGATTTTGGCTTGATTCGGTTTGAAGCTTCCACAGTTGTTCATGCTCCTTGTTATAAGTCGACTGGTTCGTGCCGGTGAAAACGAGAGGGTTAACTCTACAACTGCTCACGGCTATCTGCCTACTTACTGAGCATGACTTCATTTAAAACTTGGTAAGCTAAGGTTTTTATCCATTGATTTCTGAATACGATAAGGTACTTTTAAAACTCGTCGGATTGATAAGGTTTTTGTTTTGTGCAGGCTCGGACTCCATTCGCAGTGGGTGACTTCATGCTACGGCCGTGGGTTGCATAACCGGGTAAGCCTGGTCTTTTACCATGGCGAGTCCTCCTTGTGGGTTGTTTGCACTGTAGGGTTTTGTTTTTGGAAGCATGGCTTCATTCATTGTAAAATTTAATCTCCTTGTTAGAGGCGTTTATGGTTTAACAAAGTGTAATGAGATTTTTTGAGCTTGCTCAGGTTGACGAGGCTACGACCTCCATATCCTTGATGAGGTTACGGCCTCCCGTTTTAATACTGTATCTGTATTTTGCTTTGGGGTTTTTTATTACCCAGGGCTTGGATTTTTCCTTAATATAACTTATGTCTTGTGTGAGAGGCCTGTTCCTTGTCTGTGTTTTCTTTTAAATTTTCTTAAGTTTATGTAGAATGCTTCTATGAGAAATCAGGTTATGACTGTGGTTACATCATGGAAATGAGTTTGCAGTGTTTGTACACCTGTATGATTTGGAACGATGGAAAGTTCCAACTGATACGACCGTAAATGTTTTGTTTATACGTTTGTATACTGTATAGGTTGAGTTTTTGATCGAAAAGACTTGTTACAGTCATAATATAAGAATGAGATAGATGTGGCGTGTGTTGTAACTTTCTGTGTATACATGCTGTTTAAAAAGGAAAATAAGTTGTGACCGTAGGTGGAAACCTGGTCAAAATCCTAGCGTTTTTAGAAATAAGAAATGGAAGTGGTAGGGTTTAAATAGTTCAAAGTTTTCAGTTTAATTTCGTTTCGATGCTGAATCTATCGTGTTAGGTTAAGGTTCTGTTGAATATTCCATAGTCTATCGAAAGGTTATAAGTGAACAACGAGGTTAACAACGAGCTGGAAAAACTTAAGGTAGTATTACCATAGGGTTTACATAACAACAGAATGATAGTCGAGCTCCACAGTCGTAATTTCTTTAATTGTTTACCTTAAGGGTATGAATTCAACTCTGTTGCTATCTGAAGTTTTTTAAAAAGGATAAGAAAAGATAATACAAAGTTATTGAGCTCGTTAAATGAGCTAAAGACAAGATGAGACGGTTCTGTGTTTTCGATTATGACTCTGTTGAGGCAATAAACTTGATACCGAGCTATTCTTGGTTCTGTTATCTAACTGTTTTTAAAACCATACAATTTTGTTAACTGTAAACAAATACCTGGGTCGATCTTCTACTAGGTTTTTTCGGTACCATTATTTGGTTTAATAGTTAATCACTATGGAAATGGTTTTCTAGCATTCGTTGTAACTAAACTGAAAGGCATTAATAACTAGTATAAATACTGTGATTTCAATAGCTATGTTTAAAACAGTTCCTATGATAGTTTTTAAAGAGTTAAAAATTACCAGAAATAGAATAACTTGAACCCTTAAACCCTGCGTATCTAATTCTGTGTTATTATAAATAAACTAAGTTTAACAGTTACAACCATTACAGTACTACTACTGTTTATTATGCATTGTAAATATTTTATCCATAAGATAATAATAATATAAGGAAATCTTAACACAGTAACTATTATTAGATATACTACTGATATTCAGGGATTGCGAATTTCTTACTGAATTAAATAATACTCAGTCATGATGAAGATAAACATAACATGCATTCATTTACGCTTAATAATTAAACAGGAGTGAGTGGCAGAACCTGTTTTAAGCAGTGGACAACAATAGCAATGGGAGGCTGTTCCTCCCTACCAACTCCTGGAGAGTGCCCAGACAACACTTCTCAGGACCCCCGAGCTTGCTCTGGTCTCCCTGGTTGGAACTAGGTGCAGTAAAACAATTCACTCAGCCAAACAGCTAAACTGGAACCAAGTTACTGCAGCTTCCTATCTCAAAACACTTCCTTACTGTTTTTCCCTCTTCCTCAATGGGACTCCTGAATAACATTCACCTGAATGTATTCTCCCTCCAGAACTATATTGAACCCCCAGCTCAGTTCATTGAGTACTATTTAAAAGATTGCCTAGGTCTTAGTTGGGTTAACTGTCATTAATGAGCCACCTGCTCAGATTCCACTTTCTTGGGGAATCATGACCCCAAAATATAGGGAAGTTTCCACCTGCAACTTAGGAAGTGTTTGAGGATGTTGCCACTTGTCTTTTGCCTTTCCACCTAGTTCCATCCACCAGCTAGACCAGTAACCTCTTTTAACAGCTCTCCCATGCTGTTGTCTCCATAATTTATTTATTAATAATAAAATATTCAGAATTACATTCCACTTCTGGTGACTCTGCTGAGTCATCAATTCCTACTTAGCATTAAATTTAACATAATGTCTCAGGAATATAATAAAATAATTACATTATTTTTGTAAAATTGCGGTATGTGACAGGTCACTACAACTAGTAAATCAATCAACATGATTTCAGTTAAAGAGAGAGAGTCAACTAAGTGATAACAAAGAAGATCTAGTTAACTAAGTGTTATTGCATGGCGACACTTATGTTACAGTAAAAGACGACACTTATGTTAAAGAGAATTAACTAAGTGATAACAAAGAAGATCTAGTTAACTAAGTGTTATTGCATGACGACACTTATGTTAAACTAAAAGACGACACTTGAGTTGTGACACTTGCATGATGACACTTAAGTTAGCCACCTAACTAAGTGGGAAAGCTTTCAGTTAAGGGGTGAATTCATCCTAAGACTTAGTTCAGTGAGTTAATGCACTGCATGAGAAGAGGGGCGCTCTTCTTCATGCAAGATTGATACATCCAGATGGAGGGTGATTTCAACATGAAGTCAGAAGATAAAAATAGAAGTTGGTGCATATGAAGAATGTATAAATATGTTATACGGGATTGATGAATTCAATGTGAAGCGAATTCTCTTCTCCCTTGAAGTCAAGGCGCTTCTCTTTGTGCAGGATATTATTCTTGCTTGTTATTAATGAGTTGGGCACATGGCAAGTTGATACAATTGATCTCTATTATCTGTTGCTCAATATTCTCTCTTATCTAGCACATATGGTGCCGAAAGCAATATGTTATTTTGTAAAAGACATTCTCTGTTATCATGATTATAATCTGAATATTTGTCGGGGTTTTTCATCCTCGTTGTTTTGAGGGTTTTCCCTAGGGTACATCTTGTTTTATGGTTGAATGTTTCATGTGATTGAATGGTTCATTGATTCAAGTATTCAGTGTTTTCGCACTTAAAGTTTTAAAGTTCAAAGCCCATCATATTTGCTCAAAAATTAACATGGTATCAGAGCTCAGGGCTTGAAGGAGCTAATATTTGTCTAGAAGACTTGAGCCTACGCAGATCCCGAGGAGTTGATAACAATAATTTAGAGCCATGGCATCGATCTTTGTTCAACTGGAAGACCGTCTTGAGGGCACTCTGAATTTCAAAACTTGGAAGGCGAGGGTGTTGAACATCTTGGAGGAACATGACTTGGATGGCTACGTATCTACTATGGTGGAAGAGCCTACATCTAATGCGGGGTGCATCAAATTCAAGAAGAACCAAGCTAAAGCCAATTGGATCATCTATGATTCGGTAAAGGACAATTTGATGTTTGTGATCACTCCGTTGAAGACTTCCACAAGACCGCAAATGAGTGTTTTGATACATTTACAAACCTATATGAGAAGAAGGCCCCGAGTCAAAAGAGGGCATTGAAGAATAAGCTTAGAAACCTAAATATGGAGAAGGATGAGACAATGGCCTCCTTCTTCACCAAGATATCTCAGGTAAGATATCAGCTTGCTAGTATTGGAGTAGTGGTGTATGAAGATGACCTTCTCCAAACCGCTATTGATGGTCTCCCATCCTCATGAGAGGCATTCTTGGCTACGGTAAATGGATGAGAAATACAAACTAACTTCGAAAGGTTGTGGCATGACTGCCTCCAAGAGGAGGGGCGAATCCAAAGTGAGTCAGTGTGCATCAAAGAACAAAATCATTCCCTTACGACAAGGATGAAGAAAGGAAAGAAGAACTTATCTCAAAATAAGTTTTCCCATTCGAAGAAGAAGGTATGCGACAAGGACTTTGACAAGTCAAAGGTTAGATGCTACCACTGTGACGAGAAGGGCCATTATTCAAGGGAGTGCAAAGAAAAGAAAAAGGGAAAAGGAAGGTTTCATGCTTCTACCGCTATAGAATATGAAACTACTCAGAAGAATGCACCCAAAGAAAATGAGACAAGGAGGGAGTATTACCTAGTCTCAACAATTTTAGGATCCATCATCACGAGTGAGGATACATAGTTGGTTGACAACAACACATCCAAATATATGACTGGTCATAATATCTCCATCACCAATCTCAAGGAGAAAAAGTTTGCATGCAAGGTAGAGTTGGGAGACAACACAACCTATTCGATCCAAGGAGTTGGATCCACCTCCTTCCAACTGAGTTTACGAGATATTTTACATGTGGAGGAAATTCTTTATGTTTTGAGCTTGAAGAAGAACCTCCTATTAGTTTAGGTTCTTAAATATAAGGGCTTTCAAGTTATCGTCATGGATAATCAAGCACTATTATAGCCGAAGAACAAAGACTTGAAATATGCATCAATGGTTGGAGTTAGAGAGGGAGGTCTCTACAAGGTACTCGGGAAGTACATTCAAGTTATGGTTCACAACACTATCATTCCATGCGAGCTATGTAATAATAGGCTTGGTCACCTCCACTACAAAGCACTACCGGGATTACAACAAATGGTGAAAGGTATGCATGTATTTAATTTTGAGCATGATAGTTAATGTGGGGGTTGTGCTCTTGGGAAGAATGTTAAAAGTAGTTTCTCTAATAGTACTACTAGATATATAGGGATTTTAGATTTAATACATTATGATGTATGTGGTTCCATGTCATCCCCTTCCCTGAGTGACTATTTATATTATGTATTGTCTATAGTTTACTTCTCTAGAAAGTCATGGATTTATTACCTAAAGGATAAGAGTGAAACCTTTAGCAAGTTTTAGGAATTCAAATCCCTAGTTGAGAATCAAACAGGAAATCACATCCATGCTTTGAGATATGACAATGGAGGAGAATTTGATTCACATTTTTTAATGAGTTTTGTAGTGATGCTTGAATTTGTAGACAGTTAACTGTACCCTACAACCCTCAGCAAAATGGGGTTGCCGAAAGGAAGAATATAACCATATGTGAGGCTGTAAAATCCATGATGCATGATCAAGACATATCTACCTCATTATGGGAAGAGGCCACCAATATAGTAGTATATATCTAGAATAGAATCCCTCATGCCATTCTGGATGAGAAGACACCTGAAGAAGTATTCACTGGTGAAAAACTAGATATTTCACACTTGACGATCTTTGGGAGTCCTATATACATTCATGTGCCGAAAGAAAAGAGGACAAAGATGGAGCCATCATGAAATAAGGGAACCTTTGTTGGTTATAGTGAATCATCCAAATCCTACAGAATATATGTTCAAGGCGAAAGACACATTGAGGTTAGCCGAGATGTGACCTTCCATGAAGAGGCAACATTCAAGCGATCGAAAGAGCTTCGGTATGATACCGACATAGAGGAGTAAGAGACTCCTATGATGGAGGACCCAAATACTAATTCTCCCCATTCATATGTTTAGGGGGAGAATCCAACAAATTTCTCATATTCGATAGCTCCTAATGAACCAGTAGAATTGGTTGATGAACCTCCTACCAAGAGGAGGTTTGCATGGTGCCGAGATATACTACAAGATGCATAGAGGCATGGAGCACCATTGGGATATTCCAGAGAGCGAAAAAACCTGACATATATTTAGGGTATGTTGCACAGATGAGTCACATCAGTGATTCATAGACTTCCACCTATGAAGAAGTTGCAAAGCGACAAGTATGGAAAGATGCAATGGTAGAGGAATACAATTCTATTATGAAGAATGATGTTTGGGAAGTTGTTCCTAAACCTGAAGGGAATTCCATAGTTGCTTCCAAATGGATTTACAAGATCAAGCATGCTACTGATGGTAATATTGAAAAGTATAAATCCATATTTGTTGCTCGAGGTTTCTTACAAAGTTACTTCCAGATGGATTTACAAGATCAAGCATGCTGCTGATTTACACCACTATTTGAGCTATGATCTCACTTTCATTTATTCTAGGATGGAAGCTTCACCATATGGATGTGAATACAACCTTCCTCAATGGTGAGGTTAAGGAAGAGGTTTATATTCAACATCATGAGGGATTTTTGGTTCATGGGAAGGAGTCCCATGTGTGCAAATTGAAGAAATCCTTGTATGGGCTTAAGCAAGCTCCCAGAGCTTGGTATTCAAGAATTGACAACTATCTTCAGAGACTAGGCTTCTCTAAGAGCGAAGCTGATCCAAATTTGTACTTCAAAGTAGTGAAGAACCAACCATTGATCTTGGTTCTATATGTTGATGATTTTTTCCTTACTAGAGAGGAACAACTGATTGCTTGGTGCAAGAGGGAGCTCAATTTTGAGTTTGAGATGAAAGACTTAGGTATTATGCACTAATTTCTTGGGCTTGAGATTTGGAAAAGAAAAGAGGAGATATTTCTTTCTCAAGGGAAGTACATTGTTGATATATTGCGCAAGTTTGGCATGATGGATTGCAAATCAATGAGTACTCTGATGGTTTCCAATTTGAGGAAACTACATGAGTCATATTCTGGGTCAAATTCAGTGGACCCCACTTTGTATAGACAACTTATTGGTTCGTTGATGTACTTGATACACTCGAGACTAGATATATGTTATGCTGTGAGTATTTTGAGTCAGTTTATGTCTGATCTGAGACACATACATTGGGTTGTTGTTAAGCATGTGCTTAGGTACCTTCGAGGTACGATTTCTTATGGACTCAGATATGCCTCCAGTGGAGGGGTGTTGTTACTTGGTTATACTAACTTTGATAGGGGTGGTAGCATTGTGGACCAAAAGAGTACATCCGGCTATTGTATTAGCTTGGGTTCTGCTATGATCTCTTGGTCCAACAGGAAGCAGGGATTTGTATCCCAGAGTATTGCAGAAGTAGAGTATGTTTATGCTAGTACTACCTACCGAGAAGCAGTGTGGCTTAGGAAGCTACTTTTTGGGTTGTTCAATGAGAAGATTAAGTCTAAGGTCATTCAGTGTGACATTCAAAGCTGCATCAATATTTTTGAAAACTAGGTGCTTCATGATAAGTCGAATCGCATTGAAATGAAGTATCACTTCATCAGAGACATGGTCCACAAAGGTACAGTGAAAATTCAATACATTGCTACTGATGAACAGATTGCAGATCTGTTAACAAAGCCTCTGTCAGTGGCAAAGTTTAGGTACTTCTGAGACAAGCTTGGTGTGGCAGATAATGCGTCCCTCACTGAGAGGAAGTGTTAAATGTACATAATCACGAGTCATTCTCCAAGCCAATCTTATGCATCTAGGATTGGGCCTCATGTGTTGAGGTAGGGAGCCTGAGTTGGATGCAGGAACTTGGAGTAGATTCTTGAGTTGGACTCAAGAATGACTAAGCCTTCAGTTGTAAAAGGTTATTTCTCATGTGTTGAGCTGAATGCTTTGATGTATCAAAGTGATGATGTTGTAAAGTCTTGTTGGACAAGGCTTAGGACTTGTGTGTCAAGTCGGATTCTCATGTGGACCTCCAGTTATAGTAGGTACCCATGGGGTGGACCTATAGTTATAGTAGGTACCCATGGGGTGGACCTCCAGTTATAGATGTAGATTCTTTGCATGTTGAAGCATTAATGTTGTGTGATGTATTACTAACCATGGTCATCGATTGCTATTAAGTCTCCTTTAGAGACAGACCACCTCTAGATTGAATTACTTTAGCATATGATCATTTGGTCCGAGAGTAATATAATATGATCACAGCATCTGACAAATCTTTTGAATATAATGTGATATGATAGATAATTAAAGTTAACACATATTGACCATGCTATAAAGATAAGATATCAAGATAAATGCATAGAGAAAAAGAGAATTCGAATTGCTCATGAGATGATTAAGTGAACTCAAATTGTTAAGCTTTAGTTAAAGCCACAATGTATGCCTCAGTAAATTAAAGAACTCACACTGATCACTACAAGTAAATCAATCAACATGATTTCAGCTAAAGAGAGTTAACTAAGTGATAATAAAGAAGATCTAGTTAACTAAGTGTTATTGCATGATGACGCTTATGTTAAATTAAAAGACGACACTTATGTTAAAGAGAGTTAACTAAGCGATAACAAAGAAGATCTATTTAACTAAGTGTTATTGCATGAAGACACTTATGTTAAACTAAAATATGACACTTGAGTTGCGACACTTGCATGATGACACTTAAGTTATCTGCCTAACTAAGTGGGCAAGATTTCAGTTAAGGGGCAAGTTCATCCTAAGACTCAGTTCTGTGAGTTAATGCATTGCATGAGAAGTGGGGCGCTCTTCTTCATACAAGATTGATACATCCATATGGAGGGCGATTTCATCATGAAGCCAGAAGATAGAAATAGAAGCTGATGCATGTGAAGAATGTATAAATATGTTATACAGGATTGATGAATTCAATGTGAAGCGAATTCTCTTCTCCCTTGAAGGAAAGGCGCTTCTCTTTGTGTAGGATATTATTCTTGCTTGTTATTAATTTGATGGGAACATGGCAAGTTGATGCAGTTGATCTCTATTCTCTGTTGCTCAATATTCTCTCTTATCTAGCACTTGGGGTGTCGAAAGCAATCTGCTATTTTGTAAAAGACATTCTCTGTTATCTATCATAATTATACTCTGGATATTTGCTGGGGTTTTTCGTCCTCATTGTTTTGAGGGTTTTCCCTAGGGTACATCTTGTGTTATGGTTGAATGTTTCATGTGATTGAATGGTTCATTGATTCAAGTATTTAGTATTTCCGCACTTAAAGTTTTAAAGTTCAAAGCTCATCATATTTTCTCAAAAATTAACATAATGAACTAGGACCTAATTTGTTTATCACAAATACTTCTCTATGTCTTTTGAGGCTCCTTTTTTTTATCAAAGACATCCCTGAAAAACAAGTTATAGGAAAAATGGCTTCGATACCAAATGGTATGCACCAAATTCCCAAAATAACATAAAAATAGAAAGAAAGAGTCACCCAATGCCTTGAGCCTGAAATAAAGAGATGAATAAGAAGCCTCTTCGATGGGGATACCTCCTTATATGATGTACCAAATGCATAAGAAAATATGAGATGATCCTACAACTAGGTCTCCTTGGTGTGGGTGTGTGTGTGTGTGTGTGTGTGTGTGTGTGTGTGTGTGTGTGTGTGTGTGTGTGTATATATATATATATATATATATATATATATAGATATATATATATATATAGAGAGAGAGAGAGAGAGAGAGAGAGAGAGAGAGAGAGAGAGAGAGAGAGAGGCAACAATGCTTGCGATAGAAACCAAAAAAAAATCTATAGAGAGAGAGAGGGGTAGCAATGCTTGCGATAGCAACCAAAAAAAAATCTACCAAGCTTCTGCGTTCCAACCTTAGCTAGAAAAATCTACTAAAAATAGAGAAGGGAGAAGAGGTGGTTATGCTAAAATCTTATCTGCCAACTTCTCATCACTCTTGTGGCTTCCATCATCTTCGCATGCCACCATAGTTTGAAGGTGTAGACTTGTTACCATAGCATATGTGTGGATAAGCCATGATGGCCTCCTTGCATGTCAGAACAAAATAAACACATAAGACCGCATAAGAAAGGTAAACATATAGCCTTATGGGTTAACTCGAGTGGTTGAGAGTTGTAAATTGCAAGCAGAAGGTCTCGGGGTCAAATCCCTGGGTGGCTATGCATAGAATGTAAAAAGGCCTCACTCTATGTCCCCACTGGGTTAGGCTCCGTAATCAAAGCCGATGATTTACCCCGTCTACCATCCATAAAATATGGGGAAATATTCAGAGGGTTTCCCATGAGGTATTCCTTGGAAAAAAAGAAGGTAAACATACAAAACATTAGCACAACTATGGAGACTTTATTGAAATAGTAGCAAAACATGTGAGGGAACTACATCAATGTGTAGATGTTCTTGACATAAGAGTTGTTGTAGTAAAAAACATGATGGTGTTATGGGAGGATTAATGAAAATTTTAAGGATCCATAATTTTTTTAAAATGCAATCTAAACATGCTACGTTTTTTACCTTTTTAGTCATTATTTTCCAATCACGTTTGCCCAAAATGCAACTAAAAATTTAGAAGAATTGGTGGAATTGCTGATATAAGTTGTTGAGATTACACAATCCAGGTGCAATGAGGGTATTTGAGGGTGTTAAATCCATTTATGCAGTCAAAAATGAAATTAGAACAATAAAAATTTAAGATTTGACCAAAGATTATATCATTGGATTCTGGTGATGGTAGTTGGAAAAAGTACAAAAACTAGAATGTGAGTCCTTATTTTCTTAAAGTGTAGGAACCTTGGTGAATCTTACTATTTCTTAAATTTCCAACCATAAAATGTTTGGTGATATTATTGTAAAAATATTCAATTTTTTAAGGATTTCATATAGTTTGGACAATTTGGGCAATGTTTAGAGTAAATTATTTTTATTATGTAGAACTTGGGTGAATAATTTTAGAAAAAAATGGAAATTAACGAATATCTCTTTTTTTAAGAGAAAAATGATCTCATGGATTACATTTCACCCTTAAAATTTTCCATGAAAAGGATGCCATTAATACTTAACAAAATAATATCCAATTAACTAGATGACTAGAATACTACATATAAAAAGTAAATCTAGAAATTAACTAATCAAAACATAAAGTTATGCGTTGCCTCAAACTTACTGAAGAACCTTGGGAGCAGGGTTGAAATTTGACGTCCTACCTTGCACGTCAAGAAATTTTTATATGAAGTTTTAATTTTCACGTCGCCTTTCATTTGACGTTTAATCCTAATTTTACCCATCATAATAATAGTTTTTTTTTAAATAACATTTACAGAAACTATATGAAACATTGAATTCTCATATCTTACCTCATATAATACAAAAATAAAATGTTTAAAAATATAATAATAAAAAAAAACATAATAAATATAATGATTAAACCAAACACCCACAATGACAAATAAGGTTTATCTTGGAAACCTTTAAATAGACTTCTTCACAAGCAAGGGCCATTAACAGGGGCCACCAAATGCCATGGGCCCAAAAAACATGACCGAGTCAAGTTTACCTGGGAGACAACAAGACCATGGCAAAAGTCAAAATTTCCATATATATATATATATATATATATCAATGTTATCTATTACTGAAAATGATTCTTTTACAAGATTGGAAACAACCGGATGGGGTCTCCTGCAAGATTTAGCGTGAGATTGCAGGGTTTGGTTTGGTATGGCGATTGGAGGTTGTGGTTTTGAGTTTTGTGGTAGCTTGGAGTCAAGTCGGTCCGTCTTGGATTGGCCCAGTACCAGCCAAGTAAAAAAAGTGGGAATAGGTATCTGTTTGTTTCTCTTTTTTTGGTCTGGAGCTGGGTTGGCTGTAGGTGATTAGTTTTGTTGCTTTTTTGGATATTTTGGGGTATGGTTTGAGTGAGACCGGTGTTGCTGATCCAGGACAGCTGCAGGTCTAGTTTACCGGATTGCCCGGTCTGCAGTACCCTTGCTTTTCTTTTCTTTTGGGCCCAATGTCCCTCCCATTTGTGCCTGGTATCACTGCCCACGGTTCGGAACATGTGCCAGGGCCTGATATTGTCCCGAGCTATCCAAACCCTAACCTTTATGGAGCTCGAGGTAAGAATCGGTGCAGGGTGAAAACGCTTCGTGCTAGGGATAGGGTGGAACGCTTTGTTATTGCTGTGGATAGCAACCTGGAGAGGGTTGAAATGCTTGCAAATAGGGCCCTTGTTGGGCGTTTTGAATTCACTTCAGGGACGAAGGAGGAAATTATTGAATGGGTGAAGAGAAGCTGGGTTCCTATTACTGGTATTGCACCCCGCATTAAAATATTGATGAATCACTGGGTTTTATTTACTTTCTCGAAGCGGGATCATCTGAAACAGATCCTGAATGGGGTTTGGTTGTTTAAGGAGGGATCTCTGGTACTCAAGAGATGGAATATTGCTTTTGATCCCCTCCGTGAGCGTCATGGTATTAGGCATTTATGGATGTTGATTCCGGGGTTGCCCATCGAGTTATGGACGGAAGATATTATCATGGGTCTGGCATTCGGTGGGTAGGTTTATCAGATTTGATAAGAGCTCCTTGTTCGGAATTGATAGAAGGTAAGTGAAGGTCATGGTTGAATTTGACCTGAGTATGGGGCTTCCGGCTGAGATTGAAATCGTGTGGGGGCATCATTCGTGGACTCAACATCTAGACTTTTTTTGAATTCCTTTTCGATGTTTTCACTACCATTCTGTTGGGCATGTTCAGTCACATTGTCCAATCTTGATGGGTAGGAACGAAAAGGTTTCTCCGGAGATTGTGATGCCGGCTGCGACCCCATCACATGCAGACTTGGTTCCTACTCTCTCAGAAATTGGTAAGTTAAAAAACCCTCCTGAATCTACTTATACGGTTGTCTCTAATGATGATTTAGCCATTATTGCTAATGCGGAAAAGGATTTGGATAGACGCATATCTTTAGGTGAAGTTATTCTGAGACATAATATTAATCCTTCTGTTGGGGGTTTGGGGATTGTGAGGATTGGGGAAAAACCCTTGGTGGCTCGGAACTTGGATTTGGAACTTGAGGGGGTCGAGCTAGGGCTTGCTCCAAAAGATGTTATTGACCTAGATTCGGAGACATTAGCTCCCGATACTGTTTCTGAGTGGGGGTGTGAACCTTCTCTGGTCTGTCACAATTTAAAGAATTATTCCGTGCCTAGAGACCCGGTGGTTAGGGTTTCTGAGGAATTTCTTCCATTATTGGGGTCTGATGAGAATTCCTGTAATATTTCTGTGGGGTCTAGAGTTTTGGATGGGGGGATTTCGACCTTTGTTACTGATGGTGTACATGAGGCACGACTTCCTAATGTTTGTTCCCCTATCCCTGTGTTTTCAAAGCATCCCCCTTTGAATTTAGATACTTTGCCCTTAAGCTCGATAAAGTTCCAAAATGTGACTATTCGCAAAAAGAGAAAGGGTCGAAAAGGTACTGTTATGGAAACATCTATCGAGGACTATCTTACTATAGCTGACAGGTTAAAAGCTGAAGGGAAGGATTTTCTTTCTGATTTGGGTCTTAGAGCAGAGAAACCCGTGGGTAAGGGTTTGTGATGCCTATTCTTTCTTTGAATGTTCATGGGTTGGGAAAGGATTCTCGGGCCAGGGCCTTATCCAACCTCATAAAAACTACTTGCCCGGGTATTGTCTTATTACAAGAAACTATGTGCTCTAGTTTGGATGCGGTCTCAAAAGTTGGGGGGGTTCTGCCATCTTGGGAGGTTTCGGCTATTTGTTCGAGTGGAATTTCTGGTGGATTAGCAGTTGCTTGGAACCCTAACCTTTTTGCCTTTAAAGTATTCAAAACACCTTGGGGAATACTGTTGAAGGGTTTATGTTTACCCATGAACCTTGAATTGACTATTTTTAATTGCTATGCCCCTTACTATGACAGGTTGAGTTTTTGGGAATCCCTGGAAGATGCAGGAATTCTTAATGTGGATAATCTGATTTTTGCAGGAGACTTAAACATAACTAAGTCATCCTCAGAAATCTGGGGACAGAAGGCTAGGATGGATCCCTTGGCTGATTTTTTTACTGCTTTTCTTGAAAAAAATGCTCTTGTCGATGTGGAACCTGTTAAGTTGTGTCCATCCTGGACAAATGGCAGAAGAGGATGTGATGGCATTCATAAGTGGCTTGATCGCTTTCTGGTTAAAGAGACATTGCTCTGTCAGTTTCAAAAGTATCGTTCGTGGGTACATGATTCAAAGTTCTCAGATCACTGGCCAGTTATCTTTCAATTTGAAGATCTTGGTACTAAACATAATCGTCCGTTCAAGTTTGACAGCTCCTAGCTGGAATAGGAGGATTTTTGCTCTATGGTGAGAAATTTTTGGGCTACTGTGATTATTGATGAACTGGATCCTATGGTTTTCTTTTGTAAAAAGATGAAAAGTCTTAAAAGTGCTGTCATTAATTGGATAAAGGTGAAAAAGATGGCTGATAAGGAGGAATTAATTCAACTAGAGTTGGATATTCAGAGGTTACATGACAGAAATGTTTTGGGGGACCTGGACTCAGAAGGTTTTGAAGATGTAAATATGTTTGAGAAAAAGAAGGAGGAGATGCTGCTCAAGGAGGAAAAAGAGTGGCGATTGAAAAGCCGTGCTTTATGGGTTCAATTCGGGGATAAAAATTCAAAGTTTTTTCATTCCTTTGCTTCTGCCAGGCGCAATATGAATATGATTTGGGAATTGAAAGATGATTTGGGTAATATTATCTCAGGTGAGGATTCACTAAAGTCTGAAGCTGTTAAGTTTTTCAGTAATATTTATAAGGATGGTAGAGAAGGTGTGCTATTGGACCAGATCAGAATTACTAGACTTTTCCCAAAATTTTTCGATGAAAATGAAGCTGCAGAATTGGGAAAATCGGTGACTTTGGATGAAATTGAAAATACGTTGAAAATGTTTAAGAAGGAGAAAAGCCCGGGGCCTGATGGCTGGCCGGTTGAGGTATATATTCATTTCTTTGACATAATGGGTAAGGATCTGCTAAATATGGTTGAACACACCAGAACATCTAGGCTTTCTTCTGGTTCCCTGAATTCCTATTTTATTACGCTGATTCCAAAATGTGATAAGCCTGCTACATTTGGTGGATTTCGTCCAATTGCACTTTGTAATTTAGCTTACAAATTGATTACAAAGATCATTGCTCAGAGAATCAAGGTTGCATTGTCTTTGCATATTACTGCTGAACAATTTGGTTTTTTGCACAATTGCCAGATACATGATGCCATTGGTATTTCTCAAGAACTGGTGCATACTATAAAGACTAGGAAACAAGAAGCATTACTATTAACGATGGATCTGGAGAAGGCGTATGATCGGGTTAATTGGGTCTTTTTAAGACTTGTTTTGATTCAGATTGGTGTTCCTCCTCTAGTAATTAACTGGATCATGGGATGTGTCACTACTGCAAATATAGTAGTGTTGGTTAATGGATCGCCTTCTGATTTTTTTCAATGTACCAGGGGGCTGCGACAGGGTTGCCCATTATCGCCACTATTGTTCATTTTGGTGATTGATGCCTTTAGCAGATTCCTACATATTGCAAAAGAAGATGGTTTCATCAAAGGTATTGAAGTTGGTAATAGGTGTATTCTCACACACTTGATTTTTGTTGATGATGTTTTATTGGCGGGTATTGCTTCTATTCAAGAATGGTTGGTTATCAAAAATATTATTAAGATATTCTGTAATGTGTCCGGCATGAAATTGAGTCCTGCAAAATCAAACTTTCTACATTATAATGTATGTCCTTCTAGATTGTTGGAAATTGAGGGTATTTTACCTTATAAGTGTTGTGAATTAGAGGGTGGATTCAAATACCTAGGTTTTTATTTAAAGCCAAACAATTACCTGATAAATGATTGGAAGTGGCTCATCTGCAAGGTGGAAGCTCGAATTTCCCACTGGGCTTACCGGTTTCTCTCTATAGGGGGGAAACTTATTCTTGTGAAGGCTGTTCTTACAGGAATACCTGTATATTGGATGTCAATGCTGGAAGTACCAACGACCATATTGACTGCTCTTAGGAGTTTACTATTAAATTTCTTATGGTCTGGCAGTGTGGAAAAAGCTAAGCTAGTCACAACTGGCTGGGATGCCATCTCTAGACCTGAGAGATTCGGTGGCTGGGGCATCAAAGATCTTAAGACATTCAATATAGCTCTAAGGATGAAGATCTTATGGCGTGGTGTTTTTGGTGGAACTCTTTGGTCAAGAGTTATATATAGCAAGTATATAAAGATGAACGTGATGTCTTGGTTTTGGAAACCAAAGACTATGCTGGGGAGTATTTCTCCTATGTGGCATGGTTTGCTTAAGGTATTTGATGGGATAGTTGAAGATTTAAAATGGCAGGTTGGTACTAGTGAACAGATCTATATAGGGAAGGACCCTATTCTGGGTATGGAGGACTCATATCATCTATTTGAGAGATTGCTGGGTTATTTAAAAGTGCATGGTTTAGGTACATTGAACATGATCAAGAATGGTGCTCGGTTCTCTGGAGATGGGAATTATTGGCTCAGTTCTATCGACCTGAGGCTACAGGGATCGGATGCAGTAGATTGGGATAGGTTTATACAGGATTTATGTGCGGCTGGTGTTCATCTAAATAATGCAGAGGACAAAATTGTTTGGACAGGAAATGAGAAATATGGTATTGTGACAGCAAAAGATGCATATATTAGAATCATTCAGAAAAAACTTATATATCCATAGCATTGGTGGTATAAAAAGAATTGGAAGTGGGATTTTCCTCTGAAAATCAAGTGCTTCCTTTGGCAGGCACTTTAGGGAACTTTAAAAACCTGGGATTTGCTATTAAGGAGTGGCTAGGTTGGTCCTAATTGGTGTATCCTTTGCAAACAAAATTTGGAATCTATCAGTCATCTATTTGTGGGATGCCGATTTGGAAAAGATATCTGGGACTTTGTCTATGCAGACTTACACTTGAATGATGTTTGGGATGTCGGGGACTTTGATTCTTGCCTCCTCAATTGGTGCAGGAAGGCAAAAAAACATCTCTTTATTCCAATCTTTTTGGCATGGGTTATTTGGTATGCCAGAAATAGCGCAACTTTTCAAGGCAGAATACTGGAGATTCCAGCCTGTGGGGTGACAGTATTGAAGATGGCTCAGATTTACAAATATGATATGATTGATCACATTCCTAATAGAAACAACCTTTTCTCCTTTTCGTTTAATGAGCCGGTTCTGTTTTTTGATGGTGCAACTCAGCAAGGCTTGTGTGCAGCTGGTGGGGTGATCTATTAAAACAGACATCACTATTTCTTTCTTCGCCTAAATTGTGGAACAGGTACAAACATGAAAGCAGAGTTACTGGCCCTTTGGTGTGTGCTTAGGATTGCAAATTCCTTTGGGATTGTGGACTTAATGGTTTAGGTGGACTCACAGGTCAGGATTAAATGGGCAAGTGGGGAATATAACTTACATGTTCTGGCCCTTCAGCATTGGTGCTTGCGTACTAGGATGGAGATAGAAAAATGTGAAAAGATCACATTTGAACATATCTATAGAGAGCACAATGACCTGGCTAATCGTTTATCAAAACAAGCTTTTGAAGGCATGGAAGGATTTCTTCATTGGGAAGAATGGTTTGAGCAAAGTGTTCTGGATAAAGGGGAGCTATACTTTTTTGGTGACTTTTGAACATGTACAGGTGCATTTGAAAAACTACAATTGTATTTGATGCAGGATTGAAAAATCGCTGATCTAAGTTAGGGATCTTTTGTTTATTTTTGTACGAGCCTGCGTGCTTAAGATATGATGAAAAGTCGGGAGATTATGAGACTTTGTATATCGTTGTACTATTTGATTCTGGTGAATAGCAATAGTACGTTTATTTTCCTCTAAAAAAAAATGTTATCTATTACTATTTCTAATTATTTATTAGTAATTAAACGTATTATTACATCTAATCACATGTAATTATTATTATTATTGATTAGTAATTAGTATTACTAATATTACTAATATACACATTTAATTACTAATAACATATTATTAATAGTAACAGATAATACACACACACACACTTGGTATATAGATATTAATGACGTGTAAAAATAAAAAATGCACTTCAAAATGACGGGTGCAATTAAAATTCACACTTCATTAATGACGTTCAATTTTACGAAGTGGCAGTATTTTGACGTAAAATGGCAAATGATGTATATTTATCCATCAAATGTTTAGATAAACACTCATAGTATAATGTGATTTTTTAATATTAATCATATAAACTATGCATCTCTCATGTATAATGTTAGAAGGAAAAATTGTACTTCAACTCAGAATGTAACCAAATCCATTATAAAACCAAATACTCATTTATGTTATAAAAAAAATTATCCAATAATTATCTTAATTACTACTAGATTGGACTCCAAATGTAACCAAAGCCATTATAATACCACATACCCATTCATATTATATAAAAAAATGATCCAATAATTATCTTGGATACTACTAGATTGGAGGTACTCGTGTTATACAAGAAAGCTCTAACACGTTTCACGTTTCATATATATGTTCTAATTAATGTTAAATATAAGAAACACAATCACACGTTTCATATGTGTTCACTCGGAATCTATAATCTCTAATGTCAACTATTTAATAAACAGCTTTTAGTGTTTGTGTTTTCATATGATAAACGAGTCCAAGAAGAAACGATCACTAGTTTGTCTAAGATAACACAATACCACTCAATTCGAATAAGGACAAAGCCTCTTACACTTGCCCAACTTTTTATATATAATTTATTTGGTTGAAAGGAAATAAAGTCGATTTTAGGTTAATGAAAGCACAATGTTTTTATGCTAGGTTTTATTACATATAAATTAGTATAACCATTTAACTTGTGATCCGTAAATATGATGGGTTTTATCACATATAAACTAGCATAACCATTTAACTTGTGGTTCGTGAATACTGATAGGTCACAACTTAAGTATTTGTTTCATCTTTCTGAAATCTAGAAAGAGGATCCTTCCTCATCCACTCCAAATTGTAAAATATAAACACCTATCGATGTAAAGATTTTTGTTCAACGACCTCGATTTTTTCAAGCATAAAGTTAAAAGCAATAAAATAGAGGATGCCGACTAATGAAGAAAACCCCTCTAAATATAACTTCAAAAAACCTTTAAAGTGATCGATGCTTACAACATTGACTAAAGCACCTAACCCTCCCTTTGAATTTTTTGATGTGGTTATGGACTCAATGTCTCCCTCTTCTTTATAGGTAGTTTCAGTTAACAACCCCTTTAATTGAATGAAGAGAATGGATCATATAATTTGAACCCCTCTAGTTGAATGAAGAGAATGGATCATATAATTTGGACTTGAAATACGCTTAATATCTCAATTTAACTTAAAAGATGCAATAAAGCCTACCCAAAAAAAGCCCTCACTTTGATGCCTAAGAAAGAAAAGGGTTCTTTCTTTTCTTTAATAGTTAGTTAAGGAATAGAAGAATTTGCATCAATTGTGATGCCTACCCCTTCATTCACCATAATTATCTTGCCTCTTCACCCCTCCTTATCCACCAATGTGTATGTCTTACTTGCACCTAAGTCATGAAAGCAACATTAGTCATGTATGTGGGACAACTAGACCCATATTTGTTTTCCTCATGAAAAAATGCGCAATTTATATTAATGATAAATCACCTTTTACATTGTATCTAAGGCTTGTATAAACAAGCCAAAGGTTTAGTATATGCTTGAAAAAAACAGAACTATCTTTGCGTCAAAAATAAAAACTAAGTTTTTTTAGAGAAGACCAAAGTACAAAAAAAAAGAAGCTTGGAAATTGTAGATGAAATATGCTTTTGGTTCATATGGGAACAAAACTGATATGAAAATGATCCCATTGCAAGAGTTGTTGGGGTGTTCTAGAAAAAAGACCTGAGATAGTTAGGATCAATTATTTAGGATGAGGTACTGGATCATGCTCCATCAAAATGTCACGATCCATTTCCTTAAGGATCCAATATCCATCCATGATATCAAGTCCTTCTTTTGATAAATGATCAGCATTACCATTTCTTTCCCTATAGTTGTGATGGAAGGAAATCTTCAAAAACATATCAGAGAATTTGTATGCCTCTTCAAAAATATGTTGAAGATAGAGATTGTTTGGGGGCTACTTTAGTTTCATCCATTCAACCACCAACTTTGAGTCCCCAAACAACTGTAGATTCTGAACATCCTTGGAGAGAGCAAGCATTAAGATCCGTTTTAAAGCCATCAACTATGTGCGGTTATTTGTACTCAGACCCACTCCATTAGAAAATTAAATCCACGGATGATCATTGAAGAATAAAATGCCTCCTACACCACTTGTAGTTGGATTCCTCTGCGAAACACCATCGAAAAATCCCCAACATCCTGATTTGTCAATATTCTCTACAATAATATTGTGGATATTATGTGAGACTGAAACTTGAGGGAAAATATCTAGAACAACCAAACTTTTTGAGGTTTGTATAGATGGATTGAAATAAATATCTTTGAAAATGGAAGAATTTCTTGCAAGACAAGTATGCCAAAATCAATAGGGATGGCAGGGCCATATAATCTTGGTATTGTCCATAGGTAAACTAGTTTTGAAAGGCATCATGTAGATCAACCCCATGCCACATGAAGATCATTCTTTTGACCTATGAGATATAAACCAACATTCTCTATATATTTAGTAGTGTTCATATTAAGCAATGCATTTTCCTTGCCAAGGAAAGAAAGATAATCGACGCTAGTTGGGTGGGGAATTATAACATATGCTTTGATTGACAAGCCTTTCCATATGTCTATTTTGTGGGTAGGTCCCAATGTTAGATGTCTTTGGGATTCTAATAAGATATTGTAAAGTAGAATGCTTCCACCCAATTTTGTTTCTCTGTCTTAAGCAACGTCACACACATGACCCGATGCACTATTCAAATCAACAACAACTATGTGACAAATTAGTTGATGAATTGGAAAGAAATATGAAATAAACATGGGAAAAAGCAAAGTCCAATGCTTTTGTAGGTTCACAACGAAACCTACATTCAATAGCACAACAAATAACTCACACAATTTTAAAATGGTATAACTTTACCAAGGGTGACTTAAATTTGTCACTATAAGCTTCAGTTCAGGTAATAGGTTAGGTTAAAATGTTGTCCTAGATTTTTTTTTTTAAGGAAAAGAAGAAATTTTTAAGAGTTATTGCTTGATTTTTTTGTTACTGGAAAATCAATCACTACTCCTTAAAAATTTCTTTAAAATACAAAAAAAAACTAGGGCAACATTTTAACGACCATTCTACTCATGAGAAGATATAATATATTTGAACAAAGTAAACAACCCAAACACAAGAATGAAATATTGAACTTGGTTTTATTGATATTAACAATCTCCTTAAAATTGCACTCTATCAAAACAACATCCACAAAAAATACATGCTACGAAATCACTTTACACTCATCAACAAGCTCTTGAGTTTCAAAGCACCCCCTATGAAAGGGTCTTGAGTAAAATAACAAACCTCAAAGACTCTAACACACATCCAAATCCTACCTAAATTCTAATACTATGATACTCTTTCCCTAAAAGTACTTTGACAACAAGAGCATAGCATTTCTCAAGGGTATATCCAACAGCCCGCAAGCCAGATATACCGGAAACTTGTGACTTGGCAGGGGCTGAGACGTCCCGAGACCCTTTATCCCAGGGGAGAGCCTCTATCCCAGGGGTCGCCTGCCCTTCGAACCTTGTCACAATGGGCCAATGAGCAACCCAACCCCCCGCCGATTTTGAACCTGTGACCTCCTCGGAGATAACACATGTTCTTAACCATTAGGCCCACTCAGGTGTAGGTTGTTGTTCCCATGGTTAAGAAAAAAGAGCATAGCATTTCTATTATTCCCTAATACACATTTTAGAGAAAAAAAGATAATCAAACCCGTGTTGTAAGTGGAAAAGGATCATGCTTATCATTTGATAGAAGACGTCTCTCTAGATATAAAACTGACGGTCGAAGTTTGAATATAAAAGCAATTTTTAAATAAAATAAAAAAACTCAAATAATATTAATATTGAATTCATTTCATAATATTTTTATGAATTAAAAAAAATAAAAATAAAATTTAAAATTAATATTTAATATAAAAATCTACTACAAGGTCTTACAAGGGTGTAGCTTAATTGGAAAACCGTCAACCAGTAATCCAAGCCAGAAGATGTCTCAACGGAATTGAACCCAGGTGGATGGAATGAAATCCATCTAACCCCACCAACGTGCCACTGTATCCTTGACAATTGAAAATGAGATATTATGTTGTAATAGAGATTAAGAGTTCAAAACACCCTGATTTACCCCTGCCCCATGCTTGCAGACTATGTAGATACACATAAGAATATAATGGTAGTAGACGAGTCACGGAACTAAACCATCCCAATTGCAAATTTCCTTTATATATATATATATATTCTTAAATTAATATTTATAAAAATTTACTATAATAAAATTGGCAATTCAAACATTCATAAAATTATTATTTTTATCATTCATAATATAAGGAAGTAAACACTGTATGGCCTCTAGAGTGGCTTAGGATCTCAATAAGGGGACAGAAGGAGGGGAAGGCTTTAAGCTCAAGAAGGCATCTGAAGGCTCTCAAGAGGGCTTTGAGGCTGTATTGGTGATCATTGAATGACATCTAGAGAGGCTTTGGGCAAGAGAAATGGGGGCACATGCACTAGAAGGCTTTAAGAAAGAGCATTGATTAGAAGGGCCTTGAGGGGCATGGATATACTATGTACTTTTTAGAGTTCAAAACACCCTGATTCACCCTTGCCCCATGCTTGCAGACTATATAGATACACATAAGAATATAATTGTAGTAGATGAGTCACGGAATTAAACCATCCCAATTGCAAATTTCCTTTATATATATATATATATATATTATAAATTAATATTTATAAAAAATTACTATAATAAAATTAACAATTCAAACATTCATAAAATTATTATTTTTATCATTCATAATATTTATTTAATTAAATATATATATTTTATTTTAATCACTTTACAATGAATAATATAAAAATACATACATAGAAATATATTATAAAAAATACATAGAAATATATTATAATGAATAATATACAAATATTTTAAATTAATACTTAACCTTGCCACCCACGGGTGCATCGTCTAATTGTCTTTCCAGATGTGTGGACTTGTGTAATGTAAAAGGTGGTTGCTGTTGATTGGTCTAAAAGATGTATTATAATGAAATTGATAACTCAGCATTCATAAAATCATTTGTTTTTTATGATTCATAATACTTATTTCATCAAATATTATTTTATTTTAATTATAAAAATAAGAATTTCTACTTTACACACAACCAAACTCCATTGAATTTTAACCATTATTTTATCATACCCATCAGGAAACCTTAACGCACTGTATTCCATCTTGCGATTTCGTAACTTATTTGCAATGAAAGAAACACATACGCATGATACACGCCAAAAATAGTCAAAACTAACAAAACGTATTAAAACACTTTCGGAAATTGATACCCTTCTGACTTCTGTCATACTATAAAATGGCCTACTGATTGGCAATGTGTATTGTTACACTCGTTTAGGAAGAGCCTTGGTAGCACATTTACGATGGACAGACGCAAAATTTATCTCACATTTGTTCTCGTTCTGCTTTTGACGTTGCAATCCACAACCACATGGGGGAAGAATGATGAGATTGTTGATTGGAGAAATGAGCAGGCCGCGGACAGAATCATTGGGCTCCCTGGTCAGCCCACAAATGCGAACTTTGCCCAGTATTCTGGCTACATAACTGTAGACAAGAACGCCGGTAGAGCCCTTTTCTACTGGCTCATTGAAGCCGCAGAAGACCCATCTTCTAAACCTCTGGTCCTGTGGTTGAATGGAGGTATCTATTACTCTGAGAAATAAAATAGTACATACCCATAATAGTATCATTATAGTCTATCTTCTGGAAAGTTGTTCTACTGTCTACCCAAAATCAAATAATTGCAATGAAGGCTTATTCTGCTGTGGTTTGGTTGGATTGTAGGTCCCGGGTGTTCTTCTGTGGGATACGGGGAAGCAGAAGAGCTTGGGCCTTTTCACATTGATTCTGATGGGAAAACTCTCTACCTTAACCCGTATTCATGGAATAAATGTACGTATTTATGAACTTGGGTATTTTCATTCTTTTCCCTCATTCATACAGAAGGAATAATACAATTCTTTGTTGTTTTGAATTGAATCCATTTATTTACAAGTCATGTTTGGCATCGATTCATTTCTATTTGCACGCATGCAGTGGCCAATATACTGTTCTTGGATTCCCCTGCTGGGGTTGGTTTTTCTTACACCAACACTTCTTCAGATATATCTCTGTCTGGAGACAAACGAACTGGTATGGTGTATGGTGCTTACAGTACAGTTTACCGTTTATCCTTTTGCATTGGATACTTTCAAAATAAATAGATTAAAATTTGTCTGACCATGCAATTGCAGCTGAAAATAAATAGATTAAAATTTGTTTGACCATGCAATTGCAGCTGAAGATTCACTCACCTTCTTGCTTAACTGGTTCGAAAGATTCCCTCAATATAAAAATCGACAGTTTTACATCGCAGGAGAGAGCTATGGAGGTACACAAACTTCTCCTGTATTCAGTATTTTGTGTTGCAACTTGAAATAGCAGAATCTCTTTGTCTGTCTCTGTCATTGTGTGTATGCAGACATGTACACACAATAATATCCCAGGGTAAGAGTATCCCAGTAAGAAAAGTAGTCCTATTCATTGTCATACACATACATATATGTACTTGTGAATAAAATTATAGTGAGCAAATACATAATGGTCTATGCCTATAACAAAAGGTGTAAAAACAAAACACAAATCAGCCTAACTCTATTTTAATTCCAAAATTAAGATCTTCAAAATCCTCAATAAATCCTGATTTAACATGGATATTTGCTCCTTTATATATATGAGATAGAACTATTTTTTATTGTTATTTCCTTTTGTTGATAGAACCATGTTTTTTTAAAGTTTTTAGCCACTCAAAGGTCAAGGGCTGTAAAAAGCACTTCTTATCACAGCAAACACAGGTCAGGGCTCTTAATGATCAGTGATTTATTGATTAGTAGCTTTCTCTCACTTTCCCTCTGCCTGTCTTAATGAAAACAATGGAATAACTGGAGTATAGAGCTGACAGACCTCTGCCCATGCCCGTTTATATCACGGTGATACTTCTTTTGTGTACTGGGGACTGGGAAACAGGGTGGGGTCATCCTTGTTACCCCTCGTCGGAAAGGGGTTCCACAGATTTGCCCCGATGATAGGGAACGTCCCTCTATGCCAGGGGTGTTGTTCTTCCCCAAATGGGGACGTTGGGATGTTGTCACCAAAAAGTGCTTTCTATATTAAGTTCATCTTTTAGTGAAGCCCACCTATCCCCTCAAAATATCCCACCCCTCCCAAATCCCTCAAAGCAGGGAAGCAGAAAAAACACAGCGCCTGCTGGAGGTTCCCTGTTGTTGTCCCCTGGGTCATTTCCTGAAATTTGGTGGGTCTCTCCAATCTTCTCCAAGAATCATTCCCATCCCTGAACCTTTGGTGAAGTATGGGCCTGTGGAAACATCAAGTCCCTGGGTTGATGTTTGACCAGATAATGCAGAAATGTTTCTTTTGACTGACACCAATTCTTTTTCCCTGGCAATTTGATGATGATGGGCAGTGCTTAATTGGAGATGTGTACCCAACATTTGCCAAAAGCGGCTCAAGAATTTAGTATCTGTTTTAGAGATGATATAGCAGGGGAATCGATGTAGTCAAATAACCTCTTCGAAGAAGAGTTTACAATATGAAATACAACTCCATGTTTGTTGCAGACAATGAAATGCACTTTCTTAGAAGAACAATTAACAAGTATAGAGTCATTAACTCTTTCAGGGCTTAGTAACCCCAGTATAAAACCCATGTTTATGTTTATGAGATTTGCTATTCATGGAATCAACCTTAGTGTTCAAAGCACTGTCCTTTTGTGCTGCTTCTTTTGTTCTCTTTGGTAGCATCTTGCAACACCTCGGAGAAACTGCTTGCAAAACTTCAAATTTCTTCTCTCCAAGGCCATACAAAAGTCTCTCAAGTTCAACAGATGAGTTTTGATACCACTTGATGCAAAACCATATCACAAAAAAAACAAAGTACACGAGGCACAGAAACAGCACTCACATTAGCACTCCTTATTAGTTGCTTTCTTCCACTTTTTTCTTTTTGCATAGAAGAAAATGGTCCAAAGTTCAAGCCACTAAGTAGATAACTCTTCTCTATTAACAGATGGGGCTAGCCTGGGTGGTTGTGAGAATGAATGTTATCCTCCCCACCCAGGTTCAATTCCCACAATTGACATGTTGAGCTCTTAATGATTATATTGTTGTAATGGCCTTGAGCCCTGTGTTAACAAAGCCTTGAGTTTCTTCAGAGTCCTGTTTACCCTGGATACCATCCTCAAATTAAGAGGATGTGCCTAGTGGGTTTTCCCGAGAAGTGTATTTCATGGGAAAAACAGAAGAAGATAACTCTGCTCTATTTCTATCTGCTTGTGCACTGAGGCAAAGATTCTGTTTTAAGAGGAAACTACAAAATATTAGCATTTTTAAAAATAACTGTCCATTAATATCTAGTTGATGAAAATCAAGTGTTTAATGATGATTTTCAACTTGTCACACACTCATTTTTATGCCATCACTAATAATGGAGGGTATGCTCTTGCATTAAACATTCAGCCCTGAGATAGTGCCTGATGGAAGGAGTACTGAAGTTCTAGCTACCTATTAAAAAATGGACTTTGACCTTGAATGATGCAAGTTTTGTCAGTTACAATTTCTTGAATTTTTTATAAAGAAACTATTGCATTAGAGCTATCAAGCTTTTCTTGATCTTAAGTACAGAGTTTAGAGACATTTTCCTTCATAACCACCATAGGTGTGGATCCATATCATATCAGAGAACTAAATTAACCTGAATACTTTTTTTTCAATATTGTTTTCTTCCAGGGCATTACGTTCCTCAGTTAGCTCAAGTCATCTATAGACACAACAAGGACCTTGAAAATCCAGCCATTAATTTGAAGGGATATATGGTAAGATCTTGTGCTGTTATCATAAATAAAATGTGCATGGTATCATCAAAATAAAATGAGGGACTCTGGAAATGGATAATAGACAACCATAAATCATTTGGTCTAAGTAGTATCATATAGGAGAAAATGGGGCAATTATACTCTTGTATTGTGATTAATATGGGGAATAACATGGTTCTTGTAGGTGGGCAATGGAGTTACAGATGATTTCCATGATCGTGTAGGGATTTTTGAATTTATGTGGTCTCATGGTCTGATATCTGACAAGACCTTCCGAATGCTCAATGTTTTCTGTGACTTTTCATCTCTTGTGCACCCATCATCTCTATGTGAAAAGGCATTAGAGTATGCCGACGTGGAAATGGGGGAAATTGATCCATACAGCATCTACACCCCTCCTTGCTTGAGCAGTACTGGAACATATGGAAAACAATTGAAAAAGGGGAAAGTAAGTATATTATATGCTAGCAAATCAATATGAGGGCATGCTTAAATTCCAATGCTGTTTTTTTTCCATTTGGTAGCTTTTTGCCCATTTTAACACATCAAAATTAAGACTGGACAAGATGATTGAGGCCCTGGTTCTTCAAATTGGGCACATTTTGGCATGCCATTAAGCTCTACAATTTGTTTCATAGTGAATAAAATGACTGATATTTTCAGTTAAGTAAGTTAGGTGTTCTTACAATTCAAGATGAGAGAGATCTCTGTATATTTATGTGGGGTAACACTCATAAAATTAAATAGAAAAGAATTGCATTCCATTTTTAATGTCCCCAAAAAAAGAAACTAAAGCCACAACTTAAAAATAATAAATAAAAGGATAAATTTGCATAGATCCATATTGAACCAGTATCTTTGAAGCATAGGCATGCACTTTTATCCCTTTGCTTAATAAATCCAGATTTAAGATGAGTTTATGCTAATTTAACTTATTACCTCTTGCTGGCAAACTCTCTCAAAACTACTATATAGGATTGTATCCTTCTCTTACAGAGTCATTTTGTTGACAGTCATTGAGGCATTTGTTTGGGGGGTATGATCCTTGCACTGAAAAGTATTCCAAAATATACTTTAATCTACCTGAGGTACAAGAGGCTCTTCACGCCAATGTTACAGGAATTCCTTATAAGTGGACAACTTGCAGGTTTGTAATCTTATTATTAAAATGGTAATGTGTTTGTTATCTTGTGTTGCTGCTTTTTTACTATCTATAAAATGGCATTCATTAACTAATCTGGTCTGTTTCTTTCCTATATGCAGTGATGCAGTTGGTGAGAACTGGGGAGACTCTCCTAGATCTGTGCTGTCAATTTACCGAGAGCTCATAAAAGCTGGACTACGCATTTGGATGTTCAGGTCACAACTCACCATGCATGTTATTGCTTTAATCTGAACATGGCAAAGGGAACTTCTTGTTGGTCTTTTGCTTTTGTCTTTTTCATAAATTTGCTGTAGAAAAACTGATTTTGTTGTTTGTTGGTATGCAGTGGAGATACAGATGCAGTGATTCCAGTAACATCGACCAGAAACTCTATAAATGCGCTTAAGCTTCCCACGGTTACTCACTGGCATCCTTGGTATGACAATGGGCAGGTGAGTCATCTTTCTCTTAGATCTAAAAGCATGAAAATGCCATGGGTGCTTGTAGACCAATGCATTTATTATGATGCTTACCACTGTTCTATTTCTCATTCCTATGAGAAATAGAAATTGGCAATGTGCAATGGGTGGCAGAGATAATTCCGAATTTCAACATCATCTTTGCTAGCATCGGTATGAATGTTGATAGTTGTCTGTGATGGTCAGGTGGGAGGATGGACTCAAGTGTATGAAGGGCTGACATTCGTAACCATCAGAGGAGCAGGCCATGAGGTTCCACTGCATAAACCTGAAAAGGCCTTCATACTCTTCAAGTCATTCTTAGAAGGAAAACCGATGCCGGTCTCCAGAGAGCTTGTAGATACTTTATAGAAATTGTTATGGCCAGAGGAGATCCTAGCACCAATTGAACTACTTATAAATTGCTAAATTTAATTTACTCATATATTACTATTACTAGGAGGTGCTTGTAGAAAAACAACAATTCATTGATGAATATATCATGCAATTATGAAATGTCCACAAGGAAGAAGTCCAGGAATGCTTTGGTATCTTTTTTATTTATCACTTCGTCTATTGAAATTGTCATAAGAGCTATCACGTGGAAATAAGAATAACATACATTTGTAAAGTTTCAGCTGCATATGGAGTCTGGACTACCCAGGCTCAGTACATTCAATGACACAACAATCTTGATGACTAAGTTCTTTCATTTCTGAATTCTAAGGGCTAGCTGAAAATAATTTTTTTATGATAGAGCTGATATAGCTGACATAAAACCATTGATGATAAAGGTGATTTTAACTGAAAAGAATAAGTGCTGTCACTGCAAGAATGGACAATAATCTGTCAAATGTAACAATTACAGCTTAGTTGCACTGTATCCGTGAAGTTGCTAGGCAATATATTGTATTCATACATTGGATTAAGGAGAATAAAATTGGAATCTGTGCATTTTTGACATTCTATGTTTTGACAGAAGTTCGGATTTGATAAATTACTTGATAACCTTTTAACTGTTCCTTTATCCTTTAGTTCCAAGAAAATGGAAGCCATACGCAGGACTTCTTTTACATTTCTGACTGATTTTTCATAGATTTCATCTTCAAACCCATGAAAATTAGCTCATCAAAGTAAATCTCTCACAGTCACGGAGCCCCGTGTACAATACTTGCAGACATGGCTTTTCAATCTTTGATTAATTTAATGTACGAAACGTAAATTAAAGGATTATTGCGGATCAACTTCACTCTAATCATCCTGCTTTCACGTTTGTTGGAAATACATATCCAGAAATTAGTCAGGCATCTACATGGATAAACAATCTAATAAAAAAAAATTAGTTGAAAACACATATTTGGAATTTAGTTAAGCATCTAAAGATAGAAGATAGTAATAAAAATAAAAATTGATAAACAAAAAAATCAACATATTCAGACAAAGATTTACAAGAAATGCAATGTTTCTTTTTGCTTTCTCCAACTGCTAAAGTCTACATAGGTGTACATACCTTACCCCCTACGGATTTGAACTTGTGACCTCCTAGAAGGAAACACATGCTCTTAACCGTTAGGCCCACTCAGGTTGTTAACCTCGGCAATGGATTCTTAGGAGGAAACACATGCTCTTAACCGTTAGGCCCACTCAGGTTGTTAACCTCGGCAATGGATTCTTAGGAGGAAACACATGCTCTTAACCGTTAGGATCTTGAAATCCATCAATAAAAGCAAAAAAAGTAACCCCCACATTTAATAACATTACAACTAGTTTATTCTTCAACACTAGATAGGTCATTTCATATGTGCTTAACAAGTATAGGTCAATGGAAAGAGGAATCTTCACAGCCAAACAAATGTTACTTGAGGATGGGAAACAAGACCGATTGACTCTAAACTTGGAATTTCATAAGCTTTATCTATAGGATTGAACCCAAGGGTGAGGGTGTGCCAAGGTTAAGGTTTTTAGTCATTCCTAAGCAATGGATGACTTGGATTTGGTTGACTATGAAGTGGAGCCTACATCCATAGGTTCAATTGTTAGGTCACATCAAGAGGTTCTAGACTACTAGTGTAACATCCCGTATTTTCGTAAAAATTTAAAACTTTTAAAACATCCATTAATATTAAAAACACAATGCGGAAGTAATAAATATTTATCAATCAGTATTAAATAACAAAATCATTAATGTAGAAAACAACTTAACTTTTGTGTCGTTTTAACTAATGACATTTTAAGATAGTGACATGTCATACTTCTATAATGATTAAGATGCTAAATTATCTTTATTGTAATGTTTCTTTTAAGACAGAGTCCTTTTGAGTGGGTACTAACGACTTGTTTTCTTAATGATGATGAAAGGGGTCCTTCAAGGTGCCCCGAGGCTTACTTAGCTAGGTTAGCTAAAGCATTTGTACCCGTCCTTCATGCGCAGATCCACAGGTAAGAGCAAAAGCGACCGAATAGGTGTTAAGAGTAAAAAAAATTACAATGGTCGTCAATGTTTATAAAGAAATCTATGTGACTCTTTGCTGTAGGTATGGATCTCTTATCTGTTCTAAAATATGATGTTTTAAACATAAAAACAACTTGCCTCATTAGCATAGTTTTTAATCGATACTTCTCTCGGAATGAATATGTCAACAAAATGCTTTTTGTCTAAAGCTTGTTATGATATAGGCTAGAATACAAAATTGGACATTATGATGATACTCCTACTATCTATTTTAATCGTCAATGTACTATGCATCGATATAGAGATACCTGACTTTGTGTAGGCTTTGAATCTATATAAAAATACCATATGAAAAGTTATGATGCATTTAGACCTTTAATTTAACTCTACTTGAAGTTTGGTAACAATTTAAACTATGTAAAAAGAAACATATATATATATATATATATATATATACACGATCCTAACTAGAGAATACAATTTGGATTAATATGTCCAATATGAATTCTAGGCATCGCTCATACGAGAACTATATGAGTTAATTGATGGTGCAAGCTATGAAGATTTATGAAATGTATAATATATTCCAAAGTTAACTGATACAACAAAATCATTCATCATACCTTTGATATTATTTAAAACAATGGATTTTTATGTATTGCATTAACGTTGAGGTGGTGATTTGGTAGGTGTTGCCATCGTAATGAGAATTGAGTATAGAGGGGTTGTATCAGGACGCCAGTCCTGGTCTTGGTATTGAAGTCTCTTGACAGTGGTAATTAATGGAAGCACGAGTGTAAGCCACCGTGGAGAAAAATATGTGAAAGAGCTTGTTAAACAAGTGATTCGAGTCTTACCTGTAACTATCCTTACCCATTGATCTGTTGATATGGCACTTCGTGGTTGTAACATTTAATAGAGCAATAAATGTGGTGGTTGTCCATACTCCAATATGCCCGATTGGCAATGATCTCCACCATTGATTTGTGAAATCTTGAGATTGTAATGAGAAACCCTATTTGCATACTACATCAACTTTGAATCGTGTTTCTCGGCATTCATTTTGCTGGGTTAAGGTTCGGAAAGGAGGTCGATAGGCCGAGGAGTTTTAGGGTTTGTTAGTGTTTGTTTTCTGTATTCGAACCCGTGACCTCTGTGAGTTCATCCTATAACTGACAGTTCTGTTTTTTGTTGATGTATATGTAACTTCGGAATGTATTTCATCTATGTATTTCATATATATTTATTGTACCCTTATTAGAGATGTGTTATTCCTCTATAAGGAAGTGTCGTCATGTGGATTGACAAGTGTCGCAAGTGTGTGTACTTGTCGATGGGTTATTAGACCACCATGTGTGGGGTCGGCCCTGAAATATATATTATATTGTGGATGTACCTAGCTAGACAAGTCGGCCCCATAAGGTCACTGGGCAAACAGGTTAGTATAAATAGAGATCAGGAGATCTCTATTTAGATCATTCGGAAAGTTATCTCTCTCTCACTCAGAAAGTGGCGCACTAGTGAGGAGGAGGATCATCTGCTTCTAGGAGACTATCTCAAGTGTATTTTGGTTGTACTTTGGTTGAGCCATTGCTCTCTCTATCTCTGAAGAAGTTGTGGGGTTTTTCACCTTAGGGTTTTTCCCACGGAAACTCTGTGTCTCTTGTCTCTCATGCTTTTGATTCTTGTGATGCTTGTCATGCTTATTGTGATTGTTATGCATTGATATACTGTATATATTATTCTCTCAGTGAAGATCCTAGAATATTGTGAATTAATGCTCAAAATTTAACATGGTATCAGAGCTAACCTAAGAAAAAGACATTTTGCAGTGACAAAAACTTGAGTTTCTTGTTTATTGGGTTTCTCTCCACAAATTTTGGAAAAGCAGTATAGTAGATTGACTCTACTCATCAAGGAGAATCTATCTGTCCAATCAGAATTCAATTCTGAGCATTTTCAGATTTGGCCCTAAAAATTAGGGTTTCCACAAAAATAGGAATTTCTGAAATATGAAGACATAGCTGGAAGCGCCTTGCAAAAATCGAAGTTTAGAGCTTTGGATCGAGTTTTTTGGCTTGGTAGATCTCCGGGAAACTCATACCCTAATTCAGAGCTCTCCTTAGTGAACCTGGGAGGACAAAAAGACAAATCTGAAGGGTAAAGCTTTGCCGATCTCAAATTCTGAATACACCAGGCTGATCAGCTCATCAAGGCACATCTTTCTATCCTTTCAGAAAATTGAAATTCATATTTTGAATTTTTAGGGTTTTTTTTCGACAAACCCTAATCCGAGACCAGATCCAGTTTTCAACATTTCAAGTGGTAAGACCTAAATCTTTTCTATTTCCATTTGAAGTACTCTTTAAGATGTCTCACCACACCAAGCCTAAGGATAAGCTTGAAGGAGCTGATAACTTCCGAGCTTGGAAGTATAGGATTGGGTTAATCCTGGAAGAGAATGAGTTGGACTCATATGTAAAAGAAGACATCCCTATCCCAGAGGATGAAGAGGCTAAGGTATTGCATAAGAAAAACTTGGTCAAGACAAAGAGAATCATTGCTGATTCTATCAAAGGCCATTTCATACCCCATGTGTCTTCTTTAAAGACACCCAAGGAGATGTTTGACTCTTTGACCAAGCTATTTGAAGGGAAGAACATAAATCGGAAGATAACCCTGCGGAACCAATTGAAAGGAGTAAAGTTTCAGAATGGAGAAACCATTCAATCTTATTTTTCAAGGGTCTCCCAGATCAAGGAACAACTAGAAGCAGTGGATGAAATGGTGGAGAATGGTGAAGTGGTGATGACCACTCTAAATGGCCTACCCAGGTCATGGGATTCCTTTATTCAAGGAATTTGTGCAAGGAAGAAGTTGATCTCCTTCAACAGATTGCGGGAAGAATGCTCTCAAGAAGAAGCTAGGCTTGTGGCCCGAGAAGAAAAGATGGGAAATGAAGATCAAGCTCTCACAGCACATGCCAGGAAAGGCAAGTCCAAGAAGGAATCATCTCATAACAGAAGATTCTCACACCACCATTATCATAAAGATAAGAAAGATTTCAGATGCTTCAATTGCAATGAGAAGGGACACTTTGCTTTAGATTGTCCCAAAAAGAAGAAAGACAACAACAACAACTTCAATAAGAAGAAGAAGAATAACAAAAGAATATATCATGCTCATGCTGCCAAAGATGA